>LR877154.1:0-600000 GCA_903995115.1 Angomonas deanei
ACTCAACCCTAATCTAATCAAAACCCTAACTCCTAACCTTAACTCCTAACTCCAACTCCCAACCCAACTCCTGACACTAACTAACCCTAACCCTAACTCCTAACCTTAACTTAACTCCTCACCTCGCAACTCCAATCTGCACCCTAACCTTAATTCCAAACTTTTATTTTTAATCTTAATCTAACCCTAACCCTCAATCTCTTAACCCTAACCCTTAACTCTAACCCTAACCCTAACCCTAACCCTAACCCTAACCCTAACCCTAACCCTAACCCCAACCCTAACCCGAACCCTAACTCCTAACCCTAACCCTAACCCTAACCCTAACCCTAACCCTAACCCTAACCCTAACCCTAACCCTAACCCTAACCCTAACCCTAACCCTAACCCTAACCCTAACCCCAACCCTAACCCTAACCCTAACCCTAACCCTAACCCTAACCCTAACCCTAACCCTAATGACGGAGGGCTACGGAGACTGGGAAGATAGCGTATGGTCACACGTTTTCAAGACACACACACCTTATTCGCATCGGGATATCTTTCTTGTGAGTCGAGAAAAACAGAGAGAGACCAGACAGCGTAGCAGAGAAAGAGAATGTATTCACCGTTTTCGGGCAGCGTGCTGCCGGTCAAACACATACATTAGAAGGCAAGAAGAACTGGGCACTCAGTCCTCGCAGGGAGGAACACACACAAAACAAACAAAAGCATTGTATATTCGAATAAGGTTTACAATTTACAATTTGACCAAACAAAACATGTAAATCGCACAGGAATAAGCTATTGATGTTCTTTGGAATATTGACTAATAAACCACAATTAGCAATACTGGGTGGTCCTCGAGGCTGAAATATAATTAAACTGAATCATTGAACAACTGTTGTTACCTTATCCTACGTACTACATTCAAGAAATGTACCTTTGTCACCAATAAACAAAAACATGAAAACGTTATTGGTGATTGACACAACAGAATGTAAACTAAACAAATTAACAAAACTACGTAGGCACAGCGTTCATCAATAAACAATAATTTAAAACTTACAGGTGAGGGTGGGAGGGAATCTTAAAAATAATTTTATTAAAAGACTTTTACTATAAATAAAAAGAGAAAACGAAAATAAAAATGAACAATTTTTCTTTTCCCCTCCTCCCAAAATACAATTTTGATGTTCGAGTGACTTATCGCAATGCACGGCATAAATCTACAAGTCACTCGATAAAAAGAAAAGAAAACATTTATTTTTCCAAAATATTTTTCGGCGTCGCGGATCGTTCCGATCTCGCGCCATCGTCATGCCGCTTCCAAACCTGCTTGAAAACGGCTAATGACGGAGGGCTACGGAGACTGGGAAGATAGCGTATGGTCACACGTTTTCAAGACACACACCTTATTCGCATCGGGATATCTTTCTTGTGAGTCGAGAAAAACAGAGAGAGACCAGACAGCGTAGTTGAGAAAGAGAATGTATTCACGTTTTCGGGCAGCGTGCTGCCGGTCAAACACATACATTAGAAGGCAAGAAGAACTGGGCACTCAGTCCTCTTCTACACCCCCCCTCTCTCCGCAGGTCACGCCGTGGCTAACGTCTTATCCCCATAGTTGTTATTATTATTATGAATGATTGTTAATGGTGGATGATACCATTATTATTATTACTAACACTACTAAGTCACTCAACGAAACCTAATCCCTCTGCCAGCGGGCAAAATGTTTCTTTGAGACTGGGCAAACGCAGACCAGAAGCATCCGACGTTCGTATTTCCCCAAAGCTATTATGGTGATGAAACACTCGGGGAGAGGGTGCCTGCCGGATTCTGTGGACCGGCAATGTAGAAATAGGCCACCAGAATCCCTTCCGTGTATCAACATGTTGTAGGTCAGCTCAAACAAACGGTTCAGCGTATAGCCTCGTCCGATGCCTCCAAAACCGTTGAGTTTCCGCCGTGCCGCCACAATCGCCTCGTGATCCGTCACGACCGCTACGCGTTTACCTGCGGTCAATACTCGAGTCTCTATTAGGTATTGCAGGACCTCCACAATGCACATTGGTTCTGCATGGGCACTGTGCTTCCGATTAAACCAAGTCGTGCGCTCGTCGCCTCTAGGTCCGTAGTAGCGATTCACTACCAACTCGTCGACCCACGCCTTCTGCAGCCCCGTCGCTTCACCGGTCTGCGTATCGTGCACAATGGCATCCCATCCGGCATCGGAAGCATCCGTAAAAAACGATAAAGTCATACGCATTCTCATCGTACGTGACTTGCATCTTATCCGACACCCTTGCGTACTCGTTGCGGGAAAGCAAGCTCTCATTACCCGCCGTAACTCCTCCTGCACCGATGGGGCCACGTGGTTTAGTGCCACGTCCCACTCGCCGCCATTTCGGCTCACCTCTGTGTAAACGGCACGATACACCTTCAATAAGAAGAACAAGCCTGCTGGATTCTTATTGGTCGTGTGGAACGCAAACAACACTAAGCTGATCATGCTGACAAAGCTTCGACACGTGTAGTAGGGGCACTTCCTCATGCATAGGTTTAGCTTGGCTACTGTCTTTGTGGAGTTTCGTACCACTCGCTCCTTCAGCCTAGTGTCCCACGCATACTCTTCGCCGAGAAAAGTGTTGTTCGCCAATGCCATGCTCAGGAGATTATCACTTGAGGTTCTAAGTAGTACATCCCGGTCCGGTGAAGTCTCCAGATTCACAGATCGTATGCGTTCCAAAATGCGTCTCACCGTCACCACAAACACTTCTTCCTGTCCTTCACGACCACCTATAATAATGTTGTCTATCATGGTTAAAATGGTCACCGGTGTGTCTATATCGACAATGGTGGAAGTGATAGTTTGTCCAACAATCACACTCCACCGGGCCCCAGTGGGAAGCGTCCTCAACCGGTGGTACTGTCGGTCCTTACCCAAGAAAACAAACTTGTTCCGTACATGGACGTCATGTAGCGGAATCGCATCATAAAAGCTATTAAAGTCTATCTGCAACAGCCACTTGCAGTGTTTCAACGCTTGTCTCTTCTCTTTAGACGACCGAGGCTTTCAACTCTTGGGAGAGTTTCCACGTCGACCATGCTATTCCAAATAGGTTCCTGTAATGAGACGTCGACGTCCCCTTCAGCTCCGTCACATAAAACGCGTTGACACTGTGATACTCGCTTGGTAATCTTCCAAACCGCGTTCGCGGTCCACCATCGCTGCTGCGCGCATATTGGTCCAAAGCGCGGTTTAACTCGTCACACAGCTCAAACTTTCCTCGCTCGACCGCCAACCGGACGTCCTCCATAGAAAGGGAGGTGGTCTTTATCGTTCGTGATGTGCGCATGCCACGGTAGCAGTCCGGTTGTAGAAACTTCTGCACTTCAATCAACATGTCCATCGTTTTACTGTGTGCCACAGAAAGGCGTAACAGACTCTGTATATCCAGTAAGGACGGGCACTTCAAGTGTAGTGGCCACTGTGGACTTGGATGCAGCTGCATCGTCTCTAGTCGGGTGCGCCAACTATACGCTTCTTCAAAGTTGCCTTCTCGTTCAAACAAGACAATCATCTCCTCTACGATCGAACACTCTGTTAGCCCTAGATCCCGTGTCTTCGGTGCCTTGGCGCCTAGTTCAAAGGACGTCGGAGGCGGCGGAGGGCGACCGCGGCGTGTTCCTGTAGGCCGACGTCCCCTCTTGGTTGGCGGCCAACGCCCAGGTATCGATGCAGGGTTTCCAACCTCGTATGGCCGCTGATCGCCATCAACTCTCCTTCGGTCAGACCCTGTTCCGCCAGAAAACACAAGGCACTCTTTCGTATCGACGGTACAATGGCTCTTTCTTCCACCTGCTTTAAGGCCCACAAAGCCTCCTCGCGCCGGTCCTTGGTCTTTGGAAACAGTAACTGGTTCGTTCGTCGGTGCGTCATCAACTGGTGCAATTGATCCGCATCCTCGCGGGGGATCGCCTTATGGATTATGTACGTACCGCGAAAATAAGCGCCCTTTCCTCTCTTCATCGTCACGGAGATGGGTATCATATCCGACCCTAGTTGTGGCGAGAGGAGGGTGGTGGTCTGGGCGTCCCGTGTAGCACCGGTTTGAAACCAAACATCCCGGATCTTGAGCTTGTCCAAGTCTCCTGCCCGAGCCGCTGCACACCACATTAACCTTAGATACAAAGCAGTCAGTGGCATCGTGTGGCGAATCTTTCGATGTAAGTCCTGGAATTGACTCACACGGATGACTGCCGTCTCCTTCGAGTCGGACCGCTGCTGCATCCACTTGGAAAACTTGACCGTCTCCACCCATCTTGGGTACGTCTTGAGATCGATGTCGCACTCCTGATTCGAGTACAGAGGAAGATTGATCAACGCCGACTGAATCAACATCAACTTGCGGACAAACGTCGCCAAGGTTTAACTTCGCGCCACTGAATCTTTCGCCAGCATGTCGATCACCACCTCGTCGAACGGGGAACACAGGTATGCGGAAGGTAGCTTTTGGAACCGTTGAAGCCATTTGAGGCGTAGCGCATGTTCCCCACTCTCCTTCTTGTTGAAGTAACAACGGGTGCTCGTGGGGTTTAGTATCCACAATCTCGGGCAGACAGACCCCCACATGGTTCGTCCTTGTCCGTCTAACTGCCTGCCTGACCCGTTTTTGGAGTGGTATCTGTACGCGCAAGGTAAGTCCCTGCATTGTCGGATGGGTCCACCTCCATGGCGTTGTCCTGTATCACTTCTTCCGCCTCTAGCGGTATAGTTTCGTATCGTGCGGCAGATGTCGCCGTCGTATGAATAATTTCTGGTTCTGGTGGTGGGACAACTGATGTCGCCGTCGTCTGATGAATTCCTCATTCTGGTGGTGGGACAGAATATGGAACATCATCGGGACTATTCAAGTACAATCCCACCAGAGCGTACTCACTTCTTGTGCACCACTCGTAATGGTCGTTCACAAAACACGCTCCAACCACAAACTTCCGATGGCCAACGCTCTCTGGAAGCTGAATAGTCGGTTCGTTGCCTTTCTGAAGAAACAGGGGTCCTGGGCGAGCGGTGCCTACCACCTCTGGTTCACCTTCTCTGCTGGCTTTGCCGAACGGCTGTGGTGGATACCCATACAAGTACAAAAGGTCCGCCACATCGTTGGTAGAACCAGAGGCAAGCTTCTTTTTGCCGGCCTGGGACGTTAAGTTGGTCCACTCCACCAAGCGTTTCTTACCCTCTGCTATGGCGATCATGGCAATTGCAATGAACAGACTTCTCATTTTCGGGTTGTTTTTGAATCGTCTGAGGTGAAAAGAGTATTTTTCACCGTAATATTGAAGGAGCGAATGTCGCTCACTTTCATTTTTGCCACCCTCCACTATAGGAGAGTACAAGATGTCTTGTACGGCCGCCAAGAATGTCGGCTTTGGGGAGGGATTTGCAACATACTCGGAGAGGAAGTCTCTCAAGCGTCTTATTTTACTCTTTAGATCCTTAATGGGTGATCTAAAAAATATGCCCGCGTAGACGGCGAACATATACAGTCCGCAGTCCATGCTGTCCCTTTCTTGACGCTGTATGCTCTGTTCTTTCACCTCAATATTTAATTTCTTGAGGAAGACTCGGTCAATGTCTCGCCTCACCTGATGGGAGGGAGCCGAGTCGTAATACACCAGTGTCGGTGTACAGTCGGAACGGATGCGAAGGACAGACGCGACCCAGTGGCTTCTCGTGTAGATTGGAATGAATAACATCTTCCCGTATTCCGCCAGATGAACAATCTTCTGCAGATACTCGGGGGTTTCCTCTAGAATAGATACACATGCCACCGTTATTATGTTTTTGTTTTGGAACAGATTTAGGAGAGTGTTCAGCTCCTTGTTGGACGTCTTTCCGTCCTTTAATCCCGCACCAAACAGAATGTGGTTTAATTCATGCGTGGCGTTGGAGGTTTTTCCGGCGACTCCACTCCCTACGAGTTTTTTGGCAGCGGGTTTCCATAATCGTCTTGTAATGCAGTCGAATTTCCCCTGCCGTATCCCCTTCCACGGCCGCCTCGTCCTCGGTTACCGGTGGGTTGATTGTTCTGCAGCTGTAGCGTTAACGCGGCGAAGGTTTCCTGCTGGCTGGTAACGGTTCTTCGCAACAAGGCAATCTCTTGTTCGTTTTCCTTTGAAATACCGCCTCCAAGAAACTCGCTCTTCTCAACTCCGTCTCGGTAGAACTTGAGGTACGCAGGAGCCTTGGAAGAGCCCCCACTGAAACCGCGGACTTCCTGCAGGATTTCCTCGTTCATATCCTGCAAGCAGGATCTAGTGGGAAATAGTGGAATTGTGAATTGATCGAGGTACTTCCCAAACTCAATTTTTATTTGAGGAGGGGAGAGGCTCAAAATCATTACGTTGTGTAACTTGATCCTGGATGATTCCGACTTTTCCAGAAAGAGCAGCGCCATAAGACGCATCAAACCGCCCTCAAACTTTGCGATGTCCCATATAAGGAGGCAGCAACCAAGGATGACCTCGTTCTTTGTCAGTTTATTTTCCCTGGCCTTGACGTAAAACTGCGCGCGTGCTTCCTCTCTCCAAGATGTCGATGAAACTTCCAAGTCCGTCTTTAGTTGACGGAACAACACCTCAACTTCCTCCAGGTGAGGATGCACACGTGCTGTCTCCAATTTTTCGGAGTGTCTCATGAACTCTTTAACAAGTTCACGAATTCCGGACTCTTCGCGTGTTTGTGTTGGCTGCGGAGCAACTGGGGGGTTGTACACAGAGTATCTTAACTTCAGAAACTCTTTCAGTGAGTCTCGAACGTCGTCGGGGCACGTTTGCAGATAGTACATGTCAGCAAGCATCGAGCGGCGTATCCTGATCTCGCTTTCTGGAACGTTATGTTCATTCAGAATACCTCGTACCATCCAATTCCCTTGTGTGGCGTCTCTTGGGCTTCGCGGGGCTCCTTCCATGGTACTTCGTGACTGAAACGTTCGGGTTCAGAAGGTGTATTCGGATCCTCGGGAAACGGCAACGCCCCCTTGGGTAGCGGCTCTTTTGCGACATTAATCTTAAAAATCTTAAAAATAATTTTATTAAAAAGATTTTTACTATAAATAAAAAGAGAAAAAACGAAAATAAAAAAATGAACAATTTTTCTTTTCCCTCCCTCCCAAAATACAATTTGATGTTGGAGTGACTTATCGCAATGCACGGCATAAATCTACAAGTCACTGGATAAAAAGAAAAGAAAACATTTATTTTTTCCAAAATATTTTTCGGCGTCGCGGATCGTTCCGATCCCGCGCCACCGTCATGCCGCTTCCAAACTCCGTTTGGAACGGCTAACCCTAACCCTAACCCCAATGACGGTAGGCGCTGCGCGAAAAGACTCTTGTGTTAGATCTCCGTCTTACGTCTGGCCCATGGTAGCCAGCTGACATGCCTATGTAGGTCTACCTAGTGGTGGGGTCCAGAGGAAAGACCCGAGAAGCATAAAGGAAAGAGAGAGGGAATGGATGGGTATCGTTCTTGTGATTCATCTTGTTCAGTGTGTGGAGGAAATGCCAGATAAATCAGGGGCTGTCGTAAACGATCATACATCTTCAGAATAGATATGGAAAATCTGATACCAACAAACCTTATATCAACAGTGCAATAAAAAGCCACAAAAGTACAAGTTGGGGTTTTGTATACAGAAACATCTCATCTTGTGGAAACCTTACAAAATAAATTAAAATCGCTCTCATTGTATAAATACTGGTCGAAACGAGGCATTGTAATGGGCTAACCTATTGTATCGGAAAAGAGCAAGAAAAAAGGGTTTGTATTCCAATGTTTTGGTCCTTGTTCGTGCAAACAAGGAAAGCCAAAACACATACACAAGGAGGGCCGGTTTTACCGACCCACAGGCAAGCTTTCAATTGGGCTCACTAGCCTGTTGTGCGGAAATCATTCCCCATTTCATGTCCCCATAGAGGCGAATGTATGTGTGTCTCCACATCGCCTTTCCGCGAGCGGTGAATACGTGGAGCGAAGGAATGGAACCGTCAGGTCATTCACCTGAATCTCGCTCACGCTCTCCCCATAGATTTGGAACCGTCGTGACAATGTATCAGCGGGGTTCTGGGGACCCGCAATGTAGAAGAAAATGATACTTACTTCTTCTTTGAAGAAAAGGTCAAAAACTTTCTGGTAGAGGCGGTTCAGCGTCTTGCCGCGGCCTATGCCGCCAAAACCATTACATTTCCGCTGCGCCTTCACAATGGCGTCGTGATCCGTCACAATCGCCAAACGCATCCCCCTCTGCAATTTACCTTTTTCTTTCAGGTAACGCAACAACTCTATCACGGCACGTGGCTCAGCATGGGCAGAATGCTGTCGGTTAAACAGCTGCTTGGACCGGTAATCCTTTGGTCCGCCGTAGTGTGTGCTAAGTGGGGCTGCTAGTTCATCGATCCACTGTTGCTGGTAGCACAATACTCGTCCGGAAGCTACATCCTCTACCACGGCTCCCCATCCGGCAGCCGAAGCGTCCGTAAACGCGACATAATCGTAATCCTCTTCCTTGTACGTAGCGATAATAGGGGAAGGAATCTCTGCCCAGCGGTTTTCCGCTATCACGGTGGCAATCTCCACCATCACACGGTGTATCTTCGGACTCAAGTGCGGTATGGGCATGTCCCAGTCGAGGCCCGCGCCGACCGTCGAGTAGACGGCTCGGTATGCCTTCAACAGGTCGTACATGGAGGCCGGGTTCATGTTAATCGTATGGGCCGTGAACAAAATCAAACGGATGGTACTCGCAAACGTACGAGCCGTGAAATGGGGCGCTAAACCCACCGATAGGGTCGTCTTGGCCACCGACTTGGTACTGTTTCGAATAAAACGCTGGCCGCTTGTAAAGTCAGAAGTGCTGTACTCTTCCCCTAGAAAAACATTAGACTTCTCCGATAGGTTCAGGAGGTCCTCGTCCGACATCTGCAACAATGTATTGCGATCCGGTGTCGTGCTCAGGTGGCACTGCTGTATTCGGTGAAGAATACAACGCACTACACGTAGGAATTCCGTCTCCTCGTTGTCCTGTGCGCTAATCAAAATATTGTCTACCATTGTGTGAATCACCAAGGTAGTGTCCACATCCACAATCGTGCTCGTAATGGCTTGCGCCACGCAGACGCTCCACGACTGTCGAATCTCCAATCTTCCTGGGTAGTCCACATGTGGCATATCCTCTTTTCGAATCACCCCTTTGACCAACGGTTCTGTAATCCGTCGTCGACGTCCTTTTAGCTCTAGCACGTAGAACGTATTCAGTCCATGCCATCCTTCCGATAGTTTGTTAAACGCATTTGGGACAGTGTGTTCCTGGGCGATCGGGTTCTGATACTCGCACTCTTCAAACTTGCCCATATCGATCGCTAGCTGGACATCTGCCATACTCAATGAGGTACTCTTCAGTGTCCTTGACGTTCTCAAGCCTTGGTAGTAAGACGGTTGCATGAATGTTTGTACTTCTAGAAGACGGTCCATGGTCCGCGAATGTGCTACAGGAAGGGTGAGTACCGCCTGCGTATTCAGTAATGGCGGTTTTTTTAAGTGCAAGGGCCATTGTCGTGTATTGAACGGGATATGGTCAATATTCTCGCGTAACGCCGCTGCCTCAGCCGCTCTCTCGTCATCATCATAATCGTTCAGCTCGTATTCTTTGATGCGGAGCATCTCGTTTAGAATATCCAACTCTTGTAGCCCAAGCTGCTTTGCCGTCGGCGCCTTGGAGCCTAATTGCTCGGCTGTTGGAGGGGGCGGAGGGCGACTGCGGCGAGTTCCTGCAGTGGTGCGTCCTCCCTCGTACGTAGGCGGCCATCGCCCAGGTACCGGTGGTAGGTTTCTTCTCTCGTGTGTCCCGAAATCTTCATCATGAGGTGCTGTGGTATCCCCTGCCCCGCCAAAAACTGGATCGCACTGCGGCGAATGGACGCCACGCAGGCCGTCGGGGCCACAGCGTATATCACCTCTAGGGCTTCCCGCCGTCTCGCGGCAATATCGGGGAATAACAGATGGCTCTTGGTACGCGTCGCTATCAACTCGCTGAGAACCGCCGCATCTTGCCTGGGAATGGCGGTCGATATATGGTAGGTCCCACGAAAGTGGGCCCCCTTGCCTCGTTTCATAAGCAGCGTAACCGGTACCATCTCTAAGGTCTCCTGCGGTAGGCTGGTAATCTGTAGACTGTCCAAGCCGGTCAGCTGTCGGTCGCTCTCTACATGGGTGGGATACTCCTGTGTGTAAATGAAAATGTCTCGCACCTTCATGCGCTCGATGTCGACCGCCCGCGCCGCGGAGCACCACATTAACATGAGGTACGTCGCCGTCATCGGTGACCGGTGTCTCAGGCGTGCGTATATCACTTTGAAGGTATGGATTGTGACACCCGCCGGCGGATTGGTTTCGGATTGTTGCATCATTTTTCTGGCATACGTCATCGCCGAACGCCACACCATCGACCGTCCCAGGTCGATGCCTTCTAACTGGGTGGTGTAAACCGGTAGGTTCTTTAGGGCGGACTGTGCCATACTCATTTTTCGAACAAACGTTGTCCAGGCGTAATTGCGCGCCACCGCGTCGCGTTTTAGCATTGTCAGCACTGTGTCCTCCGGAAGCCAAGGTAGCATTTCGGCCGGCATATCTCGTACACGTTGAAGGAATGATAGGTGCAAATCCCGCTCCTCCTTCTTGATGCCTCTCCACACCACCTCGTGACTGGTCGTGATGACCCAGTTTCTCGGGCAGACAGACCCCCACAACGCTCGTCCCTGGTCGTCGTGCTGTCCGCCCCGCCGGTTTTTTACCTGGAAGAAGTGGGCAAAAAATCGTCCGGCGTTTTCTGACGGGTCAAACGTAGACTCGCCCTGCTCTCGAAACGTATGCGGTGCTTCTACTCCAACAGACAATGTGTCTTCCTGTGGTGGTCTATGTTGAACTTGGTGGGTCACCACTGATGGTACCGCTTCCGCATTATCCAGCTCCTGGTCGACCGAGATCGACATGTCCTCTTCTTCTATTTCGTTTGTCACATCCACCTCGTTGGCTACTGCCTCCGCGATAGGGTCTACCACGACTCGAGTGGGCGCGTCACTTACGGTGCGAGATGGGTCAGCAGAAACAGATGTGACCGCAAGAAGCGACTCCATCTCCTTTACGGATGTAAAACGTCTCTTGGTGCTATTCGGGTTGATGTACACACCAATCACCGCCTTCTTATGAATCCAGGTGAGTTCATAATGCGGTGGTATTTTCTTGGTTCCTCGAAAATACTCTGCACCGGCGAGGAATACACAGTCGCCGAAATTCTTTGGTAACTGGGAAGACGCATCGCACTGTACCGCAAATACGGATCCGGGTTTCTTGCCTTCACCAATGATCAACGTATCCTCTGATCTTCGTGCTGATTTTCCATAAAGAAATACGCCAAAACCATATAATTGTATTACCTCCGCCAAGTCATTGAAAGACTGGGGCGCCAAGTGGCGCTTTCCTGCTTGCGAAGCAATAGGATGCTTCTCGCAGCTGCGGTCCTTTCCCTCTCCGATTGAGAGAAGTGCAATGGTAATGTAAACGGTTCGCAAGGTTGGGTTCTTTTTAAACTCCGTCTTCAGATTTTTGTACTGTTGTACAAAACGGTCGTAACGCTCTCGCGTCTCTTCTGGTAATCCTGCTCCTTCCACCTCCCCATGTAGGAGGATGGTTTTCATTCTGGTGACGACATTCTCTGCGCTCATCTGTAGGCGCTGCGGAGAAGACAGAAAAGTTCTCACCATCTTAGGTAGATCGTCTCGTACCGAGACTTTCACGCCAAGGTAAGTAGCGTAAAAAGTAACAAGGGCAAATATACCACAATCATTGCTACCTCGTACTTGTCTCGCCGAGTGGGCAAACGTAAGGCGTAAAGACGGCCATAGGCGTTCAAAAGTCCTGCAGAGTAGCTTGTGTAGATGTGCACAGGGCGCCGAATCATACACCGTCAGCTCACTCTCCCACAGGATGCCTGCCATCCAACGATTTTTTGAAAGTTCGGTAGTAGGTAGAAGTGTGCCTAAGGGGGTTGTACACGTAGAATACTGTACTGGTGCGTGTGACACGAGTGGTTACCACGTAGAGAAACGTGAATGCCACAGGGCTGTCTCCATGTTTCTTCTGCACACAAACCAATAGAGGGCCACCGTGGCCTGGTCCGCGGAGACCCTTAAGGCACATTACTTGGCTAAACAGCAGCGCACGTCTTCTTTTCGGATAAAGTACATTATATATTGGACGAACGGGAGAGGGGGGCGCATACCCCGGCACGGACCTCGTCACAGCGGGATGGACCCCTCCGCCAGGGCATAGGGAAGGCAGAAACCCCCACACATCCCCCCGGCCGGACAAGCCCCCCGGGAAGGCAGGCCCCCCGTGCGCGCCCGACCATCGGCAAGAGCCGGAGGGATGGAAAGGCGGCGGAGCATCACACCAAACGGGACGCCGGATCCCGCGCGACAGGAGGGAAACAAAGACATTCCCCAATGCCACAGGCTACCCCGTTGACGACGACACACCAGACATGACGTACCCTTGTTAATCTTGGCCTAAACACAAAGGAAAAAAGAGAAAGAAAGAAGGGGATAGACAATCCTCGTTTGCATCAGATGTCACCGTCACTAGAACTGCTGTCCCACACGGGGGAGCGTAAAAAAAAAAAAAAAAATGATTTGCGGGATATATATATTTATGGCGAAAATAAATTATTTTTTTTTTTTTTTTTGGAATGACAACCTTAGAAAAAGAAACGCCTATTAATTACTCTATCGTTGTGTATTAGACGTTTTAAAATAAAAATGGGCGGTGGAGATACCGGATACGCACTACTAAATGGGAAGCCACCACACCTTAATGGCTGCAAAGACAACGTTCTCGTAATCACTTACCTTTTCGCTCTCCTTTTCCGCAGAGTGTTTTTAGTCCTCTCTCGACTTATTTTTGTCTTTTTAGTCGTGCGTTTTGATCTCATTCGTCTCTTTGCTTTCTGTGAGGGGGCGATGGAAGATTTTTCATCCTCCACGATTCGCTCAAGGCCACCTTCCGCGAAGAGCACTGCAGCAGGGTTATTCCACGCGAAGGAGTTTACAGAGCACCCCTGGACCTTCCCTATCAGGGTGTCCTTTGCCGCCTCGCCACCAACGTCGCTGCATATAAACACGGGGACGGCAATAGTACATCCCAACGACCGCATCAGCAAAGTGGTTGTGAGTTTACCCTTCAGTAAGGCAGCGTCTAGATCGTCTGTCGTGTTTCCACTGGCCACGACATTCCTTTCTTTTTTTTCAGATGCCATCGACGCACCTCCCTCACCGTTTTCACTGCCCGCTTCTTTCCCAACGTTTTCCTTAGAAAGTTCCTCCACACAATTTTTTAATTGCTCGCGCAAATTACCCTTTCTAAAATCAATCATTTTCCGTGCTGTTTGAAGTTTCTCTTTATCCAACACTCCTTGGGGGGGAAAGATGATATCGACCAAAGAGGTAATGTCCTGGTCATCGCCTTCGGAGAATCCCATTTTTTCCACTTCCTTCTTTGCTGAAAATTTCGGTACGTTGACACTTGCTTTACACTGAATAAGAAAAAGAATTTGACCGCTTTTAGCGATCAAATCCGCATACGGGGCGCCGCGGCGGTTAACAACAACGAACGCCTCCTGACTTTTCGAAAGTTCCCCCAGCACACCCAAGTAGTCAGGCGTCTTCCCGTTGAAGCCTATTTGGTGTGTCGCAAATTTGACTGGAGCCACGGTGGAGTGATTCAATTTAATCTCAGGGAACTCCTTTAGCGTTGTCTTGCAGAGTCTCTCAAAGAATTGAGCAAGTGTAAACCTCCTTTCTCCCCCATAGTAAGAGGACGAGCAGCCGTCAAGGAAGAGGGAGAAAAGAGGGCCTGAATATGATTCGAACGCTCCTCCATGGGTGTCCATTGTGAAAAGAGTGCCTTTCCCGAAAGTCATGGCATACATGACTAGTTGGGCGGCGGACATGCTGATATGCATCCGTTTTTGTAGTTTCTCCTGTGTCTCTCCCGCCTCGTTGGTCACCGTTGTCTTTTCCTCTGCATTAATAACACTGAACATTCCCATTTTAGCGACTTCCCCGTCCTTCACAATAACGGATTGCCAAAGGTTTTTATCGGAGGTGGAGAGGAGGTCGCGAATAGATGTAGCAGCTAGTCTTCTCGCCTCCGGGATGCTCTTGCCCTTCGTCCCATTCGATTGCTTGTACCGGGCGGCCACAATGGACACAATGAAGCCGGCAATTGAATAAGCGCCTTCCTTATCCGTGTCGCTTAGTAACAGTTCGTCAGACACAGCCGTAGGGTTTAAAATGAAGGGATACTCCCCTAGGTCTGTGTATGAAATCATATTCGTTACGACTTCGGCGGCAAACACGCCACACCTCCGATTTTCCACGAGTTTCGCAAAATAGTAATTCCTTAGCAGCTCTGCAAGTAAACCTTCACGAGCAACATATTGCTTCATACCCTTCACCAATTCCTCGTATACTTTTCTGCAAGGGCCCATTATTACAGGGTAGAAAGCCCCCTGTGTACTCAACATATTCCGGAACACCGCCTCGTTGGCGGTACTGCAGCACACCACCTTGATTTTTTCAGCAAATGGATTCTGTTGACCGAACAGCTCGGAGAGTGTGAGCTTACCGCCCAACACTTGATTTACTGAACGGTATATCCATGGGCAGGACGCCGCCTCGTCAAACACAAAAAACACTTGTTTAAACTTAATTTTTGCATCAAAGACGGAATATTCAGTGATTTCTTTTATTTTTCTTCGCACCAAATCAGCACACAGACGGGCGCGAATGATTCGTAGTCTATTGCGGTCCTCTTTAGTCGTATCTTCACGTCTCATATGATCATCCACACTTTGTGCACCTTTGATGCCGTTTTTTGTAATATAGTTCTCTGCAGCCTCTTTATCTTCCTTTGTATCAAAGTAGGAAGCGATGAGTTCTTTGCTTAGTGTCTGGTCGTCCTCCTCAGACAGCTTTATATAGACGGTCAAATAATCTTTGTCAGCCTTATCATTTTCCTTTCTTCCCTCTATTAGTTTTGCGCACTGAAGCGCTGCACGTGTTTTTCCGGACCCGCTCTCCCCTCCGATCGAGAGCGTGTACTCCACACGACCTGCGTCGCGACTCGGATTGATCCAATCAGAAATGTGGCTCATTTCATCACCAGCATTATCAATGAACTTTCCAGACAGCGTATCCAACTGATCCGGGGCATTCGTTATTACACAGCACCCAAATATTTCTTTCAGACATGTGGCTCTTAGGTGTTCGGCAAAGTCGTGAATGACGCATGAGAGATCCAGCAGCAACGCTGCACAACAGAGTAGGGCGTTGTTCTTCGCATCTACAGTCTTTAATAACACAGAGCGACACAGAAATGCCGCCATCAGGGCTCGTCCGTCCGTGATTTGTTTCGTTCTTACAGCGCTCCAATCGGAGGCATAGTGGGAAGGATCGTTTTCTTCCGCAAACCTCTGGAAAACAGTCCATCAATTGTTGGAATGAACTCTCGAACAACTTTATAAATTCTCCACAATCGCTGTTTTCTCGTCGTCATTCAAATTCCTCCTTCTTTAGTCGTGAGTTCTTTTTCTGCTTGGACTGATTCCATCAACTCTGTCAACCCACTGGGGAAGGGTGAAGCCATCTCCGACCCCCGGTTTGATCAATCGGTTCAACGTGTCAGAAAACTGTTTCATCAACATACTTTGGCTCAACTGTTAGGGGGAGAGGGGTTGACTCTTCTTTGGGGGTGGGCGTACCTTCCAACCGCTGTGTTCCATAGCGCCAGGAATCGTGGACTTATGTGGTCATTTTAGTCTTTTCCAGTGCTGTTTTTGCGTCTGTGGAAAATTTTGTGGGCCTCCCCCCGTGGTAGATGCGCAATACCGAAACATACAGAGGGGCGCACACCGTGTCCTCGTTAACAATCTGGGGGCCACTGCGGCCAGTCGTCGGATCGACAGCATGATAATAATAATAATAATAATAATTAGCGAGCAAGAACACTAAACTGCACATGAGATGAAAAAGAATGAGGGAAGAGAGACGTCATTTCTTTAGAGGTGTAAACGGCGCAAGAAGAAAAAGAGTTCACGCAGGAAGAATCCATCAATAAAGAGCATTTCGAGCAGTGAAGCCAACACACGGGTTCAAAGCAAAGCAGCGTGCCTCAGACGACCGTAGATGTCATCCGTACAATCCATTAGGGAAACCCCGCTTCAAAGTAGAAAATGGGTTCGCGTAAACCAGTCGAATCCTTTGGGCGCAAATGATACGAATCCTCTGTTCCGGTATTTATGCCTAATATACGGTACGAGTTGAGGGTCGTCCGTGCATAGGAAAGCAGGAAGTGAACTCAAAACCAGCTCATTCACGATTTGCTGTTTTTCATACCCCACTAAATGCAGATCCGCACCTTGGTACTAAAGCAAAGGAACAGAACGTGACAATGGGAAGAACATTATTCTTCAACCAAAACGCAGAGGAGTTTACCACGACACGCAACAGGAAATTCAGAGCAACGAACAGCCCTGTACAACCGCAATGACTTTTCTCTGAAAGTTAGTGGGAATATACAGCAGCTTTTCAGCCGAAAACAAATCGAAAAAAAAAAACTAGATGGAAATGATCGTCGACTGCTCGATGGAACGACCGACAAACAGGAGTGCAGCAGGGCCACCCCACCCGAAACCCTTCGCGTGGTGAGTTTGAACCGCTGATTTGAGATTTGTCTTTACACGCTCAGCTTTCGGCTCGGTACAAACAAACACCGGAACGGCGGTTTTGCACCCCAACACTGCAAGGAGTGACTCCGTTGTGTTCATTGCAGCTGATGAGGGTTGCTTAATTTCAACTGACGTTTGGCGTGAAGAGTCATTAGGAGTTTCCGCATTCTCACTGGATTTTGAGCGGCCCTCTTCAGGGGGTTTTGGGACCACCACCGAAAACCCCATTTTTAAAAGTTCGTCTTTTGCCTGAAGTGTGGGCTTTTCGCGACTCGCTTTACATTGCAACAAGTAGAGAACGTCCCCACTTTTGGCCATCAAATCAGCGTAGTTGGCACCCCTACAATTGACGATAACAAAGGCACTCTCCTTTGATTGTCCCACAAGACTCTCTAGTTCTGACAAAGCCGTTTCTAAATACCCTCCTCCGGCAATCTGGTGTTTTGCAAACACAACAGGGCGGACATTTTTATGGTTGACCATCGCGGTAGAGCGTACGAGAGTGGTGGCGCTCACCGACTGCAGGAACGCAGAAATAGTGCTTTCCTCGTACTTCCCTGTCTCGTAATAGGACCGCGAGTAACCGTCGAGGTAGAGGGAAAAAAGAGCGGCTGAGAAAACCTCAAAAGAGCCGCCACTGGCGTCCATCGTCAAAAGAGAGCGGCCACCATAATTCGTGGCGGCCATCACCAACTGAGCTGCAGACACACTTATTAATAATTCTTTTTCCTTGCTTCCGGCCTTTAAGGGTGTGGTAATCACACCAAGCATCCCTGTTTGAATAACGTCTGGGTCTTCGATGAGGGAAAACGTCCGCAGACTTTCCTTAGGACAGCAGAGTAGAGTGCGAATGGTTGTCGCTGCAAGTTGCCTCATTTTTTTCGTAGTAAAGTTTTTTCCACCATTTGACATCTTGTACTTTGCGACCACTACGCATACAATGAAGCCGGCTATTGAAGTGATACTTTCCATGTCCGCTTGGGAGAAGAACGTCGGCACCTCTTCGGACTGGTCTTCGATGGAATTGCCTTCCGGTATCATATGTACAACGCTTTCACGGATGAGTCTGGCGGCGAACACGCCACATCGGCGATTCTCGACCAACTTCCAGAAAAAATCATTGCGTAGGAAGAGACCAACCATTTTCTTGACCGGCTCCGACATACGCTATTCACTGCTCAGTATCTTTGTGTACACCGCGTCGCAGGGACACATGATAACGGGGTAAAAGAGGCCCTGGGTGCTAAGCAGGTTTTCAAACAACGTTTCATTTGCCGTACTACAGCAAATGACAGCAAAGTATTCGCCAAACCCTGTCTTTTGGGAAAATAGAGACGGTATATACATTTCATCTTTGTATATTTGGTTTACGGAACGGTACACCCACGGGCACACTGCCGCCTCATCCAGTATAATGTGAACCCGCTTGAACTTTTCGCTTCCCCACAGCGATAAGCACCCAGTGATACGCTGTATTTCCTTACAGAGGAAATCAAAACAAAGGCAGACGCGAAGACGTCTCAGGGTACTGAGATCGTTCTCGTCCGTTGCTTTGTCTTTCATCTGGTTATCCACGGCTCTTGCAGTCCTGAGGTTATACTTCTCAATCACATGTGTAGCGGCTTTCCCTTCGTCCGTGCCCTCCCCATAGTACACTCTGACGCAAGAAACAGGTATTTCATATTCAAGTCCTCCAGCCAACTTTATGTAAATATTCAGATACTCCAAGCCGTCGCCTTTCCTTTTCCCCTCGAGTAAATTAATGCAGTGGAGTGCGGCGTGGGTCTTACCGGACCCACTCTCTCCTCCGATTGACAGCGCGTAGTTTACGCGGGTATTGTCTACCTCCTTCCCAGGGCCGTTTACCCACTCAAAAATGGAACCCATCTCATCGCTCTCGTCAGCGACAAATTCATCGGAAAGGATATCGAGTTGGGTCTCGTAGTTCTCAACGATGACACAGCAGTCAAACTTGTCTCTGTACATCCCCCGCACAAGTTGACAGAAGTCTTCGATTGCGGAAGACAGCTCGAGCAGCAACGCTGCTGCGCAAGTGAGGACGGTGCCGTTCTCGACCAACCGTTTCCTCTGCAAACACCGCCTCAGAAATGTTGGAATGAGGGGATTCTCTTCTGAGGCATTAGTCTTCGCACTGTTCCACATTGCGGCGTACTCGCCTGGCGTTAGTATATCAACGGAATCTTCCTTTTCTCCTTCACCACGCTTCCAGATAACATTAAATATACTCCTGATGGTATTATCCTCCTCCGTTGTGAATACTTCCTTCTTTGCCTCGAGCTTTTTTTTTCCCTTGACGACCTTCATTATTTTGTCAACCCATGGAGTCAGCTGAAAATCCCCGGCGACCTCAGCCTCGAGAAAAATTTTAAGCGTTCCAGCGAACGTTTCGTTGGGTTCAATTTTTGGAACAGTCGCCAGGCCGTCGGAAATTTTTACTCTCTTGGTGGGGCCTTTGCTGTCCTCGGATGATGGTTCATTATTGTTGGAAGCCCTTTCATCCCGGGATATTTTGGCTTTCCCGGACGATAATCCACATATTAAAGGATTGGTAATGTCTGACATTTTAAATATTCTGTATAAACAAAAATAATGAAAATAAAAAAAGCAAGCAAATTAAAACTGAAAAGAAGAGAAGGGGGACGAGAGAGAAAGTAAACAGAGAAGACCACAAGCGCATTTCTGCACCTAAGACGAACAAGTAGGACCCACATTAGTGTTGCGAGCAGACTCCAGCAGCAATGAAACCAACAGACAAACAAAACACAACCGCAGACACACGTGCATCGCCGCGGTACACAGCCTACTTTCAATGGACGCTTCGGTCAAATCAACGAAACAGAGAGAGATTTTACCCGGTCACGCCAGCGGCAGACGAAACCAGCCCGTACAGAGTGTTGTAAAGTCAACGAATGTGCCTTTGAATAAGGTTCACTCGGACCGTTTATTTTCTCACCACTGATGAAAAGGAGAGCAACCGGGCTACGCCACCAGAAGGGGTTTGCACAGATTCCATCGGGGTTTTTTTTTCGCTTTGTCATCCAGTTCATTGCACATGAACACCGGGAAAGCAATGTTCCCTCACCGTTCTTACTGCGCGCGGATCTTGGCTTTATCCGATTCTCAATTTTAGAAAAGGAGAGCCAGGGTATCCTCAAATGATTTCCCAATAACGGAAACAAATGTTCGATTCCCGGCGGCCGTTGCCGGAGTTGTTACAAACAACGCGTTTGTCAGAACCGGGGAGAAGGTGTGGGCGGGGCTCCAGTCATCGTCCAACTGCTCCCCTCCTCCCCTCAAAAAAAAAAAATCGTGCTTATCCATAACAAAGCCATCGGGCGCTGCAAACAATAGCCGACACAAAAGGTACCGAACTCTCCTGGGCCGACGTGCGAGGAAAACCCGCTCCACACCGGCAAAAATGTACGCCACGTATTTCCCGCGAAACGCCAGACGTGAACGCCCCGGCACCCGCACAGGTCACAACATAAAACCCCTTAACCGGCTAAAAATAGACTAAAAAGGGAAAATGATAACGTCCACCAAAAAAAAAAAAATTGGAGCCGTTCGCAACAAGACAAACAACACGGAGAACGAGTAAAGCAATAATAAAAAGAAGAACAAACGTATACAGAATAATAGAAAATCAACATAATAATAAGTTTTTCACATACCTCTTATGAGGATGCAATCGCGTTGACCTCAGGTTCCAGAGTTCTCAACTTTTCCTCCAACAGTTCGTACCAAGGGGAGGTGGGCGCGGTCGACCGTTTGAGGTGGGACACAATGACGGTAGGAACACTTTGGATCTGGAGAAAAGGGTGTTTACGGTAGAAAAAGGAGGGATTACCCAAGTAGGCGGGTCTTTCCACAGGTAATTCAATGTACAGCGTGTTACCAGCGCCGTACTTGTGGCGCAAACGATCCACGGCCTGATTCACAACGGGCTTCGCCTCCGCACAGGGAGGGCACCACGACTTGCCGGTCAGCGGATCCACAGATCCCATGACGAAAACAATGGCGACCAGGGGCTGGTCACCCTTGTGGGTTGTCGCATAATGCGCCATTACCTTGTTTAGCTCGTTGTCCATCTCAAGAGGAAACCGGAAGGTAAAGACATTATTGTCGTACGCATTGGCAGTGCCGCAAACCGTCTCCCGTGGGGAGGAAATGTTTTTGAGAAATTGCTTTCGCGCCTCCGTTTCCTCGGCCTTTGGTCCTCTGGGTACGGCCAGCCACCTGGGGTTGGTTTTAAACAGGCGGACAGTCCGGATGTTCTTCTCGGGGGTCGTGGTAAAACGGTGGTAAATGCCAGCAGGCACAACCACGGCATCCCCCGGGCCGACAAGGACGCGAATCCACTTATCCTCCTTGCTTCGGATGTCAAAGTAGCCAGTGCCCCCAATGACAAGCCGCACCTCGTCGTCCTCGTGTAGGTGCTCCTCAAAATGCTGGCTCGCCAGAGAGTCGAACTTTTCTTCGCCGAGCACGGAGGGGTTTAGATTCACCACGTCAAAGTGCTGATAATTAATGTGCTTTAAGAATGGGGTAATGAAGGCCTCCACGTCGTCGCTGATCTCATTTGGGTCGTAACGCTTGTAAAACACATTGACTTCCGCCAATTTCTCATAACTCCCGGGGACATTCGGGGTGAGGCGGTTTTCGGCGCGCGGATCCTCCACCTTTTCCGGAATATACCAACAGTCTGACATTACCTTTTTTTTTTTTTGATGTTAGAGCACGAATTTACCTAGAGACAAAAACAGAGGGGAGAACGTAGCATAATAAGGATGTGCACTGTGGTAACAAGTATTCTTCTTCTTCAAGAGGGTCATGTTTTTTGTGATTACGGACATGGTTTTGTGGAAAATAATGAAAAAAATCATAAATCAATTTTAACCGTCCAATCTTTTATTTCATGAAAGACGCGGGAAGACAGGAAACTTAGTCAAAGAGACCGAATCCCATATCGTCGTCACCCTCCTCTTCTGGCTCCTTGGCATCAGCGGCGGGAGCAGCGGCGGCAGCAGCACCAGTGGCGGCGGCGGCAGCAGGAGCGGCACCAGAGGAGGCACCACCAACGAGCTTGGACTTGCCCTCGGCAGCGAGCTCCTCAATGTTCTTACCTTCCACTTGGGCGAACAGGGCGTCCACGCGGGCGCTGTCGACAGGGGAACCAGCAGCCTTGAGAACGGCCTCAACGTCCGCCTTGGAGGGGGTCTTTCCACCGAGGGAAACAAGAGCGTAGGCAGCAATGTATTTCATTTGAAAATAAACGGACTTGAACTTTAATAATAATAATAATAACAAAGACACGCGTCAAAAAGAGAGGGAAGGAGAAAGGAAGGGTGGGAGCTCTACACATGCGACAGCATAGCGACCAGTGGAAAAAAAAATAAGAATAATAACACGGACAGACACACAACGGGAAACTGCTAATATATGCGACGCATACAAAAGACAAACTCGACAACTTCAGCCGTTTGAAAGGGAATCTGGGGTAAGGAATGGGATGCCAAGCGCTTGTTGCAACTCGCAATATCATCCTCACAGGGGACTTCCGCCCCCCGCTTGTCGGACTGCACACCGCCATCCACGTCTCCTGAGAGGAGCCAGGGGACTATGTATTTCGCCGTGGTATCGAGAATCATGCGCTGCAAACGTGTCTCCAGCTCGCAAAACAGCTGGACAAAATCACCGTCGCACACACCGCGGGAGCTGTCGCTCGCTGGGGCGAGTTGACATCGCGCAAAGGAGGGATTTCCGCTGGCGCCCTTTTTTCGGCCAACGACAAGTGGCGAGCGGAAAGCACTATGGGAAAAAATACGATTGGGTAGCTGCGCCTCAATGCCTTCCAAGCTCTTCTCCAATGCAAGGCAAAACGAAAACACAGTGGGCGACAGTGGCACAAGACTCCCGACACTGCCGTTGGACGTGCCGTAAACCAGACAAGGCCCGGCGACACCCCTCGTAATGGAAGAGGTTACCATTAGGCTGTCCTCGTCAGGACCTTCTGCTTCCCCCACCTTGGGCGCAAAGCTACCGCGAATGACACAAGTCACCAAGTCGCCGACGTGGAACTCTGCCGTTTCCTCTAATCTGTCTTTTGCCCGTGACCCCTGCGGCCCCCCATTGCCGCAGCAGAGGGTCGCCAAATTGAGGGAGTCGTCGCTCACGCACAAGGTGTCGTCCGCGGCCTTCACCCCGTCGATCAGACACCGTAGTTTGGATGACCGTCGTACCACACTCGTCGTCCCCTCCAGGGGGTCAATTCCTATCAATATGGCATTAAATCGGGTGTCCAATGCAAACAAGGTCGGCCGAGGTTCGGCACTAGTAGCAAAATTAGGAAGCAACTTTACAATTGTCATCCCTACCCGAAAGACTTCATCGGACACAAAGCCCTTTTCCCCCGGGTCGTATGTGTAGGTATGAATGCAGCCGCTCACCCCAAGCACAATTTTCCGGCGAAGGCCAGGGACAACCGCGCAGCAGTACAACGCCCCGCTAATCGTTTGGTCGCCGACCATCTGCAGACTGGACCGATCCTTTTCCACAAGACAGGCATACCATGAAATGCGACTGGATCGGGAATGTGGTTCATCAGGGAACGTAAACGACGTCCCCACGAGACAAACAAAATCACCAGCGTCCTCCTTGGGGGCTGCAATGTCGACTGACACGGAAGCGGCACCGTCCAATGAAAAGGGCTGGAGGAAAACACACCGTTCGTTTTCCAAGCACGAAATCCCCCTCGAAGCACTGTTCCAGAGCGATAAAGCCTCCATGTCGCTGGTGGGTAAAAAATGAAGCACATCCCTCTGCTTCATCCGGAGCGAAAATAAAACACCGCCCCACGGCACAACCGATTGCACATGCGTCACTGTCGCACCGGTAGGACAGGAGACCATGTTGATAACCGACTTACTCTCGCAATGACCAACGTGAATCGTATTGTCTAAACCGCTGACCGCTAAGAGGGTGCCCGCCTCATCCACCTCCGCGCAGCACGACGCGTGCGACACACTAAAGCCCGTTAGCTCAAAGGTACGATCATCGTGTGGAATGAGGACAAATGGTGTCTCACCGCAAACAATGAGGCTGCCCGAGTGATGGAGGTATTGCAACTGAACGGGCACTTTGGTCAGGTGACACCGCCGTACTTCATCCAGGCGTTGCGGATGCCGGCGCGCGGCCTCGACGACATAGCCGTCCATCGTTCCAAAAAAAAACTTTTCCCGTGTGTAGCAGACGCTACGAATCACATACGAGAGGGAAACGGACAACAAGACGCTCTCCTTGGTCACGTGGTACACCTCGAAACGGGCGGACCAGTCCGCGTAAGCCACGGTTTCGCTGTCAAGGATGCACAGCGCCGATATGGAATGAGGTGTCTTCCATGACTTCACTACTTTCCCCTCTTGGTGTTCGTACAAGTGCAGGCACCTGCCCGATGAGGCAAACGCAAATGCGCCTCCCCGCACGGAAGCTAGCTGGAGAGGAGGGGTCTCCACGACGTGCACTCGGGTGAGAATGCCCTGGTGCACGCGCGCCTGGACGATAAAGCTTTCGAACACCAACACCACCGCACCGTCGGGAAGCCCACCACCGGTGACAAACGGTGACTGTTCGTCCAACCCCTTCCAGTCGCAGGAGATTTGTTCGAGCGCACCGTCGTGGATACGGAAGAAGAGGTTTTCGCCGTGGCAGACAAAAACGACCACGTTGCCGGCAGAGCAGATGCCGAGTATTTTCCGTTGGAAACGACACTTTTTGACGTCTTGGAGGCTAACGGCTGAGCGGAGTAGGCGAAGGCTACCCGACTTTCCAACGCCGGCACTCACCATGATACTATTTCCGGGTGTGTCGGTAATGCGCACCATGTCCAATACCGGGCCGCAGTTGTCCACCACCACAGTATAATTAAACTCTGAGAGCTGGACGGCGACAGTGTCGCCAAACCTGGAGGTGGCGAGGCAGCAGTCCGCATGTAAAGAAACGATGGAGTCAACAGGGCCCACCACCGACGAGGGAAGCGATTTAATATCGAGAACGTGATCTTCTAAAAAACCCGTCTTGCCATGGTCGCTCGCACGCACGCTACAGAGAGCCCCACTCGCCAGCACGACCAGGAGGCAGGCGTCCTCTTGCAGGCAAGCCGCCACTACGTCCGCGGTGGGGACTTCTTTGGTGTAAACCACCTTCCTGGGGCCGGCAAGGAGCACCAGCGTGATCAATTGACTGCCGACAACAAAAACGCCAAGCGGGGATGCAACGAGCATATTCGCGGTAGACTCTAGGTTCGCCTGAATCACACTTCGGTGCCGCAAGCAACTTCTCGGTCCGTCTAGCCCGGACTCCAAGATGAAAAAAGGAGCCTCCTTGTTCCTTTCGTCGCCGGTCTGCCTTGTATTCAACGTGTATCCAGACAGGTGAGACTTGCCGTGGCGGTCAGCGTAGAGGACCAAGAGTCGTACTTCACTACCAGGGGTGGATTCGCAGCGAAAGGCAATGTCTCGCACTTCGAACTCCCCATAATCTAAAACACCGTTCAGCAGAAAGGAGTCCCCACCGTTGGCCCGCGACCTCAGACTGTTCATCGTGGTTGGACCGAACATTTTCGTCAGCATCTGCTCTGACCTTAGTTTTTTTTTCGCCGTAAAAAGCGAATGGCATAACGCTGGTATGACATCCAGTACTACTAGCTTGCCGTGGCAAGCTGCAAAAGCCACGTACACATCCGCTTCGCATTCTGCGGACGCACACAGGAAAACCTCTCCGGGAATGTGTTGAGTAGTAGATGGTAGAGGACTGGAAAACAGAGTAACCACGTAACTTTCCGTTATACTTTTGTCGGTGAAAAACGAAACGATGGCGACTTCTTGCTTGATGTTAAACACAAACAGAATATCCCGTGGACTATGGTATGTCTCTGGTAGGCTTATTTTTCTAATGTACTTGACGGTGCCATTCACCGGAAAATCCCTCACGTGCTTCAGACAGTCTGAGCCGTCGTTAGCAAGGAGAAAGAGTGAAAGTGTGTTGAGGCGATTCAAGACGACATAGACATTGTCGTCCCCTAAAAACTTACCCTTCGCCACGCCCGAGACGGTGCTCGCTGGTTTATTTGTGAACGCAATAAACGACATTTGATGCCGCTTTTAGGGAGGTAGCAATAGCTTGTTCTAAGAATAAACAACTACGGGAGGGGAAATGAGAACTTTTTTTTTTTTTTTGGTGGTTGTTCGCCAGAGCCGGGCGGCAAGTGTTACACAGTGCATACGGTCAGTCCGCGGGCACGCAAAAAATGACCTCGCCCGTGTGAATTCGTACTCCACCACGCAAACTAACGAAAAATAAATAACCACAAAAAGATAAGAAATATCACTCTATATTCAACAAAAAAAAAAACTGTATGGTATGTGTTTCCGCTCTCTACGGTCAATACTTATACTTTATATAGCTGTTCTATGTTCTCTGAGTTTTTCATTTTACGTATGACACTACCAATGCACGCCAGTAAATCGGTCGGAAGAAAGACTTTATTGCATCTCGAAATAGAAGAGTTGTGCACAAAAAATGTCTTGCCCACGTTGAACTTTACCTCCCCGTCCGTCGTTGTGTCAAACACGGTGGCGAACACTTTAGACTGCTCCGTTTCCAGTACCATCAATGCATGGCTAGCCCCATAGTGCAAAACGTCCAACTGCCACATCTCTTGGCGTGGTACAAGACACTCTGGCATTGTTGGGGTGAGCAGAGGTACCGCGGCGCCGCGACTGCTAACGCTAATCTGGCAGGCGCCGTTGAGCAGTTTCACGGCAAACACGTGAACGTCGGCGTACATGCGATAGCCGTCCGAAACCTCTCTTCTAAATCTCTCATACGCGCATTCTTTCACGTACGAAAACTCTCTATTCATGTTGCGGGGCGAGGCGGCAAAAATGCTCTCGTTTTGAAGGCACTCCAAGGAAATGGACGATCGCATAAAAGGGTAATCGTCCGTACCTTTCAAGAGGGGCTTGAAGAAGTTGGCGATACACCACTTTTTCTTTGCCGCCGAGAAAACTTCAGGGCTGACTGTCGTTTGCGTTTCGCTGTGGTAGAAAAAGTTTTCTAAATCGCTAAAACACACCAGGCTGTCCCGAAACACACGACTGTTATCGCACACCCGCGCGTAATAAAACAACTCGTCCTTGTGCTCGTCAAAGACGACTTTGGTGCGATCATTCAAAAAGCAGCACACCACGTCTCGCCCTTCGTCGTAGAGAGAAAATCCATAGCCATACTTACTGTAATGCACGATGGACTGAAGGAACGCGGTGGGCGGCGTCAATCTGGCGCTGCGTGCGGGACCACTGTGATACGGCGACACACGGCGCTGATCCGACATGGGTGTGAACCCGCACGTGGCGTTAGAGATGGGGGACGTTGTGGTCATTGGACTAAGACGGGAGTGCACGTGGTCGATCGATTTGAGCCGCTTCGAGACAAAGGAACACCCCCTACTCAAAAAGGGAGACTCCCTGATCCCGTGGCAGGAAGGACGCCTCTTGGGGTCGCGCTGGAGCATGGCGGAGATTAACTCCCGGCAAGCGGGGGACACAAAATCAGGAATACTATATCGCATCTGTCGAATACACTCGTACGTGGAGTTGACATCTTTTTGTTGAAACGGGGGCGTGCCGACCGTTAGGGTGTAGAGAATAACACCCAAACTCCAAATATCCACCTCAAACCCATACCCCGTCAAAGTTTCAGAGGCGTCGAGAATTTCGGGGGCAATATAGTTGGGGGTGCCGCACAGTTTGGTGAGCCGATCCCGCTGCGGGTTGTAGTAGGTTGCAAAGCCAAAGTCACCTACCTTCACATTTCCCTCCAGGTCCAGTAAAATGTTGCCGAGTTTTAAATCCCGGTGCAGGACCGACTGGGTGTGCATATACTCCACAGCGTTGACCAGTTGGGACATGATGACGCAAATGTCTGCCTCTGTAAATGTCCTTTTGCCTAGTATTTCAAGGAGGTTCTTCGGGGTGCACAGTTCCAGTAAAATGTAATGGTAGTACTCATCCTTGAAGGTGCGGTAGAGACGCACAATGTTGGGGTGGTTCATCCGCGAGTGAACGTTAATCTCCGTCTTGACGCTATCTTTACTATTATTCACCTTGATGACTTTGCACGCGTAGTGGGTGTTTGTGCGCATGTCCATCAGCTGGTGCACCTTGGCAAAACCACCTGAACCGAGCTCGCCCATGACGCAGTATCGGTTCAGCACAGCGGTCGTCGCGGGATCCCGCTCCTCTATAATCTCGTCTCTGACGAACGCCGGTTTCAATGCCTTGACAGGCGGCATGCTCACGACGGAGGCCGAACGCGGCAGCTGTGAAGACAGCAGTCCCGTTTCGTCCTTCACAGGCTGCGGGAAATACACAGCTGCCGATGACGGCCGAGGAAGGCCATTGGCGTAGGGGGCGAAAGAATTGGCCAACGTCTTATTCGCACTAGTCGACATCATCAGCGCCTCAGAATTTGCGTCGTAGTCAAAAATATTAACCTGCGAGCCGCGCGCCCTGCACTTTTCCAGCGGAGGCGGCGGGTTGAAACCGTGTGGATTACGCTGAAAGTTTCTCAAATCTGTATTATTGCATTGAGGTGTTCCAGGCGAACTAGGTAAGCTGGGTGACAATCCCTGATGCGGCGAATTCCCCAGCGGCGAAGTAGACTTTGCGTTCCTCCACGGCGTTTCATGACATCCTCGTGAAAGCATCTTCAAAAAAAGAAAAAAAAAATTACAATTAAAAAAAAAAAAAGTGACGACTGCTAAGAAATTCGCCGTGAAAGAGGGAAGGGAAAGGAGGGGAGAGTACACTGGTACACCAGCAATGTATACTTCTATTTCTGTCGCCAGAAGGCGGCGCACAATGAAACAACAGAATCGGGAAAATATTATAAAAAAAAAAAAAGATCCTATAAGTTCTACTACCCTAATGAAAACAATTCCGTCATACATGCATTAATGTTGGTTGTGGGGTCCGGGAACCAACGTGAACCACGCGAAGAAAGCGCCGACGGCGCCCAGTAATACAACCTTGTCCACAATAGAGTCGCTTGGCGGGCCGCCAGCACCCTTGGTTTCGGTCATGACAGGGCCTTTGGCCGTCTTTGGTGCGGTTTTGGGGACCACCTTAGGGGCGGCGGCGGACTTATTCAGCAGAAGAGGACTTCTCTGAACGGCAAACAAGGCGGATCGGCGGAACATGTTCTAAAAAGAGAATACTATATATACATACAATAGAGAGGGAGAGAGGAGAGGAAACGGACACATCGATTGTTGGACGACGACGAGCCATCTTTTGAAGACGGCTGGAAAGGGAGGAGGAGGAAACGGAAGTCACGACGACGACAGGAACGTGAAAACCGATGCAGTATCATCTAAAAGGAAAAAAAATTTTTTTTCAAGTCATCACAATAAAAATTTGGTACACTTGTCGGAACAACAATACAATTAAAGAAAAAAAAAAAAAATGATCTAAACGTCTAGTATACTCCTGCCTTCCGAGTCACCGCAGGTTTTTGAAATGTAATTGATCGCCGTCGAAATACGGCCACAGCGTGTAGAAGACATGGTGGAGTTGTCACAAGGGACGAAAAAGGTTTGCTCACTGTCCTCCAGGGAGTCAATAAACGACCAAGCACTTCTCACCGAGGTTAACTGAATACCCCTGTGAATAGCGCCAGTCTTGTATTTTGTGCCTGGTGGATTGAATGCCACGAAAGTGACGTTATCGTCGGTAAAATTGGATAGCAATAGTTTGGCGTATCCACCATTGAACTGGTCCCCTACAATAACGACCTTGTCTCCCCCCACCTCCTCGACAAGGTCCCTGACGTACGCCGTGACATTGTGAAGGACGGTGGAGGGGGGAAACCACTTTTTCAGAAAGGCCCCCTGAACCACGTAGTCGCGAATATTCCCTTCCGGCCAGAAGCTTATCAAAGGCGAAACCGCCCCCGCCACCTGATACGCGATGGACTCGCCCCACTCATCCGCATCCCTAAAAACAGCAAGTCCCCTCGAATTGGAGTTGAGCGTGATGAAGTGGAACCCACTCGAAAGGTCAACATAGTCGGAGAATGTCATATTGATGCCATCCGTGGCAAATTTAAACGTTGGGGGCAGACGTGTCGGGTGTTGTCTCACTAAGTCGGGCTTGCTCCCGAACCATGTGGCAAAGTCGGTGGCCCCATTGTCGCCAAAGGTGTGGGAAAGTGCCGCCAACAGCGCCAGGTCATATAGGGTCATTGGCGCACTGCCGTTTTCATTGAACACGATACTGCAAATGGGGTCGTCTGTTTTCTCACCTAGAACGGGAGTGTGTGGGTTGGTGGCTATGGGACTGAGATATTGGTAGCTCACACTGTTGCCGAAGGCTACTACAAATGCAGCGGCAAGCATCACAATTATCCACCAAACCAGTAGAGCTTTGTGGTCCACACGAAGCGCAATATTTTTGATCGAGTACTCCCGCTCGGCCTGGACCACGCTGGGATGACGGTAGCCGAAGCGCGACTTGATGTCCATGCACTTCAAGTAGTCCAAGATGAGATCTCGACAGCAAAATAGGTAGGAATCCACCTTTCGCTTCGATTTTTGCTGCTCGATTTTCTTGTTGAGGGGAATTTTTAGGATATCGCACAACTCTTTGCGGGTGAGGGCATGTCTACGTTTTCTGGTGAGCATTCCCTGGCACGCCACAAATGACACAAGCACGATGGCAATACTGGCCGGGTACTGGCCCACTGCCACACCCACCACGCCCAGGACAAGTTGAATGCCAATAAAGATAAAGGATGTGTACATTGCCCACTGATTCTTGCGGTGTAGTAATGAAAGCCACGCCACAAAATACACGCAAATGAGCGCCACCGAACTGATAGCCGGCCAGGCCATGGACGGGTTCCCGGTTAAGGTGCTCAGTGTAGTCCCTGCGTAAATGGCAAATAAAGGTACGCAACCCACGGTGAACACGATACAATTCATGCGCAACGTTTTACCGTCCATGCCAAACTCCTCCAAAACCGTCATGGCGTGGTACCAATGCGTTTTTGCCATTTTATTTTCCTTGTGCTTGTATGCTTTTTCCCGCAACTCAAAATCATCTTTTAGCTTCCGATCCCGTACGGCCCTCCGCTTCATCATGATAGCTCGACAGAAAAAGCACACGTAGCAGATAGCCACCAATACTACTGTAGCAAGCACCACCACATTCGCAAACCGTTGGGCAAAAAAAAGGAAAGATTGCTTTTTGATCCCCGCCTCGATCAAACCCCACAACAGTGGAAGTGGGACAGTCACCATAAAGATGAGGAAGTATATCATAAAAGGTGGTTTCTTTTTTGAAAATACCTTATGAGAGAAGCCCCAGAACATGGTGCTCTCACGTTTCTGCATCCATAGGTTTCGCGCCATGTCCATGATGGCGCACAAGGCGCCGACAAACACAAAGCTGACATAGAAAAACATGGAAAAATACCCGAATGCCTGCAAGTCTTTGCTTCCTTTTGGGTCTGGTGGGGCAAACATTCGAAAAATAATGGCAAACGTATAGTCGAGGCCCAGGGATGCGATCACTACGGCGGCGCAATACAGCAGCACTGTTAAATACACGAGAAACGCCTTTGCCATAAATGTATCCACAATGATATCCACTAGCCAGCAGTAACTTTTCGGCTCCCAATCTTCGTACTCGTACGAGAGCACGAGATTCATGGGGTTTGGGGCCACCCCGGCATTCTCCGCCGCCTCGTTGGCCACCTCTTGCTGTGGGTCAGAGTACGTGAAGTAATTCCCATTCTCGTCCTGGTAGTAGTAACTTTGGTACTGGCCAGGATCATAATACTCGTTGTAGGAGTTATAGTTTTGGAACCCCTCACTGGCGGGTTCCGTGTACGCATAATTCATGTCGGTCATCATTTCATTGGTCTCGCCGTTGGTATTGGTACCCATTGCATCGTAATACGTGCCATCTTCTCCCCTGATCTCCCTTTTCCATTTGGGTGTTGTTCATTCTCTAGAAAAATAATGTATAAAAAAGTGGGGAAAAAAAACTATAACTATAAACGTAGGGGAGAAAGGAAAACGTTCAGAATGGCGGGATTCGAATTCACGCGAAACAAAAAAAAAAAAAGGAAGAGATACAAAAGCGGGAGGAAAGCCACACGATTGTAGAAAAAAGATAGTACAATAATAATAAAAAAAAAAAAAATCAAACAGCATTCGAAAATCATGACTACTTTACTTACAAATTTTAGTATGATTGAACGAAATGACCTGTTATTTACCTTTCATTTTAAACCATTTTTCTTTATGAACGTATTTCCTTTTTTGTTGTTCTTGATGCTTGTCTCTCTTTTTTTTTTTTTTCTTGTGTGTGTTGCTCTGGCATATGCAGTATGCCTCCCCTCGTTCGTGGCACGCAAGCACACACACAGAACAAACAAACAACAAAAATGATATATAAAAAAAGTTCTACTGTGATTATATGAATTACACTGCGTAAAATAAAACGAAAATAGAAGCAATGGAAAGGAAAAAAAATGCTTTAAAAGGAGAGAGAAGAACCGCGTTGTCTGTAGATCAACCAGAGTCCCATTGATCCTTGAAGTTTGACAAAGTGACGACCACGACGGACAGCAAGGAAGGAGAGAGAGGGCAAAAGCACCAAACGGTTTTTCGAGCATGACAAGTATCAGCCAACGAATGAAACACTTGTGTTGGACTGTTTACTTGGTGGATTCCTCCATTTTACGCTTCAGCTGCTTCAGGGCAATGGAATACCGATTGGATAAGGTGTCGTTCCCGTCACCTTTAATCTTGCTTCCCTTTTCGAAAAGCTCTTTTGCCTTTTTGAGATCTCCCCGGCGGTACTCTAGTTCCCCCAGCTCGTAGTAGGTGAACGGGAGAATCATCAGTTCTTGGGGAATGGTTTTCTCTTTGCTTATAATTCCCTTAAACAATTTGGCGGCCTCCTCCTTGTTGTCGATACCTTTCTCGATGACGCCAAAAAAAAGGTCTCGCATGTTTTCCGCCTCTGGACCCGACAAGTCAGCTCCTTCGATCACTCTTTTCATTTCAGACTTCACTCGTAACCCCTGTTCATTATTCATGTGCGCCAAATCACGGTTGATATACAGCATGTACACGGCAGAAAGGGGCAACAGTCGGGGGTTGGCAATCACACGCTTGGCGAACCTTGGCGACACTGAATCGTTTTTGGACTTGGGGTTAAACATGGTTTGTACCTTCTGTATCCACGACATCGCCTCCTTGCTGTTTCCCGTCATCACGTAGCACGCCGCAACGGACAGAACAATCTGACCCGTGTAGGCAAACGTGATGTTTTCCTTCTTGAAGTAATCCAGAAGTGCGAGGTACTTTTGAAGAGCATCCTTCCACTGCTGGTCCATAAATAAAGTATCGGCATGCAGGTAACGAATCAGCAACGGGACCAGACCAACTCGTTCTGCGTTATCTGCGGCAACCGTAATACAATTCACTGCAGGAGCGGTGTCGCCCCGTTTTCGGTAGTAGAAGTTGGAATACCCAAAAAAGTAAGTATTCTGTGGGTATCGCTCGTTCATGGTCTCCAGCACCCGCTTCGCCCGGTCGAGGGCCACGTTGACGTCTCCGAGGCCGGTCGGGAGGAAAAGGTAAAGTGTGCAGAGAATAAGCGCGGCGTGGGGAGATCGGATGGAATTACTCTCGAACACCTCGGTTAGGTACTGCTCGCCGAGGTCCTTATCGGAAATGAAGCCAATAATACTCAAAAGCTTCATCAAGTTGGCAGGAACGAGGGCGAGAAAGGTGTAAAAGAGTCCGGCCCCGAACTTGATGCACATTTCGAGCTCTCGGGGAATCCGCTTTTCCGTATCTTTCTCCACTATGTCAATCAAGGTATGATAACACCCCCACGCCTTGCGTAGGTTGATGCCGCCTTTTAGGTAGCTGTTCATCATCAACTGGATAATGGCCCGCACGAGCAGCGCGTCAGCGTAAATGACGTCGCACTCCAGCTTCCAGATGTCGTTGAAGGACTGCCCAGACTTTTCCGCCGCCTTTAGATTCGATTTAAATGCCTTTTTCTTTTTCTTCTTCTCCTTGGCAAGCTCTCGCTTAGACTTGAGGGCATCCTTCTCAGGAGAATCGGGCACCTCATCCTCGTCATCGACCTCAAACATTGGTTCGTTATACTTGGTGGCCGACGCTAAGGTGTCGGCGATTTTATAAAACTCTAGCGTGGCTTCACGCTTGTCGTTTTGGGAGCTCATCAGCTCCTTTATGATTTGCATGTGCGCAAACTCTAATGCGTAACGGGGGTGTGTGGTTTTTTTACCGCTGAGAATGCGTGCCGCCTCATCGAATTCGTTGTTCCAGGTGCAAAACACCGCACGATCCACACCTCTGTACAAGGAATCCGACGAATCCGAAGTCACGGAATCCGCCGTGCTGGTCCCCCCTTTTTTGGAGCTCCTATTTTCGCTCATATTGAATCAAATGGATAGAAATGAAAAAAAAAGATCTTGTAAACCTTACGTTATGGGAAAATGAAACAAAGAGGTTCAGTGGAGTGGAGTGGATGGGAAAGATGTTCTATAAACGCACGAGCACACACTAAGAAAACAAAAAAAAAAAACGATGGCAGACGATTGAGGGACATCTGTTGCTTCACAGTCATGGTTAACAATGCTTTTTTTTTGTTTTACTATTGTTGTTTTTAGTGTTACTGGGAAGTCGCTTTTTTTTTTTTTTGCATTATTTTAGTCTACACGTTGGGGATTTTTTTTTTTTTTCCCAACAACAATAAAAAACGACTTCTGGACTTTTAAACCTGTTAAAATACGATGGAAAAATGGCTACTGTTTTAGTTTGCGAGACTCTTCGCGGAGCTTTTGTTTTTCGCCGTACAGTTCATTGTAATAGGCACGCTGTTCCTGAATCCACTGAAGGGCCTCCACGCGTTGGCTTTCCTCTGCGTACGCCGCGCCGGATGCTAGTTCGTCTAGTTCGTGAATGACGTCATTGCATTCGCGCGCTAGGGAGTCGAGTTTGCAGTTCATCGCGACGATCACCTCCTCCTTCTCTTTGGCGCCAATGTTGAGTACACTTACATTGCGCGCCGTCTTCTCTTTTTCAGTCAAGAGTAAATTGTAAATACCCGGGTGCACCTGCTCCTGTGCGGGTATGATGGCTTCAATGTCGTACAGCTCTTCTTGGGAATCGGGTACCTCGATCGTGTTAGCGGCCCAGGAGTTGGAGACAATATTGTCCACCTCCTTCTTTAACTTGTTGTGACGCAATGCCTTCTCGATCGCCTTGAGGCGAGCCTCCAGTTGACTGAGACGATAATCCTGTGCCTTTACCACCCGCTCCTGAGGGATGCGCTGCTCATTCACTGTGTCCTCCTTTTCCGCCTTCAGTGTCACGACGTCTTGTTCAATTAACGCACGCGAAGGGAGATTCGGAGTGGTTCTTCTTTTCGGTGAGGTAAAAATCGACATCCTCTTGGTCTATCACGAGGTCCTGTATCTGTTCTTCCTCCACCGCAATATCCCTCTCTGTCACCCGAATTTGGTTGTAAAGTTCGTCAATTTCGTCGATCAACCCCTTTCGTTCCTCAACCAACTTGGCTAGCTCATTTACTGTCTTTCCCTTTCTTTTCGACTATAAGCTTTCCAGCCCGAATCTCCTTTTGGATAATCTTACCTCGCACCTCAATCTCCTCGATGGACGCCTCTGAAGTGTAATTCTGTAAATTAAAGCTGGCCTCCCGAGACTGTGGGGTGATGAACTTGAGGTCTATTCCCGACTCATCGGCCAGGCGTCTCTTCTTTTCCGACCACGTGACGTACTTTTTCTCCTGGGTCCGAATTTCCCGTCGGAGGTCCTTCACAATGACGCGGTCCTCCTTGTTTCGTAGCGCGATCGCCTTCGCGGCAATATCAAACTGGGACAGAACGTTACCCACCTGCTCCAGAGGGACGCTTTTAATCGGATACTTGGCATTCTTCCCACAGTAGTCGAGGATGGGGAAGGAGGAGAGCAGGGGGTCTTCCCGCAGCGAAGGTTGGGACACCACAAGTTGGGACTGTAGGGTTTTCTTTCTTTCCTCCAGTGTGTTGATTTCGTTTTCGCGGAGACTTATTGCCGCCTCAACCTCACGTTCCCTTTCCGCCGCCGTGGCTCTCATTCGATTATAGAATTAGAAGATGGTAGAAATAATTACTAAAAGAGAGAGAGAGAGAGAGAAAAGGTATCTACGTCGCACGAAGAATAGGAGCTTCGCGATCCATGAAATAGTTGCGGCTGATGTTCTTTTTTATTTGTTGTTATTTTTTTAGGGCAATTGCATGTGAAGGAGCACATCACCGCGCTCACTATTACATTCGTTTCGACAAGGAGACTAGCATTATTTTGTTTCCCTTTACCACTACCGTCTCCCTAATGGATTCGCGCGATAAGGTGAATCCTGTGTAACCGGAAAGTTTCCCCTCCCTTTCAAACATGGCAAACCCTTGCGAGTCATACCCCGCGTCGCTAAACGGTCTGCCGTTTATGAGCGACAGACCGGGGTCCAAGGAGTGTTGCACCTGCTTCCAGTCATTCATTGATTTATTATAATAAAGAAACCGTATGTTGTCCCGCAAGAAATTGATAACATTTTCCTTTCCCTCCACTACTCCTAGCCAGGTGTTATAGATGACAGCATCACCCAGGTATTCAAAGGCCGGCTCCATGTTACCCGATTCCACTAATTCGGTGTATCGAACAACTGTGAAAAAAGCGGTGGTCATTCGATCAAGTGATATTTTTTTCTAAAAAAAAAAAAAAGACGGTGCCAACACAATTGGGCACGCACCGCGGTATCCTCTAGAAAAAGGACGGAACAGGGCGGAAAAAGAGAGGGACGAAAGTATAGAAGAACGACACCAAAACAGGACGGTGAACAGAAGAAAAAAAACAGGACGCTGACGGCCAATCAAACACAGGCGGAAAGCAAAAATAAAGAAACCCTTTGATGAATTCATTGTTCGCACTGGCGGTTCCGTACTGTTACGTTATTTTCTTTACTGCTAAACTGTTAATAATAAAACACGATACTACTTCGACATATCAACCTTCTGAGCCATCAGAATGCCTGTGATCACCGCGAAAATGCCCAGCGCCGAAGCAAAAATTTCAATTACCAAAACCTTCACGAACAAGCTGCTACTGTGTGCATCCGCGATGGCACAACTACTACCGACGATGCCAACCGATATGCCGCAGGCCATATTGCCGATACCCACCGCCAAACCGGCACAAAATAGGGTGTACCCACCTATGCGGGTCATGTAGCTGTAGGTGCCATCGGCGGAAACAGTGTTACTCCCGGCCTGGATCTTTCCCATCATAATGATGGACAAAATGACGCCGTAGATGGCAACCGCTTCGCAGAAAATGATAGAAATAAGATTCTTACTTCTGATCTCGGGAGCGCGGATGGCTGCACCGCTGATAGAGGCGCCACTTGTTAAAATACCCCACGCCGCGCCGAGAATCGACAGCGAAATCCCCAGACCGATACCAACGGACGACCAAGCATAAGGGGAAATAGACTCCAATATCGACCAAAGCGCGCTGAAAGGTGGGAACACCGTGCCCGAAAGCACGGGAAAGACGCCAAAAAAGAGAATAACGATAGATAGAATGATGGTTATCAGCTTTCCTACAACGTACATGGCGTCATCTGGCGGAAGACGTGTAGGCGTGGGTAGTACCTCAGGTTCAACGGGCATTGTAAGAACGAGAGGGAGAAGGAGAAAGGGGAAAAAAAAAAAAACGATAGGACTACCTTACTCTTGTTGATGCATTACACAAATAATATTCGAAAGCGGAAAGAGGGAGAGAGAGGAAGAGCGGTTGGAAACACGGGAGAATGGGTTTAATTTTTAGCAAACTGTTTTTCAACAGGGAAGACAATGTCCCCCATACAATCGCACAAGCCCAACCATTTAAAAAAGGTTAAAATAACAAAATGAAATGTAGTAAAAGAAACAGCCAAGCGAGCACATCACACCTTTTAGCGCTTGCGGAGGAAGACCATGCGGTTGTTGCGTCTCCAGGCGGCCTTGCGAGAGGGGCGGATCTTGGACGCCTTGTGTCCCTTGTGGTTGAGACCACGGTGCTTGCGGCCGGCGGCGGTGAGGCCGCGGACCTCGCGGTGCTTGTGGACCGAGTTGACGATCCAGTTGATCTTGGGGTCACGGCGGATGGTCTTGAGCATGGGGTCGACGGCGATCACCTCGTACCACTTGAAGGTGGAATCCATGTTCACCCAGTAGGAGTTGAGGATGCGCAGGTTACCGAAACGCTTGCCGAGGCGAGACTCCGCGACGGCGCGGTTGTTCTTCTCCAGCTTCATGCCGAGGACACCACTGGTCTTGGGCTTACCGTAGGTGATACCCTTGTGGGCAGGGCGTTTGCGACCACCACGGCGAATGCGCACACGGAAGACGCTGTAACCCTGCTTGGTCTTGTAGCCCAGCATGCGTGCCTTCTCGGGGCGCGTGGGGCGGCGCAGACGGACAATGGTGTGCTGGTGGCGGAACTCCCACGAGCGAATACGCTGAATGAAGCGCATCACATCGGAGGACTTCTTCTTCCACAGCTCGTTCAAATACATAAACGCGCCCATTTTCGAGCCTAGATTTCCCTTCTTTTTTTACTACTTTAAAAATATTCAGCAAAAAAAAAAAAAAAAGAGCAAAGTGTGCGTGTGTATGGAAGGATTAACTAGCAGGATAGCCGTTGATATAAAGAAACCGGAGAGGGTACGGTCCTCATTGGCCAAACATACAAATTAGTCCACTGGCAAACGCACCGCTTGTCGAGGGTGGAACAGAGCTATTTTACATTGCTGATTTGGGAGGAGAGTGATTTAATGTAGGTTTCAATTTCGTCGAGACGCAATCGGTGCCGCTCCTGCTCCCTCCGCAGGATGGAAGTGGATCGCTCTGTCAGCAGCTGTTCCTCTGTGCTTAAATGGAAGAGCTCAAGGTCCTCTAACTTTTTCCGCCTCATTTCGAAAACGTCGTTCAGAAATTTACCGTAGTCCTCCCTGCTTTCGAGCAATCGCTTGATATTCTCCTGACGGGCGCCAAAGTAAAAATCACCATCGGCGTCGGTCGTCTTTTTCTTCCGCTGCTCGTATAAGGAGTCAAAGATTTGACGGATGGAAACCTGAAAATCACTCTCGATTTTCTGTAAAGTCTCGAACGAACTCTGAAGAATGACATCGACGCCATCCGTTTTCCATCTCCCTAGTGTCGCGGTGTTCAACGCCTCCATCGTCTCAAACTGCTCGGCCTCCTTTTCAACCAAATCCTCCTGAAGAAGGGCAACATCACCTTTGATGGTGGCAATATCCGCAGGTTTGAGGTTTGTGGCGCGACGGATTTTATTCTCCACCTCTTTCATCCGACTCAGGCATTGTGCAAAGTTGTTGGATCGCAGCGTCTTTACTGCGTTTTCGTAGTTTTTATCATCCTCATCCCTTTTGGCGCGGATACTCTTCATCGCATCCGCCAACTCCTTTAACTTATCGTTGAACTCGGTTTGGAAGTGCTCCAATGGTTCTTTAGAGGCCGCAATTAGGGCGTCGCTACGGAGGACGTCGGCCAAGGTGAAACTCTCGTTGGACAATTTAAACAAATCATCGTACAGTTTCAACTCATTCGGGCAGTTATACCGTGCGTACTCGGCTCTCACCTGCTCCTCCTGTTCGCGGAGTGCGGTCTCCTTCGCCTGCTTTTCGTCCTCCTCGTCCACCTGCAGCAAGTTCTCACGTTGTTCGTCCTTGGCACGCTGTATCTCATCTGGCTTGATGGTCACTCCATCCAAGAAGCGAATCGTGGAAACGAAAGCGAGCACTTTATTTCTGCAGTTCGGGATGGTCTGCAGAGGACAACCTTTCAGGACTAGTACCTTAAGGGATCGGAAGCGATGCAAGTAGGTGACGGTCTCATCGAGATTTTCAATCTGGTTCTTTCCCAAATTCAGGCTCACAATCTTTGTCAGTGTATCCATGCCCGACACGTGTTTTATCTTATTCCCGTAGAATGAAACATCCTCTAGCTCTGTTAAATCATCCAAGTTTTCGATGGTCTCGATTTGGTTGAAGCTGAGGTCCAACACACGGAGCGTAGAGAGTTGCCCCAAGTTTTCAATCTTGGAAATATGGTTATTATCCAGGCAGAGTTTGACCAGATGAGACAGCCCAAATAGGTTTTCAATTTTGCCGATCCGCTGGAACGAGATGGTCAGCACTTCCACCTTGTCTAGATCCATCGTACGGACTTCATTTTCCACCTTTTGCTGTAGATTTGCCTCTTCCCTGTTTCCAACAACCCGCAGGCGATCGTCCTCGACCTGCGGCGTGGACTCCAGGTGGATACACTTTCGTATCATCTCTTCATTGATGACACATTCTCTCGGTTGAGACACGACAGAATATACCGCAAACCCTTTTGACATTTATGCTCTTACGGTACTTGGACGGAGAATATAATACCAACTGTCTGACTACCTTGTGGTTTAGAGTATTAACAGGTTCGCAAAAAAAAAAAAAAGGGGGGAGAAAAAGTCCGTTGCTTGCGGTGCTAATAAGTGAAAGGAGTAATCAACGCCACCGCGATCATTAAACGGGAGGGGGAGGGTGATAGATCAACTAGCACAACAATCACCAAAAAAAAAAAAAGAGAGAGTTTAAATATCAAGTAAAAAACAGGTACTACTACGTCCCTGGCGTGTACGGATGCGCTCCAATATTCGTACCTGTTCGAGGCATCATGTTTTGCTGCATCGATCCGATAGAAATGGTAGGCTGGCCGGAGTGGATGATGGTTGGAATGCCGCCATGCATATAATAGGGGACACCCCCTCCCAAGTTGATCATTTGAGGTTGGGCGTTGAACGGAGAGGAATTCATTAGCGGAAAGGGCATATTGTACATGGGATAAGGCACGGGGTAGGTTTGCGGCTGCATTTGAACGGCGTTCACCTGAAATCCGGTGGGGGCTGGGGTTGTGGACTGCATATTCGGCATGGTGGGCATGCCCGTACTGTACGGCATCGGTGAAGGGACCACGTTCGGTTGCTGCGGTAGTTGTGGAGCCAGGTTGATGGAAGTGGTCGGTTGACTAGGAGGTTTCGAATCTGTCGTCGGTGGAGTGGAAAAGCCGCCGCCCCAAAGTGGGTCATGAAACAACGCGAACATTTCATTCGCATCACTGACGTCTTTTTTTTTCTCCTCAACGGGTGTAGCGGCGGTCTCACCGTTGGGGATGTTCACACCCCAAACGAACTCGAAGCCACAGCTCTTTTGCTGCGGGGCCTCCGCTACTTTAGTGGGAGGGGTTTTCTTCTTTTCGGCCGGCCTGCTAGAAGTGTCTACCTTTACAGAGACCGCCTCCGGAACAACTTGCTCAACAGAAGCCTTCGTCTCATACGCTGCTTCTTCAAACGTTACGGGAGAGTCCAAATTCTCCGTGACATCGCGGAGATTAATGAAAGTTAAATCACCCACCTTGCTGCGCCAAACATGCACATCTTTCTTTTCCCAGACGGGTTTTTTGCAATCCGCTTTCTTTTTATTCTTTTGCATTTTCAAAAGCAAAAAATGCAAACGGGATACACTACAGCAGTCTCGTGTTCTTATTCTACGGCGTTGAACAGCACAAGGGCAGATTCAAAACAGAATAACAAAAAAAAAAAAGAGAGACAGAGGGAAAGTGTGAAGTAGGTTGATACAGAATCGCCCATGTAAGCATGAGGGAACTGCATGCACAAAATACAAAAACCCGGATAGCCGGGGGCTATGGAAATAGAAGAAACTTACGTCCACTAATACCCATGTGTTTTTCTTTTTTTACTTTTATTATAAAATATATAACTATTATATATGCTAAACGCGTTACCTTGAAATGTTTTTCTGTAATTTTTTACTGTTCGTCTTTCTTGAAAGCGCACCCGAGCGAAAGCAAGAACAAAAAAAAAAACGAAATGTTATTAATTGTGTTTAAGGGTCTGAATGACAGCCTCTAGTACGCTTACACGGATCTCCACTACAGACTTGGCCTTCTCATCCTTGGCTTGTCCCAAAAGGTTGTTCTGCTCGGCAAGGGCCTTTTCCGCCGCCTCGAGGTCGAGCTCGGCCAGTGGCACGCACTCCACGCAGTTGATGTCGCAAGAACCCTCGTTGTTAATGTGTGCGAAACCGCCGCTGGTAAAGTACTTGTGTACAGTTCCGTCGGCGTGCTCCACCGTAATCGGGGAAGGGGACAGCTGGACAATCTCGTAGGCGTGACCGGGGTAAATACCGCTTTCACCGTTTACACCAGCGATGGTGACACACTTGACGTGATGCTCCTTTAGTAGAAACTCGTCTTGTCGGGTCAGGGTAAGGCGAAGGGTTTCCAAGTTTTCATAGTTGGCATGAATATCCTTGTCGACGACCTTGCTTTCAAAAAACTCAAAAGCCTCCGGAAGATTATGTGCCGGCGCAAAAAACGCAGCGGTGCGGGTCATCAGACGACGTTGAGCTAAACGGAACATTTCCTAAGAAGGGATATGAATCTGTAAGATAAAAAAAAAAAATATATATATATGCTTGTCAACAAGAGTAGGAGCGGCGAAAGGAAGTAGTAACAAAAAGTTTCCTCCGCACAGTAAGGAATGGTATCACAAATCGCTCACAAACAAAAAATAGAGGGAACGAAAGATTTTTTTAAAAAATATGAAAAAGAAAAATGAATCAAAATAAAGAGGCACAATCTCAGCGAAGACTTACAAACGACGACCACGGCGGGAACCCTTTCGGCGAGTGCAGTCGGTGGGGATGGGGGTCACGTCCTCGATACGGCCAATCTTCATACCAGCACGGGCGAGGGCACGAAGGGCGGACTGGGCACCAGGGCCGGGGCTCTTGGTACCGACACCACCGGTAGCGCGCATCTTCACGTGAAGGGCGGTGATACCGCACTCCTTGCAGCGGGCCACGACGTCCTGGGCGGCGAGCATGGCGGCGTAAGGGGAAGACTCATCGCGATCGGCCTTCACCTTCATACCACCGGTGACCTTCACGAAGGTTTCGCGGCCGGACATGTCGGTGACGTGGACGAAGGTATCGTTGAAGGAGGCGTAGATGTGGACCACGCCGTACACGAGGTCGCCCTTCTTCACGTTGGGACCGTAGTCCTTAACTTCGTTCTTCTTGGACATTATGCCTTATCATGCAAAATGGATGTTAGAACAACAAACAGGAAAAGAAAAAGAGTGAGAGAGAAAAATAGTACAAAGGCATTCAATGAACCGTTCGCTTATTTCGGCGTATACCGAAAAACACGAAAGCGCACAACAATAACAACAAAAAGGATTATAGTTCTATAGGAAGGTAAACATTGAACAAATTTTTAAAAAGACTTACAATAATTAAAAAAAAAAAAAAAGAAGATGGAGAAAAAGTTCGGGTGAAAAGGAAACAGCCCCCCTCTGTGTCGTCTTTTTTTTTAGGAGTTACTCTCATTGTAATCACTCCCAGAGAATTCATCCCCCTCGTCTTCTCGGTCTGCCTCATGCCCGTCGCTCGCCGAAAGTCGGTCCGTTTCCTCAGACAAAAGGTGAATGATGTCAACCGCCGCTTCATGGGTGGCGGCATCCTCTAGCGTCTTACCGGCGAGGACGTCTCGTATATCGGAGATGGTGAGTCCCTTCTCCTCGAGGGCAACCCTATTCAGTATCGGGTGTTCCTCCCAATAGCGATACGCATCCGCCCGCTCCTCCTCCGCCCGACGCGCGGACCTAGGTAGGACATCCTCCTCGTCCGAGTCACAGTCGGAAAAGGATTCCTCGTCGTCGCTCTCCTCATCGGTTTCCTCGTCGGTGACGAGCTCCTCCCTCTCCTGTTCCACGAAGCACAGCGGCTCATAGTCGTCCTCCTGGATTTCAAAGAAGGATTCGAAATCCCGCAGTATCTCCGATGGTGTCGCCCTATTCTCGGGGAGGTATTCTAGCATTGGCAAGAGGAAATCCGCGATTTCCTTGGCCTTTTTGGGTGTAAACTTGTGTTTCGTGTGAAGGACATCCTCTAGGGGCCAATACCGCAGGTCCTTTATGTTTCTAAGGGAACCACTAGAATTGTAAAACTGCCGCCGGAACTTGCCCTCGCCAAGACGCATGACCTCGGGCAGCTCCCCGAGTAGCTCCGTCATGAGCGCTAAATGATCCTCGTCGCGGCTGTAATTGTCGCCCTTTTTAGGGTCGAATAAAAAGTCGCCAGTGATCAGCTCGAAGATCATACAAGCGCAAGACCAAATGTCAATTGGGGTAGAGTACGGATCGCCGAGAATCACCTCTGGCGACCGGTATTGGCGGGTCTGAACTTCTTCCGCAAACTGCTTATACGTCCAACAACTGTTGCCGAAATCTGCTAGAATCACATGGTGAAACCGCTCCACCTCCCATTCCGGGTCCGTCTTGCTGCCATCGGAGGCATCGGCTCCACTGTCATTGTTGGACGACCCTTCTCCGTCGCCGTCGCTCTGATCGGCGGTGTCGGTGCCGCCTTCCTTTAACTTGGACAGCTTCTTGTAGTACCGTCTCCGCTGCGATTTTGTCATTGTTTTGGGATCTCTCTCCGTCAGTTTGGGTCTCTGGTTTAGGGGCGGCGGGTGGTAGTGGCGCATGAGCGAAATGATAGAGTGTTTTGGCTTCGACAGGAGCACATTTTCCGGTTTAAGGTCTGTGTGAATAATGTCGATGCTAGCTATGTGTTCCAGTGCAATCAACACCTGCCGACAGATGCACTTGACAATCGGCAACGGTATGCCGCAGTAGTCGTAACGCTCCATGAGCGAGAGGAGGTTCTCCCCGTAGACGTCAAACACCATACAGACGTGGACACCGTTGGGGCCGGTGTGCTCAAAGTAATCGTTCAGCCGCGTACAGCACTTCGTTTTGGTCGGGTCCGCTTGCATTATCTCCGACAACAATTTTATTTCGTCGTACGCAGCTTCACGGTAGTGTTTAGCGGATTTTTGGATTTTCATTGCCTGGTATCGCTCCTCTGAATAATCCCAGACTAGCCAGACAGTGGAAAAGTAACCCCAGCCCAGTTTCTTGACGATCCGATATCGGTTGTGGTATATCTCACCTACCACTACAGGGTGGTAGCCGCCCTTACGGTACTCCTTGGCACGTTCATTAGCGGTGTCGCTAAAGTCTTCGTCGGTTCCCTCGTCCTCCTCGTCCTCTTCCTCCTCATCACCGTCGTCGCTGCCGTCCTCCCTATCGTCGGCATCGCCGTGCGCCCCTTTCCCACTACTTTGGTGGTTCGAGCTGCCCCCAACGCGATCTAAAATGTTGAACACTTGTCGGAGGGTCATCCCCGGCTTCACTTCGATATTCTTCTGTGCGGCTATTTCTTTTCTCATTTTATCCGCGTTGAGCTTCTTCTTCTTTTTTGTCTCCACATCGGTTACGGCGGTCTCGCGCTCAATCTCATTCGCTAATTCCTCCACCAACTCCCGGTCCACCTTCCTGACACTACTAGTAGGATCTGCATGCTTTTTCCGTTTGCTTTTGTCGTTTTTGCTATTCTTTTTTGTGCTCTTGGAAGCCTTATTGTGCTTCTTTCCCTTCGCCATCTCTAGACCAAAACCTCAGGTGTGCGTATCTACTGGTGTGGTTTTTCTTCGTAATACTCCGATTATTACTCGTTTGTTCTTTTTTATTCTTTCCAAATGATTGTTATCGGTAGTCGTATTCGTTTATATTTAAACGGAAAAGGGGAAAAAAAAAGGAAAGAGGGGAGAGAGCAACAGGTACAACGAAGGCAATAAACAGTGATTTTTTTTTTTTTTTTTTTTTTTTTGCACCAAGAGAGGAATGAATGGAAAAAAAAAAAGAAATTGAGCAATAATTTTGTGTGACAATTAAAGACATAGGAAAATGAGCAACAATGAATAAAACGAACAATACTTGTCAAAAAAAAAAAAAAAAAATGTATGAAACCATCTATGACGCACACAAGTATGTAGACACGGAAATATCAATGTAACGACTTTTGTTTGTTTGCTTTGCTGTGTGTGTGTGTGTGTGTGTGTCTGTGTTTCACCCAAGGGGAGGAAAACCAAATGCAATAACAACGACGAACAAGAAACCCTCCGATAAAAAAATCCTTCACAAACCCGGACGAGCGCTATGAGCCCAGAGAATCAACGTTCCCTTTCGTTGTTATCGTTTTGTTCAACTCTCTATTACAAAGACGATAAGTTTATGTGCGTAAAGCATTCAGCAGCTCTACGAGTCTCTCTTCCTCCACGAAATCAGATGACAGCTCGGTTTGATCCTTTCCACCTTGAGAACTATTCTTCAAAATAGCCGCGTTAAATTCATCGGATAGCACTTTTTCGGTATCTAGCACAATTTCCGCGTCCTTATCACCACCGTTGGAAATGGAGGCGTGACGCTGCGCGACCAGCTGCAGCAACTTTGTATACTCTAGATGCTGCTTCTCTAACTGGGCCTTCGTCTCCTCGTGGTGGAGTTGTTCCTGATGGAGCAGAGACTCCAGTTGTCTATTTTTTTCGGAATAGGCGGACGCCATTTCGCGTACACGGGACACCTCCGAGTATAGCATTTCCAACAGCTGCTCTAGCTTTGGGTTGCTCTGACAGTGCGTCAGGGTTGGGGTACTAGTGGTGGAGTGAATCACAGGCGACACATGCTCCGCGCGGGGCAGCCTTAGCTCCTCCGCCCCGTGGGCAAACGTGCAGCTTCTAAACATACACGTTCCCGTCTGCTCCCAATTTCTGCAAATGGACGTCTTGTACTTGGTAGGATCCGTACCGACGCGTTTTCCAGAATAGTCATCCAAAGAAAAGGAGGGAACGCTCGGTTGGGTCGACTGGGGCAGCATCTGAGGAGAAATGTACGGATGAATAGCGGGGCTGCGCTCCGGTGATTCATCACCGGCTTTGACGGAAAAGGACATGACAGAACAGCACTGTTACTATAACTACTATGATATACCTGAAATGGAAATAGCCGTAAAAAAAAAAAAAGGAGGGGGAAAACCAAATATTCACGGGAATGTTGCCACCACAGAGGGGGCGAGAACGAGTTGGTGCAAAAGCGCGCCGCAATGATGAATTAACAGAAAAGAGAACATTTGGCCGTTTACGTTGCCTTTATTTTAAAGTGTATGGATACAAGAGTAAGAATCATCATCTTCAAATCCCGTACGGCGTAATAAAAAGAGGTTAAACCCCCGGAATGAGGGCCGCTCTCGACATCCCCAATGGATATGATTTTGTTGGTCAAAAAGGAAGCGTGTACGTTTCCCAGATGAATTTCGAGTTCCTGGCGGCCATTACGATCGGGCTCCGGCCAGCGCTCATCATCACAGTCCATGACAGACGATTGCTCAATAATGTGTTTCAGCGCCGCCAGCACATCAGGGGAAAGGGTCATTTGTTTTTTAATAATATTCTCATTTCTGTAACGACTATTGTTCGTATAACGGAGGACCCCGTCCTCTGACACTTCAAATTCTAAGAATTCCTTGCCGTATCTCCCGGTATGTCCAACATAGTAGCGGATATAATGAAGCTGGGTATCACCAGTTCCCTCAGGGTTGCTCATTTCCATAGGTGTGTGTGTGTGTGTGTGTGTGTGTGTGTGTGTGTGTGTGTGTGTGTGTGTGTCCTGTAAAACTGCTTTTCGAAAATCAGAAAAAGTGGTATGTGTACCGAGAAGGAAAAGGGAGAAAAATCATTAAACGCTTTCGGTCACACAATCCTCGTGTTACACGCGCACTCGCAAAGTCGACGGGGACGAAACCCCGTCCAGAAAAAGAAAAAAGAAAAAACCTTCATGCACTTTGAATTTTGATAGTTTAACAGCTAAATAAATATAAAGGAAAAAAAACTTTTTTTAAAAATAAAAAGAAACCGCACTTACTCCTTTCATCCTATCGGATCTCGACAGAAAAATGAAAAAAAAAATCTTACAAAGGAGTTTCTTTTTAATTATTATTATTATTATTATTTTATTTCCTTCTCATTTCAACATAATTACTTTTGAAAACAAAACAAACAAAAAGAGAAAAAATCGGGGTTGGGATTCACACGATTGATTATCAGTTTGCCTTGGGGGCCATTCCTTCGCGATATCTCCAAGTGCAGAGGCAGTCGTGGGGGTACAGGGTCGGTAGGTACAGAACCTTGTCGGAGTCCGGGGTACGCTTGCGGTCCCATTCCATGTAGTAGGAGATCATCGCCAGGTACACGGTGAGGTGGTTGATGGCATAATTGTAACCGACACACCGGTGAGGGCCAACACCAAACGGAATGAACTGCTTCGCGAATTTGCGGTCCTCCTGTCTCTCGGGTCCCATGCGGTCGGGGTCGTACTCGTCGGGGTTCGTGAACCCTTCGCGGCAACAGGCGACAAGAGAGGGGATAACCATACTGCCCTTCGGCACCACGGTCTTCTCGTCGAGCTGGAAGTCGCTGTGGGCCTTCATCGGCACCATCGGCGCAGGGGGGTACAGGCGGAGCTGTTCCATGACGCACTGTCGGGTGAAGGTCATTTCCTGCAGGAGGTCGTACGTGAGAGGTTCATTACCCGGGCGCAGGCGCATCTGTTCCTCCCGAACGCGGGCCAAGATTTCTGGTCTCTCCGCCATCGTCGCGGTGATCATGGTCAAACTGGCGGTGGACGCATCCTGTGACGCAAAGAGGAAATCCAGCATCGTGTCCGCCATGGCGTGGTCCTCCGTGAAAAACGGGGCCTCCCCACCTTCCTCCTTCACCTCCTTGAGCTTCTCGAGGATGGTCGCCGTCCAGAAGTCGAGCAGGCAGTGCGGTTCGGCATCGGGGTTGGCCATACGAATCTTACTGCGCTTGACAGCGGCCTGCAGCTCCACCATCGCCAACTTCCGGGCCTGCACGGATTTGTACAGCGTTGTGCCGGGGAAGTAAACCGGGGCGGCGAGGAAGCCGTGCGTGATGATGTCGTAGTTGCGGGTGAACTCTTCCCTGTTGTGCAAGTGCTCACCCAAAAACACCGTCTGCGACGTCTTGCAGTTCATCTCGCGAATGTGGCTTCGCATCTCCTCTGGCGTACCACCCCAAGGATAGTTCTTCACCCACTGCGCCATATACTCGTGGATGATGCGCTCCTGGATGGGAAGGTAGAGGGAGAGCGCCTTCGTCGTGAACAGGTTCATGAAGCTGGAACGGAGCGCCTTGTGAGACGGGCCACTCTGAAAGGCAATGTTATTGTCTCCGAGAATCACCTTACCGTTGGGGTGCAGTTGAAGTGTCATGGTGTCTTCGCTGTTGGTAGCGAAAATCTTGTGGCACAAATCAGCGCGGGTGACGAAGACGGTGAAGTAGTTGAGAATGGCCAACCAACTGTAACCGTGGGGGCAGTACTGGCGTTGACGTTCCCAGAAACCATAGGGATCCTTGATCATCTCTATCACACCACCAACGACGGGGTTCACGAATTTGGGGCCGGGAATCTTGAATTTGTGTGCACGCGCAAAGGACATGGACGTTAACCAAAACGCGGTGGCGTAGGACAGGGCCAAAAAAATGAGCACCTCCACAATGTAGGGCAGCTGAACACCCAGAAGGGTACTGAAAGCGGCCATGCGAAGATGACTTGAAAACGGGCAAAAAAAAAAAAAAGTTAAATGATTCTACTGATATACTAGAGAAATAGAGCCAAACAGGAAAGGGGGAGGGGAACAGAATAGCACAGACACACACGCGCACACATACTTACCCGCGAAAAACCGAAGAAAACAGCAAATTTAACGTTCGCTTCGGATAAAAAAAGAAAAGCGTATAAGTTTAGTGTTGTTATTGTCCTGTGATGAAAGATAAAAAAAAAAAGCGGTGTAAAGATTCACGATGCCTTTACTTCCGTCGGTTGAAAAATACACAAAGCCTCCTCAGACCACTGTTCCTCTCTGTTCCGCTTGAAAAACCGGTAGAGCAACTTTTTGCTCTGATTCAACTCTAGGGCGGTGACGGACTTAATCGCATGTGTCCAAACCGCGCAGGCGAGTGGTGTCAGCGCGTTATTGTCGTCCACCAGCCGCGTCTTATACTCATCCCAAATGATCCCGTCCTTCCCAACAGCATAAAGCGTTCCCTTTTCCGTCTTCTTCTCCTTCAGACACAACCAAAAATTTCAATCAGAATGAAGAGGAACTTTTCCACATTCTGCCGTAACACCTTGTCGGTCTTGCACTTTTCAAAATTGGCGTAGTCGCCTTCCTGCGGGAGAGGCAATAGGTAGCACATCAACTCGGGGGACTGGGGGTGGGTACGATAACAACTTTGGATGATTGGCCAAATATTTTTGCACTCACACTCAAATAGGTGTTTAATGTCCACGCGGGAACCCTCGTCGTAACCCATTTCGCGAAGAACGGACGGTGGCAGATAGCCCTGTCCGTTATGAAAATCATACACATCTTTCAGCAAGCAATGGCAGTTCAACTTTCCACCCTTCTTCGCTAGATATTCCACCACTTTTTTCCTCCGTCGTGCACGGCGCTCCCGCAGCATTTTTCGGCGTCCCAGTACAGAGTCCACTCCTAATAGGTGCTCTTCCAACCTCTCGTTTAATAAATCACGGGCTGCCCTGCGGTTGAGGTGCAGGGAGGGGAAGCGACTGAACTTTACAATAATATCGCTGGGAACGTGTTTAAGAATAACCGTTTGCATTCTGCGATTGGTGGCCTGCCCTCCGGGTCCCCTTCCCAGCGTGCTTTCCTCTCGCACATCCTCTTCCTTGAAGATGTACCACCGCTCGAACAGTGCACTACGATACCGCGGCAGCTTGGACGACTGATGTCCGGCGTGTCTCGACGTCCGTTTCAGGTGTAAAACGCGCAGCACATCCAATTTATCTCTTGGAGGGAGAGCATCGAAAAACTCTTTTGCGTTTTTCTTATTGAGTTTTTTTAAAGTGGCAATATTATTTTTAGACGCGGCAACCCTTCCCTTTTTGTTGGACATGGAGTACCGCTTGTTATTGGGCCGTTGCCCCGAAAAACGCGTCGTCATCAACAGGCAAAGGGCACATTGGTTTGTGTTGATGAGAGATAGTCGTCTCAACATTAGAATGAAACCAACATGTGCTACAGCTTTAAAAAAGAAGAAGGGGAAATGGAGTAACACCGCCTATTGGCACGCTTACACTGATAAATGGCACACACCCGTACAACCACCGCCACAAAACGAAGTGATTATGGTGAAGCGAACAACACTTTAAAAAAAAAAAAAAAACACTACTGTAAGCCATAAGGCATGTGATTCCTAGGACCGTCGTCGCCATGTTTGGGCTTCTCACGCTCCAAGTCTGGGAGTGCAAAGTCTTGCATTTCGTATTGGCGATCAAAGGGGCCAGTCCGGAGTAAGACTTTCCGCTTACTCCACTTGTCAACGAATATACTATTTTGCGGATAAGGTCCTTTCCAAGGATCGAGACGATCCTTCACGGAAAAGTCGTTGTACGACTCGCTGAACAATTCATTCGTTCCCCCCCTATAGTTGTAAACATGAAGAAAAAACTGCTTTTTAAATTCCCATCCCGCCTCTTCCGAGCTGAGACCATTGTGGGAAAACAGAATAATATCGTCATTTTTAGCCGGCTTCTTAAATCCATACATGTCCTTAAATTCTACTTCGGTCAACTGAAGGGCATACTCGACCTCGTCCCGTGGGATCCAGTTACTGTGGGGGACCCAGCGGTGTATCTTGCTGGCAACGGAGCGGCAGTCGATGAGGCAGGTCTGCGGGTCGGGGAACTGATACAACTGCTCCATGTCCTTCAAATAAGCTTGATGGCACAACAGGTGGTGCACAGGGGCGTACTGCTGCTGCTCAAACAGAAATTTGTGTCGATCAAAGTACCAGGGCTGGTACTCCTTGGGATGCCAGTTAAACCATTCTCTGGGGTTAATCTCCCCGTCCACCGTCATGTGATGGCGGGTACGCCGGTCGGACTGCAGCAGGCGAAGGGCTCTCCTCATTTTATGGATTGCTTGTGCTCATTTAACCATAACAAAAAGGAAGAAAAGGTAATGTGAAGCAAGAAGAGGGATAAGAAAAAGTCAGTGGTTCCCTTTTCTTCCCGTCATAATAAGCTGGAGGGACAATTTCAAAAAAAAAAAAAAGAGGGAATCGAAAAAAAAAAAAAAAATGATAACAAAACTAGAAATTTTATCTCTTTAACTTTTACCATTATTATTAGTGTAAACCCCATATTTTATTTTTTTATTATTATTTTGTCAAGTGGTTTTCTAATACAGAAACACAAATAAAGAAAAAGGAAAAAAGAAGGTGAGAAGTTTGTTGGGAGTAAGTAAAAAATTCGTTACCGAACCAATTGCCACTCCTTTTTCTCGTATTTTTTTTTTTTTTTTTGGTGGAAGAGCGCGGCTTACTCCACAATCTTCTTCGGCACCTCCCAAGTGAAGGAGCCCTTGCCGGTCTCATCCTTGCGGCCAAAGTGTCCGAAACGAGAAGTTTCGTAGTAGATGGGGCGTCTGAGGTCAAGATCCTTGATGATATCGTACGGGCGTAGCTTGAAGTTCTTCTTCACGATCTCGAGCAGCTTGGCGTCGTCGTACTTTCCGGTGCCGTAGGACTCTACGAAAATGCTGAGGGGCTCAGAAACACCAATGGCGTAGGCGAGCTGCACAAGAACGCGACGGGCGTATCCGCCGGCGACGAGGGATTTGGCGATCCAACGCGCGGCGTACGCGGCGGAGCGGTCCACCTTGGAAGGGTCCTTACCGGAGAAGGCACCACCGCCGTGGGCTCCCCAACCACCATAAGTATCTACAATAATCTTGCGGCCAGTCAGACCGGCATCTCCGTGGGGGCCGCCGATAACGAAACGGCCGGAGGGGTTAATCCAGTACTTGGTTTCGCTGTCGAGCATGTTGGCGGGAATAACGGTCTTAATCACCTTCTCCAGGAGATCGGCGTGAATCTTCTCGTTCGTGACGGCTTCGTCGTGCTGGGCGGAGATTAAGACAACCGCAACGCGTTGAGGGGTTAGCAGTTGCTTGCCATCGCGCTGGTCGTATTCGTACTGAACCGTGACCTGGGTCTTGGCATCGGGACGGGCCCAGGGAAGGGTACCGTCACGGCGGAGCTGGCTGTACTTGTACGCTAAGCCACGGGCAAGTTCATAGGTGATGGGCATAAGGGTGTCCGTTTCGTCGGTGGCATAACCGAACATCATACCCTGATCGCCGGCACCGAGGTCCTCGCTGTCAAAGTTGCCAAGGCCTTGGCAAATATCGGGCGACTGCTGCTCAATGGCAATAAGGAGATTGCAAGACTTGTAGTCTAAACCTTTTTCGGCAGCGTCGAAACCAATGTCCTTTATGGCGTCACGCACAATCTTCTGATAGTCAAGGGGCGTCTTGGTCGTGATCTCACCGAACACCATCACCATTCCGGTCTTGGAGCAGGTTTCGCAGGCCACCTTGGAGAACGGATCGCCAGCAAGGCAGGCATCCAGGACTGCGTCAGAAACCTGATCGCAGAGCTTGTCGGGGTGACCCTCCGTGACGTGCTCCGAAGAAAAGAGAATGGTATGGACAGACATGATTTTAACGATAAAAGGTTTGGGGGGGCTTCACAAGGGGCAAACAAAGGGGATGGAGAGAGAAGGCGAAGAAAACCAAACTATTGCCAAAGGCACAAAATATATATATTAATAAAGTCTGTCAAGATGGGACGGAGTAAAGGTCAACCTTAATCACTGCGGAAAAAAAAAAAAAAGTGCAGAAATCGGGTGGTACAACCATCATTCGTCAATTGAGATCACACTCCTTTTTCTTTGTTCCATGTACTGTATTTTCAGTGGTTCACCGGGAGGGGTTTCAATCACAAACTCCACCCGGTTCACAACACCCTTGTGCGTATCCAGCCACTGTTTTAGCCGATAGTTCACGAGGATGTCGCTCGGCATCATTTTCGCATTGCACAAAGGACAGTTCCAGACATGGCTACGAAAGCAATGCTCGAGAAATGTCTCCAGCTCCATACACTGCAAGTGTTCGCAGTAAACACTTCGCGCCGGGACCGTCATGATATTGAAACTTAGTGGGCAATGAACACGCACATAGCACTCGTCCAGCTTGACCAGATCATCGGCAATCGCCCTCGTTAGTGGGACATTTTTTCTATAGTTGCACACAATGTCTTCGCTTAACTCTTTTGCGCTCAGTTCATTCGCAAAAACGACCGCTATAATACCAAACCACAGATCCACATCCTCACAGGGCGTGAGGTCGACCACGACGGAAAAGATGTCCTCGTTTGTGGGCATGACAATGTCGGAAATATCGATGGGAGGGGGCACCTTTATCGACGTGTTTTCCTTCCCGGCCGGAATGTTCCAGTCGCCCCCCAGAGGAACGACCACTCCATTGACCCTTATTTCCATCGAAATGACGGTGTCGTCAATGGTAAACGGGTGGAGCCAGCCTTTGCACTGGTAGTCCGCCGATAATGGAATCAATAGGACTCGTCTCCTTTGATCGAAACCACCCACCGGCCTCGTTCGCGTGCCGTGGGGGGATGGGAAATTAGTGGACACACTGCAATTATCCACACTCATGGCGCCCAACAAATCCAAGAAGCGGTACTTGGGAGATAAAAGAAAGGCGCTGTCGTTTTCAAACACCTCTCCTCGAATAACAGAAAGCACTGCATCGTCGCAGGGAGGAGCGGGCGCCTCGTCGCTCTCCTTATCGTCAGAGGCAGACGTCCCCGACCAGACCGTCCCTGGGAACGGTTCCTCCTCTGACCCCTCGGAGGACGGCGAACTGGCGCGGCTCCTCTTCCTTCCCAGGAGGTACGTACTTCGGCTGTCCGCCGCCACCCCAGCGCTCGGTGCTGTGTCGATCGGCAAGTTTGACGAGCCGCTTTTGCACAATTGTTCAACTGTTTTTTCAACGTTTACCGTTTTGGGACTTGTCATTCCTAACCCACCCAATGTGGCGTTTTGCCCCTCAAACAGCCTTACCGATTCCGCATCATTGGAGTTGATCAAGTATATCTCCGAGGTGTCATGATAAAAACGAACATAACAATCCCCACCATCGAATGTCAAATCGGCATCGGTATTCTCCTTCACAATCTTGCCCGGCCACCACGAGTCATCGTCACACCGTATCAAGACATGCGAACCTAGGGGAAACTTCATTTCATCATTGTAGTCCTAAACAATGGTTTAAAAGCTTTCAAAGAAGCGTAGTTGTCTGTATGTACACACTACGGCAAAAAAAAAAGGGAGGAGCAGCGGGAAGAAGAGAGAATGCACGATACAGCCACGGGCGAAAAAGTGAGAAGGCTCAAGTGAAAAGAAAAAAAGGCGGAAGCGGAATTACGAACAAATGTATAGATCTAAAAATGGAAGGGGAAAAAGTGAATATATAAGAGAAGAGAGATGGGGAATCTAAATTATATACACGTGCTCGTACACCGATTAGTTTGGTTTCATTTGGCATTGACTCGGTCCAAGGCCATTTTTATCGTACCCCATCTCCGTCTTGTACAGATTTTCTTCGTACGTCGAGAATGTATCCTCCGTCCAGTTACCGCTGGCATTCCGCACACTTTGCACCGATCGCAGTGCGTTCTTGTAGGAGCTGAAAATTCTCTCGAGCGGGAGTTCACCGGGGTTTTGGACAAAGAGAAAGTCCGGGTCCACCCCCTCCTGTGCGGCACACCGTATCGCCGTAAACGGCGCCACCTTTGAGCGGCTGTTGGACTTGAGCTTATCATTCTGCGGCACATCACTCGGCCACTCCACCCTCTGCCGTTTATTTCGGGGGTATGGCTGTGAAGACTGGGGAGTGTCATTCTTATGAATGGAGGCCGTTCTGCTCGGGGGCTTCGGCGTGGGGGTCCGCTGGGTTCGCTGTACCTCAACGGTCTTTGGTGGGACGGCTCTGGAGGTCGCCTTCGACGGGGTGAAATTATAGTGTTTATTGGCTAGGGAAGAGTTAACGTTTTGCGAAGTCAGTGCCGTGAGGGGACCGTTACGAATGTAGGCGTACAATATTTTGGTGGTCTGCTCATAGCGATCTACGTACGAGGCGGTCTCGCAGGAAGGGGCTGGTGGGAGCAGGGAGGATACGTCCTCCTTCTTGATGAACTCACGGAACATCAACTCCTCCACCAGCTGTGGCGTCCACACTTGGGTGTCCATTGTCTTTTCTACAAACAATAGAAGTGTTTCCTGGGGAGAAAAAAAAGAGGAAGAGATTGGAGGCCAAACAGTTGGTTAACTCTAGAGAGACGGAAAAAAAAAAAAAAAGAAGAAGCCGATGCTCCCAAAGCCGAAGTACAACAAAAAAAGAAGATAAAATGAAACGCAGGGTGTCAACCTTGTAAACCGAACTATATTAAAGTATATTTATATGGTAAAACCGAAAACAACATGAATCACCGAAGAAAAAATAATGATATAAACACAGCCAAAAGAAAAGGAGAAAAAAAAAAAGGAATACGCCGCAAATATACACACTCAATACATATACAAAATTTATTTTCACGTTAGATGATTTTTCTATCCTTTTTTTTTTTCCTTTTTTTAACCCATTTTCTTGTTTTTTATTTATTTATTTATTTTTTGTTGAACCATCATTATTACTCTTTTCTTCTTTTTTGTGTGTGTCTTTTTTTTTTTTTTTTTTCTAATACGATTGCCTTACTTTATTTGCACTGGTGGGTCGTTTGTTACATGGTGGGGAGAGGCAAAAGAATGACGCGTAAGAAAGAATGCAGAACCATAAAATGATGATAAAAGTCCTATATGTACATGTGTCGCCCTACCCCAATCCCAGCGTTGCATGGAGATCCATGTGGATAACTTAGTAAAAGTCGCCCAGTCCATACGCATCTTCCATTTCCTTCAGGTAATGGTTGCTATTGGCCTCGGAGTGGAACTTGCTTCCCTCCAAAAACACGGACGACATCATTTGACTATTACCCGCATTCGCCACGGCGGTTTGGTGTTGGGAGGTGCCCTGGACCGCCTCGTTTGTGCTGCTCTTTCGGATGTGATCCGGTGACCGGAGATCATTCCAAGCATAGTTGTAGTCCATCGACTCCCTTTTATCATTCAGCACTTTCTTGAGAAGGCCAACGCAATAGGCATAGTCCGGTTCCTCTTCGAACTGCAGGCCGCGCGCGTACGCCACCAGCTCCCCAAATTCCGGTGCGAAATCCTTCGCCAACTCCTCCGGGCTCGTTGCTTTTTTTACATCGCGGATGCGTTCATATCGAACGTCGTTCTTCATCGCCTTCAGTCCCTGCCAAGGCAGGCTGCCGCGCAAAAAGTACATGATCAGGTAGGAGACGGCCTCTAGGTCGTCCCGCCTAGACTGCTGAAATCCCTCGTGGGTGTTAATGCTGACATACCGCGCGGTACCGGTGAGAGACTTGCCATCCGAGAACGGAACGTGCTTACCCGAGTAGTCACGCCACGCCTTTGATAGACCCACGTCGATCACATACACCACGTGAGAAAATTCGTTTATTCCCATAACGAAATTCTCCGGTTTGATGTCTCGGTGGAGGTATCCGACAGAGTGAAGATACTGAATCCGCTGAATAATTTGTATTCCCATCATACAAACCGTCTTTGTTCCAAAGTTGCGGTCGCATGCGTTAAACAAGTCCTCGAGACACGGCCCGAGAAGATCCATCACCATCACCGTGTAATCACCGACTTTACCACAGAAATAAGAACGGGGAACCCCGATCGTGACTGGGCACTCATTGAACCGATGATAGATCTTGTGCTCTAAGTTAAGGTGTGAGCGTGGGCCGTCTTTCGTGAGTTCCATTTTCATTGCGACAGGGACACCGGTGACGACGTCAACCCCTTTGAACACTTCTCCAAAAGCCCCACCGCCTAGACGCTCTTCAATTTTAAACCGACCGGCAATGAGGATGTCATTTTTCTTCTTGTTTCGCGACATCAATGGATCTGTTGTTCTTGGTGGTGGTGGTAGATTTCTTTTTCGGTAATACTACTATTTTTCTTTTTTTTTATTATTAGTATTCGTTTTAGTTTAGGGGGAGAGAAGATGGTGTGTACAACACAAAGTGAAAAGGAACAATAACACAGAGGTGGACGCTGATGTGGTAGACCCAATAAGGCAACAGCGAAAAAAAAAAAAAAATGTAGCAAAGTCGATAAACAGAAAAGGAAGAAAAAAAAAGGGGTGGCACAATAGTCGGCTCACACGGTCGGCACACTTTCCTCGTTGAACACTAATCCCACCGCGCAAGCATTCGAGGAATTCATCTGAACTAGAGCGCACTCCAAAACGAAGCGTTGAACTTTATACCACTCCTTTTCTGAAAAAGCATAATCGTAACACCATCCGATATTTCTATCACATCCGTTGCAAAACACCTCCCGCACAATATGGGTGCCAGTCATGAGTACTTTGGATTCTTTGGGGCCTGTATAGTAATTCACACAACTATCGACCAAGATGGCCTGCCCGTGTTTCCCATGAAAATGTCTCGAAATGATGTCTTGTTCAAGACAGAAGAGAGTACCACAAAGGGCACAGCTATACCCCACCGGTTCGTCGTCGTTCACAAGTCTCTTACGGTACCGGCGGCCCATGCATACACAGCGAAACGAAAGTCCAGCTAAAAAAAAAAAAAGAGAGAGAGAGAAGTGGAAAGAAAGTTCTATACGACTGTATGGAATAGAGGCACTGAGCAAGTGTGTGGAAACCATTCAGCGAGTAGAAACACTGTCATACAGGCAACTAGTATTAGTATCATCATTACCACAAATGACCACCCTTTTACAATTATTATTATTACTATTATTAAGCAAATAGTCGAGATGACATTTGTAGTCCAACATAGGCAGAACGGTGTAGCCCGTTTCCATTCACCTTTAATAGTTCCGGGTTCACGTAATAGTGACGAATGGTTAACTCTAATGAGGCATTATCTATGAGAGGGAGGGGTGGTATTGCGTGGCACACCTCCGCTGTGCCCTCCGGCGAGGAAAAGGTGAGGCACTGGCCGATCCTAAAAACAGTGGGGCTTATGTTGTACAGAAGGACAATCTGGAACTCCCCAACGGCGTTCACCGTCAACAAGGACAGCGGTTGCATGGACGGCTCCGTCAGGATGTCGGCCACTACCACCACAAAGGTCTGTTTGTCACTTGTCGTCATTGATTTTGTGGCAATATCCGTGAACCGCTTCAGTTCCGTTTTGCCAATCGTCTTCAGCAGCTTGATGCGGTTTGACGCGCGGTTGACCACAGAAAAATTGGTATGACACAAATACTTGGCGCCCTGCAAACGGTGTTGATCCAACGATGCTGCCCGTGAAAAGCTGCAGGCGGCAACACCAAAGTAGCCCAACAGGCTCTCAATGACTCCCTTGTTAAAGTGGATGTCCGGGTCATTGTCACAGTTCTCGCACGCCTTCCGGATCGCCGCGGCGGCGCGCTTCACACCGGTATAGGACGTTTGCTCAATGGACAACTGCGCGAGAGTCGCCAGCGCTAGAGCGACCCAAGCCTCCGACGACGAAAAATCTATACCGACGGCGGTGTGTGCCTTCTGCACGGAATCCTTTAGTAATTCCTTCTTCTGTGCAATCGTAAGGCCCGCCTCGCTGCATCGGTTACGTTGTACTTGGCTGAGCTTACAGAGAGCCGCCGTGCACTTTGCGTCCACCCGCAGTGCATTGTTCAGAGCGTTTTCCGCCTCCCCAAATGCATTCCTCCGCAAATAACACTCCGCCAAATCTATCCAGACCTCGCACAAGTCGGGTTGTCGCTTCAGCACGGCCTGTAAATCCTGCTCGACCTCCTTCGACACGGACGGCAGAACCAACGTTGCCTTGCATTTCAGCAAAATAAGACGCGTTTTAGTTTCACTGTTCCCTTCTGCCTCAGCGGAAGCAATAGTCTTCAGTACCTCCTGCACAGCGTCGTTTATGGTAGAGTCAAATACTTTACTCTGTGAGAGACTCTCCACTTTTTTTTCCAAATCATCCAAGTTTATGCCGCTCATAATAATCTTTTAAAAAAAAAACAAAAGTAATCCGGAAATTGAAGAAGGGAAAGAAACAAAGATAGAGCTGGTCCACACGGACATGGAGACGCAGCCGGGCACAGGGACGGAGACAGCAGAAGGTACACACGCACCACTAAGGATCGTTTACGTTACAAGTCAGCAGAATACTTTAGCAAAATACATTTTTTGTGGACCTCATCCACCAGAACCGTGTGCTTGTGCAGACTATTCGCTAGGCGACAGAGAGAGAGCACACGCAGCGTGTCGATCTTTTCCCTATTCACGTACCAACCCAACATCAAGCCATGAGACGCTTCTGGGCTCTCCTCGTAACCGTGGAAGTGACATCCGTACGCCTCCCTCACATTTTCATCGTCCACCACGCAGCCGACCTGAATTCTGGTTCCACCACACACAAACTGGAGCAGGGGGTTACCACTGGTATTACTGGCGAAAAGCGTTAAATAGTGGCCCATACAACGTTTCTACTACCTGGTGGAAAGGCACACGAGCGAAGAAAGGAAGAGGGGGGATTTTAAGGGCGACTTTAGAATTTGGCGCAAAAAAGAAGCGAAAACAATAATAAGTACGGACGGAAAGTAATGTCAGTCCTTCATTTAAAAAAGAAAAAAAAACGCGTTTTTAACATTGTACGTGTCCAATCAAGTTTATCGCGTGTTAATCGAAGCGTGTCTACACCCCCTCCTCTTCGTTTTCTTCCGGCTGTATGGCCAACGACTGCGCTCTGTACATTTCTGCCACCTGCTGAGCCGTCGTCGCATCTGAAGGGCCCTTATCCTCCCGCACCCGTATAAAACGTGGAAAACGAAGCGCCACGCCCTTTGACTGGTCCACAATGCCGATAGCGGCAAAGTGAACAGGAGACACGGACAGGTCCGCCGCCTTCACCTCCCACACTTGGCACTCCTTAAACCATACATCAACGCCAGCGTCGTCTGCGCGGTAGTACCCGGGCTTCTCCCCCACAATGGAATCCGACAACAGGCGGGTGAGACTTTCCAACTCCTCGTCCTGAAATCCAGTTCCAATTTTGCAAATAGACTGATACTCATCTCCCTCAGGGTCGTAGCACCCTAGCAGGAAACCCCCAAAGACCCCTGTGCGTTTGCCCTTACCATAAAACCCGCCAAGGGGTACCAAGTCGAGCGTGTCCGTGACGCCATCCATGTAATCCTTCTTCAGCTTGAGCCAATGCCTCGACCGCTTGGAAGGGGTGTAAAAGGCGTCCTCCTCCAGCGTCTTTATCATTAGTCCCTCACACCCATCGGCGATCGACTGCTCTAAAAACTTTTGAATATCCTCCACATTGTCGGTATCCAAGTAGCTAGCAAACGCCAGCTTGCTTTGTACCGGTGTAAAGGTGGAATAAAGTACCTCCCGTCTTTGTTTTAGAGTTCGCTCCAAGAGAGATTCGCCGTTTAAAAATAGCAGGTCGAACGCAAACACACACACCGGGATCTTCACATCACTTTCCGAAATATTCTTCCGCCCCCTATGTTGGAGAACTTGGAAGGCTTGTAGTTTACCAGTGGTCTCGTCCACGGCCACTACCTCGCTATCAAGGATGAACGAGGTGACCTTGGCGTGGTCAAACGCTTGGGGTAAAAAGGAAATGACATCAGGATACTTCCCCGTGTGCGTTTCGGAGTTTCGCGAGAAAATATGAAATTTTCCATTGTCAAAATGTATTTGTGCTCGCTCCCCGTCGTACTTGTACTCGGACGTAAACGATTTCCCTTGGAACCGATCTAACACGACACTAATACCACTGGTGGGGTGTGCGAGCTGCGGCTTAACGGGCAGCCCGGGACGGATGGACAACAGTGCTTTGTGCTCCAGGTTCATGCGGGACCCAGGGACCAGCAGCATATACCCGTGCTGTACCACGGATTTAATCACTACTTCAATATCGGGCACCTCTGCAAACAAACGGGTGACGCTGGTGGCCCCGATGCTGAGTGCCTTTTGCAAGTCGTCTGTAGGCATGGACCCGCTCTCGGAACCCAAAAAACTCAGTGTGAATGCGTAGCCCAAGGCGTTCAGCGCGGACGACTCCGCCATGCCGATTCTCATCTTTTGCTGGAGCGCACGGACGATAATATTGATCTCCGCTCCTTTGGCATCCCGCAGCAGCTTCTTAATGGTGTCAGACCGACGGCGCACAACGTCTTTACCGCTCATCAGCGCTATTTCCCTAAACGCCCGGAAGACGTCGCGAGCCCCTAATGCCTTTGGCTTCACCAAGGTCGATTGCTGCTGTTTCTTATTTTGAGCCACCTCCGCCAGATCACCACACTGCTGGTACACCTCCTTGACCCGTGCGGCAGTCATACCACAGCACTCCGCGACAACGTTGATGAGAATCGCATCGCCAATACCAAGCTCGACGCCTTCATGCTGTGGTGCCTGCTTGTTTACCACCAGATAGAAGGTGGAGGCCAGCTCCTCCGGGCACCGCTCCAGAACTGCCAAAAGAAGATTGGTTAAAATTTTAATGCATTCCAACCGGGAGGATGTCGCGCTGATGTCGGCGAGGATGTCAGCCACGACAGAAAAGGACACGTGATCTGGGCCACTGACAGGCGGCCAAAGCGTGGGAGAGAACGTGTGCGGATCGAACGCTCCGTTCAACAGGTTTGCCATGGACGAGATGGAAGGTTTTGGGATGGTGCCCAGGATTTGATAGAATTCCTCCTTGTGGTCTGAAAAGTACTTGCTTGGTTCCTTCTTTTTGCGGGTGGTGACCACCGCTTCCGACGAAGTGCCCTCCTCTCTTTCGTGCTTTTCCGTTTTCTTGGGGAAAAACGACTTCATTGAATTTTTTATGGTTCTATAATTTATTTTCTTTGTGTCTACAGATGATGTCTATGCTCGGTTGGAAAATTAACCGTATAATGTAAGAAGGCTTTGATAGAAGATGGAGTAGAAGAAGAAAAACTTAAAGTACATAGGAAAAAGGTATTTACTTTTTGTTTTTGTTTTGCAACTGACTTCGTGTTATCCCAGAAAAGGAAAAAAAAAAAAACTTAGGTTCATAGATTTCGCTTATTGGTAAAAATAGAAGTAACAACAAACTAATAGGTTATTTTTTTTATTTTTTTTTTTTCGTTTTTTTTAATTTGATTATTTATTGTTGTGTTGTATACAATTTATTTTTATTATTCTTAATATATGAAGCTTTCAGTTCTATCTCTCTTATGGTTATGATTATTGATATTAAAAAATGAAAGTAAAAAAGGGGGAAAAAAAACAGAGTTCTATAGTATTAATTATATTATTAGTGCCTATTATATTTTTTTTTTTTTAGAAGAGGCAGCAATCATAGTAACAACAATAATAAAGGAGGGTAATAAAACTTTGGAGGTATGGAAACGCAGCCAAACACATCGCGGGATGAACTTTAAAGCGCTACCAGGTAGAGTCGGGTACCCCGCCCTCTCGTCCTCCCTTGTTCAGTGTCCCAGCGTTCCTATTCGTATTCTTTATTCCTATTGTTATCGTTACCGTGAACGCCATTATAGGTATCTTGCCCACGAAGCACAGCGTTGGTTTAACGGTAATACCCTTGCTGCTGATGTTGGTGGTGGTGTGGCATTTGCGGCGGAGGTTGCGAAGCGTAGAACTGGTAGTCGAAGGCGTCTTGGGTCATCCTGGCGGTCGTCATTATATTGTCCTGTCCGGGGTACAGGTTGCCAAAGCTCTGTGCCATGATATCGTTCACCATGTCCAGGAACCGTTTCGGTTCAGTGTAGTCGACCTGTGCATCAATGTCCTCTCTGTAGACGGTCCGTAGCGCGCTGAAGGACAAGGACCAGAAGAAGAAGAGCGTATAAAGGTCATCGGCGAGGCTGGAAAGTTCGGGAAACGTCTGTTGCAACGATGTGATTGTGCAGTTGGGGTTGGAGAGGACATACAGCATCAAAAATCCGGAGCTAAACTCTACGGGGTAGGTAAATGGAAGCAACTTCACCACCGAGCTGAATTCGGACAGCGGGACGGCCGTCTTGTGGTCGAGGAAAAGAATCGTCGCCAGCACCTCCGTGAGGGTCCGCAGTGTTCGCCCAACCAAACGGGTGCAAGTGCCGAAGGCGGCCATGTCAGGGTCGAAGGGACCGTTCCACGAACCCCCAATCACGTTAATGGGAACGATGGAGACTGCTCTAGAGGCAAACAGGACGTGGGAAGAATACTTGGCGCTCCCTGGTTGGTGCGATACCGCCATGGTGATCGGCAACTCCGTCAACGCGCGCGTACGGTACAACTCAATCAGGAGAACGCCGTACTCACTCAAGGTCGGGCACGCTTCAAAGTGCTTTAGGGCGCGACTAAAAACGGAATAGCCACTTACCGTCTGGCCGTGGGTTGCCTCTACAGAGTGAGAAAAGTATCCTAACAAATCCAAGGCACGGAGTAGAACCACCGACAGAGTCGACTTCACGTCGGCGCACTTAAACGGCCTGTTGGTCGCGTACTCGGTAAAGCGCAAAACATCTGAAAAGTACGTTTCCGTCACCAAGTCCGGTGCGGGAGGCCATCTAGCCTCCCAAAAGGCGAGGTCTATCTCCGGGGGGTCCGCAATTTTGCAGTGGCGCTCATCCTCAACGCTCACGTTTCGCTTCAGCAAGTACTGTCGGAGCCATCGGAGGCCTTGGAATTTAAAGTCCGCCCGGTTTTTAAGAAACTGGAACAGCTGGTGCACAATTTGAACTCGCAGCGGTAGGACACGCTCCGACACTAACCGGTAGTGGCTGCTGTCCACAAGGGGCCAGTCATCCACAAGAAGATCCTGACTAATAGTTGAGAACGGCGCTGTCAAGAGAGGTCCAGCCATCATGAGGTAGTACAGCACTAACGGCAGAGGTCTTCCAAAAAAGTCTGAAACATTGACACGGTTTTCGCTGCGGCCGTAAAGAAAGCCGAGAGGAACCACTTTCGTATCCTGGGACAGCACGGGCGCATCCAATGGGGCTAAGTTGCGTAAGAAATACTTTCTCTTCTTCTCGTCTGGGATCGAGTTCACGTAATCCCTCGGGTCCGCAAACGGCTTCATTTCACCACACAATTCCTCCACGGACATGGGCCTCAAAATTTTGAAAGCCTTGTGCGTGCTCAAAAATAGTATGATAGCACTGATGCAATCATCCTTTAGGTCCGGGTTCAATTTACGCATTGCCGCAAAAAGTTTGTCCTTGGACACATACGTGAACTCATTCCGCTCCGTGTCAATATTCACAATGACCCGCTCTATACCGGGGAAAGCGAGTAGCTCGAGGCAGCCGAACACCTCCGACACCTCCCCACTGGACTTACTGAAAAAGGCTGATATTTGGCTCCACGCTAGGTGAGGGGCGCGCATGGCGACGAACGACTGGGCGTCGTAACAGGCAAAGAGTCTCACGAAGAAACCCTCCACGTCTTCTTCGACGGAAAACCTCTCCCCGCACTTGTTGATGAATTCCGGATTTTCGTACGGCGCGGGAGAGTTGACCGAAATCATTCCAAACTCGGGGGACGTCTGAAGTGGGGGAGAAGTCAGTTCATCTTGAAACGACACCACGCCACAACCGTCAAACACGATGAGAGGTTTACACGTCATCTTCTTGCTTGTAAAGTAATCGCACAGATTGGCTAGCATAGCACGCGTTGTCTCAAATGTGGAATACAAATCCAACGGCGTAGACAGGGTGAAAATAGCCATCTTATCGTTATGCTGGACAGCCGTTTTGACATCCTCCAGCAGTTTGTTGCCATCGACAGAGAGTACAATTTGCTTACCGTCCGACCTCAGTGCGCGTAAATTACTCAGAGGCGCCGTTTCTTTCAAGTCGTAACTCTCCACAAACTCATTGAGGCTTTTGCAAGATTTTTTCTTCTTAATGGGGTACATCTTTCAAGGGTTGAAAGAAGACTGGAAAAGTCAACACACACAAAAAAAAATTCTATCGAAAAGGAAGAGAAAAAGAAGAGGAATGTGACGCACCCTCATCATTTCAACGACTGTAAAAAGACGCATACACACGCGCGCGCATATAAGTGTATTAGAGTAACGGGGTTGTCGGTATATGGTATATTACTAATAGTTTATTTTACATCCCTCAGGTTCCGCTAAAACGTAAGCGTTAAGACATTTTCCAGAACCTGGTTATTCCATCCACGGAGGCCGTGACAATCAGATTTCCCTCAATGACAAGTCCACGTGTTAGATCCTTCCACGCATTGTGTTTCGTCGCCACGGGGTTCGTCATTTTTCGCAAATCCCACACCAATAAATCCGACCCGCTGCACGCCGCCGCGTACTTATCACTAACCGCAACAGCCGTGACAACTTCGGGAATGCTCCGTTCGTTCACCATCTTGAACCCACTCCGGACATCCCACAAACGGAGAACGCGGTCAAATCCACCGGTGACGGCCACATCGCCGGAACAGGAAACGGCGGGAACCTTTCGGGTGTGCAAGTTGGTGGAGTCCACTATCACGCACCGGTCCGGGTCCACCAGCGAGCACGTGCCATTCCCGCCACCGACAATAACTTTCTTGTGTTGGGTCGCGTGCATGGCCTGTATGGAGGTGCCCGAGGCGATAAAGGAGCTGTTCTGCCGGTCGGAGTGGAGTACGCATATCGTTGCGCTAAGTCCTCCAGAGAGGACGGGGCTACTGATATCGTTGCAGTCGGCGTACGTGACCGCAAACACATCGCTCTGAAAGGAGGCAACCGAGTTTGCCGTTAGCTCTTGCGCGGCAAGGTAGTAGTTGAAAATGACGCTGGTGCCATCCTCGCAGGCCGACGCAAAGTCGAACTGGGAGGCAAAGCTAATATCCCAGACACACGCCTTGTGGGGGCGAAATTGGATCAGCGGGAGTCCGTCGCTGTCGAGCAGGACCACGTAACCGCTGTTGGTGCCGACCGCAAACCGATTGTCGCGGACTTTGCACAGGGAAATAAACTTTTCGTTCGACCCAAAAGAGTACTTTGCTATGCGGGTTAACCCCTCCCCCACCGTATTTTCTCTGTCCGAAACGGGTCGGGCACTAGCACTCATCTCCATGAACGTTGTCTTTTCCATTTGTACAATATTCACCTCGTTGGAAATTCTCACCTTCTTCGTTTTTGGCTTCGAGACTTCCGGTTTGGGAATGTTACTGACCGCCCCGTCACTCCCGTAGATCATGTCCCGTCGTTTTTTACTTTCCAGCAGATCCTCCTTCACATCCACGGTGGCGGCGTTGTCGCCCTGAAGGCGGCAGCGCAAAGTGATACAGTTACGCATCAAAGAATCGGGAAAGTGAGGATGCGGCTCGCACATGAGGAGCACACGTGTCCGTTTGCTCAACTTTTTAGCCGCCTCGACCTCCAATATACATTCCGCCAACTTTCGCAGCAGTGTAATGGACTTGGTGGCCTGTTCCACATAAATCCACAAACCCTTCTCGAGAGACCGCTTAAAGACATCACCTGCCTCCTCCATGCTCTGCCTGGTCTTCATTCTAGCAACGGTATCGATGTACATCACATCTGACTTGGCTTTCTCCGCGGCTAGCGCGATGGGTAATGCCGGGTTGGCCCCCTCGGTCATGATGACAATGCACGTGCCGGGGCCCGCCTTCTGCGTTGCGTTTAGGATCGCTTCCGCGCTATTCCTGGCAAACGCATTGTTGTACTCTGCGGGCAAGGGTGGTAACGCTGTGTTGGGCTTAAAGGAATCTTCGTCAGCATCCTCGTCGGAGCTCAGATCAAATTCATCTTTTTTGGATACCAAGAACACCGCTAAAATGTCGCCAGAGAATACCTTGTATTGTGTGATTTCCTCCTTGGCGTTGACGACGGGTGACCCGTTAATAGACCCAAGAATCATGCCTGGCTGGACATTTGCGAGGGAAGGATATTTTTTTGACTTTACTTCCACAACAGTGTTATGGTTATCCAGGACAATGCCGTCGTTCAGATCCTTTCCACTGACGCTGACATATGTAGATGACATGGTGAACGGTGTCGTACTACTTCTTTCTATCCGTCCAATGTAACAAGGGGGAGAGAGAAACAAAGAAAATTGCTATCTTGAAAAAAAAGAGGGCGGTGGAATAAACAGAACGCAGAACAAAATGAGGATGAAGGGATATACTTGTGTTTAAGCACGCATCAGCAGATTCCACAGTACCAAAGACGAGGTGTCGCTGCTTAGAAGTGAACTGTCTCGAATTTTGGCTGGAGCGCCACGTGACACCGTTTCACTTCGCGAACAGCCCTCCAGCATCTTCTTATTGGCCTCCAGTGCCTTCTCCAACTGCCTCACCGTCGCGGCATTGATGCTAGTTCCGCTCACGAACACCTCCTCTAGGTATATGTTTCGCCGAGCAGCGCTTCTCAGCGCCCGGCCACCACCCAAGGAGACCAAAATATTTTCGGTTAAATCGATTCGTTGCACGACGCAGAACACATTACCCGCGGGCACCTCGCCACCCCGGAATAATGGGGCCTTGATGGTGGGGATCACCCCGCAAAGTTGTTCTATCCAACTGTTATTCGCCAAGGAAGGTAGTCGAAGGTGGAGGCGGGTGAAAAAAAGAGTCCCGTGACGCGGGACGAAATGAGGACCCCGGAGGAGGGAGTGTAACATTTCCACGAATAGTTCAAACTGTGCTGCGCTAAAACTTGGTGGGAATTCAACGCGCAGCACACCGTCATCGCCCATTACCAAATTGTTAAAGAAAGACACGACAAACGGCGACACGACGCAGCTCCGGCGTTTGCAGACACCCTCGTATAACGCTACCAAGAAGGTATTCATAATCTAGCGTAAATATAAATCTGTTGACATCTATGAATGGCATACGCGGCGTGTGTAGTGAGAGAGAAAATGGGGTAGCTGGCGCAGGGGAAAAAAAAAGAGTGGGTGGGATGACAAGGGCATCTCAGAAGTGGATGCAAAGGAATGGTTATGTTCTTCTTATTACAGATAATAATAATAAAGTGAAATGATTAAAAAGGGTAATTAAGGGGAAACGAAAATTTAGTTTCCATTGTACACCATGGACAAATGTTCTGGGCTCAATGTCGAGCGCAGCGCAGGGAGGAATCGCGATCCATTGTCATTCAAGAATAGATTCATTTTCGTCTTGAAATAGTAGTTCGGGTCGGTTATCTGCTCACAAACATCAACCGGACGATGGACGGCGCCACTTAGGGGACAAAAAACGCTGCTAGACACCTCTTGGGGGAGGGGAGCCACCGACGTGGCCGGTGCGGGGCCGGCGTGGTCGTCCTTCTCGGCGGCCGTGTGTATCACCTTAAGACACGAAAATACACTGTGCGCCCATAAATTCACGTTACTCTGCAAATCTTCACTCTCGGTGAGTAAATTCGTCATTGCCACCACACACGTTTTTCTCTCCAAGTCGCCCCTAATCTTGTTCATATCGGCCAACCAAATTCGCTCGAATATCATCAGAAACAGCCCCGGCTGGATGGCGTTGACGCGCGCTACGGTGTCGGGTACCCCTCGCACGACGAGTGTGATGGAGAGGAAAATAATAAAAATACGAACAAACTTGGGCGTTTTCTTCGACTCTAACCGTCTCAACAGAAACTGAAACGCCGCGGTGATGTATTGGTCCATGGCGTCCCTCGGGTAGTGCACGACCATGGCGGTCAAGATACTCAGACCGTCGTGGTCGTACTGCTTAAATTGGATGAGATTCAAGAAAATGTTCAGTAGCTTCTGGGTGAGACCCCCCGGGTGTGCGAGGAGGAAGGCAGGGTAGCGCTCAATGAAGGTGACCAGCAGGCACGCCGCCCCCGGAATAGCACCGGTTGTTTGACTATAAAACTCAATTTCCGTCAGGGGTCCTAGCAGATCCAAGTACGCAGCAGGGGGTTCTGTTCGACTCGTCGGATAAGCGGAGAGCAGCTGTGACATGATTTGCAGCGCAAAAGGAACGTACTCCGCCACATCGTTGGCCAGCACAAACACTAAATTAGCCCATATCGTTTGTTCCACCGACGAGGCGTGGGCGGGAAACTTGGAGATGCACAGGGAAATGGTTTCAAACAAAAAGAGACCATATTTTGGGTTTGAAGGGTTCCGCGCGGCGGTTTCCAGCATGGCGTTGAGACTGACGACCACATCCCCAATGTAGGGTTCCACGCAATGAGGGACGGAGGTGCAAATTTGCATGAGGCACTGCATAAAGTAAAAGTTTTGCTTCGTATCCTCCACTAGGCCTTTACAGAGTGCCGCGAGTAGCGCGCCCGCACTTGGAGAGACCATCTCCTCCGTTATGATAGATCCGGGGCCTTTCAGAAACCGGTAGAGTGCGTTGGATGTGTACGTCCTCACCACTTCATCCGAGCACGAAAGGAACCCCGGAAAAAGTTCGATTAACCTAGAAAATGTGGCCTGATCCAAAAAGTTTCGGAAAGCCGTGAGCACCCGCAGGCAGTCCGCCTTGATCAAGAAGGGGCTACTGTCCGACACATTCGTCGTGATTTCGGTCAAAATGATATTCTTCAAGAAGGAATCCAGCGGGATGAGAGAGTCCAGCTGTCCCTTGGTCACCCCCCGTTGAGAGTCACTCTGCGCACCGTGGAGACACAAATTAGACGCCAAAAAGATGGCAGCATCCTTCGCCCGCCAGTCATTCGTGCTCGTCTCAAACAACTGGTTAGCGAGGTTACTGAACAACGGACGGGAGTGGGTGGGCACATAGGTCAACAGTGCTCGAATCAAGTCGGAAATGGCGCGCCTGCGTGTATGTTGGTCCGATCCCTCAATGTCATGCACAATGTAGGTGTCCGGTTCGTACGTGTACGCCTCTATTAGCTCGTCTGTTATAATGAGGCAAGGAACGATGATTCGATCTTTTAAACTGTTCAGCAGCGCGTCGTCTTCGAAGAACTTCCGTCCTGTCCCAATACAAGCGCTGCAAAGCAATCCTATCCCCTTTACAATTAAATCCTTCGCCTCCTCATTGTCCACATTTTCTGAAATCATGAGCAGTGCCTCCTGGAGGAACGCGCTCGTGTACTCCTCAAAGTCCTCGTCGAAGGAGGTGAGGAAGTGGGTCACGCAGGACGTCACGGAACCTTTCAATTCGAATAACTCACTCTGACACGTGTTGAACGTCTCTCCATGCAGCTTAAAGATGCGCATGAAAATATTCGCCACCCTTCCCAGAGCGTTGATAAAGTCATCTCCGAGGTCCATGGAGGATATATCCCGCACGCACTCCACCGCCGACTCCAATCCTTTGCATGCCATCAGCGCCTCTGGGTTTCCGGGGGCCTCCGTCACCGTGAGAAGAAACTCCATCACTGAAATGAGGGGAACCGACAGCACGGCATAAACACTCACCAAAACATCCAGCGCGCTATTATCCAACGAAGACTGACGATACTTCACGAGTAAGCTATGACCAATAGACAATGCCGCCCTCTTTTCGGCGACGGAACAGTTTTCAGTCAGAGTGGCCACCACGTGGTTCATTGCGTAGGACCACACACCGGGAAAGTCGGTCCGGGCAATGAGGGCGACCGCCTCCGATAAGTTGGCCTGCACCGTCTGCGGTGCCGTTAGGGTCACCCCAATAATGTTCTGTCTAATCAGCTCTTTTTCATCCGGCAAAATGACGTGTTCGGCGCTCTTTTCATCCCAGCACTTTTTGACGGTGTTCTTTAATTGAATCGATGCATAGGAGGAGGCGGGTGTGTTGCTACCTGCCACCTGCAGAAGGGATGTGACGAACCCGCTGTGCTGATCTATCGAACGTTCGTACTCCTCCACCGCCTTCTCTGCCCGTTTCCGCACGGCCGCGTCCACCGACATCACATCCGCGGCAATGTTCGTGATTTCTTGCTGCAAGTTACTCATATTGCCCCGTTGAAGTACAAATGATATTGGTGTGTGTTTATTATCCAAAGCACGCCGCAGTGGGAATGTATAGATCTATGTAAAAATAAAGGAATATTCTTACAAGTAAACGGGGAGAGAAATAAAAAAAAATATAGAATCAAACGTTTCACCCAGGGGTGCGGTAGCAAGGGTGGAAAACAGATAGGGAGGGAGAAAAAAAAAATACGGAAGTAATAAAATATCAATGAAGTGAAGGGTCGGAAAAAAAAAAAACCTGTTTTGATGACTTACAGTTTTGGTGTGGCTTTTGCCGTTAGGCACACAAGACCTGGAAGGGCACGACCTTCTAACAGTTCCAGAAACGCACCACCACCGGTACTCACGTGCGTAATGTATTCCCGGTACTTTGCGGCTGCGGCCGAGGTCTCTCCTCCTCCGACAATGGACATTATCTTGGAGTTGGCCTTAATGCCCTCCCCGACCGCACTGCTACCCAGTGCGAAATTAGGAAACTCGAACACACCCAGCGGACCATTCCAAATGAGTGTACGCGACTCCGCGACGGCTTTCTTGACCAGTTCGATAGACTTTGGTCCAAAGTCCATGCCCATGTAATCGTTCGGAATGTTTGCATCGGTGGTGATAAACGGCTTCTCGTCTTGAAACTTGGTGGAGCAGCTGTGGTCAATCGGTAAAATGAGCTTTACCTTGCGCACAGCGGCCAAGTTGATCAAATCCCGGGCGGTCGCATGAAGGTCCACCTCACGGCCCTTGTCCTTCACCACACGCTCCACCTTACTCTTGCCCACGGTGTGGCCCATCGCCTCGAGAAAGGTGTAGGCCATCGCCCCTCCAACGACGACCGTCTGGGCAAATGAGAAGATAGACGCAAGTACGTTGATCTTGTCGGACACCTTGGATCCCCCGACGATGGCTATCACCGGCTGAGCTGGATTTCGCATCACCATGCTAATCGCCTTAATCTCCTTTTCGATTAAAAAGCCAGTCACACCCGCACCTAATATACGGGGGATGCTGGTTAAACTGGCAGACATGCGGTGTACCGTACCAAAGGCATCGCACACAAATATATCCGAAAAGGACGCCAAATTTTGCGCCATCGCGCTTCGTTCATCCATCTTCTTGCTGTCCTCCCCTTTCCAAAACCTCAAGTTCTCCAAAAGTAAAACATCACCGTCTTTCATCTTCTCCACGTCCTTGGCGGCATTCATCACATCAGGAGAAAAGAAAACCTCCGCGCTCAACAACTCTTGCAAACGGGGTAAGACGCGTTTCATGGACTGCTTGTCGTTTGGCTTTTTCGGTCTGCCAAGATGCGAACCAATGATGACTCGTCCGCCGTCCGATGTAATTTTTCGAATAGTGGGAAGGGCGGCTCTTATGCGGCTGTCATCGCGAATTTTGCCAGTCGCCCTTTCAAAGGGTACGTTAAAATCCACCCGAATAAACACCCGTCGCCCTTTGAAGTTGAGGTCCGAGACGGATAGCTTGGGTGTCAGGGCTGCCTTGATGTTCATATGAACCCCAAACTCGTACACGGTAGGAAGCTGGATAGGCAGAATCGTCCACGCCACCATCGTTGCATGGGGGTCACGGGTGGTTTGGATGACGACAGTGGCCTCCTGCGTGTCGCTCTTCCGTGCCAGAAGCGTCACGGTGTTGTCCTGCACGTCGAGCGGGTGGGTGGGGATCAAAAACGTTATACTTTTACCAATGACGTCATCTACCGGGTAGCCGAAAAACTTCACGGCAGGCTCGTTCATATCCGTCACCACCATATCACTGTCGCCCACCACCACTATGTCCTTCAAGGACTTGAAAATCATCAAAATCTTTGATTCTGCCATGATTTTATATGTACGTATTTTGTATGTTTTGCTGTCTTTTATTATAGAAGTAATGTGACAATGATTTCTTCCTTTTTGTTGTTGCTATTGTTGGTAGTAATTAACAATATATGATTCTAATCAAGACTAGTGCGAAAAGGAGGTAAGGGGTTCATTTTTTATTTATTTATTATATACAGCGAAGTGTTTGGAACAATTGACAGACCATTAAAGCAGTGCATTTGGGTTGTGCCCAGCCACCAAAAAAAAAAAAAAAAAAAAAACTAGATTGTATGTGAGGGTGTACGACTATTTATTATTAGGAAGGAGGAAACCATAATCGCAATACTGTACAAGGAAGGGCTGCGGTATCAAGACTTTCGGGGTAGAATGTAGTGGTCGTAGTAGTGTTTCATCCACGTGGACGCCAGTTCGAGATCCACCTCAATGTGCTCCACTTCATGATCAATCATTTCCGGGTTGAGGGGCGAGGGGAATAAATGAATCAGACACCCACCGTAGCGATGGTCTCCGTCAAACTGGTGGTCCACCACGTAGTGTTCTTGTTTGGCCACCAGACACATCACAGCGAGGCGGAGCTTAATATACTGAAACAAACACGGCTCCACATCCTGGAGCGGTTCCTTCGGGGACGACCGAACGTTCGTTAGGCGAGACCGCGGAATACCCTTGTGGACCACCACATCACACATCAAATACTGTTGGGCTGTTCTAAGCTGCTTGGTGACCACCAAGTCCACACAATCGCCCAAATTCAGGTTCGGTGAGTAGACGATGAGTGGTTCGTATGTTTGGGTGCTGTACATGCTCATACCCATCGCCTGGGCCACCTTCGATACCCCTAGTGTATACCGCCGCTCAATCCCGGAGTACTCCACCCCCTCCGGCATGCGCAGCGGACGACTACGAAGTTTATTTCGGAGCAGCTGTGCGCAAAACAACTTCATCTTGCGCATTAAAAATATCTCCTCCGCAATCTCTAGCTCTGACCTACCCGTCTTGATGGAGGCATACTTGACCCTCTCGTCATCGTTCAGTTCTTGCGGAAAGTAGTAGGAGTACAGCACATCTTTAAACGTCGGCACATACCTTACCATCCACCGTCATTTGCTCCTTGTACGGAAACCACCGAATGTGACTCTCCGTCCGTGGGTTGGATCCTTCCAAGTACCCGTGGATGTGGCGAGGGATTGACTGAGAGGTGAGGGAGGCACCAGAGGTCTTCATCATTTTCTTCCAATAGCTCGTAAGGGGATTGTGTTCGAATCCAGGGGAGTCCCACATGGACATTCTTGAACAGGCGGTTCGCCGCATTTTTTCTGTTTGCAACCACTAAAAATAAGCTACTTCTCTGTCACTTTACGTAAACTATAAAACAAAAGAAGGGTGTAGGGGAGAGAAAGAGAGAATGTTAAGAGCGTCCTGTTAGGGAAATGTACCATTTTCTAGCACAAACCCATCTACCGAACAGCCGCCCGAATCAACGGGCAATCGTACAATTTTGAAATGAAAATAACAATAAAAGAATGGCTTTAGTATCAATACTCCTAGTACAAAGAGAGATAGAAAGAACGTATCTTACTCAGCCACGACGACGTTGGTCTTGGTCTGAACAAACACACCATCGAGGAACTTACGGATATCCTTGTTCTTCACGAGGCAAAGCTGGTGCATGACAGCAGCTTCGCGGGACACCTGGCAGAGGTCGTTACCCTCGATGACGATCTCATCCTTGACTTCGTTGGAGGGGGTCTGCTTCACCTTCATGGAGTCAGGAATGACCTGACGACGGATGCGCTTCTCGCCCAAGAAGTTGCGGATCTCGACCACCTGTCCCTCAACAGACACGTTGATGGGAAAGTGGGCGTACGCGCAACGGATCTTGAAGCGGTAACCCTTGGTGACGCCGACGATCATGTTGCGAACAGTGGTCAGGGCGGTGTTGATGCAGGCAATGTTGATCTTGTTACCGAACCAACGGATCACCACGAAGCGCTTCGCCTTCTTCTCCACGCGGAAGTCCAACTGGAGGTGGGAGAGATCCTTGGTCAGAGTGCCACGGGGGCCGGTGACAGTCACATTTCTGTTCTTGACACTCAGCTCCACATCATCGGGGATGATGAGAGAGTTTTCTTCGCGGATCTTGACCATTTGGATGCTTGAAAGATAAAGCCTACATGTTATGGTTTGTGTGTGTGAGGGGGAGAGAAAATACGAATGTTATAAAAAGAATCTACACGCTCATATCAGCGAGACAGAAAGATACCTGAGCAAAAATCACTGGGAAGCCGTAACATGAATAAAACACGACATAAAAAAAAAAAAAATCGGCATACACTCAATATAGTAAATTTAAAGAAATGTAACAATTTAAGAAAGAAATATAAATATCTATAGGAATACAAAACTTTAAAAAAAAAAAAAAAAGTTTACAAGCTTTGCCAATAAGCGTGATTCTATTTTCCTTTTTACTATAATTATGCTTCTAGTTGACGCACGAACGCCTCGACTTAAACGTCATACCCGGGGGTATCTTTGCCTTTCGAGGATCGTCGCAGTATGTCTCAGGGTCAAAGTACTTTAAGGCATCCCTCCCCCATCCTTTCGGGAGTTTCACTTCGGGCTCTGCCGGTGACTCGTCCAGCTTTACCTCGTGTGCTACAGTGGGTCTCTCCCCCTCGCTCGCGTCGTCCACCTCGTTAAACTCAATTTGTCGAGACACCTTGGGGGCGGGTATCTTCCGCTTGGTATTCTCGTCTCCACTTGCGTCCTTCGGCTTCTCCGATCGCGTGCGGGTTCGCTTCGCCCGCTTCCCAGGGGAGGATTCGTAGTTCTCGGGGAAAAGAAGATGCGCGCTCGGACCCCATTTCAGCCTCGACTTCTCGTTCACCTTGTCTATTGGAAAATCCTTGGGAAGCTTGGCTTCCTCTTTTTCAACCTTCTTGGGGGGCGGCGACGGCTTTTTCTCCTTTGCCGCCTTTTCCACCGCGCGAGTGCCTTCCGCGACGGTCTCGCTGGCGGCGGCGGGCTCGGTCTTGTTCTTCTGTGGGGACTGAAGGGAAAGTTTCATGAACACCATTTCCGATCGAACCGCTATCACTTGGGTCACCACGTCGTGCGCAAACACATCGGCGCTAGGTTGGGTGTCACTCCCACCAACGTACACTTGCGTAATAACCGGAAGTGGCATTTGTTCTTTAGAGAATCGCTTCAGCACTACCCATCGCCTCATGGCCTCCTTTGCCAGTTGTTTCACCGTCGTCTCATTCCCAACTGGAACGCGTAAAGTGGTCTGTTCATTTTCATTCGTCAAATTAAGTAGCGTGACAGTTGCAAACTGCGGTTCGGATTGCATCTAAATGGAATAATAATTACAATAAATACTTACAAAAAAAAAAAAGGAGTCTAAAAAAAAAAAAAAAAAAGAATTTACAAGTTTTAACTTTAAAAACAAAAAAATCTATCTAGACTTTTATTAAGGTATTCTTGGTCTTGAAAAAAAAAGCAAGAACCAAAAAAGAAATGTCAAGAAAACACTCAGTGGGGAGAGAAGGAAAAGAAGATATACGAGGGGCAGCACCGGCATTCCAACAAGACTTCCTCTCGTACGATAGGTGGAGATCAAGAAGAAAAAAAAATTGAAGCAAATATAAATCAAAAAGTTCGCTATACCATAGGGGGCTGGTAAGTACTCGCCTTGGAATTAGGATCGGTGTAACTCGAGAATATGCTAGGGCGCTCACCACCGTATGGGGAGGCACTACCTCTATAAGGAGGGGAGTCGTCGCTCAGGGAAAAAAGAGGCGGCCGCCCCTCCCCCATAACGCTGTAGCCCGCACTAGGCTGGGACGGAGTGGATGTCGACCGTAGCGGGGAAGGGTCCTCCAGTCTCGCGGGCGCCTCCACCGGATGGGCAGACCCGCCCCGAGGGGTGAGCGGCAAAGGCGGCAGCAGCACATCGTTAAAGACAGAGGGAGCACTGACGATACGCACCTCGGACGAGAAAGCGTCGTGCACCGTTTTGAAAAAAGACTTGAGCACGGTTGTGACCGTGTACACCCCCGTATCACAGGCGTTTCTACCCGCCAAAAACAGTTCTGAGGCAGCGGCGCGGCTACTCTCAGACGCCTTCCACAGCTCTACCCGCCAGCTTTCCAGTCGCTGTTCGTTCCGTGGAAGGCGAGACGGATCGGTCTGTGGGGTTCCCTTCAAGGTGTCCACTTTCCGTTTGAAAAAGTCATACTCCAGTTTGGCGCTTCCCCTCGCTTCCTCCAACTGTGCCAGTCGTGGGCACTGCTTCGTAAACTTTTGAACCACCTTATACCCGTCATTGTGTATCTCCTTTTGGTGCTGATGGCTGGAGTCCACCACCGCATTTCCCAAGACAATCAATTGCTGCGCCATCTCTACCGCATCGGGGGAGATTTTAGGGGTCTGTTGGTACTCCTCCCCAATTTCTTTTAGCGTTTGTCCAACATCCTCCATCAGCTTCGCTAGTTTTACTATTTTAGCGGATAGGGAGCCGCCAAACCGCTCCAACTCCTTCACGCTTTGAATACCGTCGAGAAGGTCTCGCTCCGACGGGGAGGTGATGGGGCCCGATAGTTTTTCTCCCTAATACTCTGCGTCGTGCGTCTCGCCAAGCTTTTTAAAGAATACATTCGAAGAAACCTGGTAAAAAAAAAAAATGTAGCAATAGCCTTTAGAAGTGGGAAGAGAACGCCCACCACAACAAAAAAACAAGAGGACGAAGAATAATGTGTCACCGGCAAAATTAAACGGATCATATCAAATTTTGTTCCTGGAGAACGACGGAAGAATAGTGAAAAAAAAAAAAAAAGTTAAATGATCTAGTTTTTGTATATTTTTTTTTCCTTCTTGCTTTTTTTTTTTTTTTTTGGTTCATGAGTGTTTCTGGTTCTATTTTTCTCTACGCAACAACAACAAAAACGCGAAACTAATAAACGAAAAACTGGTTCAGACTGTCGCGGAAAAAGAAACTCCAAGAAAAAAAAAGGAGAAGTAATACATATCTAACAACGATAATTAAAATCCTGATAATAAATCAAAAAAAGTACACGGAGGACCATTATTATTATTATTAATACTCTGTATTATTCAAATCGCTTGTCTCGGACAGATGGAATTCACCCTGACCATAAATCTTGTTGTCCTTCCAGGTGCCCACATAGACGGAACCGTCCTTCAGGATAATGCGACCCTTGCCCTCCTTCTTGCCCTGCTCCCACGAACCCTCGTAGCTGGATCCGTCGGGGAGAAGCAGCTGTCCCTGGCCGTGACGCCGGTCCTCCAGCCACTCCCCCTCGTAGCGGCACCCGTTGGCGTACTCCAGCACACCATAGCCGGTGGCACGATCGTTCTTCCACTCTCCCTCATACGTATCCTTGTTGCTATAGACCAACGTACCGTGGCCGTGCTTCTTACCCTGGTACCACTCGCCCGTGTAACGGTCTCCCTGGATGTACGACAGCGTGCCGGTGCCGTGCGCCTTGTCGTCAAGCCAGTAGCCTTCGTACCTCTCTCCGTTCACGTAGGTCAAGATACCGTAGCCCTGCTTCACATCGCCAATCCACTCGCCTTCGTACTTGTTACCATTAGGGAAGATATAGGTACCCTTTCCGTGCATTTTGCCGTCCTGCCACTCTCCTTCGTAAACGCCTCCGTCGGCGTAGTAGTACTTACCCCAACCCTGCATCCGGCCGTCTACCCAGTCGCCCTCGTACTTCTCGGAAATATTACCGTCCGGACCAACATAGGACACTACGCCTTTACCGTGACGCTTGTCGTCCTTCCATTCGCCCTCGTACCGGTCCCCGTTACCGTAGAAATAGACACCCTTGCCGTGCATGCTGCCGTCTTTCCACTCGCCATCGTAGCGATCGCCGTCGGCGTACTCGAGGGTACCACGTCCGTTAATTCGCCCAAACGTCCAGTCACCGGTGTAGCGGTTGCCGCTGGCGTAGAAGCAGCTTCCCTTTCCGTGAACCTTGTCCTCCACCCATTCTCCGTCGTAGCGGCTACCGTCGGCGTAGGTATACACACCTTGTCCGTGGCGTTTGCCGAACACCCAGTCCCCTTCGTACTTTTCCTTATTGGGGTAGATGAGACAGCCTCGGCCGTGCATTTGGCCGTTTTCAATTTCACCAGTGTACATCATTTTCTGCTGCTCGTAGACTTTTCCTTTTTTTTTTTTTCCTTTTTGCTGTTTGTAAGCGTGATCTTTTCACTCTCGGGAATGTAAAAAAGAATAGATAAAAATGAGAAAAGTGTGACAGTAGTTCTAATCAAGCGACAAGGACGTAAAAAATAGGAAAAAAAATGAGCCCTCCATTGCGGGATGCCAATCACCAAATCACGACTAGCATACGTACTTCACACACAGAAGTCGACCGGTTCACAGGTTTATTAAACTTGGTGCAAAAATGAAAAATGGGGGGGAGTGAATAATGAATATAAATCTGCATTCGACGAAACGAAAGGACTACTACTGTGCTAATGCTGGTCTTCCTCCTCCTCCTCCTCAAAGTCCCCCAACTGTTGCTGCTGAAGCTGGAGCAGCAACTCTGCCGGAACACCACCGTGTTCAAACAACACACTTGCGGCGATCTCTTGGTTGCGCCGGGTGGCCAGGTACACCAGCGCAGCGGAGTCGCGGTCCCACATACCACCGCCCAACTCCACCAATTGATCAATCGCCGTATTATCTTCAGCCGACAGTTGGTCCGTTGGAATGATACCTCCCTCGGGGTTCGCGGGGGCCGCCGCGGGGGCGGTCGTCGCCGTCGTCGTCGCTGGCGGATCGTCAGACATAATCTCTAAAAACGCCTCCGGGTTCGCTTCTATTTGTCGATACAAATCAGGGTAGCGCTCCGCGATTTGCGTCATGATGGTGGGCAAGGTGGAATTGTTTTGCTTATACACCTGTCGAATGTCCTCAAAGTTGGGGATTGTACGCAGGAGGGAGGCGCGCAGGTCCCCACCCCCGGAAGGCGCCGACGGTGCTTGGGCCCTTGCCGGGGCGGTCGGTGCGGAGGGTACGGCTGTGATTTCCCTCAATATACTGGGTGGGATGCCGGTGCACAAGTACTCCACGGCTCTTTCGGGGTTCATGTAGGCCGCGCGCAACGCCAGGGCAATCTGAGCGCGATCATCGAACCCCATTGACGCAATATTGTCAATTAGGGACTCATCGACGCCGGTGGTGGCGACAGCTGGGGCGGGCTGAGGGGCGGCGGCGGCAGGAGGGGCGGGGGTCGTCTCTTGGGGGGATGCTTCTGTTGTATCTTTTGGCGCAGTATCTTTGCTTTCTTCCGCTGGTTTATCTTCCTTCTTAGATTCCGGCAAGCTGTCTGCCTCCGGGGCCGTCTCCTCCTTCTTCGGCTCCTCCGGGACCCCTTCCGTCGGTTTGTCAGCCGTCGGGGCGGTTTCCGGCTTGGGAATCTTCTTCTTTTTCCCTGCTATCACAAACGTGCTGCCCTCCTTAGCGCCCACCTCCTCGAGCGTTTTCGCGGCTTCTAGAACACTGCCGTTGAAAACTAGCTTGAGTGTAGCACCGTCGTACTCCTCCTCCAGCTGTGTCATCAAGTCTTGCACAGACGTGGAAGGTTCCACGTCTTCTTCCTTGTAGAGGCGCCCCGCGATGGTTTTCAGAATGATTTTCATCGTTTAAAGAGCGCAGGCCAATTGTTAGATCTATTCACAAAAAATAATAAAAAAAACTAAAAACGCGGTGGGAGAGGAGAGCATTTTTTTTTAAAATGCGGTCTACGACTGTACAAACTGTAGAGCAATTGTTTCAGATCGACGCAACAAAGAAGAGTCATCATAATAAAAGCACACCGCTGTCGGTCATATTACATATCAATATTATACATTCCGCCTTCTAAAAGTGCATCGGGGCCGGTTTTGTCTGGTCTTTCGGATCCGATCGAGGCTTGCGGCTGTCATACAGGTTCCACTAGTGTTTCATTATCTACCTTCTCCTTCTTGAGTCTGCTTCGGGGGGTGGGAGGAATGGTGTTTGTATTCTTCGTAGCATGGCCTGCCGTCGTGTCGACCAGCCTACCGTGACTTCCGGTATCCACCACGTTGGGGGGATTTTTAGAGTCATCGTCGTCATCGGAGTTATTTGGATCTCTTGCCCGATGCAGGGCGGTGGCGTTCGGCTTCGCGCCGTGCTTCGAGGTGCGTGTGGTGACATGACTGTCCCCATTGTGCTTCTTCCGCCCCTTTAAGCTTTCCTCATAGGCTGGATTCCTCGAGTCGGTGAAGGACTTGGCGAGGGTGTGAAACCCTAAAGCGTAGAGGAGTAGGGTATCGTCGCACCGAACCACCTGTCCTTCGATATGGTATCGGATCGTCATCCCTGGTGAGTCTTTCGGGAACGCACAGAGTACCTCCTCCCCGTCGCTTGTCATCATCCAGAAGCATTTCGTGAACCGTTCCACGGCACGGGGTGGGACCTTCCTTGTACCGGACTGCAGTAGTGTTCCATTAAAAGATACCAAACGGCCAATGTTGGCCGGGACCAGATTCCCCAAGTTGACGTCGTTCATGACCGACAAATCCCCTCCCCCGATGGTTTTCAGGGAAGACGCGACTGGGGTCTTGAGTGCCTCCACATCCACGTACTCATCCTTCGCGAACAGATCGGTCAGGTCTAGTGTTTGGCCAAAGGACCGCTCGATGCTGACGACCTCGCTGGCGGTAGGAAACAGGTGGCGCTCGACCGCCTGCCGAACAGAGGCGCACAGCCGCAGTTGCCCAATACACTGTACACAACGAACACACGACTCGGACAGAGTTCGCTTCAGGAGATACTTTTGCTGAACGCTCAGCGTAGAGAGAGGCTCCCGCAGTTTTATTCGGTGTATTCGGCCGCCGGTGCCACCCGCCTCCGCCTCCTGCGCGTCCTCTCCTTCGCTATCGGAGGTGGCAGAATCGTGGTCTTTCGCAAAAGGACGCGGGGGGACAACTAACGGGGGAAACTTGTGGTAAAACCGCTGGGGAATGAAGCATTCCGAATTCAGCAAAACGGACAGGTCTGACAGTCCCTCCCCAACAGCGTCAATTACGCTCGTCACAATTTGATGTAGCTCGTGCAGCGGCGCCTCCACGCAAATTGTTCTGCACTCATCGTCCATGATCTCAAACCCACTGATGCCGGATGGGGTCACCACCTTCACGGGGCTAGAAAAATTGAAAAGAGGCTCCTTTGGCGGAGGAGGCGGAGGGGTATCCTTCGATTTCTGTCCTTTCCCCGGTTCTTCCGGCTCATCAAGGTCCGACTCTGCGGGGGCGGTGTACGCGTACACATCCCCTCTGCTGACGGGAAGCTGAACAATAGACTTGATCAAACTGCCAAGTGCCAGCTCGACGGATTCACCTTTATACGGAAGATTGATAATAGCCCTTGACAAGAATTCGTTCTTCACGGGAGATCCCACTTCATTTACGTGGGCAATCGCCGGAAACGGGATAAAAAAATCTGTCCGCACATGCAGAGTGGCGGACGAGGCCAAACAGTTGGTTTCCGCGGTTGCCGAGCGCGTGGGGATCACCTGAAGCACCTCATCAAAGGAGGTCTGCCCATCCGTTACATAGTCCCGGAGAGAAAAACTGCTCTGGCCGATCGGAAAGTGGGACTCCTCCAAGTCCGACGTATTCGTAAAAATATCGATCGAAATTGAATCTAAGAAAATGTACCGGTACACCTCCAGTGGGGGTTGGTCCGCGAGAAATAAAACCACCCGGCCGCCCTCTATTCGGTCGCCCGCTCGTGTCATGGGGATGCGGAACTCACCACCAAAGCACTTTACCCGAGCGACAATGCCACCGAACCCTTTAGGGAAATTATCCCCGCTATCAATCGAGAGCAGCAACGGCCGGAATCGCTCACACACTGGGCGGGGCAGCAGAGGTGTGTCCAGGACAGAAAACTCAACCCAGCATTGAAATCCCTCTTCCACGAGTAATTCATACCGGATGGACGTCGCCGCCGCTAGATCCAAGAAATTTAGGGGAGCACGGTGCAATTCTCTCCACGAGGATGCGTTGGACTCTTTTTTACCAGCCGTCTGCTGCTGCGGCTTCGTCGACGGATTTCCTTTTTTCGCCGCCGACTTTGGGGACGACTTCGCGCCGTTCGTTGTTGATTTTCCCACCGCCACAAAATGCTGTCCCAGGTCGAACATTTGGCGAAGGGTCTGAAGACCTATGGATACTCTCTCACTGCTGAGGGAAACGGAAAACTTTCCACCCTCTTGGGAAGCGATCGTCTCATCGAACATCACTGACTTGGCGGTGTTCATGACCACAGAGTGGTAACAGTACTCACTGAGTTCGGATTTTCTACTCTCTGCGTATTCGCCAGAAATAACCACCTGTATCTGGCGTTCATCTGCCGTCAAAGGTAATTCCGTTACCTTTTCAGTGGCTTTCCTACCCTTCTTCATTCTACCGTGATGGAGGCTTACACTAGGGCTAAGAATATAGACGGAGTGACGGGAAGAAAGTAAATGTGGTGTGCTACGGCTACGATAGTTCTTCTTCAGCAGTGGCAAAAAAAATAATAAAAAAAAGGAGGGGTATTTCATTCAGTGCAGCTGCCATTAATTCGACGATAAGGAAAACTGTGCATTCTTTTTATTATTAATCCTTTTTCTTTTTCTTTTTTTTTTCCCCCCTTTTCTTTGAATGGATTTGTTTCTTTTTTTTTTTTTAGGTAGGCTTAACCTTTTCTTTTTCTTTTCTGCCCCTTATCCGGTCGCGAGTACTACAAACTGTCATACTCCGCCCTTTCCCGCGCCGCTTTTCGTCTCCTTTCGATGGATCGAATCAGATACACAACAAAGGCCGTCGTGACCGCCACCAACACGCAAAAAAGTACAAGTCGGAGTACCTTGTGAAATGTGCTCATAGGGAGGATTGTCACGTTTTCCCTCTCCGGGAGGGTGATGGTAGCCTCGATCAGCTGCGAATGCCACGTGTCGTCTTCAATCTCAAGGGCCGCCACGTGACCCTTGTCCCCTTTTTTCCAACTGGACAAGCCAAAGTCAATATCGATTAAACGACCATTACAAAGTCTCCAGTCATCAAAATCGCGTGGGTCGTGGGGAACGTGGCCGACGACGACAGAGTTGATCCCCGGAAACTTTTTGTCGAGCACCTTCGCCAGATCGTCACACTTCACATTGAGAATGCTGCGCACGAGAATTGGGTTGGCCACATTGTCCTCGTCGTCCTCGGTGAGGTCGAGCCCTTCCCTCCCTAGCGGGGAAATGGTCCCATTCACCAGCGCCTCGGTCAGCTCATTGTTGAAGTCCTCCACTTTCTTCAAGCTGCTGATGGCGTTCGAGGTGGCGGTGGAAAAGCCACCGTGCATGAAAAGAAAAGGGCCCATGTGAAAGATTGCTTTCCGTGTGCGAAGATAGAGGCCCAACTTTGTCTGATTGGACAACAACTGGTCGCGTCCTTTTTCCCCGCCAGATTCCGCCAAACTATCGGGGTTCACTGCCCGGTAGTCACCACGAAAATTACGCAACTCGTGATTGCCTAGTAGCTGGATCACATCCCCCCCTTTGGTGGTAGCGGTGGCCTGCAGCTTCATCAGTAAACGGCAAATTTTAATATCATCGGGGCCCACGTCCAGAACATCGCCCAGCTGGACGAGAAGCGTGTCCTGACCGATCCACTCATTCTTGTCATCAATGAGACGCGTCAGACGCAAAACAGCTAAACTTTGTTCATAATCTCCGTGAAGGTCCCCGAGTGCAACAATACGCCTCGCATCGCATCCGCACGAAAGGAGGAGGCAAATAATACTTATAAAAAGATACACGTTTAAAAACATGCGCGAAACTTATTATTATTTTTTTTTTTTTTTATTGCGTTACTCCTCACATAATCAAAAGGGATGACAGAAAAGGAAGGGAGGGAGCGCGTGAGGAATCACCAACTTACGGCGTCATGTAACCAGTCCACATCTTGCCACGATCTAAATGCGATGGATGAAATAACTTCAAAAAAAAAAAAAAAAACAGCAACAAATATGGTTAAACGTCCAATACGTTATCGGAGCGGCATTACTATTCCCCGTTATGATGATTTATAACGTAGCTCGTAAAAGCTCATATTACTTTTTGTAAACGTCCTCCCATCCGTAAAAAGTCTTCCCGATTCAACATCGAATTTAAGTCCTAGGCACGGCTCCAAGATGTCTCTGTTTAACCGGTCGATCGTCTCTTCCCCTGGCTCCACTTCAAACTTTTTCTTGCTCGTCTGGATGAACAGTAAAACGAGCAGCACCACAATTATGATAGAGTATAAGTAGCCGGGCTGAAACACAAAATAGTCTAAACTTTTGTAGGAGGTAACCGGAAACAGGAACGCCGACGTTAGTCCGAGAACCAACGCGATACAAAATACAAAGGAGAATAATGCCGTACAGAACTGATAAAGATAGTAGTATCGATCCTGCCTCACCACCAGGTACTGAAGACTCAGCTCAAATGCCGCCAAGGCCGCTATATCCCGCTCTTTCACGGGGAGGTGACGCATTGTATATCGGACACTATGGACGCCGAATAGGAAACTAGTATATCCCTTGATTGAATGACACTTGTGCTTTGTGTTCCTTCACCAACACTAGAAGGGGGGAGAGAGAGAAGAGGGTTTTCTTCCACAACGAGTAGGAGACGGGTAGTAAACCACTTTGTACGACGTTCAGAAACAACCCCAATCTATTTTTTCGGGGGGTCATTATTGATCTAATGGTCATATCTTCTGATCACTATTGTACATAAAACTAGCTGTTCACTCCATCCTTTACTTACCGCCGCCCTGTGCCTTTTCTGCCAGCGCCTTTAACCGCTTCATCTCCTCTTCCTTGTGGCGCAGAATCTCAATGGTACTATCCAACTTCCCTCTGGCGTCCTCGTCGGCACGGAGACCTTCCTTTGCCTCCGTATTGAGGCGTTCCTCCTCTTCCAGCTCTAGCTGTTTTTCCAACTGGAGCTCGGCCTGTATCTTTTGTGCCCAAGCGTCCCTCAATTGCTCCGCCGCCCGTCTATCCTTCTCCATCTGTTGCGTCACTTCCTGCTCCAACTGCTCCCGGTGCGCCACCTCCTCCATGGTGAAGAGTTTTTTTAGTCCTCTGTTCACGTAGTCTGCCGCCTTCTTGCGCGACGCATTCTCCACGTTTGGATCGCAGCCACTCTTCAGCAGAAGCGCAATGAGCTCCTCCCACTCCTTTGAGTCCGGTCTCTGGTAGAGCGCCGTCAAATGAAGGGGTGTGTTGAACTCGTTGTTTTGTACCTTTGTGGACGCCCCCGCGTCGATTAACATTTTTAGCACCGTCGTGTCACACCGCATGGAACTAAAATGAACGCAGGTGTTGCCCTGGGCATCACGGCGGTTGCTATCTGCTCCTTGGCTCAACAAGTACTCCACGACGCTCCTCTGTCCCATTTTCACTGCCACCAAGAGTGGGGTGACGCCTTGATTATCCGCCGTGTCAACGGTGGCGCCGTGCTCCACCAGCCACCGACTAACCCGCACGTCTCCATCAAATGCACATTTGTGGAGGGCAGAACTCTTGTTCTTATCCAACTCGTTTACCTTCGCTGCCGCATCGGCGCTTCTCTTCAGCAGGACATCCATGCACTCCACACTCCCGCACGCTGCTGCGGTGTGGAACGGGGTGGAGAGCGTGGAGGACTGAATCGAGTCGTCGGCTCCATTGTCTAACAGAACCTCGCAACATTCGACATAGTTGCGCGTCACCGCCTCGTGCAGCGGCGTTCGCCCTTGAAAGTTGGTGGTGTTCACGTTCGCGTGTAACTCATCAATGACAAATTGGAGCGTCGCGGTACTTTTACCCAACGCCAAATGCACAATCGTATTTCCACTTTCGTCTATACACTTTGAAATGTTGTCGTGAACGGCAAGAAAATCTTTGCTCAGCCTACCCAGCGTGTCCAAGCTACCTTCAACCACCGCTAAGCGGACCGCATCTAGCATGGCCTTTGGGCCTTGGGGGCCACCCACAACTACTTCACTATGAGCCATAATATATAATAGCAGGCCCTCCTTGTCTCCTTTTCCAACTAGGGGATAACAACAACAATAAAAGAAAGGAAAGAAAAGAGAGAAGGAGAATTGGAGATGACACACACACACGCATGCACATGTGCACACGCACGAAAAAAAAAAAAAACAGTGGAGAGCTGGGGAGCCCGGAAAATTAAGCGGTGTATTTATTTATTTTAAACGGATTAATAATCTTCACAGCCAGCCTCCAGCAACCACTCTTTCACTACAATGGTGACGCCAAGCATGTGTGTTTGGGCTGTCTTGGACTCGCTCCGGGAAACAGTTTGAAGGTGAGAAAAGAGCACATATTCCGGTGGGGGCAGGGTGTGAGAAACAGAGCTGGTTGGGTGAATAAACGCGATGGCGCGGGTGGAAAGAATCAAGTACGGGGCGCTACTTGTTTTCTTTTCGTTATAACTCACCTTGTATGCAATACACTCCTGAGGAGTGGCTCTCCTCGCAATTTGATCAATCAGGCCGGGGATGAAAATCTTCCTCACCGACAGTTCATCGGTTTGGGTAATGCTGGACAAACTGTCCGCGGGTGGGGCAGATGAGGACTGCTCGGTGGTGTCGACGGTGTCTGGTATTTCGTCGTCCGTCGACCGATCCTGGGCGGCGAGGGAGCACAGCTGATAGAATAGCATTTTGGCCTCTTTCATGCTCTTCTGGACCAGGCAGTATTCATGGCAGCTTTTTCGCTGGTCCGCCAGGTACTTGCCGAATGCGCGGAAATTCGTGATGAGATCACTGCCGGGGCAAAGGAGACTTCGAACTTTTCCGCGGCGGGGATCCTTCTCCGCCTCAGATGACTTGGAGTACTTCACCTGATTCCCCTCCGCCGTGAAAGGGGTGGAGCAGGTAGACGCCATCGCCACAATCGCGACCACCATGTGCAGTATGTGAAGCCACTTTTTATCCTGGCACTCCACGATCGCCCTCGCGAAACGGGGAAGCACGGGGTAGGCCAGCATTCTTTCCCCCAGCGGTGTTATGGAAAAGGTCCCGTCCGTCAGTCCCCCGATGGTTTTGAGGTGTATCAAGGCATTTTTAATATCCTCTTCCATCGGCGGCGACGGAAATGGGAAGCCACCAACCTGTTCTATCCCAATGTGCTTCATCAGCAGAACTACCGACTCCAGTGGTGTGCGGAGTATCTCGGGTACTGAATGCGGACTCATGACGTTAGAGTACACCGCTGTACTATAGAGTCGGTAGCAGTGGCCAGGCCCGACACGACCAGCACGGCCGCTCCTTTGCTCCGCGGACGCCTGGCTGGTCCACTCTATTTTATAGCAACTCGCCTGTGTCAGCTTGTCCATTGTTTTGTTTTTCACCCTGCCACAGTCCACCACGTAACGAATGTTGGGAATCGTAATCGACGTTTCTGCCACGTTGGTGGACACCACGCACAGTCGTTTTCCCTTTGGAGGGGGATTAAACACTTCCTTCTGCTTTCGTGTGTCTAGCAGTGCGTACAACGGTAGGACGTGCATCGAATTCAATTCCCCATTAATTTCATCCTCCTTCTCATTTGCCTCTTCCTCTGTGTCGTCGCGGGGCCGCTTATGGTCCTCCTCGCCCAAGAAGTAGTCATCCTCTTTTAAGCCAAACTCATCCTTTTCCCCATCGTCGTCGTCGTCATCGCTGCTGCGGTGCTCCCCGCCGCGGTCCTTCTTGACAAGGGAATGCTTGGAATAGCCGTCTTCGTAGTATTCAATTCTTGTCTCGCTATAATGATTCCGCAGACGGGTACAAAAGTCTTCAATTTCGTGCTGTGTGCACAGAAAAACGAGGACGCCGCCAGGGGGCAACTTTTTGTGTAACTGTCGCACCATTCGGAAAGCCTCGTCAACATAGTTGTGCACGACGGTCTTCCGGGAAAAGTGATTGGTGACAGGAAAACGGCGCGCCTCCACATTGATCAACGTTGGGGTGATAGGAAACAATTTTGTATTATCCCTAAAGTCCATCACTCGCATGGTGGCCGACATAATCACCAGCCGAAAGGGCTTGATTTTGGTCAGCTTCGTGTCGCCGCCGCACTTGCGTAACTCCTCCTTGAACAGGTCATTGCGCAGGGGGACGATGCGGGACAGGAGTCCGATTAAAAGATCACAGGAAACGCTGCGCTCGTGCGCCTCGTCGACGACGATGACACTGTACTTTCGCAGCAAAAAGTCGTTTTGAATTTCCTTGAGAATGATGCCTTCGGTGGCAAACTTTAACTTGCACCGGTCTGATATGTTGTTTTCATAGCGAACATGAAAGCCCACTTCCTCACCGAAGGTGACATTTAGCTCCTCCGCCACCCTCTGGGCCATCGACACAGCCGCCACCCGCCGCGGTTCCGTCACGGCAATGCACCCTTCCCGTCCAAAAGCAGCCCCCTCCTCGTGGCCGTAGCCGGACTCCCAGAGGAACTGCGGCACTTGGGTTGTTTTACCACTTCCTGTTTCGCCGCATATGAGGACGCAGCTGCGCTCCGCCGCGAGTATGGCCTCCACGATGGGTTGCTCCTCCCGCAGCACAGGGAGATCGGCGCGTTGTTCGAGGATGGCTGCCGTGCGGTTGATGTTCACGTGGACGTTCCGCCGCTCCCGCTTCCCCACTTTCATCTTCTCCTCCAGCTGTCTTATTTCCCGCTGAATCTCTTCCGTGTGCTCGACTGTTTTAGCGGCCACTATCTCAGCCGCCCTTTTTCGCTCCGCCACAGCGGATTTCACCTCGAGTGCCTTTTTTTCCTCGTCCCGCTCCCGCTGGGAAACAAGGTGGAGCGCCTTCAACTCCTGTTTGCGTCGCTGTTTTTCTAGCTTCTCCTCCTCGGCCAACTGGGTGGTGTGCTGCTTATGTTTTTCCACAACACTTCGAGTGTTCGCTAGCACAGACGTCGCCTCATTGACCTTTTCTTTGCTTTCCTGCTTTCTAATCCGCTTCTCCTTCATTCGGTCGGCCTTACTCTTCGTGAGCAACTCCGGTAGCGGGGTGGAGAGCCCTAAATCATTAAACTGAATTTTTTTCTTGTTTGCGGACATTCCTAACGGAGGGGAAGAGACAATGGGAAAAGAAAGAGCGGTACAATGCGAGGAGCCAGTAAGGGTAGTTTTCCCAGAAACAGCCAGTGTCTGATGCGGGCGGCCAAGGATCCGCGCGGTGTGTGTCTGGATTGATGACAACAATCACTTTTATGTTAAAGGGGAGGAATTAAATCATAATAATAAAAACGAAACTATCACGTCCGCCGCTTCCTCAGTTTTTCGCCTTTGATTTCTGGGCCGCCTTTTTGGCCGCCTTTTCTGCACGTTTGGCCGCCAGTTCATCTGCCGCAGACATTTTTTTGGGGAGCGTTTTCAAAAACTGAGCCTTCGCAGATAAATGGTTGATCTTGTCTCTTCCGTCCGGGATAAAGATTAACTCCTTTGCGTCGTCGGACCACTTATCCACAATGTAGTAACCGCGGCGCTCCAGCTGTATGGTGTCGCCCAGTTTGATGTTCTTGAGAGCCTCCTCCCCAACCACCTCCTGCGTGTAGATGGAAACCTTGGCAATCAGGTCATCCAGGTTTTCTTCCGGCTCGGGCTTCTTCTTGGTGAGGATGTGATCATACTCCTTGAGAAGAAGGGTGGGTGCGGCCGCCGATTCGGCAATCCAAGTGAGCTTGTACTTTGTCTTTTTCACATCACCGTCGGGGTGCAGAACAATGTCCGCTTCTGTCGGCAGCGCATCCGCCGAGGGCCGCTTTATATTTCTCACATAGGCGTTTCCCCAATCCATCAGCGTCACCTCGTCCCCATCCTTGAGAAGAGCCACGTCCTCGGCGTCTAGAAGAATGGCGTCCGACTTGAAGTACACCTTTTCACCCACGTCGGGGTTCTTCTTGTGGAGTGGTTTGGTGCACTGCTCCGCACCCTTCTGCCCTTCCACACGGCACCGCACCTGCAACTGCTTAGAAACACAGGTATACCGCGGGCAGATGGGGTCTAAGATCTGGGTATTGTAAAACCAGATTTTGGACCACTCCATGAAGTTGACCGTCTTCGACATGCCTTGGTCGGCCACGAACTGGCGGAGAGCCTCAATCTTCAAACCACGTCGGACAAGCGCCCTCACAGTTGGGAAACGGGGATCATCCCACCCGTCCACCACTCCCGTCTCCACCAACTTTGTGAGCTTCCGCTTCGACATCACGCTGTACTCCATATTAAGGCGAGAAAAATCCTCAATCATGGGCTTCCTGATCTTGAGGGCATCGCAAAACCAGTAGTACTGCGCATTTCTGTCATGGTACTCATTTGTTCGAAGCGCGTGCGTGACGCCCTCAATGGAGTCAATTAAGGGACAGCAAAAATCGTACGTGGGGTAGACCTTTTCCTCGGTCCCGTGTCTGGCGTGCGGCGTCATGTTGACACGATACATGACAGGGTCGCGCATCGCCTTATTCGGGTCATCCACCGATATTTTTGCACGAAGACACGTCTGTAATCCCTCCTCTGACGCCGCCTGCATCTCCTTCCAGAGACGCAGGTTTTCCTCGACCGTAGCGCTGCGGTAAGCCGTCGGCACACCATCAAATCTGCACTTTTGCATTTCCTCCCTTGGAGACTTATCACAGTACGCCAGCCCCTGTTTTATTAAATCTTCGGCCCTCTCCTTCATCAACCCAAAGTAGTCCGAAGAAAACGTCGGGCCCGAGTCGTAAGAAACACCAAGGGTAACAAGGTCCTCCTCGATTGCCTTTTCGAAATGATCCTTCTCCTTCGAAGGGTTCGTATCGTCGAAGCGAAAAAGCATCTTACCCTTGTATTTATCCGCGAGCATTCGGTTGATTAATGCCGCCTTCGCGTGGCCGATGTGAAGAAAACCACTTGCTTCCGGCGGGAAACGCGTAACGACTTTGCCTTCCACTGCGTCCGTCAGGCAAAGTTTATCCTTCTCCTCGGTCGAACCGGAAAGGTACAGCTTATTGAATGTAAGCACTTTTAAATGAATATTAACAGACATCGCTAAAGAAGAAACTCTTCTCATAAATCTACCAAAAAAAAAAAAAAAAAGGAACGAAAAATATGAAAGCAACTAGAAATGACAATAATAAGACATGGGTACTATTTAGTATAAACAACCTGCAATTTTACAGTTGACAAAAATCACACGGTGATATAATTTTATTTCTTTCGAAATAATTCATTGTAATGGACACGAAATAATCAAGATGGGGGACTCAAGTTCTCCTTTGTTTATTTCGTTCACCTCAACACTGTTTCTTTGTCGGCGCTTTCGTTTCAACACTCACAGTATATTCAATTCACAGCAAAAAAAAAAAAAAAATGCAGGAAAAACTGTGCTTGGGTATGAAGGCCAAATACCCCTTCCAAAACACACACACAGAAAAAAAAATAGGCCGTGATCCAACAGTCACTATTCCTCACCGAAAATTTGACGAGATCTTTCAGTAGTTCCCGTTTTGTTTTTTTTTTTTTTTTTTTCTTAATATTATTATTCGTGTGTTATGAAAATAAAATAAAAATAAAAACTCACACATATAAGACCAGACATGTGACGAATTTTACTGAGTATCATAACAGTAACCCTTTCAACGAAACTAGAATAATTTAATTCCTCTTTATTCCGTGCCGCAAACCAAAAAAGTTGATAACAACTATAAAATTCAGGACACCCGTCTACTATTTTACTTTGCTTCACCTTTATTAAAATTACTATTTATGTACCGCTGTTAATTCTTGGGATGCAAAACAGCACTGGCGCGCACGCAAAAGTAAGAAAATGCGAAAAAAAAAAAAAACATAATAAAAATTAGCTACCCCAAAACAAATAACAATCCGTAGGGAGGGGAACGCAACGCACAAGATCCGAACGCTTGGGGCTGCTCAGCACTTGGTAAACATCAAATATATACGTATTGTATCGGTGAGTCACCGTTCAAAGTCATCTACCATTAGCGGTAAGAATACGTAATTGTTTAATTCTCAAAGAAAAAGAACGAAAAAAAAAAAGTTAACGGCAATATTAGAAAGTTGGTCTTAAAAATAAAAGACAAAAATCAAAAACACTTGCGCGATTGAAAAGCGCAACTATAGAGCAGTAAATTTAAAATTAATTACACCGCACAAGAAAACAGTGTTCTTAAAAAAAAAAAAAAAAAAAATTGGAAAGTGGGGGCGTACGCCGCAACTTGATTGCGTCGGTAGGTTTCAAAAATCCTCAATATACAATGCCGTGCAACGCGTCAAATATATTGTTGGCAAAAGGCACGCATGCACACGAAAAAAAAAAAAAAAGGATATTGGCAAAGATAGACTTTCCTGCAACACAGCTATCTGTTTCATACAGCGACACAGAATAATTACCAAATAGCACCTTTAAAAAGACACTCGGTGCATTCTGTATTTCGCTCCACTAAAAGCGTTCTACTTTTCCACTTTGCACTCAATTCAACATATTATTCTTATTTTTATGGTTTTGTATTTTTTCACTCAATGAAATTATTTATAAGAACGGAAGCAGAGGTCACATCTTCCCTTTCCCAAAGTAACTAATCTGTCAAATACCCCGGACACAAATAAATAAGTCCGAAAAAAAGACTTCCCAGCTCAAAAGTAAGAGGGGGAACAAAATACGGCCACTAGGGAACGAAATCGGTTAACTTACCGACAACTTTAAAATTAAATGCAGTTCTTGCGTCGTCAATACATTTCGGGGAGGGGGCCAAATTTGTGTGCGCTTATTTATTGGATTAAATATCCTGCAATCCACGATGCTAATTCTTTTTTTTTTTTCGTATTGGATATGTTGTCTTAGCATCTTATAATTGTGTGGGAGCTAAGGACATATATGAACAATAACAAAACAAAACAAAAAGGGAAAAAGAAAGAGAGAGAAAAAAGAATTTTTGCACCGACACACAAAATGAAAAACCACACCTTTAAAAACAACATCGTTTAATCAATAGAAAAATTAAACAACAACAAAAAAAAGTTACCTAATTATACAAAACACCGCTGAGGCAGAGGAACGAACCACATTGTTGCCTAATTAGCGTGATTTTTAAATTAATCGAATAAATTTACGTCGCGTCTCTACACAGGGTAATGTGACAAAGTGTTGCTCAAAATACACTTTATTGAAATACTAAAATCATGTCACGTGCTTTATTTACAGTTGAACACTTTCACGTGCTGATTGGCATACTTCAAGTATCAAAAGCAACAAACATCCACAGCAACTCAAATGGGGGAGATATCACAATACTCAACATACAAGCATGTTTTTATTATTATCATTCTTTTTTTTTTAAAAAAAAAAAAACAGCAATTGAATTATATAAAAAAGAAAAACAGGAAATAACGTAAACAATAGTCGCTTATTGTGGACGCCGAAATATTTTTTACAAGGAAAATGGAATCTTCAATATATACACACCCAAACCGGCGGACGAGCATTAAAGTGTACAACTACATATTTTAAGCGGCACCACATTCTTCTTTTTTTTTGTTTGTTTGTTTGTTTTCTTTTAGAATAAAAAATAAAAACAAATCCCTTCAAACAAATTAGAAATATCAATAATGAAGAACGGAATCAGACACAGCAATGGTCGCATTTTTATTTATTTTATTATGTTCAAACAAAATGCACGGTAAAATAAGTTTGGCAATTGTCGTTTCCCTGAAAGCACCGCCATTTGCATTTAAAATTTCCCTGCTTCGAGGGTAGATCAGAACTCGTGAGCGCAGTGCAGTCCAAAATATACGTTATTTGGCAGTGCGATGTTCCCGGAAGGACCCCACGTCGTATACACTGAAAAATGTGCCGAACAAAAAAAAAAAAAACAACAGAAATGCATATTAAATATTTCGTTGCCGTATAATAGCAGTGACGTGTTTAAAGGCACAATAGATAATTGCCATTCCACGGATTAGCGATCCTTTTTATTGGCATCTGTCCGCCAAATTTGCCAATCACCTTTGCAACGCCACTCTGTCAACTCCGGGTGTGTAATACAGTTTCCCCATTAAGAATTTTTCATGTGCATTCCAGAAGACTAGCCTCGGGGTTTATTCCCTCCCTTGCGCCGGGTGATTCTAATATTATTATTTGGAGAGTGAAATGGGGGCGCTCGCCGCTCGCGCCACCTTTGCTGTGCGCGGTGGGCTAAGGGAAAAATTCCCTGGGCGGTTGGGGTGCCTTCGCCGTCCTGTTCGGTTTTCGCCGCGCTGGGCCGACCCGCAGGCCGGGCGGGGTTGCTTCCGCGAGTCGGTGGCTGTTTTGCGAAACCGCCGCCGCGCCGCCGCCCCGTTGTCTCGCCCTCTTGGCCGCCGCGGGACCGGCGGGTCGGCGATTGGTCGGCCGGCCGAAGGCCATCGCGGGATTCCCGCCCCAATCGCCTCCCAAATTTTTCCCTAGCGCCGCCAAGGAGCCCCGCGCGCCCCTTCCGTTGCTCCGAATCCGCCCCATCACCGCCCCCCGCCCCCTCTCCCCCGATTTATTCTTTAGTCATCTTTTGCATCACAGACAAGATTTTTAGGAAAACGTAGTCCACCGAAGTAAGTGCAACAACCGGCAATTGTGGTTTTTTGCTGCAGAAATAAGAATCGTATATCCTATTTTTGTAGTAATAGCGAAGGGCGCCTAACTTTTGATTTCAATTTTTTTTTGTTGTTGATAGTCGACCTCACGGAGATGTTACGTCGCGGAAGCCCGTTTTTTATGAAATATGCGAACCTGGAGTTGACCACGCGCGGGGAGTTTCCCCACGGCATGAAAGAGGCAGGATTCGTGCGCAAACTGGACAAAAATATACCATGGTTTTTTTCAACCTACCGTTCAATGTATCACTGGCCAGTTATAGGAGACAACTGGAGTGACTTAAACGAAACGGACAAACATCACGATCTGCACATGTACTACACACTGGCGTGGTGGAAACTAGGTGAAGGTATCTTTGATCCTGAAGACCAATAGTGGGCATGAATTCAGTCTTGTGCAGTTTGCAAAGTAAAACTAGAAAGAGAGGGATAGATTTGTGTGGTTTCGCGCATCACTTCTCCACACTGGTAAACCGAACAAATGTCAGATGTCCCCTGTCCTCATTTAAAAAAAAAAAAAAAAATGAATTAAACATCACAACGTAAATACAATCGGTAAATATATTTTTTCCTGACAGAAGAAAATCTTTGAAGTATTTATTTTGACAAAAAAGCGCTTTTCGTACGGCTTTCAATTTTATTTATTTCTCTCTTCCATTGTCACTGTTGCTAAATTTTAAACCAATTTCTTTTTGTAGCAATAGTACTTTAGTAACAAATCCGAGAAAAATAGTAGCGACGTATTCCTAAATCCTTTTAAGCATACCAACAAATAAAGGCAACCTCAATTCTGTAAAAGAGATTTCTCACTGAAACGGAGGGGGCATAACTAAACCTTTAAGAAAGACATTGTAAATAATCTAGTAAATAATACACCGTAATGCTTCGTCGTACAGGCAGTTTTTTCTACAGGTACCAAGAGTTCGAAATGCATAATGCAGCAAAGTACCCGTTTAACTACGCTCGTGAGGCTCCCAACACATCCGTTTTTTCCCAGTACCAACTAAACCTTTGGATGTTCTGGGGTTGGGGCCGACAGGAGTTGTGGATTGATCGCGATGGGCGTCGTTACGAAACTACCTGGGAAATGGTGAGACGACTACTCATGTGGTTTTTTCCTTGCTATTTTATTTTCCCGTTCGGTATTCCTAAATTTTTAGCCGCAAACGCTTTTGGGGAGTATGGCGAGAAACCGTTTTTAGATTCCACGATGCACTCCGCTTTTGATAACCATTACATTGAATGGGGAGGTGAAAGCTTAGACGCGGAGTGGTTACGACACATTCACTCAAAGGAATCATTTTAGGAACCGAAAAATTTCTGTTGCAGGTTTCGAGTATTTAGTATTTAGTGTATTAGGCTTACTATTATTGCTGTCGAATATTTGAAATTTGAGAGTACAGCTTTGCAAAAAAAAAAAGAAAAGAAAAGTAAATGAAAGAGAGAAAGATCACGAACAGTGCGAGTTGTCAGACGGTGTGATTTCGTATATTTTATTTTCTTTCCTTTTTGTACGAATGAGGAACAATAATAATAATAGTTAGTTTGCCTTTTTTATATAGTAGTGCGATGAATAGAAGCGTGAATGTAGTAGTACAAAAATATTGATTTTGTAATTAAAGCTTTAATTTAATTTTTTTTTCTGTAATTTACAGCACTTCTCCTTTGATATTTAACTTTCTTCTTCTCTCAATTTATCAATTTGCAATATTCTTTTTTAGACAACTAGAAGGACTGTGGCGTTTTCCCAAATAGTCATTTTCTGTAAACAAAGAAGAAGAAGAAAAAGGAAAAAAAAAAATAGGAGGAAAGACATTGCTCTACTAGTCTTCATATAAACAGAATATTTGAGGAACACTGCACCACCGCAACACTGGGGCATTTGTGAGTCAACAATCAAGTGAAAATGCGGAAATTATTTGTTCGTTCCTGTAGCTGGCAAAAGCGTTTTATCGCTTCCTATAATTCTGCCCCTCTGACGCACGAACTCTTAATTGAAAATTATCCAGTAAAAGCAGAGGGAAAAAATATTCTGGACCTTTTGACAAAAACAGAAAACACAGTGCAACACTGGAAGCTTAATAAATGGGAGTTGAGGGTACCTCCATTTCTTAGTGGTCCCGAAAAGGAAAACTATCTGCTGCTTCTAAATATGGTGAAGTCGTTATTCCTGCAACGCAAAGCGGAAAGTGAACAAATCAGACACGACATTACCACTGTTTGCAACATTGCAGGGATTAGTGAACAGGAACTGTTCGACAAGAACCGCCAGTGGTTGCAGGAAGTTTCGGCAAACCTTCGGTGGAAAGGCGAAGTAAACAAGGCGAAAATGCTACGTGATTCTTTTCTGAGATTAGAAGTAAATGGGTCTAAAAATTATAAATTACTAGAAAGGCTTTGCTGCATGTACGGGCTTGGGATACTGGGTACTTTTGACGATGCGTTTGGCGGACTCATTGAGGAGGACCCCCGAACGAAAAAGTTGACGGTCTCCAAGGAAAACTATTTCCAAGAACTGCTGTCTGAAATTGTGACGAAATACCCCGATTTTGATATTATTTTTCAATTTCTTGGGTTTACCGGGAATAATGGCTACCGTAACGCTCTCCGAAAGTTCATGGGGATGATTATAGCCGGCAAGCACGGGAAGGAGTCGGTGGGCTCCGGGGATCGCGTTCTATTTTACGACAAGAAAAATGCGGAAATTTTGTTTGACTTCGCAGACAGCAAAAACAGCATTTCAACAAATGACTCTGTATATGGTTTGCCGGATTTTTTTGTAATGAGAAATACAGATATTTACTTAATTACGATTGCTTCCGATAACCATTGGCTTCGGGCACGGCAGGTGCCCCATCCAAAGCAAGTAGAGGGTATTGCTAGACGGTGCTGCTTTGTTTTTGGACTAGACTATGATTCCGTCCGTGTAAAGCAATTGCTGCTGCCTCCCGCCTATGTTGACGACCGTTCTATCGAACGCATTTGCCAGAGCCTAGGCGTTTCCGTTGCGGACGCGGAGAAAGTTTTCCCGTGGCTTAAGTTGTACAAGAAGGAACTGGACGAAACCGATATTGATTATTGCGAATTAGAAAAGACAGTGAACAACGAAGAATGGGTGAAACTCTAAACGTAGTACATAGTGAATCAATTTTTTTTTTTATTTTCTTAATTACATTTAAATTATTGTTTTTATGATTACAAAGGTATTCTACACTTTTTTTTTTTTTTTTTTTGTGTGTTTTGTTTTGATTTTGTCAGTGCCATTTTTTTTTTTAACACATACATATATATTCGTTTTCTCTTCTCTCTTCTTCTTTTTTTTTTTTTTTTCTTTGCTTGTGGGAGCTGCAGCAAAAAAAAAAAAAAAATAAAATAAAATAAACGAATAGCGGACGATAACGACTAAAACATGGCCGCTCAAAATGTTTGCATTACAAAAGCCACACTGTTTTTATTTCACGAGACAACCGCAGAGTACGAGAGTTTTGGCCTGGTGCATTGCGCCGTGGTGGGTGCTTTTGCGGAGGCACCGGCGTACAAGCTTGGCTGTTACCGCGACAGTCAAGATTATATTTGCATCTGCGATATAACGAGTAATAATGATCTTGGTGTCTGCCTGTCGCTCCAAGGGCGTTATGCGTATTTTAGGGATTCCCAAAAGAGGAAATGGTCCCTTGAATTTTCTGATGTTACTAAAGCCGAAGAGTTTTGTGCGAATGTGGTGGTGGCGATGTATGGAGTTAGTAATCAGTTAAGCAATTGCCTTGTATCCTGTGATGTTGGCTCGAGTGGAAGCGGGAAAAGAGTATCTCAAGGGGATAAGGTCACTTGCACGTACACTTCCTGGGTGGTACAACGTGGCGGTGAGAGAAGCGTCCCGAAACTAGGCAGCCTTTTAGAATCCAAGGTGGAAGTGACAATTCCGTCCGTCCCGGCGAATCACTTCTGTGTCACTTCGGCTATGCTGGGGTTTGAGGGATCCATTATCGGCATGGAGGAGGGCGGCCAGCGGTTCGTTATTATTCCCTCCGGATGCATGCAAGGGAGCGGTCCCAAAGTAAACACGTGCTACTTTCTCAGCGTAATACGGAGGGAGGCGGAGACACCCTCCGCGCGCAGCTTGGTGAAACCCACTGAACCTACCACGGTTTCGACAGGTTTCAGCAGGGAACAGTTTCTGTTTGTTGATCGCCTGCGCGACCAGGTGTTCACCCTAACAGAAAAACTACGGGAGACTCGCCGACAACTCGACTCTTTTAGTGAAGGTGTGAACGCCTACGCGGATCAAGCGTCCCCCAAAGGAATTCGAAGCGCTCAGGTGGAGTATTCACTCAAAAAAGTAATGGACGAGACGGTGGAAACGGTGGATGCGATAGCGGTCAGACGATCCACATTGTCTGTGATGCGAGAGAGAAATGAGTCTCTCCAAGCACAGCTGGCGAAGTTGATGGACACGAGGAAAAACCTATCGAGCGAGGTGGTTCACACCCAAAACAACCAAAAAAGACGAACTTGTGCTTCAAGACCAAAAAACGTTAAACCTACAAGACCGCCTTTCGGCCTTATCGGCAGAGCAGGATGATTTGTCCCGCCATCTTGCTACCCTGAAGTCAGTGCTAAATGAGACAAACAGCGATCTCCTAAAAGCCAAGAACAACCTGCAAGTACTGCAGCTGACGAATCGCGCAACTTCTCAAAAGGTAGAAAAAGTGAGAACATGGACGGTTGAGGAATTAGAGAGACGCAACACACTGCGGTCTCAAACGAGCCTTGCTCGAGAGAACATTGACGATCTGGCCGGCCAAATGAGACTAAAGAAGGAGACCATCGAGGAAAAACAGACCAAAATGAAGGGTGACAAAGCCCAGTATCTGAGCATGATGGAAGAGGAAAGAGTGCAGTCCTTGAGTGAGATTGCCGAGCTAAGGAAGGAACTGGTCGCCGAGCTCACCCGGTGCGACGAACGGTACGACGAGGAAATCGGCAAAGCGTCCACGGAGGCTTTCCAGCGCGGCCGTGACCAAGGATTTGCCGATGGACAGAGCGGGGCCAACCAGGAGAATGAGCTGTCCGCACAACAACTGACAATTACGATCCAGAGGCTGCGAGCGGAGGAGGAGGCGCTACGGCAACGCCTACTTTCCGTCGACAGAGAGGAAGAAAAGGATGCGAAATCGTTGACCAAACAGTTGTCCTCTCTTTCGGCCCTCCAGAGGGACCTCGCGAGTGGAAACGCTCAGGCGAAGGCAAAGCTGGATGAGCTGGAGCGGGCGGATTCGGCAGAGAGGGCAAACGTTCTTTTCGAACTCAGGAGTCTGTTCAGCAACAACCCTACGCCGTTTACCCACCATGCCCTTCTGTCCGTTGTGGATTGCCTAGCACGGGGCGTGCCGTTTGACGCTTCAGTGCTCAAGAAGGAAAGAGACGAAGAGCTGCGGCTGCTGGAGGAGGAAAAGACGGCTGTCGGGCTGTGGGCTCGGAGTACGGCGTATAACACATTTTCCACATTCCCCCCTATTCGTCCCTTTTTCCGGTGTGACGAGCCGCACAGTCTCAACCGCGGCCCGTCGGTGCTGCTCAAGATTGGCGAGGAGGACGAAGAGTCCCAGACGACGGCCCTTCAGCGCCGGTACCAACAAGCGATATCCCAGTTAAACGCCGCCGAGCCCACGCTAGCGTTGGTTCCGTGATTCCACGAGTTTTTGCTTTATATTTTCTTGTACTTGTGTATATACACGTATATAATTGTGCCTTGACATGTCGCCTTTCCTGTTGTTACCTTTTCGAATTTTTTTTTATCCTATTCTCTCTCTCCTCTTCCTCACTCTTCTATCTTAACAAGGAGTAAGATGACCACCAAACGTCGTAATCACGGTCGCTCTAAGCCCCCGAGCAGTCGCGGACGCGTCAAGCCCGTCCACTGCTTCAACTGTGGTCGCTTGACCCCCAAGGATAAGGCGGTCGGACGCTTCGTCGTTCGCCGTCTTCTCGACGCCGCTTCCGGTCGCGATGTGGCCGAGGTCTCCGCCGTCTATGGCGCCGGCTTCCCCATGCCCAAGCTGTACATGAAGCAGCGCTTCTGCATTGCCTGCGCTATCCACAGCCGTACCGTCCGTGCCCGCCGTGTGGGTGACCGCAAGACCCGTTACAACGGCAAGATCCCCTTCAAGCCCACCAAGTAAACGCCGAATTTTACTCAATTTCATTTTATTATTTTGATACTTTTATTTAATTTTGGTACCCCCTGCGTGGTGCAGTTACATGAGAACAAACAACAGGAATCAATTTGCTTTCATCACTGCCTCAGTCTATCCACTTTTGCCGTTCTCTCCTTTTTTAATTTTATTTTTTTTTTGATTTAAGAATTAGTATTCAATTCCCAACAATTTTTATTCCTTCCTTTCGTGTATGATGCGAATGAGTCAAATTCTTCAAAAAACTAAATGGGCTGCGTTATCCAACGCAGAAATAATGAAGGCGGTGGAAGAGAAGCAGCTAGCGTTTTATGCTATTGAACAGGCGCTCGCCCCCGACTACGATCGCGCAATCGAAATCCGACGCGACATTGTCAAAAAGAACTGGTGCCCCTCCAGTAAGCCATCCCACCCCCTCGACGCCGTACCATTCCAGAACTACAACTGGGAGAAGGTGGTTGGCCAGAGCTGCGAAAACATTATCGGCTATGTACCCATCCCCGTCGGTGTGGCTGGGCCACTGCTGCTGGACGGCAACCGTGTCTCCATCCCTATGGCGACTACAGAGGGTGCCCTCATCGCCAGCACACACAGGGGTGCGTCCGCTATTAACAGTAGCGGCGGCTGCAAGACCAGCGTGCTCAAGGAGGGGATGACACGGGCGCCGGTGGTGGAGGTGAGTAGCTTAGAGGAGGCGGCGGCCCTCACAAAATTCTGTGAGGAGAACTTTGCAGTCCTCAAAGCCGCTTTCGAGTCTACCACTCGCTTCGGTAAGTTGAACAGCATCAAGACGGCGGTCGCGGGGCGCAAGGTGTACTTGCGGTTCACGGCCTTTACGGGGGATGCCATGGGGATGAACATGATCACCAAAGGCTGCGACAAGGCACTGGAGACACTGAAGGAGCACTTTCCCTCTATCCGTGTGCTTGCCCTCTCTGGCAATTACTGCACCGATAAGAAACCTTCCGCCATCAACTGGATTGAGGGGAGGGGGAAGACGGTGATTGCGGAGGCCGTCATCAAGAGCGACGTGGTCCTCAAGACCCTCAAGTGCTCCGTGGATGACATTGTCTCCCTTAACGTGGACAAGAACTTGATCGGATCCGCGATGGCCGGCTCCGTTGGCGGGTTCAACGCTCACGCGGCGAATGTGGTGGCTGCCGTTTACATTGCCCTCGGCCAAGACCCCGCCCAAGTGGTGGAATCTGCCACGTGCATTACCACCATGAACAAGGTTGGGGAGGACCTCCTGATCAGCGTTACCATGCCGAGCATCGAGGTGGGGGCTGTCGGTGGTGGCACTGGTCTAACCTCCCAGCGTGCCCTGCTGGAGTGCATCAACTGTGGCGGAGCCAACGAAGCAGAACCGGGGGCGAACGCCCGGCAGGTTGCCCGTGTGGTGGCCGGCGCTGTCCTGTGCGGCGAGCTGTCGTTGATGGCAGGATTGGCGGCGGGTCATTTGCTTAGCGCACACATGAATCTCAACCGCAAACCCCAGCAGTAAACAAGTTAGGACGAAAACGTGATGTATGATTTAATCTGTTTTCTTAATTTTGTTTTGGTCATTTTCCTTCTTTTCTCTCACATGTGTCATGGCGCGCGGGCTTTTTTTTTTTTTTTTTGTAGGATGATATTCTTGTTTTATTTCATGTAACATTGAACGGCTACTACCACGCACTTCTCCCCATCGTTCTTCAACGGTCTAGGTAAGACGGCTTCCTTTCTCTTAGTACTTTAGCGGATCGTCCATTTTTCCCCCCCACCTCCTCTCTCTTCTCCTTATCAACCGAATGACTTCGGAGGCAACACTGTTCGTTTCCAACTTGTCGCGTGTGGCGAATTCACAGTACCTGGAGCGACTGTTTTCCACCTACGGGGATGTGAAGCAGGTGGAGATGTTTGGACAGGATAACTCTCGTTTTGCTGAGGTAACGTTTAGTGCCATTGACGACGCCGATGCCGCTATTGCTGCCCTGCATTACCGGTATTACTCCACCAGGGATTTACCCCTCATTGTATTGTATTCCAACAAAAGTCAGTGTGTTTCCGAATACGGTCGTCGCGTCGGGGTTGAATTTGTGGAGGCGGTCGAGAAGAATCGTTTCCCCGAAGAAATACCGTTAGAGAACTTTGATGTAAGGTTTGGACGAAATGAGGTGCAACCCCCGCCCTCTGAACGAGAAATTATCCCTGACCCACAGGGTGGTGTTGCGTATTAGTTATGCTTGCGTTCTTCTTTTTGCACTTATGTGTTTTAATTGTGTTTTGCGTTTCACCCATTTAAAACCCTACCATTTTATTTGACTCTCCTGCTCTATTCTTGACGAAACTCCCTTTCTTTCCAATTTTTTTTTTTTTTTGTAGCCACACATATCTTTATTTTAGTAGATCTCAACACAGGGCATCACCCTTTTTTTCTTCTTCATTTTCTCCCCCTTCTGTAGAAATGAACTCTAGTGACGCTAGGGCGGAAAGGCTGCGGCGTGTCAATAACTATAAGGCACTGCAGGCCGAGATGGAACGGCAAAAGGAAGAGGATGAGTTTTACAAGCGCCGTGATCAAAAAATACGCACCGCCGCCGCGGAGGAGGTGCTGGCCAAAGAACTAGCCGAGGAGCAACGGAGGGACTTGTACGACGAGAAGATGCTTCAACTCGCCCGTTCTCGTCCGGAGGTTCAGGAGTTGGAGATGCAGATCAAAAACGCCTACTTAAAGAAGGAGAGGGCTGAGCAGGTGACGGACAAGTCGGAAGCCAAGGAGCGAGAGGCGGAGCAGCAGAGGGAGTACCTCGCCTTCCTCGCAGAGCAGGACCGACAGAGCGAGCTGGAGGAGGCGAAACGGCACATTCAGGAGGTGGAGCGGTTCAAGGCGCACCAGGCGGCGCAGCTGGAGATTATCCGGGCACACCGCGAGGCCGCCCTGAGAGAGGCGGAGGAGAGGAAGAAGGAGCGTATCGCTGTCGACGCGGTGGTGGCCCGTGTTCAAGAAAAGGACTTCCTCGATGCACTGTCCAAGCGCGAAAAGCAGCGACAGATGATGGAGGAACAGGATGACTTCTTGCGTATACGAACGGAACTGAAGAAGGCAGAGCAGGAGCGCGAGAAGAAAGAGGAGGCAGCTATTATGGCGTACATGGCAGAGCAGTCGCGACGGAAAGAAATGGATAATAAGATGGCACGGGAGCGCGATGCGGCCAAGACCAAGATTTTAGAGGAACAGAGTCGCCGAATCGCGGAAGAAAAGAAGAAGAAGGAAGAGCTGGAGACGCTTCTGCAGGAGTACTACGAGGAGGAGCGGCTAGCCAAGGAGATGGCGCTGGAGCGGGCGGAGAAGGAGAGTAAGGCGAGAATGGCCGCCGCTGTATCGAAGGAGAACTTGTCGCTGATGGCGCAACGAAAGGTTCAAAAGGAACAGGAACAGGCGGAGGAGATGCGCTATCGTCAACAGTTGCTAGAACAGCTAGCGGAGGACGCCAAGCTCGACCAGCTGACGAAACAGAAGCAGATGCAGCTACGCAAGGAGCACCAGCTGGAGGTCCAACGCCGCTTAGACGAACGAAAACAACAAAAGGAAGAGGAAGAGCGACTTGCCAAGGTCCTGGAGGACCAGGAGAGGGCGAGGGAGGAACAGATTCAGGAATACATTCGTCGCGCCCGTGCCCAGCTGATCGAGCAGCACATGGGCAAGTTAGGTTCCTACGCCCCGGTCGCGTCGTTGAACACGAACGAGAGGCAGCAATACCAGGCAAAGGCTAAATAATTAGTGGTGACACCCAATCAACGTTTTTTATTTTGTTTTTGTGTTTCTCTTTCCTTTTTATATTGTTAATTTTCTTCTGTTAAGCAGCCGGTAGAATAGGAAGGGTACCCCTCGTACCCCTTCCCCATTGATGTAAATTTTTAAATCCGTACATATAACGTTTGTCGCCGTGACGGGGTCGTTTACTTGTTCAATCGCGATAGTGCGCCCATCTTCCTTCCTCCTGAAAAGGACGTCCCAGCACGCTTATCTCATCCTTTCTCTCTCACTCGTTCTATCTCATTTGACAAGTGTGTGTGTGTGTGTTCTCGTGCGTGGAACAGTATACATTTATGAAAAAGCAAAGCGAGCGACTATGGAAAGCGGCCCCCCTGCCTCCACGTTTTCACACAGCGTTGGAGTCGGGGGATTGGCTCAGAGCGCTAAACGTGTACCAGCGCCATCCCTATCACGCCCCTCCGTCCGACTCGTATGAGCTGTTGAAGTCCATCATGCACAGCACCGGTGTTGGCATAGGAGACGTGAAGGAGCGTTTCAGCGAGAAGGTGCGACTCTCCTCTATCCTCCAACGAAAGGCGCCGGAGGAGGTGGAGTGGGGGGTTTTCTGGGACGCCCTCAATCAAGGCGACGGAAAGGTAATCAGCGATGCGTTGGTGGGGGCCCGGGTTTCGACGACGACACAGCAGGTTGCAGTCGCCGAGGCTTGTGCCATCCTGCTGAAGAATGCAGGGGAGAGTTGGGAGGACAAACTTGTTAATGACGTCCCCTTCGCCACGGTGACGAGGAGCAACCTTGTCCACGTGGCGCTCACGGAGCAGCGGTGGGATATTGCGGTGGACTTGCTTCAGCAGATGCGACTCACCAAGTCGGACCTCACCACGCTGTGGCCTTTGATCCAGACCCTCTCGTGGGAAAAAGTACTGCAGATTATTTCGGCCTGCCCCAAGAATTCCGTCCCCTACGACACCGCGCTCCTCCACATTCTAAGCGACGGCTGTAGTCTTCAGCAGCTGTCCGAACACTTGGAGCACGCGAGGGTGCTGGGGGATGTGGAGGTGGTGGCCCCTCTGCTCTCCTACGCCATTGAACAGAGGGACTGGGAGTATGTCAGACGGTGCATGGACCACCTCGTGGATATTGGGCAAGTCACCCCGGCCTCCCGCAAGGCATTCGACCACCTGTGCCAGCTGCACGGTCCGGAGGTTGTGTGCTTGAAGCTTTCGGAACATAGCGTCAACTTGGTGGACTTGACGATCGAAAAGTTAGAGCTTTTGAAATTTTAATGGTGGCGAGGCTGCATCGGTTTTTACTGCTTCGCTTCATTTTTTTTTTTTAATGTGTATGCGTGTGCGTGTGCGTCACCCGTTTTTTGTTTGTTTGAGTGGAAAAACATCTGCGCACCTTCTGCTTCTCTCTTTTACTTTTGACTTTGCAAGAAAGGAATATATACTATCAATGAACAAACGATCCATTTTTTCCCTCGTTATCGCCCTCGCGTTAACGGTGACCCTGGCGCAGTCGTCTGTGGAGACGATCACTGATCCGTTTCTTATTGTGTCCAAGCATACCTCCTCCGACGACATTGTTTTGGGAACCTCTTTTGACGTGGTGGTGGAGGTGACCAACCAGGGTCAGAGCCCAGCCTACGAGGTGGAAGTGGTGGATGTGCTGGAGGATGGCACGAAGAAGACGATCCGGGCGGAGGTACTCCCATTCGGAAAACCCGTAGTACTCCGATACACGGTCACCCCCAAGGTGCTGGGGAACTACCTCGTCGGGGTCACCCGGGTGACGTACAACACCGTGCAGGGGGACTCCTCTTCCCAGCGCGTTGCCATGAGTAATTTCATTCGCGAGGGAGAGGCACACTTTCTTAGCGAAGGTGTCGACGATGAAAGTTTCCGCGGTGTCGTGTCGGTGTTGACGCGTGAGCGCTACGATCGCCTGCACGCGAAATATGTAAAGGAGATCATCTCGTATATATTTTTAGGATTGGTCCCCGCGTTCTTCCCATACGCTCTGTACTCCATGAATGTGCGGGCTGAGGCCGATGTCCTTGTGCGCAAAACAAAGAAGACCAAGTAAACTTTTTTTGTTTTTGTTTTTGGAGTATATGACGTGTAAATGGGCTTTTTTTAGCGTTCTTCAGTTTCTAAAAAGAGATTAAATGATAATAATAAGTATATATTCGTTCAATTTTTTTTTTTTTTTGCCGCAAAAAGTCCAGTAGCCCCTTTTACTCTTTTCTTCGTTTATCATTGTCACGTGCACATCGCCCGCTCGCCCCCCTTTTTTTTTTACGTGACCACATCTCGGATAGCAGTATAGTAGTAGGATTTTTTTTTTTTTTTAGTTTCACTTTCCTCTGGGAACGTGTGTCTGTATTTCGATATCAGAAATAGAAGACTTCAAAGAATAAATAAGGAAAAAAAAAAAAAGGCAAACCGTTACCAAGTATGAATTCCACTCTATCTGTCGTTAGTATTGGTGAAGATGTGTTTTTTGACGTTTCCTCCCCATGTGATTCGATCTCAAACGCATCCTTCTCCACGGTTGGTCCGGTAGGGGAGGCGCTGTACTACCCCACCAAGGCGGCGTTACTCTCCACCCCACGCACCCACCTACTGGAGCCGGTCGACCGTGCACTGGAGACCCGCCAGGAGGTCCTCTGCCGGGGACCAAGTCGAGCCAACTTTGCCGTGGACCGTCAGAAGATCCGCGCGCACAGGCAACTCATGTTGAATCAGTTTATTCTGAAGGAAACAAAGGCGTGCGCGGTGTCCCGGGAGGATCACCATATCATGCTGAGACAGTTGATTGCCACCGCCTACGCCAACGACCCTCGGCGACGAGAACACCGTCAGCAGTGGCGTCAGCTCGTGGCGTCGGTCCGAAAGGAGTACTGGGGGGCGAGCGCCATTCTTTCCCTCTCCCCGGACCCCTATCACACCGTTTTGGCCAAGTTGTCGTCCATGATGCTGTGGGACAACGATTGTAGGCGGTGGGATTATACGTACTGCGACGACGCCGTGGCCGACCGTCATGCACGACAGAAGAACATTCTCTCTTCTTTAGCGAGCTCTGGAAAGCTATTTCTGTAAGGTTTTGCGTCAATATTATTATTAAGGTTTTCGGTGGTCAACTCACTAGTTGTTCCAACAAAAGGGAAAATAAAAAAAAGCTTAGTTTTACTGAATTCGATACTGATATAGATGTTTTTCCTTTTTTTTTTTTTTTAGGTTGATCCTTTTTTTTTTTCTGTTTAAAGTTGATATTTGCTTTTTTTTAATTTTTTTTTTTTCTCGTGTGTTTGTGTTTTCTGAAAAGACCGTAATTTTGTTATATACCTAATTCTTTTTTTTTTTATTTTAATTTTTTTGCTTGTTTGGGAGCTTTCCCCCCTCTTTTTTGATAAATGAAGCCTCCATGTATACGCCGCTCACAAGTACTTTCGTACATAGAAAAAAAAAAAAAAAAAGAACTCGGTCCTTCACGCCTGCCTTTTGGAAGGTGCACTTGCCCCCCCAAACAAAAAATAAAGATACAACGCACCTTTATTCTTCTTTCCCATCCTCTTTTTTTTTTTTTTTAAATCAGGAAATCATCGTAGTGTTACCCATAGCTTAGGTGCTCGGTAAACACGTTGGTACGTTGTACAATTCTTTTGTTTTTATTTTTACGTAGTGCATGCTAAGACGGAGTTTAGCAATGATGAAAGCTTTAACTACTGAAATGGCGACTGCCTACAACCCCGACGACGTCGAGAAGGGTTGGTATACCTGGTGGGAGGAATCGAACTATTTTAAGCCCGCCACCGATGTGGGTCGTCCGCACAATGGAAAGCGATTTGTCATCGTGTCGCCTCCCCCTAATGTCACTGGGTACTTACACTTGGGTCACGCCCTGACTGGCGCGGTGCAGGATACGCTGATTCGTTACCACCGTATGAAGGGCGACAACACCCTCTACGTCCCCGGCACGGACCACGCCGGTATTGCCACCCAAGTGGTCGTGGAGAAGCGTCTGATGAAGGAGGAGGGAAAGTCTAGACAAGATTTGGGTCGCGAGGAGTTCCTCAAACGCGTCTGGGACTTCAAGGAAAACCACGCCGGCATGATCACCAAGCAGCTTCGAGAAATTGGATTATCCCTCGACTGGTCTCGCGAGCACTTCACCATGGATAGCCATTGTGCCGGTGCCGTCATTGAGGCGTTTGTCAAGCTGCACGAGGACGGTTTGATCCACCGCTCCACCCGACTAGTGAATTGGTGCTGCGCGCTCCAGAGTGCGATTTCCGACCTTGAGGTAGAGTTTGAGGATGTCCCCAAGAACGCCAAGTTGACCATCCCTGGCTACGCCAAGAAGGTGGACATGGGTGTGCTCACCCACGTCGCCTACAAGCTGGAGGACAGTGACGATGAGCTGATCATCGCCACCACCCGCCCGGAAACGCTCCTTGGTGATACAGCGGTGGCCGTCCACCCCGATGACGAGCGGTACAAGAAGTTTCATGGAAAGCGACTGAAGTGCCCTTTCCGTGATGATCTTATCCCCATCGTTTTGGATTCCACGCTGGTGGATATGAACTTTGGTACTGGTGCCGTCAAGATCACACCGGCGCACGACCCCAACGATTTTGAGGCCGGCGCCCGCCACAACCTGCCGCAGTTGACCATGATGGACCTGAAAGGTTACGTGACCATGGAGCCCTTCAAGGGCATGCACCGCTTTGACTGCAGAAAGGAAATTGTGAAGCAGCTGGAGAGCAAGGGGCTCTTGCGCGAGATTCAGCCGTATGAGTACCGTGTGGGCCGCTGCAGCAGAACCGGCGATATTGTCGAGCCGCTGCTGATGCCCCAGTGGTTCGTGGACTGCACCGAAATGGCGCGTCTGTCGGTGGAGGCGGTCCGTAACAAGGAGCTGCGCCTCTTCCCCACCTCACACGAGTCGGTGTGGTTCCACTGGCTGGAGAACATCAAGCCGTGGTGCGTCTCCCGCCAGCTGTGGTGGGGTCACCGCATCCCCGCCTACAAGGTGATCGGCAAGGTGACCGAGTCCCACGACGACCCGTGGGTGGTGGCCCGTGATATGGACGAGGCGAAGGCGAAAGCAAAGGCAAAGTTCAACCTGAGCGACGAGGATCTGAATTCGGTGGAGTTCGACCAGGATCCGGATGTGCTGGACACGTGGTTTAGCTCTGCCCTGTGGCCCTTCTCTACCCTCAAGTGGCCCCAAGAAAGCGAGGATATGAAGAATTTCTTCCCCACCTCCCTGATGGAAACAGGACACGACATTATCTTCTTCTGGGTGGCACGAATGGTGATGACGTCACTTCACTTTACCGGCCAACTTCCCTTCAAGGAAGTCTTTTTCCACGCCATGGTGCGGGATAAGAACGGCGAGAAAATGTCAAAATCGAAGGGCAACGTGATTGACCCCCTCTTTATCAAGTACGGCGCCTCGCTGGAGGACCTCCACAACACCGTGAGAGTGGGCAACCTGAGCGAAAAGGAGGTGGATAAGGCGATCAAGCAGCAGAAGGAGGCATTCCCGGAGGGCATCCCCCAGTGCGGCAGCGACGCCTTGCGGTTCGGACTACTGTCGTATACCCAATCCGGCCGTAGCGTCAACTTGGATGTCTCCCGTATTGTGGGATACCGCCAGTTCTGTAATAAGATTTGGAACGTGGTGCGGTACATTTTGTTCCACGCGTTGGGAGAGCAGTACAAACCGGTGAAGCAGAACTTTGACGCCAACGACGCCGCCGGGCTACCACTCGAGTGTCGCTGGATCTTCTCTCGCTTCGACGCCGCCCTGGAGGAGGTGGAGCGCGGGATGTCGGAGGGGCAGTACGACTTTGCCCTCACCACCACCGCCGTGTATCGCTTCTGGTTGTACGAACTGTGCGACGTCTTTCTCGAACTGACCAAGCCGACGATTCAGCAGGGCGGGGAGAAGAAGCAACTCGTCCAGGATGTGCTGCTGTGTGTGGTGGAGAAAGCGCTCCGTCTCCTTCATCCCATGATGCCGTTCGTGACGGAGGAGCTGTGGCACCGTCTTCCCCACTACGAGACGTTTGACAGCAAGAGTATCATGCTCTCCCCCTTCCCCCAATCGGCCGGGTGGAAGAATGACGCGGTGGAGGAGGAGATGGATCTGATCAAGGACATTGTCCACAATGTTCGCTCCTCGAAGGCGTCGTACAACTTGACCAACAAGCACCGCCCTGACATTTGGGTGGTGGTGGACTCCCCCAAGTCACGCGAACTGTTGGAGCGCGAAAGTTTTATGATCAGCACGTTGGGTGTGATCAACAACGTTACCGTTCTCGCCGACGAATCAACGATCCCCAGTGGCTGCGGGTTCTCGCTCGTGACCAAGGGCGTCGGGGTGCACATGATGCTGGTCGGGTTTATCGATGTGGACAAGGAAGTGGCGAAGCTGGAGAAGCAGATCGCGGGACTGACCAAACAACTGGAAGGACTGAAGAAGAAGATGAGCATTCCGGACTACGAAAAGAAGGTTCCCCAGGAGGTGCGCAACGCCAACACGGAAAAGCTACAAGGCCTGGAGGCGGAGCAGGCGCAGCTCCGTGACGGACTCGAAAAGATGAAAAAGATGAAATAAATATTGTTCATTCAAAAATCCATTTTTTAGTTATTTTAAGTACCTTTTCAAGTAATTACTAAGTAATAATTAATCTTTTTTTTTTTTTTCTTTCACCTCTTAACTGTCAACGATAGCGATTACCGTTGAGACACCAGTGTTGTTTTTGTTTTGCTCTCCTTCAACTGTTTTTGGTCACTTTCAGCGATTCCCCCTCTCTAATTCCTTTTTTTTTTTTCTACAACATCCACTCTTGAAACATAGCCAATAAAGCCTACGTTTTTTTTTGTTTTCTTTCTAAATCTCTCTTTTTTAATTTTATATATGACCTCTTGGGCCTCTCCTCGCGACGTGTACCCCAGCTCGGTACACGACCTCATGTCCCTCTGGGGTGACTTCTCCACCGCGCCCAACAGCGACAATGGACTCGAAAAGCGGTTCGAGGTGGATTTCGCCCGTCACGTGGGTCAGGATGAGCTGTGCACGGCCGATATTGAGATCATACTGGCTGCTGCGGACCAATGCCTCCTGGAGCACTCCTGCGGGGGTGCGATGCAGTCCCTCACCTTTTCGGAGGCGCTGGTTCTATTCAATGGGCGACAGTTCATTGTGACCGCAGACTCCTCGGTGCACCTGCACAAGCTGGTCTCGCCCCTGGTCAAGATGCTTTCGGAAAAGAACATTGACATTGAGTGGGCGTCCTTCTGCCGTAAGAACATCAGTTCCCCCTGGGACCACAATGACACCTCCGACGTGATGGCGTGTGAGTATGCGGAGCTGAAGGCGGCCTTCGCGGACGGTCAGTCCTTTTTGACTGGTCCGATCGACGGAGAACACTTTTTCCATTTCATCTACGACAACATTCAGCGCGCCGCTGCGGTGGAGTCTGGCCGGGTGGAGGAAGACGTTCAGCTCAATGCGTACTTTTACAACATCCAAAATGACGAGACGAACGAGAAGGATAGACAGTCGATTAACATTCTCCCCGACGGCACCTACACCGTCGATAAGGTGTTCCCCCACGCGCACTGTGCCACCTTCGAGACGAACGCACCCTCGGCGGTCCATAGCAAGACGAAGATTGCGTCTCTCTTGGAGCAGCACCAGCCTGCCCGCTTCACCATCATCTTCTTTGAGGACAAGGATGCCACCAAACAAAACATTCGCCAGGTGTTTTCATTTGATAGTTATGCCCTGAACCACAAGTCTGTCAACTACTTTGGCATGGGATACGCGTTTCATCAACTAGTGTTTGAGAAATGCGAGTGATAAGGAGGAGAGATTCTCCACTTCCTATCTCGTGCAAGACTTGTCATCCATGATCACCACGTTTGCTTTTTTTTTTTTTCTTTTGAGAGTGTACAGATTTTCATATTTCTCTTTACCACTGCCATCCCATATTTATAACCGCACGCATTGAAAGGCGTGCTGGATTCAAGAGTGGCGACGTAGACGTAAAGTAATTTTTTTTTTTTTGTTAATATACGTTTTCTTTTCCATTTTATTTTCTTTTTTCCGCCAGTTTCCGAGTTGTACCGCGATGGCAGCACTCTTCAAACAAAGAGCGCAACATGAACAAACTTTCGTACAACTCATCACCACTTTTGCTCGCTATATCGTCGCCACAAATCGCTTTTTTTTTAAAAAAAAAAAATCACGAACAAAATCTTATAAATGTTACGAAAAAAACATTGAAGTGTTTTGCTAGGGATATGCGATCACCCTTTGTTCAGGTGTTGGGGCTTCTTCTTCCCCCACATAACTATTTCATTAAACCAGTATACATCACTTTACGTCACTTCCTTCGCGCAGGAGTCCTTGTGATTATACTGTAAAAGGCATTTTTTTTTTTTTTCATGTTTCGTGATGTATTTACCTGACACATATGTATACTATTATTTTTGATCGAAATGCTCATGGGGGGCATTCATCTTCAACTGTATTGGGCTAAAGCTTGGAAGGGAAAAGGAATGTTTTTGATGCGCATTCTTTTTACATATATAAAAAAACCCGCAACACTAGCACACATGAGAAATGACAATACCTGCTGTGACCGGGTGTGGGTTTTTGTGTTCATTTCATCGTGATGGGTTGACGGTTGTGGGGACGTCCGTCCGCGGAGGGTGTGCACTGGTATTTTAAAACTGGCCGGTGATAGGGAAGACACGAGTATTGAATACAGATGCTATTTTTTTTTTTCTTTCTCTCTCTCCTTCCAGACGAAACGACAATCGTAAACAATCAACCGTCATTTCTTTCTTTTTTTTTTTTCAACGTCTTTGCATGAGGTGTCCGGAGGTACTTTTAAGAATGCATATTAAAAAAGATACCAACCGACAGAAAAAAGAGCGACACGATACAAATGTATGTATATATTTCTTCGTGTGACAGACAGAAGTAAAATAAAAGCCATAAGAAACAATAATAATAAACAAACATGACAGAGATTTCTCTACTTGTTTTGCCCCCTTTTACGTTTGTTTTTGGTTGTCAAATGGGTGTACAGCTGAAGTTCATTTAACTGAAAGAGGATGTATAAAAGATGAAGGAGGAGGAACTATAGCATTCTGTGAATATACTTTGTGTTTTTTTTTTTTTTTTTTATGATTTATTTTTTCTTTTTGTTCCCTATCACCGTAGTCGTCCGGCGAGAAGCTGGTGGACACTCATTACAAGTACTGATGGCGTGTGATTATGAAGTCAGTAGGTGCCCACCCGTTTTCGAACTGGCGGCTAATACGCAAAAATAAATGATATAAATATTTACAATTTATACATTTATACACTATCCAGCGTTTCACACTGGATTCTATAAGATACCTTAGTGGTGTGTGCACGTCAACCCTCAGGGTCCACGAGTGAGGATTGAAGAAGATAGAGATTGTGAGGACACCCGTTACCATTGGTAGGGGTGTTAAACAATTGTTTTGATCAATACTCTACAATTTTTTTTTTTTTTTGTAGAGACTACTGTATGATTGTGTCCGAGGATGACAAGAAAAAAAATTAAAAAAGACTATATGAGTAGTCGATGCTTTGTTTATGGAATAGTTGCTTTATCGAGAAGTAGCCGCGTCACCCTTTCACAACCTATTTTCTTTCCCGTGAAAGGCTAATACCAACACCGTATAGCAGCAAATTTCTTTTTTCTTTTTTTTGAAAATGATGCTTGTAAATGGAGGCGTTTTTTTTTTTAATGTGAAATTTGTTGAACTTTTTTTTGCTTTTTTTTTTTTCGTAAGCCGCCGTGTAAAATGAGTTGATACTGTTGATGATTATACAAATATACGACAAAAAACAAACAAAAACAAACAATAAAAAAAAAAAAAAACTGAACAAAAAATAATAGAGAACATTAATACAAAAAAGATAGTAAAAAATAAAAAATGAATGAGCTTACGAATTAATTAAAATCCATGAATTAATAATAAGAAAAAAGCTTTCTGTTTGCGTCTGTCCATCTTCAAAGTGACCAGAGACAATCGTAGCACCGATTAAAAAGACTTTCCCTTCCTCTTTTCCCCCTTTTTGTTCACAGTATTTATCAAGGACCAACGAAGAGACCTACTTTTTTTTTTTTTTCCAACTTATTATTATCCACTGAAATGAGTTCTAGCTCCTGCAACAAGGACCCCCTGACGCTCATGGCCATGTGGGGCTCGATGCGTGGTTATAACCCAGACCAGGGGTTCAGCTTTGAGGGGCCAGAGAAGCGTCTTGAGATTATTGTGCGGTTTTTAGACGAAACCAATAAGGAGGGCTTTTTGTCGTTTGAGGATTCCTCCTGGGAGCATGTGGTGGGGTCACTAAACGCGGAGATTGTTTCCAGGGAGAAGAATGGTCAAATCAATAGTTACGTGCTGACGGAGAGTTCCTTGTTTGTGCTGCGCAACAAGATTGTCCTCATCACGTGCGGTACCACGACGCTGTTGAACTCTGTTCCCATCATAATGGAGTTGATTAGCTGCATGAGGGGTGAAGTGGAGTGGGTGTCTTTTATGCACAAAAACTATTCTTTCCCGTGGGAACAGAAAGGGCCGCACACCTCTCTTTCGGAGGAGTTTAACCACCTGAAGACACACTTCCCCACGGGGAAACCGTACATTCTCGGTCCCGTCGACAGCGACCATTACTTTTTCTTCTGCTACGATGACATCATACGCGAAGAGGGTAACACCGTCTATGAGGCCGATGCGCAGTTGAGCATGACCATGTACGGGCTGGACCACAATCAAACCAAACACTGGTTCCACGACAAGTTTGAGTGCACAAACGACATTACGCAGAAAATTCGAAAAGATACAAAGTTGGATATTCTGTTTAACAAGGAGGAAGGGTGGACGATCCATGACTTGCAGTTTGAACCATGCGGGTACAGCATTAACGCGATACGGGGGAGCGACTACGCCACAACGCACATCACCCCAGAGAGTCACTGCTCGTTTGCGTCCTTCGAGACAAACGCCAACGAGGCCAATTACTTCAAGACGGTGCTGAAGGTGCTGGACGTCTTTCGGCCACAACGGTTCACCGTCATTGTGATCATTGACCCGTACAGTGAGGTGGGCAAGTTGTACCATGCCAACGAGCCGATCGGGGTAGAACCGTCCTTCTTTGTGAAGAAGACTTTTGACGGCTCCGACGAACTACATACACCGTTTGAGGTGGACTATTGTGTGATGCACAGGGCGGTCAATGAATTCGCGCCCGGCTACGTCGCAATGAAAATTAATTATGTGCAGCGTTCTGCCTTGGAGAAGTTGAAGGAAGAGAAGAGCGAGGTCAACGGTACGGAGAATGCTTGAAAAAAAAAAAAAAACAATAAAGTTTGCGCACACTTTTTCGCTTGTTCTCCCCTCTACTGTCTTTCCCATTTTTCGATTACACTTCCCCCTTTTCTCACTCACGAATACTTTTTTTTTTTTTTTTCATGTCATACATAAGTGGAATACAATAACTAATAGAACCATCCACATTGTAGCTCTCATGTTCAGACGCTGTGCTCTCCGTGGGTGCGCATCGGGCACGTCGCACCGCCCGTACCAGCAGGTGCTGCGGTCCATCGAACAGAGTGACGGACTTCTTTCGGCGCTAAATGTGTTTAGACAGTTTGAAAAGTTCTACAAGAGTCGGTCCGTTCTTTCGGTGGCGGTGGGGAAGCCAGGTGCCGCCACGACAAAGTCGATCCAAACCGTCTCGAAGCCACTCACCGAGTTTTGCGGCAATGCGAACGAGGTGGAGCCGTTCACTATAGTCCTGCTGAAAGTCTTGTGCGATTTGCAAAAACTAGAGGAGATGCGGTTTTTATTCATGCAGTGTGTGCTGGAGCTGGAGGAACAGCGCATTTCGTCGGAGCTGTTCAATGTTTACCTGCTAGCCATCTCCATGACCGATACGTTTAACCAGAATGAGGTGGAGAATGTGGTGGACTTGATGAAAGTGAAGGAAATCGTCCCCGACATTGTGACCAAGATATCCCTGTTTATTTTGTACCTTCGGTTAGGGATTGAGGAGAGCAACCTGTGGTGGCCCATCATCCGGAAGGAAGTTGTCGAACTGCAGGGGGACGTGGGCAAGTACCCTCTTTTACAGCTCCGCCTGCTACACTGTTTTCAAACCCTAGTCCGCCTCCACCACAATACTGAAATCATGGACCAGTGCTTCTCCCTGGTCAAGCTGATCGCACCGCGTTACCTGAACCAAAGGAATCTTGTGCCGTACATCATGCTAGGCATCTCCAACGCCGCCAGCTCCCCCAGCGCACTGGTGGAGGCGGTGAAGTGTGCGGACGACTTCAAGGGAGACACACCGGGGCAAAGTAGGAAGGAGGACCACGAACCGTTGCTTCACAATGAGGTGACGTTATTTCGGCTGTTGGCAAAGTGCTGCGCTTCGGGTAGTCTCTCCGATGTGGACTACCTCATCCAGTACGCGGCGTTTTATGAAAAACACGAGATTGTGGCGGCAGCCAATCTGCCAGTGATTGGCCTACTGCACGTATACGCCCTGGTGCGATCCGGCGCTCTCCAAGACGCCCTTCGCGAATTAGACCAGCTGCCACCGTCATACTGTACCACTGGTCGTAAAGTTCACATGACGAGCAAAACTGGAAAAACCATCATCATCTTGAACAAGGATGTCATCCAAACCTGTGTGGTAGCATTGGCTGCCGGAGGGGCGGAGGGGGTGCTGCGGCAGCTGGCGCTTATGAAAGAGAAACCAGTCTCAGGGAATAGTCTAAACGTAATTATGGCCGCATTAGCACATTACCACGATTACCACGCCGCTGAGCAATTGTTAGGGTATTACGCGGAAAGTGGGGTACCGATTAGCACCTTCACCTTACGTAGTCTTCTACTGTCCTACCAGGACGTGGAGCCCGCTTTGGGTGTGACACGTGCACAGTCCGTGTTGCTGGCCTTACCAAAGTGGGGTGTTCCTTTAGAGGTGGAGCTGCTAAACACCATCCTTCACTTGGCGCTGGAGGCGGGGACGTGCAAAGTGCTCGCCTGTTTCTTGACCGATATGTAGACGTGCAATCCCCCGTGCCACCACACCTCTCCACCGCGTTGTTCCACAAATATCTCGCGGGGTTGGACCAGGAGGGGATAAGCGGCACCTTGAAGATTCTCCAGAAAACAAAATCAGTGGTGGACCCTGCCGTATTGGAGAAGTGCACGAGTGAAATGACTCGATGGAATCTTAAAGGCGAAAAACTGACAAAATAGTTTTTTCTCCTCTTTTTACATTTTCTTTAATTTTCGTCATGTTCGGTTGAGGCTGCGACCCTCACTCCTTTTCAGAAAAACGTTTCATGTGTATGCTGACCACACGGACCACCTCTTTTTTTCTTCTCCCTTTTTCCTTTCTTTTCCCCAAAGAGTGTCTAATATATCATGTCAACACAACAAATTGCCTCCAGCTTTGTTGTAGAATTCTTCGAGCGCTTTGCGAAGAACCCCGAGCGCCTGGCCGAGTTTTATGGCCAACCCTCCGTCGTGACCTTCAGCGACTTTGAGTTGGGCATCGACCAGGTGTACGAAAAGGACGTTGGCCCCAGAATGTTCCAGTATGCCTCCGCGCTTCAAGGTAGTCAGCTCCGCGTGGATGCGATGACCGCCGCCACCCTCTGCAACGGGGTGGACATTTTCGTCACCCTCTCCGCCGTCAGCCAGGTGAAGGAGGAGTTCTTCCACATCACCACCACCCTCGAGTCGTACCCCAACGCCTACGACGCCCAGTCCTTCTTTATTCGCCACCAGGTCATTGCGCGCATTGGGGAGAGCAACGCCCCTGTGCAGCAGCAGCAACAGGAGATTCCCGTAGAAGCGCGCGCGCCCGTAGAGGAACCCGCCCAGGCCCCGGTAGAGGTAGAGGAGAAGCCCGTCGAGGTTCCCGAGGTGGCCCCTGCCGTCTCCAACACCCGCACCCCCGAGCCGGAGCGTGTGGAGCAGCCCGAGCCGGTGACCGCCCCTGCGGAGCCGGAGAAGGAGGCCACCCCTGTCAAGGCCACCAACGCTCAACCCAAGAGCTGGCTGGATCTTGCTAGTGCCGCCAAGGGAAGCACCATCACCGTCAAGTCCGCCGCCCGCGTGGTGGTGGGTGGGGAGGCTCCCCCCCGCTGCTGCCGCCGCCCCTGCCGCCGCCCACCCGAAGGAGGCCGCGGCTGCCCCCGCTCCCAAGAAAGAGAGAAAGGCGAACACCCCTCTTGGTGACCGTGTCGTGCTCATGATCGATGAGACCGTCACGGACGACGAGGTCAAGAAGGCGCTGGGCGACCTGTGCTCCTCTATTGTGTCCCTGCGCAACAACTCCAGTAAGGGTAACGTATTTATTGACTTCGCCGAGGGAGTGGTGGCCTTCGACGAACTCAAGAAGAACCCTCCTGTCATTGGAAAGAATGGGGCCAAACCTTCCGTCCAGAGACAGCGCGAACGCGAGCGCAAGTAATCGGCAGGACGTGTACGAACGACACGCGACGCTATATTACGACGAAACAGAAATACGAAGGAAGAAAGAACTTTTTTTAAAAAGGTTTTTTTCCTCCCCCCTCCAAAAAAGCATAATGTTTTTTTTTTCTTTTTGTTGTTGTTGTGATTGGTTTCCACCAAGGCGTTGCACTAGCGGATTAACGGACTCTTCTGCACAGACGATACAAAAACGGAAAAGAGGGACAACACACACACACAAAGAAAAGAAAACGCGGTAGCGCATGCAAAATTATAAATGTCGGATATATGTATGTATGAAAAGGAGAAGACAACCGTCACAGTATATGACGTTAATGGAGGGTATTTGATACGCGCCATAATAACAATAATTATAAAAGTAACATTTTTTTTTTAATTATTTTCAACCAGTTAAATTTTCAAAAAAGAAGAAAGATTATAAATTGAAGATTAACAATCCTAGCCATAACTAATAATAATAAGAATAACATTAGTTTATCTTAAATTCTAAATCTTTTAATAAAATGGGAAACCAAAAAAGAAGATAAGGAGAAGGAGGGATTCGGTTGCAAACGCCTTTTTTTTTTTGTGTTTTGTCATTCTTTTCTCATTCTAAAAACTACACCTTTTTTCTGCCCCCCTTTTTCCCCCTTCAGAGAACTATACTAAACTTAGCTTTCGTTTCTATATATTATACAACGAAATTTATATTTACTCTTTTATCGTAATGACCGAACTGAAACGCTCCTCTGTGTTGCCGCCGAATAAGGTGTCCCTTCGCGTTCCCGCCACCACCGCGAACCTCGGTCCTGGCTATGATACGCTGGGTATGGCCATGTCCATCTTCATGGATCTGACGGTCGAGCTGTCCGACACGTTTGAGTTCACTGTGGAGGGGGAAGGCAAGGAGCACATCAACACCCAAGATAATTTGGTGATAGACACCTGTCGAATTGCGTTCGAGGAGTACGCCAAGAAGCCGATGCCGCCTTTGAAGTTTACGATGCACAACAACATTCCGTTTGGCTGTGGTTGTGGTTCCTCCTCCGCCGCGGCGGTTGCTGGGTTTGTGGCGGGTATGATCCTGTGTGGGTTCACCATGGAGACGCGCGGTGTGGAGGAGCTCCTGGCTATCATCACCCGTATCGAGGGTCACCCCGACAACGCTGCCCCGGCCATCTACGGTGGCATCCAACTAGGCGTCAAGGTGACCAATGAGGATGGCGTCTCCTTCTCCACCAACCGTGTCCCGACCCCGCCCAACTTGTCGATGGTGTTGTTTATTCCCAATAAGCTGATGAAGGCAAGCACAGAGGTGACACGTGACTTGGTGCCCCGGGAGGTGAAGCTCGAGGACGCGATTCACAACATTTCCCGCGCTAGTCGCCTAGTTCTGGCGCTCTGCAGCAACCGGCTGGAGTGTCTGCGGGAGTGCACCGATCGCCTGCACGAACAGCACCGTGCCTCCAAGCTGTACCCCCATTACAAGCCGTGCTACGACGCCGCGTACGAGGCAGGGGCGGAGTTCTGCTTCCTTTCCGGAGCGGGACCGACCGTCTGCGCATTTTCTAGCGGCCGTCGGGGCGACATTCTGACCCAACCGGAAGGCGAACGACGGGCGGAACAAATCGCGGAAAAGATGGTGGAGGCTGCCCTTGCGAGCGGTGTGGAGGGTCGTGCCATTATCACTCAGCCGTCCGACCTCGGCGTACACCTTGCTGGTATACACAGCATGCGCCCCAACATTTCGTACGTCAACATTTAACAGTTTATAAACAATGGAAAAGCAATAATGAATCCACTTTTATGCCTGATAAGCGATAACATTTTTTTTTTTTTTTTTGGTTGTTGTAGATTTCTCTTCCCCAGATTGTGTGAAGGCTTTTAGAAGTGAAAGATACGGTTTCCACAATGACGCTAGTTACATCTCTCTTTTCCCATTCCGCTTCCCCTCCTTTTTTTTTTTTTTGTTATTGTTGTTGTTAGAGTTGACCACCTTATACATTGTTTGCAATGGATGAGCAGGAAGTGTGCACGCCGTCTGATCAGGCAGAGTTCTGGAAGAAAAAGCGCGCCGATAAGCGAAAACGAAAGAAGGAGCGAAACGAAGTGGTGAAATCTCAACGACAGGAAGAGTGGGCTGGCATGACAGAGGAGGAGAGGCAGGCACGCCGGGAGGAGGCGCTGCGTCTGCGCGCCTTACGGAAGGACGAGGAAGAGGCGGAGGAGGCAAAGTGCCGCGCCGCCCTGGACAGCGTGAAAACACCGACTGTTGTGTTTGATCTTAGCTTTGCCTGGTGCATGACGGTGGCGGACACGAAAAGCACCGTGGCTCAAATAAAGTACGCATACAGCTCCTTGAAGCATTCCCAATTTCCATTCAAACCAGTCATCACGTCCGTCAAAGGCAAGGAGGAGGACTCTACAGAGGATACGGAGGAGCAGGAAAAGGTGCTGGAGGTTTTGCGCGACTTTGAGGGCTTCAAGCGTTACCCGCCTGTCGTAACGGAGGAGCACTGGAGCAAACACTTTGATAAAAGCAAAGTGGTATTTCTCACAGCGGACTCTGACGACACGTTGACGGAAATCGAACCGGAAATGGTGTACGTCATTGGTGCCTTTGTAGACCACAATCGGCACAAGAACTTATCCTTTCAGGCGGCCTCCCGGCACGGGGTGCGCACTGCCAAGTTGCCCATTCAGGAACATATCACCATAGGAGATCGGTGCAAGGTGTTGACGATCAATCATATGGTGGACGTCCTGGCAAAGTACCAAAAGGAAAAGGATTGGCGGTCTGCACTGGAGACGGTGCTCCCCTCACGCCGCACGAAAGAAAAGAGACCCCGCGGCAAGTAAATCATAACATTAATCAACGATTCATAAATGTGCTGCCTTGCTGGTAGTCATTGTACAGTATATAACACGTAAAAAGTGATCAGGCTGTCACTCTCTTGTTTGATCAATTTCGTTTCTTTCGTTGTTGCATACCCTCAATTTTCTACTCAATTCCCTTCCCCTCCTCTCTCTCTCTCTCTCTACGCGATAGAATACTCCGTTCCACTTAAAAAATGTCCTCCCTCGCAGATGAGGTGAAGCGGAGAGCGGTACGTGTATTAGAAGAAATAGACTCTAGCCAAAAGCAGTCCGACGGCGCAGGCGACGCAAACACCCTTTCAAGGTGTCTTGTGTATTGTAGATTAAGACCTGATAACGCAAAGGACTTTGAGGACGATGGGTTTCCATTGGTGACATTGAATGGCAACCAAGTCATTCTGAAAGACGAGCGCCGTTACGACTACGACGGTACATTCGGCCCCACCAGCACGCAGGAAGAAGTGTTTCATTCGGTAGCGGTTCCGTGTGTCGAACATGCCTTTAAAGGGTTCCGCTCCGCTCTCATGTGCTACGGGCAGACGGGCACTGGCAAAACCTACACCATGTGCAACACTGCAGAGTCCGCGGAGGGTATCATCCCACGTGCTTCGCGGCTCATCTTCGAGAAGCAGCAGGAGGACCCCTCCCGGACGTACAGAGTGGTGGCGCAGTTTGTTCAAATCTATCGGGATCACTTGGGTGACTTGATGTCCGCCGACGGGAAGGAACGGGTGGAGATTCACTACGACGACGAGGGAGGGGTTTCGCTGATGGGCTGCTCCTCTCACACGCTCACGTCGTCGGAGGAGTTTATGAAGTTTTACAATGAGGGAAACGCCAGGCGTGTCACCACCGCCACCGCCATGAACGCCGAGTCCAGCCGAGGACATACGGCGATGATTGTGTGGATTATTTCGGAAAACCCGGATGAGCCGATAGCCGGCCAGACCACGGGGAAAATTACCTTTATCGACTTGGCTGGCTATGAACGGTTTAGCAAAACCGGTATCACGAGCGCCGACCCGGTCAGAAAGGATGAGGCAAAAACGATCAATGCGTCCCTCTTGGCGTTAGGACACGTTGTCAGTTCCCTGTCGAGCGGCAGCAAGCACATTCCGTGGCGCAATTCGAAGCTGACGCGAATTTTGCAGGACTCCATCGGTGGAAACAGTCGAACCTCCATCATCCTCACCATCGGCCCCAGCAGCAATCATCTCTACGAAACGACCAACTCCCTTCAGTTCGGTATGCGGGCCATGGCAGTAAAGGTCGACGCAAAGATGACCATTAGTGTCGATTACGTCAAATTATCGCAAAAATTGATGAATTTACTGGAGGAAAAAGATTTGAAGATCAATACGCTGGAGCTTCAAATCGCCAGCGGTGAGGCGGAGCGGCGACAGCTGCTAGACCAGTACGGGACGGAGCGCGAGGTGCTGGAGGAGAAATTCTCACGCGAACTGGAAACGCTAACCACTTCCGGCGGCACGGAGGAACAGATCAACAATCTAAAGGAGATTCACAAGGTGGAGATGCAAAATCTTATGGATCAGCAGAACGAGGAGATTGGCTATCAGGATGAGATTCACAGCAAGGAGATCAATCGGCTCATCCAGGAGCAGAAGCACCAGGAGGCGAAGGGACTCACGGAGATGAAGGTGGCCCAGGAAAGACTGATTGAGGAGTTCCAGCAAAAGTTAGACAGCGCACGAGAGGGGACCAACGATGATTTGGTGAACGCTCTGCGCCAAATATCGGAGAAGGATGTGGTGATGGCCTCCCGTGCGAGCGAGACGGCCGGCCTCCACGGTCACATTGAGCGTCTCTCCGCGCAAATCAAGGACATGGGAGGCACCCCCGCCAGGTGTCCGCCTTTCGCCGAAACGTACCTGGACGTTGCCCAGGTGGAGGAGATGCAAAAAAGACTCCACAGCGAGACGGAGAGAGAACACGACAAGGTGATTGAATTGCGCACGCAGTTGGACCGTATTAACGAACTCATGAGTCAATACAAGACCAAGATGAACCATCTCCAAGCCGTCAACGAGGACCTCAAGACCCAGCTGGAGAAGGCCGGCGTCGCCGCCAGTGAATCGGACGAGCGAATCAAGCAGCTGAGCGCTGTGCAGGCAGAAATGGTAGAGGCGGATGAGCTGGAAACGTTGCGACTGGACATGCAGGCTCAAATAGACGAGCTGCGCATGGAGCGGGACGACCTGAAGCGGGAGCTGGAGGAGGCAAATGAAAAAGCGGTCGAGCCGACGATATCCCCAGCGGAGTTGGGCTACTTCCGGTCGAGGGCCAATTCCATCCGCAGGGCGAGCGGCGTACCCCTTGACGTGGCCAGCAGCACGCACGAAAGCGAGGGCCGTTCCGAGGCGATGAGCAGTGCGTACAAAAACATGATCGCCTCCCTTTCCGACCAGCTGACGGAGAACAATCGAAAGTGCGAGCGGTATGTGAAGCGGCTGAAAGCGGCGTCGGAGGTGATGAAAAAGAACAACATTCCAAGTGACGGTCTGCTGGACAACATTTCCCCCGATACCGAAAATAAAACGTCCGATGAAAGTGAAGTTCGTACGTTGAAAACGCTAGTTCAGGTGAAGGACGATGAGCTGGATGCACAGGGGGCTATACTCGAGAAACAAGAAAAACAACTGTCGAAGGCACGGGGGTCTCTGGATCATCTTTCACAGGTGGTGCAGTCCCTGAAGGAAAAGCTGAGCGAGTCCAACGCCACCACAGAGGACTACACGGTTGACATTCAGCCGGTGGATGGTCTACCACTAGAGGATTATACGGCACTTTTGCGGAGCGTGCGCCAAAGTAATCGCAAACTAACGAACCAACTGCTGCTGGGTAATGCCCAAAACATCGACCCCGAGTTCTTCAATGAGCAGCTGGAGGAGAGGGACCAGATGCTCGAGCTGAAGGATGAGCTACTTTTAGAGAAGAGCGCCATGGCCCAGTACATGGCGAGAATGTCGGCCAGACTCATCAGTCAGATGGAGACCCTCGGACTCACCCCGTGCTGCTCCCTTCCCCAGTCCTACGAGGAGCTGGCAAACGAGGAGTTGGGCAACTTTGGGGTCCAAGGGGAGAAGCAGCAGGAGCTGGAGGAGCGCCTCAAGAAGGAGCAGGAGGAGAAGGAGCGCATGTCTCGGCTGTTGAAGGCTTTTGATGAGGAAAGACAGGTGCAGTCCGCGGTGCTGAATGCCGCCGAAATTAGAAATAAAGAGCTGGAGGAGCGGGACAGCAGGGCGACGGAGACGATTCACCGTCTGGCGGAAAAGAAGACACAAAAGGAAAAAGTCCTCGAGGAGGCGGCACGGCGAGCCACGCGAGAGTTGATGGAGGCGCAGGCAAAGCTGGCCCAGCGAGAGGCCGAGCGGAAGGTTGGGGTGTTCGAGCGACTCTTTGGGCGGTCGTAGAGTGTTTATCCATATTGTACTGTAAACGTTCGTTATGAGCATCCCCATTAGTATTATTAATTTTTGACTTCCCACGCTCTTTGCACGAATGAATTTGAAACTCTACCGAGGACTTTTTTTCTTCTCTCTCTTTTACAGGTGTAGATGGTTTAGGAATTGTGGATAGACCATAATTACAATTGTCCCCCACTCTTTCCTCTTTGTTGTTGTGTTCTCCTTCGAGTGTTGAGGCACCTCATTTGAATCACACAAGAGGGTGAAAGAAACAAGGCTCCTCTTTTTTTTTTCTCTTGTTCCAGTTCTCCTTATTCGTTGTTTTACCGGGGGTTTCCATATGAGTAGTAATTTTCATCAGACGGGGAATTGTCTTCTTCGTGTACTTTTTGTTGTTTTGCTTTTAGTACTGGGCGTGAGGGGAAAAACCGCCATCTATAGGGGGTCTGTGTATCGTGGAGTAACGGAAAAGGATATCAATGACGGCGGCCAAACCTTCTCTGTTCAACTATCGGTCCCCGCGTTCCCGGGGCAAAACCGGTCTGAAGCCATAAAAATCATGACCGACATTCTGTCGTCAAACGTTCGACTCATCGACGACGAGGGTAAAATACTAAATAGCTCCGTGTCCTGGATGGGCCGAAACAGTCCACTGTCGGAGTCCAGTAAGCTACCGTATTTCCCGGCGCTGCGCGACTTTATAGAATCGCTCCTGAATATTAGTAGCGTTAGCGTAGAGGACGAGGGCCGTCGGGCGGTGGTGGTCCTCGCGAAACTAGATACCCCGTGGAGGTTGCCGAATTCCACCTCACTGCTCGTCGTCCCGTGCCTTCCGCTGGCGCTCTTTGTGGGCCTCACCCAAATAGGCGTCGAGGACATGCCACTGAACTGCCTCGCCGGGGATCCTTTTCTGGTTCACCGAAACATTTTTGCAACCCTAGACCACGACCGGTGGGCGGAGAAGCGAAAGTTCTTCGTGACCGCCAATGCGGTGGAGGTGCCGTTGCGCGGTAGTGGCACGAGATCCCTCGACAAGTTTTCGATGGAGCACAACTTGCGTGTGATGGAGGGCGTCACCTGCCTTCATACCCGGCCGGCGTACGTCCGGGGTAGCTCGTGGGACATCCACGAACAGGTGTATCGGTTCACGCCCCACCGGGGAGGGGTACAGTCCCTGTGTTACACCCCGTACCCAGACTTGCCACTCCTGAGAATAAAGCTGATGGATTCGTACGAGGTGGCCGGACCGGAGGGTGTCTCGACGGACCCACCACAGGTACGGGCGGAGCTAGAGTTCACGGGTACCATATACGGCACCAACCTCACCGAGCGGGACACCGCGGTCATCACCGACGAACTGTGTACCGATTTTACGTCACAAAACGTATTTTTCGTGGAGTTGTTTTTTAGTAGTGCCTCTCGCGTGAGCTTTTTTGGCACGTTTCACAAGCGGGGGCATATACCATGTGTGCTACCACAGGGAAGGCTCCTCCTCCTATGTGCGCGTGTCGACCCTGGTGGTGGAACGCGGGACGGAGGTGGTCATTGAAAGCGATAGCGCCAGCGTGCTGATTGACCAGGATGTGAAGTTGCTGCAGTCCGCGTCGGTGACCCGACTCAAGGTACAAAACAAAGGTAATTTGGATCTCAAAAAGAGGTCCCTCAATGTATCGTATTTTATATGGTCCGGTGGTAGTATTAGCGGAAAAGGTCTGATCAACTGCACAGGGTACTCCAAGATTACGACGCAGGGGTACGAGACGCGACAGTTGTTGGTGCCAATCTACAACTATGGCGAAATGACCATTGGCGTACAGCGGCTGTCCATTGAGCAGGAAGGGGCGATTCACAATTACGGAAATCTTACCATCGCGGTGGCCTCCATGGGGGAGGACGGCATCAGTAGTATATTATCGCAAGGAAAAAAGAACGCCATCTACAATTATGCCACCTCCGGGTTTCTGCGTATTGTGGCGATCGACACACGCAGCTACGTTTTGCTGACGAATCGATTTGTGCTCGTGGAGGGCCCGACGATGGTTATCGGGAAGGTCAACTTGACCGATGTCTCGAACGGGATAAAGTCTATTTTTGTCGTTCGCCCCGGCTCGTACGTTTCTGTCAACAATGCGCACCTCGGCGGGACCATTCATATTAGCGATGACTCAACGCTCGCTATCGGAGACGGCGGTGTACTCGTATCCGCCTATGTGAGCGGGTTGGGCGCCCTGGTGGTATCAGGAGACGGCACACTGTTAGACTCTACAACGGTGGTGGGAGGTGTTAAAGTACAATTCGGCTCCGAGAAAGGCCCGTCAATCCATATTACTGCCTACGGCACAAACACATTCGGTACACAAACGTACGTGCATGTGGTCAACACCTTTTTCGTCACGGGTACTGGTGTAGCGAAGATGCTGATCAGTGGCGTTTTTACCGCTTGCTTTGAGAACAGCGGGTTCAGGGGCAGCGTGGTGATCCAAGTCGATAAAATTGCCGTTTCGTACGGCAACTCGTCTCGATTATCGGCACAAAGCATTAGGGAAAAAAATAGCCAATCGTCCATGGCTTCTCTACTGACGCCACCGGACTCCGTGTTTTATGTGATTGACACGTCAAATGACACGGCTTTAGAAGCGGAGTCCGCATCCGCCCCGCATTGCCGGCGCTTCATTGAGGTGACGGAGTATTTGTCAATGAACGGGCGTGTAATGATTCGCGGATGTGTCTCGATACCAATGGGCGGTTCGCTGAACAAGGGCGTTAGCGCACTCACCAAGGAAGAGGATTGGGCGTTCCTGCTGAAAACCGTCTGCCACGAGGAGGCCGTGTTTTTGCCAAACTTCTGTCAGTTGCAAAAAATGCCCCCACCGCTGTTTTCTGGGTTGTCGATCGGAAGTGATGTTTACATTCGGGGCGCCGCCGTTTTTGAGGTGGACAACTTTACCCTCCATTCCGCCACCCTGCGAGCGACGGAGCCCGTGTTTCTCAAGTCCACCAACGATGTTGTAATTGACAAGGACAGTTCCCTGTCGTTTATAGACACGGTGAAAGTGTTCGCGGAGAATATGCTAGTGCTTGGCTCCATGCAAGTTGGCTCGCCCGCCTCGACGCTCATCCAGGGCAAAGTGCGCGTGGAGAAGGATGGCGCGCTTTCCATCGCCGGTGGTAGGAACTGCGAGCAGAAGGTGGACATAAAGGGAGGGTTAACGGTGGCAGATGGGGGCTCTGTCTTGTGTACGGAGGAGTTTCACAAAGGTGGTGAACACACGGGACAGGCCGAGAGTGCGACGGACTTTAACCTACTCGGCGGCCTACCACCCGACACCCCATGCCCCGCCAACATCCTCGAAGACATTGAAAAGCGAAAAAGATTCTTCCTACTCTACTTCGTCAAGGAGGATTACGTCATGTCGAACGAATACCCCAAAACGAAGGAAATGATAGTGGCTACCGTCTGTGCCATTGTCTTGACGTCCGTGATCTTTTTTATATTTCTCCACTTGTGGGGGTTTTCGTTTTATCAGTGGTACGACGATTTCCGTATGAAACCCCCGTTGAAGTTGACGCTGACGTGGTATGAGCTGAGCTACAGCACGCTAAACTACGTGGGGTTCTGCTCTATCACGGTGATGCATGTGCAGAACACAATGTCCGCCTTCCACCCCGCGTTTCCGGCGCCCCTTCCGCTTGTCGGGGTGCTGTGCATGAGAAGTCTCAACGTCCTAATGCCGCACCACGTGATCAGCGCACTTCAGACGAATATGGTCAGTATCGTTTATCTTTCGTGCTCCGTCATATCGGTGGTACTCGGCCAGCAACCCCACGTCAAGAAGAGGGGCGGCGACACTCGCTCTAACGCGAAACGGTTGTTTTTGGAAGCGCTGGACAGTTGCGTGACGATACTTTTGGTGCCCTTCATGCTGTTTCACACCCCGATCACGTCGTTGATATTAGACGGTGTGGCATGCTCTACCGTACTGCGCGATGTGCCCTCTTGTAAGCAGTTTAGCAATAAAACCACCTTTGTCCTTTCCTTCGCTTCGCTGATTTCTGCCTCGGTGTTCGTTCCGTGGTCGATTGTGTCACAGCAAATGCGCATCACACGACTGGACCTTCGTCTGAAAGTGAGTTGGCTATTTTTGATGCACTGTGTGGAACTACTGGGCATTACCATGTGGAAAATTTTCTACAATAGCCCACTGAAACTCGTTTTTAGTAACATTTTCTTCCACACCGTGAGTAGGGTCGTCTGTCACTATTCTCCACCGACAGCGTACGAAAACATCAATCGATTCCTGTACCATGTGAGCTTATTACCATTTTGACGTACATTGGTGTGTTGGTGCAACACATTCGTGTGCAGTATGGTTTAATATCCGATTGCACGGACGGGGAACTCATGTTCAAGTTGATCTTTGCGGTCGGGGCAATCACCCTTTTTGTCAGCTTCTGGAACAATGTTTTATATGCCAGGGCACCCAACGACAGTGTGGGGGATGCCAATATTGATGTAATTCGCCGTGCCGTCACGCACATTCGTAGCAGAATCGCAGACTTGAAAATGGAAGTCTTCTCCACAACGGACCCCATCGACCGCGAGAATACGCTGAACGCCATTGCGCGGTTACGGATTGAGTTTCTAGAGAAACAAGAGCGGTACCGGTATGAAACGCACCGTGTCATGCAACCATTTTACCTGGGCAAGAAGTTCGCCATCAAGGAGACACCCAAAAACGGACGAGGCTCCGCATCCTTCTTTGACTCCGATAACTTCACCTCCACCCTCCTTTCTCCCTCCTCGACCGTCTCCCAGTCCCCCAACCTTCTCACCGTCGAGGAGATGGAGACGTTCAGTTGCGGGCCCGCATTGGGGAAGGGGAGTTACGGTACGGTGCATCTGGGCATCCTCAGCAACGGCCGTCTAGTCGCCGTCAAGTACGTCAACATTGTAAACGAAAGCCACGAGGTGCTAGATAGCGTCAAAGCGGAGGTGGACGTTCTGAAACAGCTTTCCCATCCCAATATTATTCGGTATTACGGGGCACACTTGATTGAGGACACGATGCTGGTGTTTATGGAGTTTGCGGTCGGAGGCAGCCTAACGTCCATCCTACGCAAGTTTAGCGAGCTCACCGAGCCGGTGATGCAGCTGTACACCTATCAAATCCTCCGAGGTCTCCGCTACCTTCACGACAAGGGTGTGGTGCACCGAGACATTAAAGGGGAGAATATTCTGATTGACGGGTTCGGCGTCGCCAAGCTGGCGGACTTTGGTTGTAGCAAGTCTTTGGCAAACATTGCCAATGGCAGCCACCTCGGATGTGGCACGCTGGTCGGGTCCCCGTTCTGGATGGCACCAGAGGTGATCCGGAGTGAGGCGTACGGCACAAAGGCGGACATTTGGTCCGTGGGGTGCACGGTGGTGGAGATGCTGAACCGCGGTGAGCCGCCGTGGAGGGAGGAGTTTGACAATGTCTACTCTGCCATGTTTTACGTCGGTTCCACCAACGACATTCCCCAAATTCCCGAAAAGACGTCCGATTTGTGCCGAGGGTTTCTCCACCGTTGTTTCGAAAGGGATGTTGCCAAAAGGGCGACTGCCGACGAGCTCCTTTCACACCCGTGGCTAGGAAGCGCCCTCGCCTTGAAGCGCGACGATAGTATATCCGATGTCACGAGCGAGCTGCCGTCCCTCTCGTACAGTCCCTCCACCCACGGGATGAGATCCACCGATCGACGAGACACCACGTCCACGATGGAACAACGACAAGTCTCCACCACCGCGGCCTCGCTGTCTTCTGCCGACAGTCGATGAACACGGGAGGACAGGCGATTGTAGCGCCACAACTTCTTCTACCTGCCGCTAATAGACATTAGTTGTCCTTGTAGAGGGGAACGTGAAGTGGCGTACACCAAGAATAGTAAAAATATATATCACGATTCAGCGGGCTTGCCCATCTTTTCCGTTTCTTGTTTTAATAATTATGTTACACTACATTTACTATATATAGTCATCGTGAAGGCTCGTGTTATACCGTTACTGCCTTATCAATACGTCGAGTCAACGTCACCGAGGGCGCCTTTTACTTCCGTCCTTCCCTCTTTTTTTTTTTTTTCCTCGCCTGACTTCTACTTGGGTATCTCTTTATTATCCTCTCCTCCGTTTTTTTTTTCTCTCAAGTAAAATGTCTTTTCAGCTTCCCGATTTATATCAAAATCCCCAGTTTACGTGGGGTCCCCCGGAGGAGGAGATGACCATTGATGGACTTTCCTTCGAGGCGTACAAGAAGAAGGATCAACTCAAGTTTGTGGATTGGTTCGCCAGTTTCGCCAAGAATGCCGCGCAAGAGAAGGGCGGAAGGGGCATCGGAGAGTATCGCGAGGTGGAGGACGAGGCTCGTGTCAAGGCGCACATCAACGAGGTGACCACAAAGAAGGGTGACAAGACGTGGCGCCGCAAGACCAACAGGACGTACAAGAAGCGCTACACCAACTTCGCGGCCCGAAAGAAGAACCTTGCCAAGTTGCCCAACACGATCGATATTACCCCTGAGCACGTGCCGGTGTTGGATATTAATCAAAATGCGTTCCAGGCGCACAAGATGCACATTGAAATGGAGGACACCCCAACGACCAAAAAGTATTACGGCCTCCCGTACAGGATCAATGCGGGTTTGTTGAACGCGTCGGACAAAAAGCCCATCCCCCTGAACGAAGCGCGCATCCTCAACGAGGAGAAGGAGTCTGTGCTGGAAGATATTCTGGGTAAGGAGGAGGTGGTGATGCGTAAGGTCTTGTCCGAGTTTTCCACGCAGCACCCCGGACGCAAGATTATTATCACCAGCGACACCACTCTGGCCTGGCTGATGACGGCCAACCACACCGAGAACCCGTGGCATCTGTTCGCCAAAATTATCCACACCAACAACAGCAACTTTATTGTGTTGGGCAACATTGACGACGTACAGTGGGTGGCGGAGAGGAATGCGAACCGACCGAGTGATGACGACAAGACACCCGCCGCGGAGAGGACCTCCTCTCTGGGGGAGGAGTCCACCAAGGTGTACCAGTCCTTCAAGGTGAACATTTGTAGCGACAGCCGCGCACAAATCAAGACGGAAAAGAATCCTTTTCCCAACTGCCACCAGCGCCTCTACCGGTACCGTATCTTCACCATCAAGGACAGTGTGAATGGGGACTACAGCGTGGTGGTCCGCTGCCAGATTGACGCGGCACAAAACGCCAAGCTGGTTCGCGCGTTCGGTCTTCTCGAGCACCGTTTCTACGACAACAACACGGAAAAGTATGACGCCAGCGAGTGGAGGAAGTTCCCCAATAAGGTGATGACCTTCGGGTTCCTCAATGATAAGTGCAAGATGACCCGTTGGGTGGCGCTCTCCTTACTGTCCGGTGCGGATTTGATCGCCTTTGGGTTTATTGCCAGAAAAGGCGTGGAGCAGCCGCCGGCGGATCCGGCCAAGATCACACACGAGGTGCTGAGCGTCAAGGTGGAAACACCAGAGCATATTTGCAAAAACTTTAACATCAGCCGCGACGCGCTGTGGTCCACCGCCGACACCATCTTCAAGTCTCTTTTTGAATTGCTCGGTGTTTCGGACAGTGCCGTCATTGTCAAGAAAACTGACCAGCAGCACATTTTCGTGTACAAGGATATCAAGGAAGAGGAAAGCGACGACGATGACGACGACGATGACGACGATGAAGAGGACGACGATGACGAGGAGGACGACGACGATGACGAGTAAACACTCACTGGGTCTCTCTTGGTTTTCTTTTCGTGTTTAACACCTTCTACCTTTAACAATTATTGAAATAAATAATATATAATTTTTAATAACATAATGGATAAATGCCTTTTGTTTTCCACCGAATAATATTATTTCGTTTCGAAAAAGGTGTACAATGTGATATCATTTTCACTGAATTATACTTTCCCCGTTTCCTCCCTTTTCTATCCTCCAAGGTCTTTGCAAGAATTGCAGTCATTCACACTTGTGTCCTGACTTGCCTCTTTACAGATTTTTCTTTTTTCTGACGTACCGTTTCCCAACGTCAACCGTAAAATAAAAACGCACTGAACGGCCCTGGGCAGATGACGTACGAAGACATGTCCTCTACGCAGCTGACGTATTATGTCATTGCTATCGTATTCCTTATCTTTGCCTCCGGTGCCACGGCTGGACTACAGATTGCGCTCTTTTCGATTGACCGACTTCTATTGCGAGTGCACAGCACGACCGGTGATGCGGTGGACAAGACAAACGCAAAGAAGTTATTAGGTGTGCTCGACAAGGGGCACTGGACTCTCGTGGCTTTAATTCTCCTCAACGCCTCCTGCATGATGACCCTCCCCGTTGTGCTAGCCCATGTGGTGGATGAGCTGTGGGCTCTCATTATTTCCATCACGGCGGTGCTCTTTCTAGGCGAGGTGATTCCCCTTACACTTTTTGTGCGATACGCCATTCCAATTTGCTCCTTTTTAGTCCCAGTCATTTGGTGTGCCATCTGGCTTACATCGCCGATTAGTTATCCCGTTGGCAAGTGGCTGGATCACCTTCTGGGTCACCACGAGGAGATGCTAGACCGCGAGGAGCTGGCGGCGGTGATCATACCCCCACCGCTCTCGGAGGAGTCCGACGAGGAGAATAACGACAGCTACTGCCAACTGGAGGACTGGGAGATTGAGATGCTGCGAGGGGCCATGTCCCTCACCACCGATACCATCGCCCAGCACCTCAAGACGACGGTGGACAACTGCTTTATGCTCTCCTCACTGACCCCCCTCGACAAGACCGTGATTCAGTCCATCCTGGAAAGTGGCTACAGTCGTATTCCAGTGTACCTGGCCAACACCCCAACGCAAATCATTGGGGTCCTCATCGCCAACTCCCTTGTCCGAATGTGCTTCCAGCGACCGGACCCGCCGCCGCTGGTGGGGGAATACCCTCTGCACGGCGTGCTGCGCCTGTCGGAGACGGCGACGTTACACTCCGCCTACCTGGCTTTTACCAGATCCTTCTATAATATGGCGGTCGTCTACGATGACTACGGAGTGCTCCGTGGGTTCATTACGCTGAGTGAGGTGTTGTACACCATGTATCGTTTTGACGTTTCCCACGGTGTCGTTCGTATACCACTCACCAACTTACCCCGTCGACAACACAAAATCATTAACTTCACTGAAGATATAAAAAACAAAAAGCAAAAGAAACAAATTGTTCAACCACTGGCTGTTGTCCCCCCACAGTCGGACCTGCAAGTGGATGAGGGTACGCCGGCCCTGGCCAGCCCCCTGACAACCTTTCCTCATGGCCTTAAAACTCTAGAAATGAGTTTATCTCGTGTTTAACTGCCCCCTTTTATATGCATGTAGTTCTTTTTCTTCGTCCGTCTTTACGGTACACAAACCGGTGGAGGGTGTACAGTATTGACAGCACAATACTTACTGTACTTGTCGTTTGATTTTACGTCTCAATTGTGGTGTGCCATTACGATGTGATTCTGGAAACTTTATTTTTTCTTCTCTGTTCTCTTTTTTTTTTTTTTTTTTAACATATCGAAGAAGAAAAAGTCTCCTCCTTTCCCCCTCTGCGGACCGAAAAAGAGAAACAGATTGAACTTTATTTTTTTTTCAGATGGAAAACGATAATTTGCGGGAGCACTATCCAATTTCTGTGAAGTGCAACGGTAGTGATGCGGTGGTGTTTGTTTCGTGTCCTCGTGGTGGCCGGTTTGGCGATGTGAGGAAGACCCTCGCCGGCTTACTCCAAAGACCATTTCACACCATTAACATAGCGCCACACTCACCGGAGTACGTCATTAATAGACCGATAGAACCGTACGACAGTGCGGAGCTCGTCCCGGAGGACAGGTACGGCACCATCATTGAGGCGTCGACCCTCAAACTAAACGACGCTGGGGAGTGGGTGTTGGAATAAGGTGTACGCCAGCAGCTTCCGCATTTGCATTTTGTTATGCTACCACGTAAAGAAGACGAAAGGGAGTCTTTTTTTTACCTTTGTTGTACCCGTGTGTTCAACCATCAAGCACTGTTCATTAGAGTAATCTCTCCTTCTCTCTCTCATTTTAATACTCATTCCGATTCTTCATGTGCAGATGTCCAATTCAAAGTATCAAGTGCCTGACCTGACACAGGACGACGTACCGAGCGGCGCCTGCTGCGTGGATGAAACCACGTTTGGTACGCTCTTCCCCAACTATTTGGAGTCCTACATCCGTGAAGTGTGGCCGGCCGTGGAGGAGATTCTATCGCAGCAGCATTTAGTGGGGAAGCTAGATTTGTTGGAGGGAAGCATGACCGTCGCCACGACCCGTAGAACATGGGACCCGTATGCGATTGTGAAGGCGAGGGATTTCATCAAACTATTAGCGCGTAATGTTCCTTTGGCACAGGCACAGAAAATATTCCAGACGGATATATTTTGTGATATCATCAACATTGCCATGAAGGGGACCAGCACTCGTCGGTTTGTGAAGCGGCGGGATAGACTGGTCGGCCCAAAGGCGCAGACACTGAAGGCGATAGAGATATTGACGGGTTGCTACGTCCTTGTCCAGGGTAAGACGGTAGCCGCGATGGGTCCGGTCAAGGGACTGCAGATGGTTCGTAAGATTGTGGAGGATTGCATGGACAATATCCATCCCATTTATAATTTGAAGCAGATGCTGATCAAGAGGGAGTTGTCGAAGAGGGAGGACATGAAACACGAGGACTGGTCTCGCTTTATTCCCGTGTACAAGAAGAGCCTACCGAACAAGGAGAAGCGGAAGGCCATTGCGAAGGTGAAGAAGGAGCGTCTGAAGGCTACCAAGGCTAAAGAGAAGACGAAGGAGAAGTCCATCTTCCCACCGGCACCACCGAAGCGGCTAGAGGATATCGCCATTGAGAGCGGTGAGGCGTTTCTATCCGAGAAGAAGCGGAGTAGGGACGATTACGAACTGCAAACGTCTGGAAAGTCGGACAAAAAAGTGAAACCAGATAGGAAAACCAGCAAACAGTAGAAAGGAAAATACAACTACGTTTTTCTTTTCTCCAAACATTAAATGAATAAACACTTTTCCTTTTTATAATACGATTAATAAATCATTACGCTTAATTAAAATTCTTCATCTAAAATTGGGGTTATGTTTGTCTGGTTGTTTTATGTGGGCGATCCTTTCAATTCTTGCCGTCCAAACAACACTTCTCCCTCTTTTGCTCTGCGTAGGAACATTATCTCTAGAACTTAATAGTTTTTTTTTTACTAAAGAAAAAAAGGAGGAGAATTGATGTTGAATAAGGAAGCAAGTGTAAAACAGGCGAGTGTTGCGAATGAAGAAGAAACGTTACATGTCAAGCGGAAGAAGAACCTTGTGTGGCGGTACATCTCTGGGTTTGGAATGGAACCGGAGTTGGAGGAAAACAAAGGGAAGAACTTTTTGATGCGTCTACTGCTACGAGAGCATTGGACAGATGGTACGTTAATCGCCTTGAAGGTGGACATATTCGCGGGTATCACACTAGCCGTCGCCCAAGTGGCCCCATGCATTGCCTTCGCCTTGATGGGCCACGGGGAGCCACTGGTGGGTCTGTTCTCTTCCTTCTTTCTGGGAATCATTCCTTGTGTGTTCGGTGGCCGTCCCGGCCAGATCACCGCGATTGCGGGGTGCCGTGGTCGTGCTGTATCCTGATTTGGTGGACAAGCACGGGTTTGGGGCGGCCTGTGCGGTGTCGATCATTAGTGGATGCTTCATGCTGCTGCCTGGCATATTTCGGTTCGCCAAGTTGGTGCGTATCCTTCCGGCATCGTTGATGATTGGTTTTTGCAACGGTTTGGCACTGTCGATGGTGATTCACCAGATCCCCTCTTTTCGCGACGAAACGGGCGAGTTTGTGACGGGGCTGCGCGCCTTTTACACCGCTATTATTTGCGTAGTTTCGTACGCGATCATGATGCTGCTGCCGTACTTCACGGAAATTATTCCTTCAGCGTTTGTCGCCGTCGTGGTCGGTACCATCATTCAATACGCCTGTCGCGTGGACACGGTGACGATTGGCGATTTGTATGATTTGCATGGAAAGTTTCCACCACCCACCATCCCGGACATTGCGTGGACAGATTCAAAGACGATATCAGATGTGATGGTGGCGGCCATTCTAACCGCGATTATTTCCTGCGTGGAGTCGTTCATGAGCGATGCCAAAATCACGCAACTGACGGAAACCCCCACAAACTTTGAAAGAGAGTCGATCTCGTTGGGGGTGGCCCATATTGTGAACGGTTTTTTCAGCGGCATGCCCGGCTGTGTGGTCTACGGCCCGTGTATTCTGAACATTGAGTGCGGCAGCGGCACCCGCCGCCTATCAGGGTTTATTTGCGCGGTTTTAATGGTGATCATCCCCCTCGCGTTATTTGCGGTGATTCGTATTATACCAATGGCGGCACTCTCCGCTGTTCTCTTCGGGGTTTCCTCGAAAACGGCCGATTACCGGATGCTGGCCATGATATTTCTTCAGCGCATCTCGCTGCAGGAGTCTGCCGTTGCCATTGTCGTCACCGTCGTGACGGTGGTGCAAAACTTGGCCATTGGCGCGGCAAGCGGGTTTGCGGCGGCGTTGGTGTTTTTCATGTGGAACATGGCCCGTGGAAGAGTCCAGATGACGCCTCTCTACCACAACGCCTCGTATGAACTGGAGCGAGAGGGGGAGGAGGGGACACCGGCGGTGGACGAGGTGACGGCAGGAGACACTCAAACCCACACGAGGGAGAGAGACTGCTTCTCCGAGTTTTCACCCCGCGAGGCGGAGGAGGATGTGGATGTGCACATTTCCTCCCAGGATGTCTCCGATGCCGATGAGAATGAACGAATCGACAACCGATCCTTTTTGTCCGTCAACTTGCTGGACGTTCAAACCGATCCCGTCTTCAAGGAAGTAAAGGTGCTGCGTGTGAAGGTGCAGGGGGTTTTGTTTTTCGGCTCCTGTATGTCCTTTGTGGACTGTGTCACGCAGTTGCTGCATAACCACCACAATGAAATCTTTCTAAAAGTCACCGACATTATTCTGGACTTTCAGCACGGCATGATGACGGTGATGGACTTCTCGGCCTGTGAAGCCATCCAGGATGCAGGGAAAATATTCCTCAAGCGAGGCATACGGACCCATGTGCAGAACATGGACCCCCTCAGCTACACCTGCTTTGAGCGGTGCCGTCGGTACTTTGACGACGTCGTGGAGGACGACCCCAATAATACCAAACACATTTGCTACGTACGTCGTATTTTTAAGCGGTCCACCGACATTTCCGCCGACGGCGGTGAAGTGGTCCAACACGGAGGCGATGTCCTGGACGAGGATGTGTTTCTGCGGGCGGACCACAGCATCTACTACACCACCACTTCCAACCAAGTAACCCCCACCTCCGCGATGGAGCCCGCCAAGGAGACGGAAGAGGGCGTTCCTACCAAGGAGGAGGAGGGGGAGGCGCAGGTGCAGTTCTCGTGTCGCGAGGTGAAGCTGTCGCTGGAGGACTCTGTTAAAGTGGGGTTTTCCGTCTACCGTCCCCGCTTCGGTATCTCGGTGGTCGTCTTTGACACCACCGCCGGCTGGAAGAGGCGTCTGCAGAGTGAGGAAGCCACTGGGCGAGTTCTTTCACTGGAATTGGGCATCACGGACGCCACCCCGTTCAATCGACAGTTTGGGGATGTGAGCAAGTTGTGGTGGAAACGGCTCTTCAACAAGGATGTTCCACGGGCGTCCAACACGCAGCCGCCGAGGGAGCACGAGGACGGGGAGCACCGACGACCTGGACCGCTCCGACGACCGCCGCCTACCGTGTTTCTTCAGTTACCACGGTTCCCTGGCCAGGGCTTCTCCAAGCGGGAGCACCTGAGCACCCGGGAGTGGAACTTGATTCGTTTGGGTGTTTATGAGAAACTGTACGATCAGGAGCCTCCCCCAACAACGCGGAATAAATTTGTGATCCGCATGAAGAAATTGAAGGACGACCTGGTGGATGGTTTTATATGACCACATACTATTTAGTGATTACAATGACTCTATTTTGCAATTTGCCTTAATGCTCACTTCGAATAAAAACGCTCGTATATCATTTTTGTTTCTTTTTTCATTATTGTTAATATTTTTTGCTTCATTTTGTATTCAGAACACCTCTCTTTTGATTCATGTTTGATTTCGCCACTCTACCCCTACACGTTGCTTTTTGTGTAGTCCATTAGAATAGAGTCGTGATGACCACTGTACAAAAACAGAGTTTGTTAGACTTCATTGGCTACCGCGTCACGCTGGAGTTGGACGATAAGAGTCTACTCCAAGGCCGTCTGCTGTCCCTCAGCAGTGCTGGTAATCTCATTCTCTCAGAGTGTGAACGTCAAATCTGCCTGAAGCGGAAGAGAGGCGACACCGGCCCCGCCAAGTGGCGGCGGGAGGTGTACGATAGTGTGCTGTTTATTAGGGGGGACTCTGTCGTGAACGTGCGATACACAAAGAGTATCACCACAGACAATACGGTGGTGAATCGGGCTGGTGGAAAGATGGCGACCACCTCCCGTAAGATAGACTTGTCCACTATCACTCCTTCGGTGCCAAAGTGACGCGTTCGCTTTATAATCTAATACCGCACAAATTACCTTTTCTGTGTAGAATTTATGTGCCCCTCATTTTGTTTTGGGTAATACTTTTTTCTTAGGTCTTCATGAACCGTCTTTTTCTTCTTCTTTCCCTTAAAAGTACATGACGAAAAGAAAAGCAATTCATCCACTATTAGACAGACAAGACGATACCACCTTCCTTCCATTGTGATCTACTGATGTCTAGCACGCGTGTACGGGATGGCTTTTCTCGTCCCACCTTGCAGCAGGAAGGAGTGGACCGCGGTAGGCAACTTTTAAAGGACGGGGATGAGGAGGGCGCCGCGCGGGTTTTTCAATCCGTGGTGTCCGCCGCCTCGGATAAGTACGAAGAGAAGGCGGTAGCGCTCTATTATTTGGCAGTGTGCTGCGAGAGACGGTCGCAGTTCAAAGAGGCCGTCCGCCTACTGGACGATGCACTGTCACTCGACCCCACGCTCGTCGGTGCCAAGCTATTGAAGGCGTCCTGCCTTGCGCAGTTAAACGACTTGGACCGCTCGGCAGACCAGTACGAATGTGCACTGATGGTGAGGGAACCTACAGACACGGATCGCAAGAGTGTGGCGACGACATTTCTACACAACCGTCCCCCAAAGAGCAGATTCGCGGCTGCGCGTCAGAAAGGAGAACGTGTGGTGCTCGTCCGACGGGCGGTGCGTCGTCCTCCGCCCCCTCCTCCCGTACCACGCACAGAGCCGGTCGAGCAAGGCCCCAAGGCAGCGGAGAGTGAAGGCATCGGTGCTGCGGAGCCGTTTGAGGCCACCGTGGGATCGTCCACCGAGGCCCTACCGGATAGTGCCGATTACTATTATCAGTTGGGCTACGAGGCCCGTCGGGGTGGAAACTTTGAGAAGGCGGTGGAGTGGTTCACGTGCGCTGTGGAAAAAGATAACGAACACGTCAAGTCTTGGTTTGATAGAGGGTTTTGCTATCACCAACTCGGCCGTTACTCGGAAGCGATTGACGATTATGAGGAGGCGATCCGTTTGAACCCGACCAATGAGTACGCCTACTACAACGTGGGGATCTCCTACGACGCACTGGAAATGTTTGACAAGGCGATCGCCATGTTTACCAAAGCCATTGAACTCGACGGCTCGAGGGCCGACTTTTATCATAATCGCGGCTTCACCTATCGTAAAATGGGAAAGTACATTACCGCCATTAAAGACTACAGCAGCGCGCTCCAGTTGGACCCCAAACACTTCAAATCGTTCTTTAACCGCGCCTTTTGCCACGACAAGCTAAATCATTTGATGGAGGCCGTCGCCGATTACAATGCGGCCCTGTCGATCGACGGTACTAACACCAATGCATACCACAACCGTGGGATTGCGCATGACAAGTTACAGCAGTACGAGGAGGCGCTGGCCGATTTCACCGCGGCACTTCGGTGTAATTCTTGCGCGTCGTACGCCCTGAACGCGCGCGGACTCGTGGAGGACCAGCTGGGCCGTTATGAGGAGGCCGTGTGCGATTTCACACGGGCGATTGAACTAGCTCCGGAGAATGGCCACTACATCTTCAACCGCGGGTTTGCCTACCGCAATATGAATCGGATGGAAGAGGCGGTTTCCGACTACACAAAGGCTCTGGAGCTCCTCCCAGAGGCGTTCTACATTTACAGCAACCGTGCTTTTGCGCTCCGAAAGTTGTCCAGATTCGAGGAAGCCGTGAAGGACTACACGATTCTGTTGGACAACAGCCCGGGGGAGGTTTACAAGACGCTGAGCAATCGCGCGTACTGCTACGCTCTTTTGGGTCGTTTCGAGGAGGCGGTAACCGACTATACGACCTTGATAAAGCTGGATCCATCCAACCCCCACGTTTTATACAACCGTGGCGTCAGTTATCAAAAGAAAAAGATGCACACTGCCGCTGTAGAGGACTTTTCGCGTGTGATTGAGATCTCGCGTGGCTCTGCGCATTGCTGCAATGCTTACTTTAGTAGGGGCGCAAGTCTCGTTTCGCTCGGCATGAAAACAGAAGCGATCAGCGACCTTCTTTGTAGCATAGAGCTGGATTTTGCGCTTCACGGCGTGGCGGACAAGGAAGAAAAGGAAAAGCGAAAATTGGAGCTACCGGCGTGGAAGATGATTCAACAGCTAAAGTCCGAGAAGTGAGGGTGTATAATACCACAGCAAAAAGTTCGCCGGACATGATGATTATTATTATTTATGGACTTATGCATGAAGTCTGCATTTCTTGCCCAATACTACTTCTCCACTTTCCTCTTCAAAGGTACGTGATAGATTAAAATCGTCCCTCTTCTGCTTTCCTCCCTAATGTCATCCTTTGCGGAGGAAGATCGGGCGGTACTCGCTTTACTGTCCTTCGCGGCGGTTTCTTCCATAGAGTCCCCTCTGACCGACAATATTATTATAGAAATTTGTGGCACCACCACCAAAGAAGGTTCCCTCGCCGCGCGGTATGTGGAGGTTCAGATGATAGAATACATCACCTCCATCCGGGCGTGTCTACGTAGTCTCCAAAAGTGTCCCGCCCACGCGCGAGTCTCCTTTTACCACAACATTGCATCGTTGGTGGACAAGCTCTTCGACTGCCTGCCGGACCCTTTGTTTATCGCACTGGCCAATGTTGTACGGTCCATCGAAACAAGTCCAGAACTGAAGGAGCGGAAGACGGCTAACGTGCTAGAGGGGCAACTCGTTTCTGTCGTGAATGCCGTACAGACAGAAATTCTAACTTCCACTCGGAACCTCACGAAGCGCTCGGGGGTAATCACGTTGCGGTTCCGCTCTTCCATCCCTTTTGTATAGAGTTTATAAAGAGTGGTTTATAGCCGTGAATCACTGCTTGTTGTTGTTTTCACAGGATTTCGAACAACAGTCGTGCGCGTTTGTTTGTTTATTGGATCTACTGTCGCCTACGAACCACGGTGCTTTAATATTTTTCTCTTTTTCTTTTGTTCTTAGGATAAGGGAAAACTAGCTGCGTTTTTTATTTTACTTGAAAACAATAATTAAGGATTGTCCGATCGGTCAAGATGGGTTTGTGTGAAGTCGTTTTTACATCCGTGATGGTGGTCATCATTGGACTGCTCTTCATTGATTTAGTCCCACTGCAGGAGACGATGCGGTGCGAGGATTACACCAACGCAACGGAGTGCCCGGATGTCTATTTTGCGCAGTCCTACCATGACGCCAGGGATAAGTTTCTGACCGCTGCTCATAAGGCAAAGGCGGAAGTGGAGAGCCACCTCGTCGTCACTCGCGGGACCGTCGATTATTATATGGACACCGCGTTCATCAAAGGCACTCGCCCCGATCACCTTCTCGTCCACGTGAGTGGGACCCACGGGGTGGAGGGGTATACCGGGAGCGGCATTCAGTATCACCTCTTGAACCACTCGAACGAAACCCTCGCCCAGGGTCCCTCCATTCTATTCCTGCACGCCCTCAACCCGTATGGGATGGCGCAGAACAGACGGTTTAACGAGAACAACGTGGATCTGAACCGAAACTACCTCACCAGTGAACAGTGGAAGGAGGTGCTGTCCCGGGATATCAACACCGGTGGCTATGAACAGTTCCGTCACTTGCTTTCCCCCCAGCAAGCACCGCGCTTGATTGACCGGTATGTGTTCCTCTTTACAGCGGCTAAGAGTCTGGTGCAACATGGCTACGCTGCGCTGAAGAGAACGTTTGTGACGGGTCAGTATCACGATAGCAAGGGCACCTACTTTGGTGGCAGAGAGGAACAAAAGAGTATCACGCTACTCCGAGAGATCATGAAAAAGTACAGTAGCGGTGTGACGCAGTCGATCTCCATTCATGTCCACTCCGGACTCGGTAAATTCGGCGTGGACACCATCATGACGAGTGACGCCCGCTCCGAGGAGCTGTCGAAGGTGGTCTTCCCCGGCGTAAAAGTACAAGACGAGAGTAACGCCAATAACGGGGCGGCTAGCGGGTATGACCTGGCCATGGGCATCGTTCGCCCTTGTGAGGAGCTGGGTAAGAATTGCCTCTCGGTCTCGCAAGAGTTCGGCACGGTGAACCCCATTTTTGTGGCCAGAGCGCTAATTTTGGAGAACGCCGCCTACCACCTCTGCCCGGGCACCTATGTGCACCAGGTAATGGCCACGTGGGTGAGAGACGCCTTTTACCCACAAGAGTTGAGCTACAAGACCTACTGTCCTCCAACGCGGTGTCAGTGCCTTCTTTGCAGCCAAGAAGTACTTGGAGTAACATAAATCTTTAAAAGAAAAGCATCTTTATTTTTCTAAAAAATATTCTTCCCTCTTCCTTATTGCTGGATACCCTTACAATTGCACCACTACCTCTACCCCCCTTTTCCTTCTCCCTCATCCACTACAGTTCTTTAAGTCTTTCTTTCATCAAAAAACACAGTTATCCAAATGGCTCCCGTCAAGGTTGGCATTAACGGTTTCGGCCGTATTGGTCGCATGGTCTTCCAGTCCATCTGCGAGGCGAAGCTTCTCGGTACCGAGATCGACGTCGTCGCTGTTGTGGATATGAGTACCGATGCCGAGTACTTCGCCTACCAGATGAAGTACGATACCGTCCACGGTAAGCCCTCCTACACCGTTGAGGTTGCGAAGAGCAGCCCCTCCGTGAAGAAGCCCGATGTGCTCGTTGTGAACGGCCACCGCATCCTCTGCGTGAAGGCCCAGCGCAGCCCCGCCGACCTCCCCTGGGGTAAGCTCGGCGTGGACTACGTGATTGAGTCCACTGGTCTGTTCACCGACAAGGCCAAGGCTGAGGGTCACCTGAAGGGTGGCGCCAAGAAGGTCGTCATCAGCGCCCCCGCCTCTGGCGGCGCCAAGACTATCGTCATGGGCGTGAACCAGCAGGAGTACAACCCCTCCACCCACAACGTCGTCTCCAACGCGTCTTGCACCACCAACTGCCTTGCCCCCCTCGTGCACGTGCTCACCAAGGAAGGCTTCGGTATTGCCACTGGTCTCATGACCACGATCCACTCTTACACCGCCACTCAGAAGACCGTGGACGGCGTCTCCCTCAAGGACTGGCGTGGTGGTCGCGCTGCTGCGCAGAACATCATCCCCAGTACCACTGGTGCCGCCAAGGCCGTCGGTATGGTGATTCCCTCCACCAAGGGTAAGCTCACCGGCATGTCCTTCCGTGTCCCCACCCCCGATGTGTCTGTTGTGGATCTGACCTTCACCGCCACCCGCGATACCTCCATCAAGGAGATCGATGCCGCCCTCAAGCGCGCTTCGACCACCTACATGAAGGGCATCCTCGGCTTCACTGAAGATGAGCTCGTCAGCACTGACTTCATCAACGACAACCGCAGCTCCATCTACGACTCCAAGGCCACCCTCCAGAACAACCTCCCCGGCGAGAAGCGCTTCTTCAAGCTGGTGTCCTGGTACGATAACGAGTGGGGTTACTCCCACCGTGTGGTGGACCTCGTCCGCTACATGGCCTCCAAGGACCGCTCCGCGTCCAAGATCTAAAGTGCTAGTGAGAGTTTGACTCGCATACTATCGGCAAAAAATATATATGTAAGTGATGGATGCGACGATTCGCATTTATCATACGCAAAAAAAAAGGAAAAAATTAATAACACTCCTCCCGTCCACCCAGGTTGTTTCTTTCTTTCTTTACTTACGTACGCCGCACCCGGCGTTGTTTGAAAAAGAACAGTAGAATAACCTTCAAAAGCATATTCAAAAAAAAAAAAGAAAAATTATATGGTTGAATAACAAACAAACGGTAAGACCCGTGCAGGGCTATTCAATCGATTTCTTCAGTGATGTTTTAAGTGTCATTTTATCTCCTCTATTGTTCTACCCTTCCACCTTTCCCTCCTTTTCCTTCTCTCTCATCCACTACAGTTCTTTAAGTCTTCTTTCATCAAAAAACACAGTTACCCAAATGGCTCCCGTCAAGGTTGGCATTAACGGTTTCGGCCGTATTGGTCGCATGGTCTTCCAGTCCATCTGCGAGGCGAAGCTTCTCGGTACCGAGATCGACGTCGTCGCTGTTGTGGATATGAGTACCGATGCCGAGTACTTCGCCTACCAGATGAAGTACGATACCGTCCACGGTAAGCCCTCCTACACCGTTGAGGTTGCGAAGAGCAGCCCCTCCGTGAAGAAGCCCGATGTGCTCGTTGTGAACGGCCACCGCATCCTCTGCGTGAAGGCCCAGCGCAGCCCCGCCGACCTCCCCTGGGGTAAGCTCGGCGTGGACTACGTGATTGAGTCTACTGGTCTGTTCACCGACAAGGCCAAGGCTGAGGGTCACCTGAAGGGTGGCGCCAAGAAGGTCGTCATCAGCGCCCCCGCTTCTGGCGGCGCCAAGACCATCGTCATGGGCGTGAACCAGCAGGAGTACAACCCCTCCACCCACAACGTCGTCTCCAACGCGTCTTGCACCACCAACTGCCTTGCCCCCCTCGTGCACGTGCTCACCAAGGAAGGCTTCGGTATTGCCACTGGTCTCATGACCACGATCCACTCTTACACCGCCACTCAGAAGACCGTGGACGGCGTCTCCCTCAAGGACTGGCGTGGTGGTCGCGCTGCTGCGCAGAACATCATCCCCAGTACCACTGGTGCCGCCAAGGCCGTCGGTATGGTGATTCCCTCCACCAAGGGTAAGCTCACCGGCATGTCCTTCCGTGTCCCCACCCCCGATGTGTCTGTTGTGGATCTGACCTTCACCGCCACCCGCGATACCTCCATCAAGGAGATCGATGCCGCCCTCAAGCGCGCTTCGACCACCTACATGAAGGGCATCCTCGGCTTCACCGAAGATGAGCTCGTCAGCACTGACTTCATCAACGACAACCGCAGCTCCATCTACGACTCCAAGGCCACCCTCCAGAACAACCTCCCCGGCGAGAAGCGCTTCTTCAAGCTGGTGTCCTGGTACGATAACGAGTGGGGTTACTCCCACCGTGTGGTGGACCTCGTCCGCTACATGGCCTCCAAGGACCGCTCTGCGTCCAAGATCTAAAGTGCTAGTGAGAGTTTGACTCGCATACTATCGGCAAAAATATATATATGTAAGTGATGGATGCGACGATTCGCATTTATCATACGCAAAAAAAAAAAAAGGAAAAAATTAATAACACTCCTCTCGTCCACCCAGGTTGTTTGTTTCTTTCTTTACTTACGTACGCCGCACCAGGCGTTGTTTGAAAAAGAACAGTAGAATAACCTTCAAAAGCATATTCAAAAAAAAAAAAAGAAAAATTATATATGGTTGAATAACAAACAAACGGTAAGACCCGTGTAGGGCTATTCAATCGATTTCTTGAGTGATGTTTTATGTGTCATTTTATCTCCTCTATTGTTCTACCCTTCCACCTTTCCCCCCTTTTCCTTCTCCCTCACCCACTACAGTTCTTTAAGTCTTCTTTCATCAAAAAACACAGTTATCCAAATGGCTCCCGTCAAGGTTGGCATTAACGGTTTCGGCCGTATTGGTCGCATGGTCTTCCAGTCCATCTGCGAGGCGAAGCTTCTCGGTACCGAGATCGACGTCGTCGCTGTTGTGGATATGAGTACCGATGCCGAGTACTTCGCCTACCAGATGAAGTACGATACCGTCCACGGTAAGCCCTCCTACACCGTTGAGGTTGCGAAGAGCAGCCCCTCCGTGAAGAAGCCCGATGTGCTCGTTGTGAACGGCCACCGCATCCTCTGCGTGAAGGCCCAGCGCAGCCCCGCCGACCTCCCCTGGGGTAAGCTCGGCGTGGACTACGTGATTGAGTCCACTGGTCTGTTCACCGACAAGGCCAAGGCTGAGGGTCACCTGAAGGGTGGCGCCAAGAAGGTCGTCATCAGCGCCCCCGCCTCTGGCGGCGCCAAGACCATCGTCATGGGCGTGAACCAGCAGGAGTACAACCCCTCCACCCACAACGTCGTCTCCAACGCGTCTTGCACCACCAACTGCCTTGCTCCCCTCGTGCACGTGCTCACCAAGGAAGGCTTCGGTATTGCCACTGGTCTCATGACCACGATCCACTCTTACACCGCCACTCAGAAGACCGTGGACGGCGTCTCCCTCAAGGACTGGCGTGGTGGTCGCGCTGCTGCGCAGAACATCATCCCCAGTACCACTGGTGCCGCCAAGGCCGTCGGTATGGTGATTCCCTCCACCAAGGGTAAGCTCACCGGCATGTCCTTCCGTGTCCCCACCCCCGATGTGTCTGTTGTGGATCTGACCTTCACCGCCACCCGCGATACCTCCATCAAGGAGATCGATGCCGCCCTCAAGCGCGCTTCGACCACCTACATGAAGGGCATCCTCGGCTTCACTGAAGATGAGCTCGTCAGCACTGACTTCATCAACGACAACCGCAGCTCCATCTACGACTCCAAGGCCACCCTCCAGAACAACCTCCCCGGCGAGAAGCGCTTCTTCAAGCTGGTGTCCTGGTACGATAACGAGTGGGGTTACTCCCACCGTGTGGTGGACCTCGTCCGCTACATGGCCTCCAAGGACCGCTCTGCGTCCAAGATCTAAGCCCCAAAGACTTTATCGAAAAATATCAAAAGTTTTAATTTCATGTTTTATTTATTTTCGGATTTTTTTTGTTTTTATTATATTTCCCTAACCCTATATTGATATAGCATTTAATGTTATACACTGAAATGTTTTGTGCTGTGTTGCTGATAGGTGTGAATGTTTTTCACAATAAGCGAATTGTGTTTGTTGTCCTATGGAAAATATTGGTCTCTTTCTTCTCTTGTTTTTATGATTCTCTAGGAAGGATTCTATAAATATTTATATACAGTATTTATTTGAACTAGTAGTAAAGGATGAAACAGTCGTCTCGTCGGTTAGCACTGCGGGCCACCAGCCCTCTTCTGTGGACTTACTCCGATAATAGAGGTTACTATAGCCCTCCGGTCTACATGCCGATGGAGTACGCGATGCGGGTCACCAACCAGAAGCCCCTACGCTTTACCCACCCACGCGATCCCAAGTACGGATGGAACACACACATTGATGAGCTGGCCGGCCTTCACCCCGGTCTGCTAGGGCCCGGGCGGAAGACGCCCCAAGTGAACTACTACAATCGAGGTGGTATTATTGGTGAAATCCCCCCGGTGCCGGTGTATCGTGAGCACATTTGGTGCATGGGTCATGGTCACTTTATTTTACAGCATCCTCGTATATTTATCAAGTGCCCAAAGAATAAGGTGGTCGCCTGCAAGTGGTGCCGACTGAAGTTTATCAACATGTCTACCGAGGAGGACAATGACGAGGACTGGGAGAAGGAGGAGCACAAGATTGCCACCACCCCCGAGACGCTCGAGGATCTGACCCAACCTATTAGAGATTTAGGCGGTGTGCTGCGTGCGTCACCCTTCCAGGACGGCAAGGAGCCGCACCCCCACGTGTATCGTAGTGTCTTTGACCCCGAGCGATACCGCCACAAGCACCCGCATACCAAACATTACGAAGTTCATCCTGCTTACGCGGGCAAGAAGGGGTCTGGCCACCACTAAAAAACCCGTATGAAAAGCGAACATTAGACTGTGAGAAATCAGCGGTAGAAGTATAAAAAATAATGAAAAGTCACTTACTGTTTGTGATATTGTATTTTACGTGAAACATTAGGAAATAGCTGTTTAGGAGTTAGTATGTAGTGAAAAAAAAAATGGTTTTCTTTTTCGTTTTGACACGATTGTCTACTTCCTTGATGAACATCAAGATAACAACAGTGCAATAGATTGCTGGTCTATACGCCTACACATATGGACTTCTTCATTCTCCTTCTCGAATAGTAAATTAGCATTCAAACTCTCATTTTTTTTCTTCTCTTTATTAACCGATATTTAAACTGTCTCCAAAATGGCGAAGGTTAACTGTTACGTGGATATCCATCCGCTTCTCCCCGAAGACAAAATAGCCACCGCTGTTTCCATTTACAAACGCTTAAAAACGGGTGAACGAATCAAGATTGGTAAAATTGATTCTTCCAACAAGTTGAGCGAGAAGGAGCTGTTTCTGTCCAGCGATGGAAGAGGCTTGGAGTATGGCCCGTCCAAAAAGTCAGGTAACATTTTCTTGTTCACAGATATGAGTCAGGTGTACACGGAAGACAAGTCCTCCAAGTTGTACTCTAAAATTAAGGCGGACCTGGACAACAGCATTATTATTGTCATCAAGACCAGGAGCGGGCAGGTGCTCAACGTGTTTTTTGATAACATTCCGGAAGGAGAGCGGTTTCTCGCCTTCGTTGCCTACACACTGCAGAAGGAAAACTCCACCCTGAGCCTCAAGAGTCGTGTGCAAAGTTTTTGGGACAAGGCGAACTTGGATCGGAATGACAACATTTCTCTCCAGGAGGCGAAGGAGGTGCTTCACCTGTTCAACATTAACATGAGCGAAAGCAAGCTGGAGGAGCTGTTCCATAAGCACGATAGTTCAAAAGACGGCGTGCTGCAGTTTGACGAGTTTTACAATCTGTACGTCACACTCACCCACCGCCCAGAGCTGGAGCCGCTCTTTAAGGAGTATGCCGCGGACGGCACCGTCATGACCGGGGAGGAGCTGGTCAAGTTCATCATGGAGAATGACCCAGTGCTTACCCGTGACATGGTGGAGAAACGGCTGGAGTACTATGACGTGACGCTGTCCGACGTAAAGCTGAAGTTTAGCGAATTCTGCAACTTCCTCCTCAACCCGGAAATGAACAGCTGCATGCGGTCCACCGCCGAGGATGACATGACGCACAAGCTCACGGATTACTTTATTAACAGCTCCCACAACACCTACCTCAGCGGGGATCAACTGAAGTCCTCCAGTACGGTGAACATGTACAAGCAGGCGCTCCTCTCGGGTTGCCGCTGTGTGGAGATTGACTGCTGGGACGGCCCACGCAAGGAGCCGGTCGTCTACCACGGCTACACCCGTACCTCGAAGATTTTGTTTAAGGACGTCATCGCCACCGTCAAGGAGCATGCCTTTACCGTTTCCCCCTATCCGGTGATCCTCTCTCTCGAGGTGCACACGAGCGACGAACAGTCAGAAGTGATGGCGGAGTACCTCATCAAGGCGTTCGGAGACCAACTGGTACAGTCGGACGAGGCCTTGACAACCGCTTACACGCCCGAGAATCTGAAGAACCGCATTATTGTAAAGTACAAGATGCGTGGTGAAACGATCGAGGACGTGGATGAGGACCAAGAGGAGGCGGAAGAAAACGAAAAGAAGGGCAAGGAAAAGAAAAGCACGTCGTTTACAACGCTGAACGACTTGGTGGGCATGGGCGCCTTCAAGACAAAGGACTGGGGTAATGATGCCAAGTACTACAACGTGCAAAGTTTCTCTGAAAACGCGGTGGAGAAACTGATGGAAAACAGCGACAAGTTTATCGAGCAGAACACTAAAATGCTGGCGAGGATGTACCCGAAAGGAACGAGAGTGTCGTCCTCCAACTACAGCCCCATGACGGGTTGGGCGCTGGGCATGCAGATTGTCGCGCTGAACTTCCAGACCTGGGATGAGGGCATGGTGGCGAACAGCGGCATGTTCAGTCAGAACGGTCGATGCGGGTATCTGCTCAAGCCACCGTACCTCCGCGAACCCGGCAGCGCCAAACCAATTGGTGGCAAGTTGACCGTGCGCGTGGTGTGCGGGACCCAAATCCCCAAGCCGGAAATGAAAAAGAAGGGCGATATTGTCGACCCGTATGTGAAACTTTCCATCAATGGGGCGCATCATTCGTCCAAAACCAAAGTGGTCCAGGACAATGGGATGACCCCCTACTGGGATGAGACCTTCACCCTGCCGTTCGAATCCTTCGAGCTCGACTACCTGGAGTTTAGGGTGCTCGACAGTGACTTCAACGCGGACGACCACGTGTGCAGCGCGGTGATCCCGGTGAAGGTCCTCCGCCCGGGGTACAAGGCGGTGCCAATGAAGTTGGCCAACAGCGGAATGGAACTGCTTGGCACTTCGCTCCTATGCCACTTTACCATTGAGAAGGACGCGTAAGGGCAAAAAAAAAAAAAAACCCTCTTTTTAATGGGCGCTGACTTGTTTCCCATTTTTGTTCATCTCTAATTCTTCCTGTCTTTTGCGAAATTAGTTTCGTTTGCTTGTGTTATTTTTGTGTGTGTCGGTGTGTGTAAGACTTCAAAATAATTATATCTAACTAGAAAAAAACAAAACAAAACAATAAAACACAATCAAAAATTGAACAGTGATTCACGTTCCATTTTCCATCCGATTAATTGTCGTTATACGAATGTGGATGTCATTGCAATTATGTGACCGTGCTTTGATTCGTGTATTCTTTTTGTTGTTGAGAAGTTGCCCTTGCTCTCTTCTCTCCCATACATCCTTTTTTTTCTCTCGTTTTGTTTATCTCCTTCCCCACAGCAGCAGTATCGATAATGAACGTTGCATAACAAAACAAGACGACATACTTTGTAAAATAGAAAACAAAACCAAAAATATAGGGGGCGCGAACTCCTACAAAATGACCAGAACCATGTTTAAATTAACGAATGTGGTCCGCGGCGGTTTAGTGCTGGTGGGCTGCACCGGAGCCGTCTACAGCGGCATGTACGTATATAAACACGTCCTGTGCCCAGCAGAGCCCAAGAACGAAGCGTTAATCCAATTAGCCGCACTGACACTGTCGTCCCAGGTGGTGGACAGCACCCTTCACAGCGATGAGTTTCTGAAGGGCATCACCGACTTTGGCCTTAAAGTGTTAACCGACCGGCGGACGGTGGAGGAGTTAAAAACATTCTTCCGAGATGAGCTGACGGAGGATACCCTGACGCGAAGGGCTCTGAAAGATTTTTTTGTGGAAGACGTGCTGAAGGATAGCTGGGTGAAGGAGGAGTTGATTGGCATTGTGGGCGAGGTAACCGATGATGTGAAGTCGGACGACGCCCTGTTTACGGACTTGCTACTCAAAACGTGGCTGCTAGGGGCGGTCAAGGATTCCGCGACCACACCGGAACTGAAAAGTAGTGCCTACCGTTTTCTTTATGCTACGCTGTGGTATGTGTTTATAGGGCCCCCCGATAAAGCCATCCGATTTGACAACCCTTTTGCTTAAACCACGTAGGCGACAATTTCCACACACACACACACATATTTATGAAAACGCAGGTGAACAGAGCACTGAGGAAGATACGTCCTATTTTTTTTTTGTTTCTTTACAACGACAAAAACTCCTTTTCCCTTTCCCGTATTGTTCTCCCTTTTAGTGCACTTCAATTTCTTACTCAATTAGTCCGTGACAAATGCGGTTCAGTACCGTCTTGTGTCTCAATTCACAAAAAACCCGTGATGGGGATCTGTTTTACGTGAAGGATAGAAAATGCACTTCTGTAGGATCGAATCGTATTTCTGTGAGCGACACCGTAGAACGAGCGTTACCGAGCAAGGTGGCTTCCTCTCTGGTACAAACAATAGAATCGTCCCCAGACTACTCCCACAGTTTTGCTTCTTTTTTAACGCTGTCGCACAACAGCAGTCTCAGTGATGTCGTGGCGTCCAACGTGGTGCAACGGAGACCCGACCAGTTCGACGAGTGCGTCGTCTTCGCGAGTGACGGCACCTCCCTGGTGTGCGAAACATTGTCCAGCTCCCTTTCCGACGGCGAGCTGGCGAGCACCATGTCCTCCCTCTCGGACGTTTCCGTCATGATCTTCAAATGGCACAGGAAATCCTTTACCATCTCGTTCGGTGCGCTCCTCAATACGACGCACATTCCAGCATTGCTGCTAGCGTCCCACCGCTACGTGTACGTGTATGTGAGCGAGTCAAGCTCCACCAGGACGGTACTGGACTGTCTTGGGGAAATTGAGTCCGTCCATCAGCTGATGAGCGCCTTGTACACCAGCGGAGGTGGAACCACACCAGCCATCTCACCATTACCCGCGAGAAGGGGTGCCCCGGCTTCTCTAGAGCAGGCATTGCATGCCTATGTGCGCTCCGAAGCGCACTATAGTGACCTCTTGGACAAACTATCTCCGCAGCACGGCCGACTAGCGCCTTCGCCGTCTGGTGGGGAGAGGGAAACCACCACCATAAGCGAGTTACAAAAAGAGAACGACGCGCTTAAGGTGGAACTAGACCACTACCGATTGTTCGTACGAGAGAATGCCGATCGAAATGCGGCACAGCGGTTGCAGCACGCCTCTCCGAGTGGCCCAGAGTCCGCCGAGGTGGAACGTCTTCGCCAATCGCTGCAAAAGGCGCTACAGGAGAAACAATTTGCGGAGGAAAAAGTACGGGTGCTAGAGTTGAGAAAACAATTATCCCAGTCTCGCACTCAGTCGCCGTCTAGGGAACTCAGCGGGCCGGCGTCGGTGCAGGTAGAACTGCAGTTGGCCCAACGGGAGAATGTGAGCCTCGTATCGGAGTTTCTTCGCAAAGAAAAGGAGTGGCAAAGGAAGCTGCAGGAGGCAACGGCAGAGATTGAAAAGCAAAAGAAGGTTAGACAGGAGATGGAGGCGACACTGACACTGCAGTCCAAGACGATAGAGCAGGCAAAGAGGGTGATACTGCTCTCCCAGCAACAACACCGGCGGGAGGCGGAAACCGTCATGCAAAAAACCTGCGAGCCTTGTCGAATTCTCCGACCACTCGTACCGTCACCGCACCCGTGGGAGCGGAGGACTACCAGTTCCCCAGTTCATGAGAGGCCTTGTCACGCCTTGACGGGAGCCTTATAAGTCCAAAACGATAACCTGGCGCCCGCGCGGAATCCCTGCAATGATAGACAATGTTTTTCGTTTTTGTTTTTGTTAGAGTTTACAGGTATGCCAAGGAAACTTGTTTATTCGGTGAGGGAGGGAGTTGAAACAACAGTGCCAAAACCTTCCATCTCCCCACTCTTCTTCTAAAACGTAGTATATTATTCTTAGTTCAAGCACTATCCGTTTTCTTTTTCTTTTTGCTTTTACAGTTTCTCACACATGTCCGGCGCGGATGGTAGCTTTGGTTCCTCTGCGAACGCAGTCCAACTGGTTTCTGCTCAGCGTGGTAGAAAGATTTACAAAGTCAAAGGACAGAATTTTGATATCGATGACACCTACACCATCACGTCTGTGGTGGGCTATGGCGCCTACGGCGTGGTGTGCGGTGCACTAGACGACCACTCCTTCCAAGAAGTGGCCATTAAGCGGGTGAGTAGGGTGTTTGAGGACCTCATTGATGGCCGGCGTATCTGGCGTGAGATCTTAATCCTGCGTGTGCTGAAGGAGCATGGGTGCCGTAATATGCTGCGCTTGCTTCGTGTTCTCCCCCCAACGGACGCGGTGACGGAGTTCAGGGATTTGTACATGGTGACGGATTTGTTTGATGTAGACTTGTACTCCATTATTCGCCAAAAGAACACGTCGGTGGAGATGTTAAAACGAGTTAGTATTCGAGTGCTTCAGTGCTTAGCGGACATGCACGCCATGGGCGTGGTGCACCGCGACATTAAACCCAGTAACATTCTTCTCAAGGACCAGAAGGACGACGAGTGTGCGACGGTCTGCGACTTTGGCTTAGCGCGCGCGGGACTGCACAATCTGAAGGAGCCACTGGACTTGACCGACTACGTGGTGACGCGGTGGTATCGCCCACCGGAGTTGTTGCTGATGAGTCCTTATAGTTTCCCAATCGACATTTGGGCCGTTGGGTGCGTGATAGCAGAGTACGTCATGCAGCGCCCCATCTTCAGCGGGAAGGACTACATTCACCAGCTGCAGTTGGTGCTGTCTAGCGTGGATATCACAGGCACCTCCTTCATGGAGGGCAGCAGCATGTCGGCAGTGAACCACCTCAACGATGTAGCCCGCAAGTACAAGAACACCCGCCCCCTCAGTCACCTACTCTCTAGTCTGCCGAAGGAGGGGCTGGATTTGGTCAACAAAATGCTAGCCTTTGAACCTAAAAATCGTATTACCGCCGCGGACGCATTGAGACACCCGTTCTTGAATGCCCCCGACACAGACAACCGCCCGGCCCCTCCCGTGATCGACTTGGGATTTGACATGCTGGCGGAAATATCGGAATACCAGTTGCGCCGTGCCATCTGGGATGAGATTGAAATCTACAAGAAGCAAACCAAAAAAAAAGTAGACGGACTTTGGTAGAGCATTTCCATTTTACCCCACTGGCAGAATAAATTGTAACGCCTGTAGAGATTTTTTTTAAAAAATTATGATTGTTATTCTATCGTTAAAGCAGTATATATTTTTTTTTTTGTTTTGGTGCACAAACGCACTTCGTTGTCCCTTCGGATTACGGTGCTCATTTTTATTTACGTCTTTCCCCCTTACATCTCCTCAGTTTAAGCATATACTTCCGTCATTTACTACCGGCAAAAACTTTTTTTTTTTTTTTCAAAAGCTATTAATAGTATTTCCATTTACCAAAAATAAAATAAAATAAAATAACACTCTATAATTCATATTTTCTTCCTCAAGCAGCTCATGTCTCTCACCTGTTTAATTGTTCTTGCCCTTCTTGAATGGAAGTTGGGCGTCCTCCGGTGGATACTATTTCAGTTTGTTCAACTGTTTGAGCGATACACCGCCCCCAAGATTGACGTCCCCGCCCCTATCACCACTTTTGACGCCAAGCCAGCCACGGAATCTCTGAACCCCAAGTCGGGCCCAGAAAACATGATTCAGTGCTACGACAAAGGGCACCAACGTGCCGATGGGCGTGGTAAAGGCCTATTCTCCCGATGAAGTCCGTGACGCGGTGGAGCGCGCGAGGAAGGCCCAGAAGGTGTGGGCCCTCACCCCCTTCTCGACTCGTCGCCGTCTGCTGTTCGCTCTGCTCGATTACATTCTGGCCCACCAGGCGGACATTTGCAAAACCGCGTCGATTGAGTGCGGCAAGACCATGATGGACGGAACCCTCGGTGAAATGCTCACCACACTGGAGAAGCTGCGCTGGACAGCGGCAAACGGCGAGGATGTGCTGAAGGAAGAGGTCCGTGATGTGGGCCTCATGACCATCCACAAGCGCGCCGCCGTTAACTACGTCCCTTTTGGTGTCATTGGTGCTATTGTGTCCTGGAATTACCCGTTCCACAACATTTACGGCCCCATGATCTCGGCCCTCTTTGCCGGTAACGCGTTCGTTGGTAAAGTGTCCGAGTACTCCTCCTTCTACGCGTCCTACTACGAGTCCATCGTCCGTGACGGTCTGCGTCAACTCGGGTACTCCCCCGATTTGGTGCACTTCCTCACTGGTTTCGCGGAGACGGGAGAGGCGCTAGTGAGCTCGGTGGACAAGGTCACCTTCATTGGCTCCCCCGGTGTGGGCAAGATCATCATGCGCAACGCCTCTGCGACACTGACGCCGGTGGTGCTCGAGCTCGGCGGCAAGGACCCCGCTGTCATTTGCGATGACGCCGACTACGACCAGGTGTTCCCCATCGTGATGCGTGGTAACTTTCAGAACTGTGGTCAGAACTGCGTGGGCCTCGAGCGCATTGTCGTCCACGAAAAGCTTCACGACCGACTCGTGGAGGACGTCACCCGACAGGTGCGCTCCCTCACCCAGGGGCCTGCCAGCGAGAAGTGCTACGATTTGGGCGCCATGACGATGGGAAAGGCCGCCATTCCTAAAATCGAGCAGCTCGTCCGCGACACGGTGGCCGCCGGTGCTACGCTGGTCTGCGGCGGAAAGGCGGTGAACGACCGCTTCTTCCCTCCCACCGTGTTGATTAACGTGACCCCCGACATGCCGATCGCCCAGGAGGAGGTGTTTGGCCCGGTGCTGGTGGTGTTGAAGTTCAAGACGGACAAGGAGGCGATCGAAATTGTCAACTCCTGTGCCTACGGGTTGGGCTCCAGCGTGTTCAGCAAGGATATCCAGCGCGCCCAGGTGATCGCCAACGGTATCCGCACCGGTATGGTGAATATCAACGACTTTGGTATCAACTACCTCTGCCAGTCCCTTCCGTTCGGTGGTGTCAAGATCAGCGGCTTCGACCGCTTTGCCGGCCGCGAGGGTTTGCGTGGAAACTGCGTGGTTCGTGCGTCGACGACGGACCGCATTCCTGGCGTGAAGACGGTCATCCCGCCGATCCTTCAGTACCCCATTTCTGACGCCGCCTTTGGGTTTATGGAAAACCTCTCCCAGGTGCTCTACGGAAGAATTGCGAATTCTATTGCGTCTGCAGCCCGACTTGCGTCCTTCAAGCCACCCAAGACTAAGAAGGAGTAAGCATTAAAAAGAGATCATTTTTTTTTTCTAAAATATCAAAAGTAGTGGTTTCAAGTAAATGGTAAAATATGTAAAAGGCTTAAAAAAAGAAAAAGATAAGTTATCCCTTTTTTTTTTTTTTTGCGCCCTATGCTCGCCACTCCAATAGCAAAAAATATCCTCTACAATAACCTGATATATTTTTTTTTTTTTTGTTACCCTTTCCCTCCCTCTGTTCTGCCTTTGATTTAATTCCCTCTATTCTCCTCACTTTACCACGAAGAAGAAAAAAATAGGAAAAATAAAAACATGTTTCCCGGTCTCTGTGGTGAGATGGCAGCCACCCCTTACCGCGTGTTTCTGGGTACGCTGCCGACACTAGGAGTGGAGCAGCGCTTCCTGCGACAGTTCCAGGCGGTGTTCCCATGGTACACCTCCCGCAAGAGGGTAAAGGAGCAAGCCAACGAGTTCGTGGAGATTGACCTCGCCTCCTGTGATCCCGAGCTCATTCTACGATACACACACGTGTACTACGTTCGGCGACAGCTGTACGATGAACTCATTGACAAACAATTAACCTTGATTGAAACCGGCAAAACCTCCGGTGTCGCCGACGGTGCGTTGCACGCCTGCCTGGCGGAGTGCAACACCCGCATTCTTCCTCGCCTGGAGTATGAGAAGGTGCTGCTTAGTAGGGCGAAGCGGGCGTGCAATGTTCCTCACCGACGCGAACTGAACCCCACCGCCCCGTTAGAGCCCTATGACATCCCATGCATGATGCGCATCGTGGAGGAGGACGCGTGTGGGGTGGAGGATGCGGAAATGAAGGCCCGTGCCTTTTTACCCAGAGCACTGATAGACCGAAAGGCCGCCAAGCTGGTAGAGCACTTAATCGGTAAGAGCGATTTTACGCTCGATAAAAAGGACCAGAAAACGCTGTCTAGACTCGTCCCGGGGGATTACACCAAGGTAGGGTGTGTAGAAAAAGTACGACCGGTAGACGTGGCCACTGTTTTTCGATTTGTGGGCGAGCGTGGGGCGAAGTTACCCGCTGGCGAGTACTTTAAGCGTGCCCTATGGGGCCATGCGTTCCGCAAGTACGCGACGCACCCCGCCTACCTCAGCTCCATATCTTCTTATTGGGCAAAGGAGTGTGGTCTAGACAAGGAGTCTGCCCTCTCCACCATGCCGATGGATTTGGCCAAGGCGGTGACGCTACAACAGAATCTCTTCCCCGCGCATAAATATAGGGCGCAGTACTTGTACTGCTCCACCGATATTGCGCGCCAGCAGTGGAAGAGCGATAGTGTGATACCTTTACTGCGTCTGTTTCCCACGTTGGGCTCGCAGTGCGCCGAGGATTTAGCGGCGAGTGTAATAGTAGACTCGGAGTGGAGTAAGCTGAAACTCACAGAGGACGATAACCCGACCCAAGAGGGCGTGGTGCGGGAAGTGCGGCGGATAGTGGAGGAGGCGGGCTCCCTTTATGACAGCAACATAGACGGTATCCTAAATCGCGTGGAGGAAGGCGTGAAGATGTGCTGCCCCCAGCTGACAGAGGACGAGATAGCGGATATGAGCACCACCGCATCTGCAGAAAAGACAGAATAAGTGGCGGACCGCACTGCCTGTAGTAGGAACACAGAGAAACATTTTTGTTTATGTTTTAGCCCGTTGTTGTTATCACAGTCGTGACACAACACGTTACACATACGTATAATTAAAAGTTTAAGAAGAGAAAGGAGGCTTATTGCGCTCTTTTTTTTTTTTTTTGTTAGTTGTAGCCATGAAAAAGAAGCACCATTGCATATCTCTATGGAGTGACGGTGATGAACTATTTTTGTTCGTTTCCTCTTTCAACATTTTCTTTCCTTCCTTCTTTTTATTTTGTTTTTGTTATTAGCAATGAAAAGTGTATCCCCTGGTCTTCGCAGTGTTCTCACACAGGCGATCGCAACGGGGGATGTGAACCAATGTTGTGGTGTTTTGCGGCGTATTTTTAGTGAAACCGTTGTGGAGGGCGGACCACGCAGTAGTGCTCCCCTAACGCGGCGGGTGGACGTCCTTTCGCAGTTTGCGGACGGCCCCCATTCAACTCCGTTGGGAGACCTCTCTAGCATTAGGGATGACATTGGGAAGGTGGTCGACCTCGGCAAAGTGTGCCTCAAGACGGACCCCAATTTGGTGAAACCGACAACGATTAGTGTTCTGTGCCATTCCGCACAGAGAACAAATAGATGGCAGGATGCGCTACACTTGAGTGCGTTTCTCCCGTCCGCCCCTCCCCCTATCTTCCTTTCTAGCCTCCTCGACCCTGGCAATACCGCCCACATCCTTCGCCATTGTAGGGCGCGGGAGTGGGACGTGGACATCACAAACGGTATACGGCGGTTATCCTCCGTGTACGGGTCGTGGTCGGCCGCTCTTCTCCTAGCACGAGAGGGGGAGCGGCAGTTTGCAATGGGAGAGTCCTTCTCCGCCGCGGTGCTTATCCCGCATTTGGCGAACAGTGGCAAGGAGGAGGAGGCAAAGACGATCTTTACCACAGCTGTTGCACAGGGCTCCTTCACTTCCGCGCCTCTGGTGGCACAACTGATCTCGCAGACGGCGGAGCTTGGCCGTTGGGAGATGAGCTTATCGATGCTCAAGACGCTGGGGGCCACACAGGAAACCTCCCAACTCCTTCCCACCAGTGCCGATTTTTTCAGGCGCATCATCGATGCTTCTCCCCACTGGAGCGCTGCCCTGTATGTGTTTCACCTCGCCCGCACCGCAGAAGTTCGACCCGACAGTCGAATGGTAAGCATCGTGATTGGTCTGTGCGATGCGGCCGGCGTGTGGTCGGAGGCGACCAAAATATACGATTTAGCCGTCAAGGAGGGATTCATGGAGAGTCTTACCCTAGAAAGTACCTATCAGTCGTTGGTGCGGTCTTTTGCGGCGGAGCGGCAGTGGGAGAAGGCACTCGAGGCGCTGACGTGGATGACCAAAGCCGGCGACGCCTCCACCGCGGCGGGGAAGTGCGAGCTGGTGGAGATGTGCCAGGAGGCGGGACAGTGGGAGGCCGCCTTGGCCGTGGGCGTGGAACTGTTCGATCACCATCCCGAGCTGCTGTCCGAAAAGACGTCACTGAGCCTTCTGTTGGCGTGCGCGAGTGGGGGACGGTGGGAGACCGCCTTTTCCATCTACAAGAAGCAGCGAGAGGACATTCGCCTGTCACCGCACCCCCTCGCGGTCTGCGCGGTCCTACAGTCTTGTATTACTGCTGAGAGGTGGGCTGAGGCGCTGCGGGTGTTGTCCATTGCCAGGGAGGATCAAACCACCACCGTACTGCCACCGATGGCCCATCGACTCGCCATGAAGGCGTGCGTACAGTCTGGCCGGTGGAGCTCGGTGATGCAGCTGCTGCAGACCATGAAGGAGGATGGGCTGCCGCACGACAACCACAGCCAGCGACTGGGAATGTGGGCGGCGGCGATCGAGGGACAGTGGGAATTGTCACTGTCCTACTTGAAGCATATACCAATGCAAAACCGCACCTTGCAGGACCGCATGTTAATACGTGGCGCCACCCGTTATGTTAGTCCAAGTGCCAGCTCCATTGCACTGCGCTATCTCCAGTCGAAATAATACAATTTTTGTACATTATAAAATATGATTTCTCGTGGTTGGGAGGAAAACATTCGCTTGCTGTTCGCTTTCCTAAAATAAGGCATTTACTTTGGGTCTTTATTGGTGAACCAATTTTTTCGTTTTGTGGTTATCACGGTCGTGAACCATTTCCCATCACACCTGTTTCTCTCACTCTTCTTCGTACAGACGATTACTACACATTAAACAAAAAGTTTTCCTTTTCCATCAAAAAAATGGCCCCTTCGATCCCAACCCCCAGCAAGTCCTCCGACAACGGTAAGGCTGGTCTCTACGCCAAGGAGTTCGGTGTCAGTGGAATAATGGGAGCCGCCGTGGGCGTGGCTACCCGTCGACTGACGTCTGACGCCCTCTACGGCGCTGGTCTGTGCTTCGTGGGCCTCCAGACGCTCGCCTACCTCGGCTTCGTCAGCATTAACTGGACCGCCATTAGCGGTGCCATCTCTGACTTGTGCGATCAGAACGGAGACGGAAAGCTGGATATGGAAGATGTGAAGATCTTCTTTAAGAAGATGATGGGCTACCTCTCTCGCGGTCTCCCCGATGCCGCCGGTTTCACGTCCGGCTTTTTCGTTGGCGTCAAGTATCTGGCGTAGTGTGATCCACTTTCCACAACCTCATTTTTTTTTTCCTCCTTGATTTTACCTTTATTAAAAAACGTTACTTGTATGCTGTCCATACCAGAAACGAAATCCTGACAAGACAAAATGTAGAGTGTGGCGTCCAATGCCTTTTTTTTTTTCTAAGGTAATGTAAACGATAATACCTTTTTGTTTGTTGGTTTAGCTGATTATCCTATCAAAAGTGCCAGCGGCTTATTGCTACTATCTGTATCTTCCTTTTTTTTTTTTTAAAGGGAACACACACTGCCAAGCGATAGGCACCCATGTTTTCAAGCTGGTTTTCTGGAGACACCACTACCGCAGAAGAGAATGCGGAATCCAAGAAGGAGGAGGACACGATCGTTGATTTGCTCTCCGGTTGGATGGGTAGCACGGCGGAGGTCATCAATGGAGGGTTGGCGGCGGTGAACGACATGATTGAAACCGCAGAGAAAACGGCCTCTACGCACACTCCCGGTACGTTTAATATGGATGTGGCGATCCTGACGGAGCTGCCAGAGCAGTGGCAGGACAACCGACGGGCGTGGTCGCTGGCGGTGGAGGCGTCCCTCTCCCACGAGGGCTTCTGCCGCCTCTCCCTAACAGACGTCCTTAACGAGACGACGCAACACGAGGACATGAAGGAGGTTTTATCCTCCTTGTGTGGCGACAACTGGACACAAGAGGTGAAGAGCATAGAGGCGTCACAGTTCATTCCGTCCGAGAGTTTTGTCGAGTGGCTCACTGGGAACCCCGCCATCCACAATGTATTTAGTCAACTCGTCCCAGAACACATTTCCGAGGAAACGTATTTCAAAAACATTGGTAGCAAGTGGACGCTACTGCGACACAGCGAGCGAACGGTGCAGCTGGTGGAACTAGTAAGGCCATGAGCGGCCCAGATGCCACAAGCCCGGCGTGCTGGGAAGAACTAGACAAGGAGGTCGAGTGTATTGAAGCGGATCGTGTCTTTGTCGAGGAACAGGAAAAAGAGGTGACGGAAAATATCGAACATGCGGCGGGGAATATCAAGTTGCTCGAAACGCTTCTGGCAAAGAATGAGGTGTCGTCCCCACTAGCGGAGTCTGTGCGCGACAGCTGCGTGTACCATGGAGAGAAACTAGCGCGTCTGGGGGCGGCCATCGAGGAAAGTAGTGGTCGATTTCAGGGCACCGCGCTAGATATAAAGGATGGGTCGACGTACCGCTCTCTGCAAGAGACCATTGCCACCTTAAAACGGCTGGAGGAAGTATTCGAGACGGAAAGGGCAGCTGCGGTGGACGGTGGGGACAAGTCCCCCCAGCCCAGCGACTGCCGACAGGGCCGAGCTCAGTGTCGAGCGTGCTGCTTCTGTCGAAGGGGAGGACCTGTCTTTTGAGGCGGTGCTGCCCTGGGAGACCGAGAAGGAGGAGTAGATGTTTCTAGATTGTCTGATCTGCAACCTCACCTTTATGAGCTCCGTTGTTTCTCTGGAGTTGAATCATACAACGCCCAACGCCCACGCATTACTTTCCCTGTCTCCAATTCACTTCTTCTTTTTTATTGCCGCGAGCTCTACTTTTTGTTCACATTAGTTTTCCATGAGCTCCAAAGCGTTCCCTGTGTTAAAGTTGCCGAGCGTCCGGCAAACGTACATGACGCAGGTGGCCCCGCTATCTAGTGAGTTGGAGAAATTATTGTCAGGACACGCGCGGGGAGGGAACCAGTTTCGCGTATCCGACAGTGGCTCTATTGAGAGTACATTAGTGGTTGGGTCGTTGAAGATACCCCTAGTTTTTGTGGGTGAACCGACCGAGGAAAAAGACGAAGAGAGAGGTGCTGGTTCATTCTCCCGGGTTGCCCGGAGCGTTTCCAGTCCAGCTGGACACTCTACGAAGCGTACGTGGGTTCCTGACGCCCGGAATCCCCAACCGCAAATGTGACGATCAGTTCGCTCTGTGTGGCGGCGGCGCTGCAGCCCGCCTACGATTCCCGTCTCATAATGGACCGACTCTACCGCGTCGCGCGTAGACGACACTTTTCTCTCGCGGGGACCGAATCGTTGCTGCGGGTGGGTTCCTCACTGAATGTGGATGGACTGGAGTTGACGTTTCCCTACCACTGCGGCAGTGAGCACTCGATAAAAGAGTACCTGGACATATCCCCCGAGGTATGTGCCCTGTTCGACGAAAACGAGACCGGTACTAGTCTGCACGGGTGCAAGGTGCTCACGCGTTACGGTGTTTCCACCAGTGTAGGTGTGGTGAAGAAGGAAGGCGTGCTGGGGGTGCCTGCCCTCCTGTGGCACCCTAGTGGAGCGGCGTGCGCCCGCTTGGCTCCCCTTTTACACGCCTGCCGACGCATCAAGGTGGGAGACGTCAAGCTCGTTTACAATGGTCCCAGCAGTAGCTGTGATGTGCTGCGGCCGGAAAGTCCGCGTCTCTACATGAAGGACGACGCCATAGACGACACCGTATGGATCACCCAAGGTTTGTTCAATGGCGTGCCAGGGCAGGCGTGGGATGATAAGTGGGACGTGATCGGGGTAGCGTTTAACGACGCCTACGGTGAGATGGATCTCATTGGGCGCCACCGAGAAACAAAGGAAGAGATGCCTTTAGATGATCTTCGGCACCCGACTGCTGAGTGATGCTGTTTTGTCACAATGTTTTCACACTCTATTTTTGCTTTTTTTTGTTTTGTCGCGAAAATGGCTGACCTCCTGTGCGATTTGTTATCTTCCTATTCGACCTTTTCCTATGCTCTTCCTTTTTTTTTTTTTTGGCCATAAGCACATTAGTTGTCAGTATTCCGAGAAGTGTGCGTATGAGTCAACCGAGAGTGGTGGTAGAGATGGAGGGCGACGACGCCATGCAGGAGACCCTTTTCGTCCCGGTGGATAGCTTGCGGCAAACCTTCTTTAGTGACTTGGATGCCTCCTCCAAAGTCAATCCAAATCGTAGACGTACGGTGGAGGATAGTGAAATGGCGCAGCAGGCCTACATCCTCACCCGGGATGCGGTGGTGGGTACGTTTAACCACACTGTTGAAAACATAATGGCCGATGCCGCCTCCCCCAGCCGCGACGCCTCTCCTCAGAGACCGACCGACGTGGTGCCACGCGACGCGACCCCACGGACGAAGCGGACTAGTAGACGAAGGGCCGTTAGTGCGATGGCGACCAACGTGGCGGCGGGCTGTTTGGCCGGGGCGGTGATACGCCGCTGCACCAGCGGGGTGTTGGGGTATATTTGCTGTAGTGTGGTCTTTGCGCAGTCCCTCTCCTTTTTAGGATACGCCAACATTCGTTGGAAGGCGCTCGTGCAGGACTCCGTCAACTTGGTAGTGAAGGGGTTCAACGGCACCCCAGACCCCCAGGACGGAAGGCTAAAGTACTACAGCATGATGCTAGTGACCACCCTTTCCGCCACCATCCCACGTCGACTGTCATTTTGGGCAGGGGCCACCGTAGGCTACATCTTGTTGTGAAAGGTATTGTTTTGTAAAAAAAAAAGTACTGTAGACCGAGCTAATTTTGTGATGCGTGCCTTTTCATTTTAACAATCTTCAAATCAAACATAAATCTACTCTTTAAATAATTGTATTTTGCCCACGAGATATAATCTCATCTTTTGCACGTATGGTCTCTTGTTTGGTTTTCACTTTCGTATCTGTGCTGTTTCTGCATGTTCCTCTCTCTCTCTCTCTCTCCCTGTTGTGCATGATTCAGCAATAGAGTTTAGAAGAGTTCCATGCCCAATCTTTGCGTTTCCTGTACATTCAACCCTCCCGTTATTACCGTTTTAGGATCCTACCTGCGCGACGATACGATTCGGTTGCTGGAGCACAATTTAGTTTTATCCACCTCAACATCTGCCAATGTGACCGGCGAAACGCCAAAGTTTGTGTTCTTTTCCAACCCAGACTATTGGAAAATTAGCTTTCCTCAGCACTTTTGTGATGAGCTGCACAAGTCCATCTTTATTTCCACCATTATGGATTGCCTCTCGCAGGAGGGTTGGATCCTACGCGCGAGTAACACGGTGTGCGATGAGGAGACCGAAATGGATACCTCGAAACTGTTCTTCACCTTGAATTAAGTGTCGTGTGCCACGATCATGTAAACTATTCACACAAACTCTACTACGATTTGTTATCTCTTTTTTCGTTTGACCTTTCGTCGAAATGGGCTGTGTTGTTTGATGTACCATACACAATCTATCTTTGTCCCTTTCTTTCTTTTTCAAGGAATATTCTTGTCGAAGCGCTTCGTCCTATGGCTGTTGTCAAGCGCCCTCTGTGGGGACTCTTCCTCCCCGCCACCTACACGAGCCGCGTGCACGCCGCGTCTTTTTATGCCCCCTTTTTAATGTTCTGTATCGCCTCCATCTCCATTCTCGTGAAGCAGTCCTACTACCGCGCGAACCTCGCCGACGAAGAGACAAAGACGTATGATAGGATCGACCGACGTGCCTATGTGGCGCTTCCGAATGGAAAGATGGCGCTGGTGTATCCCATTATTGATACCCAGTCGACCTTCAGCAGAACCGTCATCTCGTTCTTAGATGCCATCAACCCGTTTCCTTAAAGATATACAGGGAGTGGGAGCACAGAGAGGTTCATTGGGAGGGATGCAAACATGAACCATACAGATTAGTAAATTATAGGATATCAACTTAGTTTTAGCTTAATGTTTCTTTCTTTCATTATGATTCTTTTTTCTTTTTTTTGTGTTACGTACTTAAATATTTGACAAAGCAAAAAAAAAAAAAAAACCAACCGAAAGCACAGAATGCGCCTTATCCTATTTTTTGTCTCCTCTTTTTTTTTATATGGTTACTTCGTTTCCCTTTTCCTTTCTGAAAGTAGTCCAACAAGTAGAATAACAGTGATTGGGTGTCGCTCATTGTTTAGTATGGGAAGGATTGTTCGACAAGGCAGTATTCTATAGGGAAGTCAACGAGTGATACTATAAATCATCTTTGTAATATTTTTAACCAATGAGTGTACCGCCCACTCCTGAGAGTAGTCATGAGAATGCGATTAGCGGTGGGGAGATTGACTTTAAAAACATTACCCGTCTGTGCCGCCGTGGACTACCCATCTTGTACAGACCGACGTACTGGAAAATCATCATGGGGTTCTACCCTCTCACCCGACGGTCCTGGAACACCGTGGAGGAGAGGAGTGTGCGAGAGTACGATAAAATAGCGATGTCCCTTTCGACATCCGACGCGGACGGCGTTTTTACCTTTACAGATGACTTGTTAAAAGTGATTGACTTAGATATCGCGAGGACAATGCCAGACGTGCCCTTCTTTTCCGATCCTGGCACCACCGTGACTGTTGGGACGTCGAAGACGGTGACGTTCACAGTATCCCAGCACTACCTTCGCCGGGTCATTTATCTCATCGCTCGTGTGAATAAAGGAATTGGATACGTGCAGGGCATGAACGAGTTTGTCGCACTGCTGCTCTATGCCTTTTCGCAGGGTAGCACCGCCCGCCTGGACCGAAGGGTGGAGGCGGATTGCTTCTTTTGTTTCCAGACCCTGCTGGGGTTCTTGGGGGATGACTTCTGTCGTGCGCTAGACCAAGACTCCGACACTGGGGTCCACACCACCATGCGGCAGTTCGACAACTCGCTAAGGTTGTTTGATCCCGAGGTACTGGAGCACCTATGTAGTCTGGGGGTAACGTCTGAACATTATGCGCTGCGCTGGCTGTTGCTTCTCTTCATTCACGAGCTAGACCTCCAGCATGTGCTTCGCATTTGGGACTTTTTACTCTCCTTCGGGGACGAGCTGCGCAGCGCCGCCTTCTTCGTCGCCGCGGCCATGTGCCACAACCTGCGGGATACCATTCTCGCCTCGGAATCCATCTCCGACGTCATCCCACACTTACACCGCTACCCCGGGGACCAAATGGAGAATGTTCTCCGTATTGCGATGCGGTGGATCCTTGTGTGTGGGTTAGAGATCATCCCTAAAATAAAGAATGCGTCCGAGGAAGAAATTGGCGCCCTACGAGTCAAGTTTAATTTAGATGGGAAGTCCCCAATGACGCCAAATGGCACCCGTAAGGCTGGTTGGTTCACGCGTTTGTTTTCCTCTTAGCGACGAGTCGTGGGATGGAGTGAAGCTTCCATTTATCGAAGAACGTAAAAAAAAAAAAAATGTATATTACGCACTTACTTACGTTTCTTTCTGTCATTATGATGTGCACCTTCTTTTCTACATTTTGGTCGATTGCATAGTTGCGTCTGTTTCTTATTTCCTCTGCATCTCCCCCCTCTTTGCTCACGTCAAGTTTCTTATTAGAAAATGTTTTCCTTGTCTGGTGCACCGAGCATCAAACCGGAAAAGAAGCAGACGGTGTACTCTCACAAGTTTGACATTGCGGACGACGATGACTACATTGGAACGTTCAGCGAAACCGAGGCATCGACGTCGAAAAGTAAAAAGTCCAGCAGCGACAATGACAAGAAGAAATCTAGCAAAAAGGAAAAGAAGCACTCCGAAAGCGATAACTCCTCCGGGAAAAAGTCATCCAAAAAGAACAATCCAGCGAGGCCGCCTACTACTCCGACGACTTTGAAGAGGATTCACTAGAGGAAAGCAAAAAGAAAAAGAAGAAATCCAGCTCGAACGAGAAAAGTTCAAAGTCAAAGAAGAAGGAAAAAGTCAAGGAGGTAGAGGAGGAGTATGAAGATGACTTTGAGGAGGAAAAAAGTATCCAGCGCGCCGAGCGACAAAAAAGAGGATAGCTACGAGGAGGACTTCATCCAGGAAAGCGAGGACTCCATATCGGCCGGAAACTCTTCCCAACACACCGTGATGCATACACAAGAGGGGGATAATGAGCTTGTGGCGGAACTAGAAAAGAAGTTGAAACTAGAAAAGGAAGCGCATGAGCGGGCCATTGAAAAATTTATCGAGGAGCAAAATGAAAAGGAAGCCCAACTAAAGAAAAGACAGGCCACCCTGGAGCAGACCATCAACCGTTTGCAGCAGCAGCAGGAGACGACGATTGAGGAGCAGGTCGCCAAGTTGGTGGAGGAACGGCTAGCGTCCGTAAAGGCAACCACGCCGGTGGCGGAGAAAAAAGAGCCAGAAGAGAAGGACTCCGATGGCGAAAATGAAAAGAATCCCACCTCCGTGGAATTGCAGCGGAGACGCCGTCGGGAGAGGGAGCGAGCCCTCGCCCTGCGAAAGGCGGAGGAAGAGAGCGCCGCCCACTCCTTATTTCAGCGGTTGGCGCAGGACGTCAGGGAGGTGTTTCACGAACTGAACCTGTCGGTTGTGGCGGCGGAGAAGGAGCGGCTTATTAAGGATGAACGGTACCGCAAAGAGCGTGAAATGAAGGACCGTCGTGAGGAGATGGAGCGTGCGGAGAAGCTGCAAAAAGAGCTCAAGGAGCGCGGAGAACGAGAGGAAAAGTTCTGGGCTAACGTGGAGCAGAGGGAGGATAAGTTTCGCACCTTCTTGGAGGAACGCATACAGAAGGACGACGAGGAACGGGAACAGCGGCTGAAGCGGGACTTGGAAGACCGCGCCACCCGTGTTCGCAACGAGCGTGAGCTGCGGGATGAGATGGAGAAGATGGAAAAGGAGCGGCGCGCAAAGGCCGACAGCGAGGAACGGGAACGCGACCAGTCCTTGCTGCGGAGCCAAATTGAAGAAATCAAGCAGCAGTACAAGGCACAGCTGGATGAGCTACGGCACCAGTTTGACCTCCAATACCAGCACATGGAGGAAATTCACAAGAGTGAACTCCGGGCAGCCGAAAAGCGACACGAGGCCGTCACCGAGTCCCAGCTGCAGCAGTTCTCGAAGCAGCTCACCCTGGTCGAAAAGCACACGGGTAATGCGGAGCACCTCGAGGGCGTGATAGAGACCCTCCGAAAGGAGATGAACAACACCAAGGATATGACACAACAACTGACGGCGGAACGACTGGAAACCCTCCAGCAGAAGGAGAAACAACTGCAGGAGCAGCGGGAGTACATCCAAACGATTGTGGAGGATTACAACAATGCAAAGGCGGACTTGGAAAAGGAGCGCACCCGCGTCGCCAGCATTCATGGCAAGTTTGAGATTAGTCTGTCTAGTTTTATTAAAAACAGTGAAGAGGATCGAAGACGATTGTTGGAGTCGCACGCCCACCTTGACACGTTGCGCCAGCAGGCCGAAAAGGACAGAAAGATGATGCTGATGGAAGTGGCCCAGGAGCGGAAGTTTGTCGAACAACAGCAGGAGGAGTTCCTCTCCAAGAAGATGGAAGTGCTGTCTGAGATCCAATCGGAGCGGATGGCGATTGCGCGGGAACGGACGGAGGCTGCCGTCTCTAGAGAGCGACAGAATCGAGACGAAACCGATATCCTCAAGTCCCTCCGCGAACGGGAAGAAACCCTCGCGGAAAAGATTGACTCAATTGAGCAAGATAGAATCATGACAAGTGAACTAAAGATGGAGCAAACCCGCGCCTACCAGGCCGCGGTGGCCGAACGCGAGGCGCTGCGTCGGGAGAGAGAAATATTTGAACTAGAAAAGGAGCAACTGCTCAACAAGTTTGAGGAGATCCGCAACAGGGCCGAGGAGGCGGCAATGGCGCAAAGCGCGGTGATCAGCGAGCAGGTACGTCAAAAGGCCAACGCCATGGACATTCATCAGGATCCGCTTTTTCTGGACAACAACTCTAGCAGGATGCAAGTGAACCTCGCACGGCAACGCGCCATTCTGCAAAAAATTGGCGTCTGAGTCGTATGTTCCTTTGGTTTTCTGTGATACAATTTATAGACCAATGATCATTTTTAGAGTGATAGATTACTTCTACAATCATACCAACGTTTGGAAAAAGAAAGAAGCGATTTAATATGTTTACGCAATTCATGCCCCTATTACTTTTTTTTTATATGCGGTGTCAAGTGAATTCTTTTTGATGTATTCTTCTTCTCTCCAATCCTTTTTCATTCTACTAGTCGTAAATGTTTTCACGATCTGTACGTAGGTTTTCAGGTGGCAAGTCGATTGAGTTTGGCGGAGAGGCGCGCCAGACGATGCTTGCCGGTATTGAGCGCATCGCCACCGCCGTCGGGGTCACACTCGGGCCGAAGGGAAGAAACGTGATCATTCGCCAACCCGACGGGGAACCCAAAATCACAAAGGACGGTGTGACCGTAGCTCGTTCCATTAACTTTCACGATCAATTTGAGGATATCGGCGCGAGGCTCATTCGCCAAGTGGCCGGTAAGACGAACGATGTGGCGGGTGACGGTACCACCACTGCCACTATTCTCGCCTGGAGTATTTTTGCGGAAGGGTACAAGAGTGTGGCGACGGGGGCCAATCCGATGGATCTAAAGCGAGGAATCGACATGGCGGTGCGGTTGGTGCTGGAGAGCTTGAAGGAGCAGACCCGCCCTGTCTCGGACTTGGCGACGCTGGAGAATGTGGCCACTATCAGCGCAAACGGTGACCGCGAGCTGGGCTCACTGATTGCTAATGCGGTCCAGTCGGTCGGTGTGGATGGGTTTATTACCGTGCTGGACGGTAACTCCGTGAAGACGGAGTGGCACCGCTACGATGGCTGGAGTGTTGAGCACGGGTTCATCTCCAGTGCACTCGTGACGGACCACACGAAGTTGACCTGCGAGCTGGAGAACCCGGTGGTGTTTATCACGAACGAGGAGTTGAATGCGGTCCCGGATGTGATTCGTTTATTAGAGGTCGCCAAGATTAAAAACAGACCTTGTGTCCTCGTAGGGCCCAAGTTCTCCGAGGGGGTGCTGCAAACGGTGTTTCATAACCACACCCACGGCGCTCTACAGATTGGGGTCGTCTGCTGCCCCGAGCTGAAGGAGGAGGAGCTGAGTGATGTGGCGCACGCCTGCGAGTGCCAGGTGGCAAAGGTTAGCTCCATCGGTGTCGTCGATGACGTGTCGTGCCTTATGGGGTCGGCAAAGAAGTTTGAGCAAACGATGGATAGTACGATTATCAGCGGCGTAGCCAGCCCCGAAAAGCGGGTTCGCCTGCTCCAGAGTCGGCTGGAGCGCTTGCTCTCCGAGGAGGATAAGGAGCGCATGCGGGAGAGAATCTCCAAGCTGAGCGGCAAGTATGCGGTGGTTCGTGTCGGCGGACACTCCTCCATCGAGATTAGCGAGTCCAAGGATCGCGTAATTGATGCCCTCAACGCATCGCGGAATGCACTCGGGGAGGGTATTGTCGCTGGTGGCGGTGCGGCCTTACTGCATGCGTCCAAGAAGCTAGACGAGGTGCTCATGGAGGATGATGACATTGAGCAGGATAGACGGACTGGCGTGCAAATTGTACGCAACGCTATTCGCCTTCCCATAAAGAAGATCAGTGAAAATGCAGGTGAGGAGGGTGCCGTCACGGTGGAAAACGTCCAGGAGTACCAAGACACCTGCATGGGCTACGATGCACAGAATAGTACTTATGTGGATATGTTCGAGGCCGGCATTGTGGACCCCGTCCGCGTGGTGCGGTCGTGCGTGGTGGATGCCGCCTCCGTGGCTGGACTCATGATCACCACGGAAGCGAGTGTGTGCGACTACAGGCCCACACCGGATAGAAAACGCAAGTAGCGAAATCTCTCCACACACACATATATAACATTTTTCTTAACAAACTAATATTTACTTTTACTCGTAAAGTGCCACTAGTTTCCTTCTTTCCTTGTAGACGGATTGTGTTGTTGCTGTGTTGGTCCCCCCACAGACTTCATACACCAATCTCCCTTTCCCTTTCATTCTAGTGTAGTAAGTGGAACCCTATTCTACCCCTACAATATGCTAAAGTTCACTCGCGTATTTCGGGCCATGGCCCCAGAGCTGCAGCTCGAGTACGTTCCTCTCATCTTTACGAGGACGATTCTCGGCCCACAGGGCGGCTTTGCTGGAGAGGAGCGACTCATTAAGCGTGAGGTGGCGCAAAAGTATCTCGCAGACGGCCACGCGGTAACCCCGTCGGAGGAGTCGCGCGCCGGTGTCTGGTGCTTCAACCCCACTTCCAATCAGTTCGACCGTTTTGTGGAGCGCAACGAGGAGTTTCTCGACTTTGCCTCGCGAAAGCGGCAGTGGTTAGATGTGTACTGGCGTGTGAACACTGGTTACCTTCTCTTCGGCCGACAGTCTTGGGGCCAGGGCTGGCTGCTGAACTGTCCTCTGCGTAAAATTGACATTTCCCAGAAACTGTGGGAGCAGTACAAGGTGAGGGTCGACCCTAGACTGGTAGAATTTAGGGAAAAGGATCGCCGAACTGGCATTCAGGACTTAGGGCACAACTGGTGCTGGTTGTATCTCCCTGGCGCAGAGGAGTTGGGCATAGATCGTGAGGTGTACGACAACAAGCGCGTCAAGGTGCGCATGCACATTCGCAAGTTGAGTAGTTTTGACGCACTATACTAGCCAAGTGTGGAGGGTCCTGTAGGAGGCGGATGGTTTACCGATCCAATAGTTACAATGACAATAATTATAAAAAAAAAAAAAGCACATGAACACATGATAATTGTAGCAAGAGAGGAATCGTAGTGCATTGCACAAGGATTTCTTGTTTTTTTTTTTTTGTGAAGTTATTGTTCGTATGACATCCAATCTTTCACTTTCCCCCTTTTTTTTTTTGTTAGCCGTACCACACTAGAACGAAACATGCTTCGTCTGTTCCTTTCCAGGAGACGCGACACACTGAGTCTGACTTATGTCGCGGCAAAGCGACTGCAGTCGTCGAACCACAATAGCGGAAAGTCCACCGCAGAGGAGGACAAGGAGGAGATTGAGCGGGAGAGGTTGTTGCGAGAGCGGTTTGCGCAAAAGGTGCAAGGGCAAACCCCAGGACAGAACTTTCAGTCCGACTTTAACGCCGCTGGTGGGTTTCCCACCGCGCCTGGTATACCGAACCCCGAGGCAGCCCAGAAGGTCTTCCGTCTTCTCTTCTACATGTCCGCCCTCCTTTTCCTGCTGCTCATAGTGCCACTCACCGATAAGAACTCGCCCATGTTCAGGATGCAAGGGATGCCGTGGTGGGAACTGCCAGTCGGGACGTCGTCTTGCTTTTTACTTCTTAGAATACTGTATCCTCGGTCCGAGGAAAACCACATTAAGGAGGAGTTTGAGGCGGAGTGCAAAAAGAACATTTATTTGACGCTAGATCAGTTCATCAACTGGCGTTACCCGCATCTCTTCGATGGTTACCGCTACAATCAGGCTCAGGTGATCGCGACGGTTGCCGCCTGCCTGTCGGCGGCGTCGGATCTCAAGTTTGCCAAGACCATGTACAAGGCCGTGGGCCGTAACAAGGATACGAAGAACTCCGTCGACGAAGTGGTTGACGCGATCCGTCGCGAATACAGCTCGTTGTTCTAGTATCTCCCTTTTTGACAGTTGGCTCTTTATTTGTTTGAGGGAATAGCATACCTCTCGTTTAACCAAAACAAACAAACAGAAACCAACACTATTTCCTTTGTGTTTATTGCACAGAACTCTAGCGGAAACCATATTTAGCTGTGCGATTTCATGCACATTCACAAATACAACCAACCAAGTGATTCTCAAAGTCTTTTACATTGAATCTTTTTTTTTTTTGTTGTTGTTGTTGCTGTTCCGTGTTTGAACCGGTTTGACGAGAGAAAGAAATAACATCGACGAAAACACTTTTTTTTTTTTTTCATTGTCTTTCTCCTTTTTTTTTTTTTAGGTGTTTTCCCCCCTGACTACATCTAGATACGAAATGCGTTCCTCGGCGGGGACCACTGGTGTTAGCAAGGAGGTGCTGGAGTTTAGGGAACGACTTCAGATGGACCGACAGAACAGACATCGCTCGGTGGAATCGGAGGAGGAAGAAGCCTACTTCAACAGCGCCTCGACGGGATTCGAAAAGTCTTTCTTTCGGTTCTTGCACCCTAAAAACCCGTACCGTGCGAGAAAACGTGTGTCGCGCATCTACTGGGAGGCATGGGGTACGTTTCGGCTGAGTTTCTTTCTTGCCGGTCTTGGTGTACTGCTTTTGTGTATTGGAGGGGGTTGTGTGAACTATTGCGAAGAGCCCTCCAGAGGCTTTGTACTCTTACTCGCCGCTGTGATTGTGTTGCTCCCTGGTTGGTATAGTATGTACGCCTACTACTGCTACGTGCGTTGTTACAAAGGCTCCACATTGCTGAACTTTGCATGAGTATCCAAAGAAAAATTTTTTTTTTTTTACAAATGCCCATTTTTTTTTCTCATTACTGTTCACCTTACTTCCGCTAGAGCTGTTTGTTCTCTGTGTACTTTCCCCCCTTTCTTCTTCTTTATAGACTGTGCAAGGCGTACAACATGTCACGATCGGCCGACCGCACCAACACAGCGCCAACGAGGCACTACCCCGATGTGGACCTTTCACTCCGGCCGTATGTGACGTTAGTGGACGCGGCAATGTATCTTTCCAAGTCCTCTCACGGTGCCATTTCCTTTTCCAGCGCCCTTCAAGGTCTACCGAGGAAACGTATTTTTTCGCAAGAGGAACTGCTTTCCTTACGTTCTACAGATATTCAACCGCAACCCACGGGTGTTTCTACTACCGTCTCCACCCGCGTGTCGACCTCCCAGACAAGGCCGACGGTCATGACGGGGCACCGTTCCTCCAAGTCTCACAGTACTTCACCAGATTTTGCCATCACCAGGGACATGCTTGGCACCTACCCGTCCCGTCGAGGTGAACACACCGACGACACACGCAGTCCCTCTCCGTTTCCTCCTCGAGAGCGGTCCTCGTCCTCCAGTCGGTCGCAAGGACTGTCCTCGGACGGCCAGAGCTGGAAATCGGGATCGAAGGTGTGTCACCAGTTCATGACGACCGGCCGCTGCTCCTTTGGGTCCCGCTGTCTCTATCACCACGGCAGCGGTGGTTCCCCTTCGCTGACGGGGCGGAACTTATCCTCAAGGGGCTCGCCGTCCATCGTTTCTGAGCTCACCCTGTCAGAGAAGCGAGCATTCCACGAACATGTGTTTTTCCGCGACCGAGAGGTGTCCCAGAGTCCGTTCCTCGAGAGAACTTCTCCCGCAGAGGAACGCCAAACACAGAGGGGATCTGCCCAGCCGAAACGCACCACTGACGTTGCCCCGAATCCAAAGTCAAAGTATGCGGCAGCGGTGGCGGTGTTACCCCCTAGGAACCCCCTCGCCACCATGAAGCTCAACACCATTCAGAACAATTTTGTCACGCAGAAGAAGGCCCATGTGGAACCGGAGCGGTATCCTTCCCCGCCTAAAGAGTACGCCGTCTATCCTCCTTTGCCTCCTCCGGCACCGGCATACTATCAAGATCCTTTGCATATGCGCGGCCGCCCGGTGTATCAGAATACACAACAGTACCCAACGTCCCGCTTCTCCGCCTGGGCACCTCCGTTTATCCCCAAGTACGAAATGAGCCCGTTTTATTCGCGCTACGGGGTGATGTAATACAACCTCTGCCATTCCCTTTTTTCCCCGCTTCACTTTTTTTTTTTTTTTGGACTGCTCATTATTAAAATTCAATGTGGTGTTTTCACCCCCTATTTCTGTGATTAGAGCTCCATACGCCCTCTGCGCGTTGTCTTTCCCCATTCCCTACAATCCATTTCTCTCTCTCTCTTTCCTCCTTACACGGTACGTCAGAACGTTCACTTCGATGCGACGAACTCTACAGCGGTACTTTGTAGACTATCTGCCGAAAGGGGGTGGCCACTGGGGCGCAGAAGCCCTCGAACCCACACCTCATCACCCAGGCGTTTCGTCGGACGGAGGTGGCGGCACAGAAGTCGGATGAAGCCATCTCGAACAAGGGGTTCTACTTTGCCCCTAAATTAGACTACGACACGGCGATGGGGGTGGCCCCGTTGCTGTCGAGAGAGCAGTTTGCTCTCCAGCAGGTATTCCACCGCGATGCAATCGATACGCTGAACCAACTGACGATCGGGACGGAGCTGGAGGGGCATAGCCTCGATGTGGTGATACGGAAAACCTCGTTTGACGCCACACGAGCCGCCATTCACACCGCGGCGGCGGAGCACTTCAACTACTGTTTCTGGTACAAGTCCCTCCGTCCGTGGGGTGTGTCCGTCCCTTCCGTGTTGCGGGAAGAGTTGCAATTACAGTATAGTCGCAACGGTATGCTGGATGGGGTGGAGGAGGTGCAACGTTTGATGTTGCTGAGTGCCCAGAATCAGTTATCCCGGTGTGGATGGGTGTACCTCGTGTGGACTGGCAGGATGTTCGACGTGCTGGAGTTTAGCCATGGCACGTGCCCTATTGGGAGCGGTTTGGTGCCACTGTTGGCGCTAAATGTTCACACCTCCTCCTTCGCGCACGATTACGCCCCACTGGACCCGAACGGAGACGATGGATTAGAAATTTATGTGCACAACTTTTTCAAGACGTGCAACTGGGGACTCGCCCATAGGTACTTCACAGAGGCGAACGTGAAGGAGTAGCCATAACAAGGAAATAAAAAGTTCAATATAATAGTGATATCTACATACACCTATACATTTTGTCCCTTGCGGTTTATGATGTGACTTTTTTTTTTTTCCAATCGTTAACACTAACGGAAACAAAACGTTTATTCTTCTCCCCGCCCTTTTACTTGTGACACTAGTTTTATTCCTTCCCTGCTCTTTCCCAAGTATGCTTCCCCCCACAGACGTTTACTCCGCCGTTATCGCCAACGAGTCTGGCGAGAGTGTGACGGTGGTGGTGGATTACACGATTCCCGAAAAACCGAACGAAAAGTTGGAGCTGGTGATCCCGCCCAACGGGACCGCCAAAGCGCCACAGAAGTCTGTCACCATCGGCAGTGCTTCTTTCACTGGTGTGATCGTTTCCATTTCCATCAAGGGCACTGCCGTGGCGTCTGAGGCCCCTTTCCCGGGTGTCAACAGTCCTGTGAAAGACTACAAGGTGCGTATTACCCACTCCGGTGGCAAGTTTGCCTTGAAATTTTAACTTTTTTTTTTTGTGTTGTTTTCTCTTTGCTTTTTTCGTATTCGTTTTCTTTTTTGCCATTGTGCTGGAGCTCATCGACTATTAAAACAAGGGATCGACAGTGACGATTGCGGTATTGTTCTTTTCCGAACTTTTGCTAATTACTTTTTTTTCTTTTCTCCACAACAACAACAACAAAAAGGAACAAAGGTTTTTATCGTAAATATTATCAAACAAATGTCTTCTCGTCAGGGCGGTAAGCAAAAGCCACTCAAGCAGGCCAAGAAGGAAAAGCACGAAGAGGATGAGGATGATTTGGCCTTCAAGCAGAAGCAGCGCGAACAGCAGAAGGCTGAAAAGGAAGCCATTGCTAAAATGAAGAAGTAATATCCATAATATTATAGGAAAGTTTTTGTTTTTTTCATAGCTTTTGATTTGTTCCGTCTTTGCAATGCCAGAAAGACTGTGTGCTCCATTAGGGTATGTTTCCCCTCACTAAAGACGAACAATGTGCCTTTTTCTCTCTCTCTCTCTCTCTCTCTCTCATAGCTTTGAATAGGAATACACTTCTGTCAAGATGCTGAAGCGTTCCTCCCTTGTTCTGTTTTCTACCTTCGCCACCAATCCCGAGACGGCGAGGCCACCACACGGCCCACCACGCGGTCTGGTCAATCGGTATGTCTCCATGGGTCTCCCACCCTGGGCGGCCTGGTGCAATAAGGTGAACCGACACTCCCTGTACCGCATGGCGGATATCTCCCCGCGAAGTTTTCTCCCCAAGGCCCCACACGAGATGGATGTCATCTGGTTGAATGAGCGGGTGAGGGAGCGTGTGCGGACGTCTAGGCAGGTGCAGAACGTGTACCGACAAATGAAGTATCCGTACGTGAAGACTGGAATCCATTTCAGTGACGTGCTAGACCACTGGGTGCAAGTGCCCATGGTGGAGGCGGCCATGTTCGAGGTGGAGCGCGATGGTGGGTTCGATAACTTTATCCTGAAGAGACCCGGCCCCGAGTTGAGGTCCACCTACGGCGAACGCATTAGACGACACCTACTGGTGCGTCAGCGGGAGATTAAGAAGAATTACGTTTTAGATCAACAGGCCGGGACACTGTCAGAGGTCATTATGCGTGAAGTAGCGGGCGCAAAGAACGAAGAGGAACTGGACAGTGTGCTAGAAAAGTACGGTATCAAGCCAGACGATTTCAAACATGCACTGGCGGAGAAGAGAATAAACGCACGATCCGCAGAGGCCAAACTGTAGTGGTGCTCGTCACAAATTTTAAAAAAAGTAATCCATGATGGAAGTAAAATAAACAAAAAAAAAGTTGTATGGTAGGTAGTGATAAAATTAAATCCCTTGTATATATATTTTGCGGTGTCTATCGAAGCAACAACTGAACAAAATGTGTGTGTGTGCCGGCTCTATCCTTTCTTCCTTTCCCCTGTCTGCTATTTTTTTTTCCCCCACAATAAAGTTTCAAGCATTCTTTAACAATGTCAACTGATCCCATTCCCCTCGATAATGACGTGAAGAAGCTGGTGTTCTCCGTCATCAAGACCCTTCAGCGTGTGAAGGTGGAGGACCCCAACATAGCGGCCCTGCCGCACTACTTAGGAGAAATGTTCCAGGTGGACCCGGCTGGCACCGGCGGCTCCTTTGATGCGGAGATAGACATCCTGGAGGTGTTCAAGAGCGCTCTCCGCGACAAGGAACGATCTCAGGATGTGGAGAACGACGAAAAGTTCGTGGCGTTTCTGAAGCTGCTCGAGAAGAAGGGATACTTCAAGGATGCGGAAGAGGGCTCTGAGGAGTACCAGCAGCGTGTGGCGAGGGCAAAGGAGAAGTTCAACCAGCGCAACAACCCTTACGAAGGCCTCACCGCCGAGCAAATCAAGAACAAGGGTAACGAACTCATGTCCCAGGCCAAGTACAAGGAGGCGATTGCGTACTACACCAAGTCCATCGAGCTGGACCCCCAGAACGCCGTCTACTTCTCCAACCGCGCTGCCGCCTACACCCACGTGAAGGACTACAAGAGTGCCATCATGGACTGCGAAAGGGCCATCGCGATCAACCCCAACTTCTCCAAGCCCTACTCCCGCCTCGGCACGGCCTACTTCTACGAGAAGGACTACGCCAGCGCCGTGGACGCCTTCACCAAGGCGAAGGAGCTGGACCCCGATAACGCCTCCTACAAGGAGGACCTGGAGCGGGCCGAGGAGATGCTCAAGACCTCTGGCGGTGTGGCCACCGGCGGCGCGGGTGGGTTCCCTGGAGGGTTCCCCGGTATGGGCGGTATGGGCGGCATGCCGGACATGAGTCAGATGGCCAACATGATGAACAATCCGCAGTTCATGGAGACCGCCCAGCGAATGATGCAGAACCCCCAGTTTAGCAGTTTGGTGAGTAACATGGCCGGAAAGTTTTCGCAGGGCGGTATGAACCCAGAGGACATCAACTCCTTTGCCGACGGCATGCGCCAGATCGACGGAGAGGGTAACATTGAAACCCCTTTTGGTAAGGTGAACAAGGAGGCGATGGAGAACCTTCAACGGGAGGCCGTACAGTCCAACCCCAAGTTTGCCGGTATCATGGAAGACGTCCGCGCCAACGGCTACGGTGCCTTCCAAAAGTACCTCGGCGACCCCGACGTGATGGAGCTGATGATGAAGTTCCAAAACTTAATGTTCCAGGGCAACGGTAACTAACCCTACCACCACATTTCCTATTGAAATAAGAACTATAATAAAACTAAAAAGGAGTAAGATATTTAACGTGTGTTTCAACTCCTTTTCATTATTTTCTTTTTTCGTTTTTAGCATCCCTAATTATAATCATAATAACAATAACTATTACTTTGTTGTTCTCTCTCATCGAAGAGGGAGTTGTGTTTTTAACGCCTCTCATTTGTTTTTATGAAAACGAATGGATTTCCTCTACCGATTCTTTTTTTTCCGTTTCCCGCCCTTCTCTTCTTCACCCCAAGTGAATAAAATTCGCAGTTATTTTTTGCCAATGAGCACTACCAGTCGACCGGGTGCCGAGCTGCAACTGGCAACCTGTCTGGTCCTCTCTGAATTTGATATCGACAAGGGCGCTTGCGTGCGCTCCCATTACCCTAAGCAAAAGAACTTCAAAGTCTTTTTTCTCAACAAGGATGAAGGCGTGATGCAGACAAAAGTAGCGACCATTGACATGGTCAAAGAGGAAGAGTATTTTGCCAATGTGATGCTCCCCGACGGAGCAGAAAAAGTAGAGATTGCCAAGTCCATGTTTGTCTGCGCCAGACCGCGGCCGCCGGTCTTCGCCCGGTTTCCGTGCTACCGTTTCTCCCCAACGTCCCGCCAGTCCCCACCGTACACCGACGCGTCGTGGTCGCGGCTGCTGGCGGAGGCAAAGTCTCCCTTGACCAGTGAAATTCTACTCATCAATCGTAAAAACGGTCACGTTTCGATCCGTTACAAGGATCAGGTGCTCCTTTCCCCGTCCCGTCTTCTCATTGATGATATTTATGTCTTGCCGACCCTACCGGCGGAAGTGGATGCCATCGCGCGTGAACTCAGCACCCAATTCCCGTCGCACTCCGCTAACGGAGTACTACCGCTGTTCATGTTCTTTGTGCTCAACATGGGCGAAGGAAATGTACTTGGCGTTCTCATGCAGTCAACACTGTTTCAAAATTTTGTAGAGGCCCTCTCCAGTGCCCTAGAGCCGGCTGTTGTGCCGAAGAAAGAGGTAGCGCCACCACCGCCGGCGGCAACAGAAGACACGGCGGAGGCATCGGCTCCGGTGGAACCGCCGACGAAAGACGCGCCGTCTACAGAGGCGCCAGGGATGGCCACACCTGATGAAAACGGAGGGGACCCCGTTCCGGTCGAAGTGGAAGAGCAAGACGTACCGGCGGAAGTTGCCGTACCCTCGAATCCCATCGAGGAGGAAAAGTTAGAAACAAGCGTGGAACCGGACGGTCATATATCTGAGAAAGACGAGGGGGAGAGTCAACCGGACGACACACACGATAGTCATGAACACATTATACAGGTGACAGACCACGCAGACGGGTCCACCATGGAACACGACGAACTGTCCCACCCGTTAGACGTCCCAGGGGGCGGACTGTCCTCCAACATGGATAGTTCCCACGTCCGCTCGACCGTCACGAGTGAGTACCCGGCGGGCAGTTCCGCTGGGAACATTCAACTCCCGGCTTCTTCCTCTCAACATAGTAAAACCGGTAGTAACGACCTTTCCCATCCACTGTCACCAGAGCCCGAAGAGCAGGAAGAGGAGGAGGTGTACGACGCAGAGGAGGGCGGCGACGAGGCGTGTGCCCCACTGTATGGATTAGCGGCTGTGGTCACGAAACGAGATAGTCTTGCCAAGCGTGGTGGGTTGACCAAAAGTGTGGCGGTATTAGGCCCGTATGTGTCGTGGCTGGAGCCGTTCTTCTCCACTTTAGTGGAAGCCGCGTACTACTGCTGTGATATCCCCGGGACAGACAGTGACGCGGAAAAACAGCAGGAAAACGTCCTCAAGACGTGCTTTGAGATGATCAACAAGGCCTCCGCGTTGGTGGCGTCGTCCATGAAGAAGATTACGCCGCTAGAAAGTGAGGTGCAGCGCTTTTGCACCTTGACTGGCTCGCCGCATCTGTATGTGGTGCACCGCGACTCCCCCTTTGGGTCCTTTCAAAAGATGCGCATTCCCACCTTTCCTTCGCTGAGTGACATTATGTTTGTCAACTTTGGCCTCGAGAACCTCATTGAGATTCTTGGGCCGTCCTTTATGCACCTGGTGGAGGGTGTGTTTACGGAGAAGAAGATTGTGATTCTCTCGCGCTTGGGTCAGGCAACGGATGTGTGCGAGGCGGCACTTTCTCTCGGTATGGTGGGCAGCATTTTGGATCCCCACTTTATGGCGAAAAAGGTATTCCCCTACACGTCCGTGAACATTGCAGACCACTTTGTGGGTGTCCCGGGGTACATTATCGGTACGATGAATCCCATCTTCCTCAACTCCAAAACATGGAAGTGGGACTTGCTGTGCAACCTGGACGAGAAGACTGTCGTGTTTGCGGATGAAAAGAAGTCCTCCAAGCGCCCCGGTGCGTCGCTCTACGCGGCCCTCACCACCAACTTTTCGAATGCCACGGCCGGTCTTCGCACGTCAGACACAGGGAAAGCGGCACACGACTCAGCCAATGAGGAGATGGATGTCTACAAGGAACTCGTCTCCCTCATCTACCGATTCCGTGCACTGCGCATCCCAACCGGTGAGCGCAATAAGCGCATCTGGCTGTTTCTCGAGGAGCGCATTCACACGCTGCTGCTCGTTGACCACGCCAAGTCGGGGGATGCGTCCATTTTGGATATCTTACAGCACAGCTTTTGCACCCCGTCCGCCACGCAGCTCCGGCTAAGGGTGCAGGCTACCTCGCTGGTCGACAACGTGAGCACACATGTGCTGCAAAAGAACGAGCCGACCGCCCTCCCCCTTTTGTGTGCGGCGCTCCGCCGCTGCTCCAGTGGGGAGGACATTTTTTCCGTCCAGCGGGTGTTACAGGCGATGCTCAAGTTTTTAGATGGCAAGGAATCGATTCTTATGCTACTTCGCAGAATGCCGATTGCGGTGGGTGGAATCGACCCGATTGCTTTTCAGCTGACGCACCCTTCTCCCACTATCCGCGCGGTGGCGCTCCAGCTCCTGAAAACCATCGAAACCATCCCGGAGGGGAAGTCTGCTATCTCTGCCATGAGCAATTTCCTGATCACCGTCTACGATAAGCAATCCAGCGAGGCCCAATAAAAATAATATGTTTTGCTTCCACATCCCTTTTTTGTGTGTGCCTTCTTTTTTTTTTTTGGCGATAAGTGCTATGGTGAACTATAAACAGTATCGAATCTAGTAGTTTCTTCTTTTCGTTTTTGACAAGGTAATTGGTTTTACTATTTCTAGTTCATGTTGATGTGTTTTGCCGCGTACACTTCTCTTTCCTCTCGCTGGTTTATCCGTGCTAAAAAAAAAAAAAAAAGTAAAATACAGATAGAGATATTTATTAATAACCGCCAGTAACAAGATTGATCGAGCCATGTCCTCTACCAAGGAACACAAGAATATTATCGCCCAGATTAAAACCATCGCTAGTCTGGTGGAGCAGGTGTCGGGGAGTATAGGGGAGATGTCGACTAGTCTGCAGACCGTCATGAGCTCCTCACAGGGAGACCATACAGAACTGGTGGTCTCGGCCAAAACACTGGCACAAAACATAAGTAGTAGCACCTCCTCCCTGTCAGACTGTCTGAGCGACTTGCTCGTGATGGGGGAGGCCATGGTGCCCATCGCAGAAAGTAGTCCTGACGCCGCCGGCCCTCTACTCGTCAACTTGTACTCCACATTCTTGCGGCAGTTCGGGATTTACTATCACGAGATGGACGGTGCGATTTCGCGGAACGCAGAGACGTTGAAAAGTGCCTCGAAGGCAAGCGCACGATCCAGTGGGCCACCAACGGCGAGCCAGAGTGTCACGGAACCACCACCTGTCGTGAGCGTTGCCGCCCAAGAACCGGAGCCCAAGAAGAAGAAAAAGAAAAGTCACGCCGAAAAGATCCCGGAGGTGGAAAAGGATGCTCCTGCTGCCGTTGAGAAGTCCGTTCCAGAAATAACCGAGAGGGAGGAGTCTTCTGCAGGACAAGGCATGTTCTCCTTAGAGGCGGCCGCCGCTGCCGGGGCATCGGCCTCTCCTGGCCACAAGAAGAAGACACGAAAGTTGGCGGAGGGGAAACAACAGAGTAAGACCAGTGATAACCGACTAGAGCCCAACTACTTGTTTGTGTCGTCCTCTGTGGAGGATGCACTAGGGCCGGTCATGAACTCGCGCCCGCAGGTGTTCAGTTCCGTCAGTAGCATTCTCTCCAAGGCCCCGCTCAGTACCTACTACGTTAGTCTGCTGCGGCGCTCCAGCTTGGCCTACTTTATTCTTAAAAACTATGTCAACCTAGACGAGGAAACACAGGCGGACCTGTTGTGTGACATTCTGGAAACGGACTGTGTTGAAATGGAACCGTTTGTGTCCACCCTGGGAGAAGTGGTGATGCCAGACGATGTGGATTTGACTCGTATGCCAGCGTGTGCCTGGCGGGTGTGCAGCAGCGATGACCAAACGCACATTGCCTACACCAGCTACGTCTTGGTGGACAGACCAGACGCTTCTCCCGCGGCTATCATACAAGACGTTATTACCACTCCGAGCGGAAAGGACGAAGTGTTGCACCTGGTGGAGCTTCTACCAGACTTGGACGATGTCGCAAAGGTCAGTGTGTACAGCCGACGCAGTACCGGTGGGGAAAACAAGTCCGGCGCCATTATGAGCTTCACGAAAAGCTGCTTTAGTTCCACCGGTTTCACGCTAGTACAGGAGAGCGAGGTGAATCAGCGGCGGAGTGAGCTCCAGCAGAAGTCGCGCGATAATTTAGTGGGGCTCAGCGGCAGCAGTTTAGACCAGCCAAGCGGCAAGGCGACCTTTCAGACGACGGTGCAGATGGCGTCCCTAGAGAAGCCGGCACCCAAGACCGGCCCCAATCTCACACTGGGCGGCATGGCGATGGGGGCGGTGCGTGGGGGGTACGAGATGCTCAAGGCACCTCTCACCGTGGGCCGTGCGGTGGGTGGGGCCGTGATGGACGTTACTGGGGCGACAGACGCGATGCGAAGCAACCAGGAGTCCACGTTCAAGGCCAAGTTCCCCGAGTTGGCTGGGTTTGAGGAGCTGGTGGAGTATTACAACGCGGGCTGGAGTGAAGGAGCCATCCCCAATCCAGGCATTCTCTTCATTGGCAAACAGTACGTGTGCTTCTCTAGCTCCGTGGGTAGTTCTAAATTTTCTATCGAATACGACGAAATCAAGGACATTAAAAAGGCCAAATCGGCAAAGGTATTGGACAACAGTATTGAAATCTATACCCATCTGAACGAGCTGTTCCTCTTGACCAATTTCCTTCAACGAGACGAGGTCTACAATGTTCTTATGCAGCAGTGGTTGAAACGGTAGTCGTCTGTACATTTTTTTTTTTCCCCTTTTAGATTATATATGTTGCGAGTGAATAAGTAGTCCTATGGTTTTCTTTTGGTGTGGGCATCTTTTTATTAGTGGTCTCTGCATTCGATTTGCATTCTAATTCTGCTTCTTCCTTCTTTCTCTCTTCCATCCTCTAGCATTTATCTGGATCCATCACCACTACGAAAAATAGTGTTAGTAATAGCGGTTACGTATGTTTGGGAATGAACCCTACTATGCCAAACCGTCTGTAGCGTCTGAAATACGCATGCAAGAGGCGTTGATTAAGCAACAAAAACAAAAAGAGTTGCGCGAGGCGTTAGACAAGCAAATCCTTGAAATGGCGGAGCGGAAGAAGGGCTACACGGGAGGTAGGCGGTCGAGTAAAATAGGGGCTCTGCCGGTGTCTCCAAAGGCAATGAGCCCCAAAGCCCCTACGGCTCCTAGTCCCACCGCCCCTTCCCCGCGAGCCGCCGCTCCGAGTAGTCCTTCTGCAAGACGGGCCTCTACCCCAAAGGTAGCCCCCAGTGCCGTTGGGAACCAGTCCTACGAGATAGAGCCACAGCGGTATACACTCAACTTTGAAGATGGACAGGCAAACTTTACACCAGAGCCAGTGGTCTCCCCGCCCGCCCCCAAGACGAAAGCCACCGCCCCCAAAGGCAAGACCAGCAAAACCAAAATGCCTGCGGTGAAACCTGGTAGGGCACCTACCACCCGCAAGGCGGTGCCCACTAAGGCCGGTCGCGGTACCGGCAGTAGCGCACGGTCCGATGGGTACCAGACAAACTCTCTTCCCGCAGATTTTCAACTTCCCAAGGCGGGACCAAAGGAGGAAACGTACGATACCTCGTCCTTACCAGTTGACGCCATTTATCAACTGAGTCAGTCACCGAATGCCTTACACCACGCCCCGGAAGAAGAGTACAATACCAACTCGCTGCCAGTGAATTCCAATTTGATGGAGGACGTGAAGAGTCGTCTGAACAAGGTCACCAAAGGTAAAAAGGCCCCGCAAGCGGCGGGAAAGAAAAGTAAAACCCCCGCCAACGGTCGCCGCACCCCTCAAACCACACCGTCGTATCTCCCGCCGTCTTTTGAGATGAAAAATGAAAACGGACTCCCGTCGCCGAACAGTCGCGGGGTGCCAGAGTCCCCCCTGCAGAACCGAGTTTCCAACAGCCGTGAGAGGGGGCCCCGGTCTAGTAACATGTCGCCGGACAACGCTGGGCGACATGTCGCCGGACAACGCTGGGCGACCCGCCTCCAACTCGCTGGTGAACGAGTTGAACCGGAAGCTAGAAACTAACGAAGAACAGCTGCGTAGGATGAGGGAGAAGGAGAAGAGTTGGGAGGACCAGGTGAAGCAGCTCCGCGCGGAACTCAAGAGCGCCCGTGATAAAGAGAAGGAATTGGTGAAAGCCGTCGACCGACTCCCTAGACGGGCGGAGACGGCGCCGGAGGGTAGCCCCAAGAGTAACCAGCGCGGCATGATTCCCGCACAGCCGACGAGCGCCATACCGCAGTCGAGGAACCAAAAGAATAACTTTTTAAAAACTCGCCGCTTTTCGAGGGAAAATTTCCGTCCCGTGACGGTGCCGGACATCCCTACAGAGTTTCTCGATGACGACCCGAGGGGTGCCGCGTTTGACGAACCCGATGAGGTCATTGTGATGGAGGAGAGCATGCAGGAAGTAGACTTACCAAGTGGCACTATAGCCCTTTCCGTGCCGATTGGAGCGGAGCACTTGCTACAATTTGCAAAGGCGCAAATCATCACCAAAGCACAGGCCGACAAGTTGTGGGAGTTCTTTTGTCGCACCCACTTGGCGCCCGACGAGGATGAGCCGCGGATTGAGGAATCCATTCTAGTGGAAGAGGTGGCGCAGAGCCCCTCCAACCGGGTGAGTCGCCCAGACTACGGGAGCCCGGTGGTGGAGGTCGTCATGGAAGAAAGCTTTGCCCACCCGACACTGTCGCCGCTGGACGTCGCAACGGAGGCGGTACACGAGGTGGTGCTCTCACCGGAGGTGAAGCGCGCTAGTGTGCCGAACAAGGCGGCCGTGGAGTCGTCGGAGGAAGACGACGATGAGGAAGAAGAATCCGACGAGGAAGAAACGGACGACGACGAGGATGACGACGATGAGGAGGAAACCGATAGCTCCGAGGAAGAAGATGAGGAAGAGGACGACGAGGAGGAAAGCGAGGACACCGAGGACGAGGAAGAGGAGGAGAGCGGCGAAGTGAAAGCTAGCGGCAAGGTAGTGTTGGCGCCCGGACTCCGAAGCAAAATATCCCGCCGGTTCACAGAGGAAAATGAGGGTTGACCCCCTAAAACGTCAATGTAGAATATGTATGTATATGTTCGTTTCTTTTTTGTATATTACGACAAACGTGTGTTGATTGTATTATTATTTATTCTTTCGATTCCACGCACGAATAAAGACACCAGGGATAAATGATTTTGTAGCATTGCTTGTTTGCGAATACTGTATTGTGAACCGCGGTACTCTTCTTCCCCTTCCTGACACCTATAGTAATCCTGAATGCATGAACCTTGTACTTTTGCGAAATGAAAGGAAAATAAACCTTAGTAACGAAATTCCCGATGCGGTGAATGTGGAAGTGTTGGCGGCCCTACGAGACGCCATTACAGGGAACGACGTGTATATCCATTTAGATCTCTCGAACAATCCTTTTGACGAGGAGTGCATTTCCATGATTGGTGCTATTGTAAAAAGCGCCGTGTTCCTTCAGTCGTTGGAGATGCGGAATTGCGGCATAACGGATAAAATGTTCAACATGCAGTTGTTGGATGCGCTGCTGAACCTGAACACCATCAGCTCGCTGGACTTGAGCAAAAATAAAACCCTGACCGACGCCGCCGCCCCTTCCTTGCGGCACTTGATTGAACACGGCAATCTCAAACGACTGCTATTGACCGGTACTAGCCTCACGGAGGAGGGTGGCGCGGTAATCGTGGATGCGATGCAAAACAATAGTCAACTTCTGGAGTGCTCGCTTCCTTTCACAGTAGGGTTTAAAAACTTGGCAAAGCTGGGCAGCCTCCTGGGGCGGAATGCACAGCTGAAAGAGCGGGCGGAGACGAGCGTGGCCCGTCGTGAGCAAATGCAAGAGATGATGGGGTCTCCCTCCCAAAAGCAGTCGTCCGCTGGACAAGGCAGAAGCCGAGAACCTAGTATCGTTACTCGTCAGATGGGGACGGCAGAAGTAGAAAAGCACCGGCTAGCCCACTACTACACCCAACACGGACGTAAGAACGCGGTGGATAGTGGGCCGCCGGCGCAACGGAGTAATCTCATCCGCAATTCAAACACCGTTTCCCAACTGCCCTCACTGTCCCTGTCCCAAGGAGGATTGAAAAGTTCACGAACGGGTACCTCACGACAGTGGCGCGACAATGTGGAGGGCCCTACCCTCGCCTCCTTGAGCATGCTGGATCGCCCGAAAGGTGCATCCCGAAAGGCATGAGCCAACGTTACCACTACTATTTTCATGTACAATAAAGACACACATTCCGGGGGATTTCCACCTCTGTGATGGCAGCTTCGAAAGACTTCTCCCAGTTGGATACGGCCACGCTTCGTTTCCCATTCTTTGATGACCAAGGCGTTTCCCTCTTACTCTTTTTTCCCCCTTTCTCCCTCCTTTTTACGAAGCTACATCGCTATTGCTATCGAATGTCAACCTTTAGAGTTTCTCACGACTTTAACGGCGTCGAGTCGGTTGAAATTTCAGCCCAAAAAGGGGAAATAGTCAAAGCAGTGGATAACGTGGTGCAGGACGGTTGGGTAAAGGTCAGCGTCATGGGAGACCCATCCCGTAAAGGATTTATTCCCTTATCTTACCTGAAAGAAATAGAGTCCACCAACAGCCCAGACCGCGACCGCCCGGAGGAGCAGACGTATACACCGAGCCGGCCCAAGACGGGTAGTCCGGCGGCGGCAGTGAATAAATCGATCACCCCCGCCCAAGAAGGCGCCGGCCCCGTAAGTAGTCTCGTCTTATCGAACCCCAATACGGTCGTGGACGCCTTTATGAAGAATGAACTGTACTTTAAGCAGCTCATGCGTCAGAAAAGCGAGGCCATGAGCGCTATCCAGTCTTGCCTAGAGGACGCCATGACGGAGGTGGCGGCGTGTAAGGACAAGAATGCAACACTGAGCCGTAAACTGATTGACCTCAGCCAGTTAATCGACCACGAACGGCAACGGTGGGTAGAGCGTGTAGATGAGGAGCGCCAGTTTGTATCCCGTAGTGTGCAGCACAGTCAACGCGACTTTGTGCGGGTTTCCCCCGTTAGCACGCCCTCTCGGCAAACCAAGAGTTATTAATCTCCGGTGTGTCAACAACAACAACAACAAAAAGTTTTAGATTTGATTAGACTAATTTCAGCGAAATGAAGTGTAAAGTTTTAGTTTTACTAGCTCTATTTGAGTTCTTCATGATTTGCTTTTTCTTCGGTGATTGTATATATCTCACCTCTTTCCTTTTTCTTTTAATTTTTGTTACCTACCCCCGGAAGGCGTATGCAGACGATTAGTTAATTAGTAGAAAGATGGTTCCGAGATTGAGGTTGGTCTTCACGCTTGTCCTCTATTTGGGCCTATCAGCACTCACCAACATTGTAGATCGACTATTAATTGAAGTCAAGTTTAGTTTTCCATTAGTGGCAACACGAAAGTTTGTCAACTACGCCGCCGTCTCCGCTGCCTGCGGCATCCTGTACAAGATGGGGTATTTGCGACACAAGCCCATCCCCATGAAAAGTTTGCTGTTGTTCACTGGCGCATTTTGTGCAGATTTTATGTTTAGTCATTTAGTGCTTCGATCGTCTTCCTTTGGTGTTTTTCAAGTGTTTCGGATGCTATCCACGCCAACGGTTCTCTTGATCAACCGAATATATGGTACGACGGAGAGTGGTTCGATTCTGCTCTCACTCCTAGTCACCACCGTAGGGTTGTATATCGCTATCGTTAGAGGCTACGAAGGGACGGCCGGCACGTTCCTCTTTGGTGTCTTGACGACCGTCTCCCACGCCTTGTACTTTGTGTGGGGACACGCCATCCTGACGAGGAACGACATACAGCCGCTGCAATTAATGTTATACCACGCCCCGATCTGTGCCATTGTTCTCGGCTTCTGTGCCCTTTTCATAGATGACAAGAAGTCCCTGTTCAGTTTTAGGCCTACCGGGCTGCTGTGGATCATTTTTATTTTTTCTTGTGCGGTATCGTTTGCCTTGCAGTGGGTATTCTTCCTACTCTGCAAAAGATTGGCCCCGCTGTCCATGTGTGTGTTTATGCAGTTTAGAATTTCGCTCCAGTTTACGCTAGGGTTCATTTTTGTCATGTCGTTCATGGAGTTTGCAAACGTACTGGGCATTTCCATTTCCTTTATCGGCATTTTCGCCTACGTGTGGTTCAAAAAAAGGGATGCCGCGCAGGCAGGCGAGTTAGCACAACACAATGGGAAGGACTCAGATCGTTTGAACGTGTTGTTTGTGAGGGAAGGCAGGGGCGAGGTGTAATGTGATATTGCTGTATCGGCGCTCCTCCGCAATGATGTGTGAAGACGCGACAATGAATGGTTTCTTTGAATTAAAAAAAAAAAAATAAAAAAAAAAAAAGAATAGACGTTTTGGTTATCGTTTGTCAATCCCTTGGTCAGGGTACCCTTCCAACCGTTTTCTTTCTTGTTTTGTTTTTAGCAGTCTACTTTAGATTCTTTTTGCGGAAATGTGGCGTGCAAAATCCATCCTCCTTGTTACAGTCGTTCTTCTCACGTGTGCCGCGGGGGAGGACTTACACCTGGCAATGTGCAGTGAGGTGCACGGGTTCGCCGATGAGTTCAACCACAAATTCATCATTACAGCGCCACAGGACTTTGAGAATAACTCGAATGAGTCTGTCGTACTGGTGGTGCGGGCGTTCCCCATGTACCTGGGCAGTCTATCCACCTCGTGGCTGTCGGTCCGAGCCCAGTACAGGACCGAACAGGGCTCCCAAGCGGAGTTAGTGTCGGACAACAATGGCATTATACAAATCAATAGTATCGCCTCAGAAACAGACATTGAGGTCACGGTGAATAAGGTGAGGAAAGACGGCCCCGCTCCTTTTCGTTTCTACAGCTTTCACGCCAACTTCCCTTCGTGTTATATGGAGGTGGGTCCCACCAACTCTTTTATTGCACCGGTGCCGGTGAAATTGAGGGCCTCCTCCGCACTCACTAGAGTGTATTTCAAGACCCTGCTCCCCTCCTCCAACAATGCCATCAAAATAACCGCGTTGAATTCCCCCTCGGTGAAGTTTATCGACGTGCTGTCGGATGATCGAAAGCAGTTTACACGGTACGGTATAGACGAGGTGATTCCTGGTATGCCAGGGAAGAATGTCTTCTTCTCTCTGGTAACAGGTGACGCGGCGAGTAGCGCAGAGTACGAGCTCCTCTATTTGGCCGTGGAGTACACCACGTCCGATGGAAAGGCGCCTTCCGGTGGCGGGGGAAAGGGCGGCGACTCCACTTCCGGCGGGACCTCCAATGAAACGAAAGAAGAGGGCTCCAGCACGTTTTATAATTTCTTGATCCTAGTGTTAGTACTGCTTTTGCTGTACATGGTTGGAGGGTCGTTTTACAACTACACCAGGAATGATATTCGAGAGTTTCCCGACTACATCCCACACTCCAACACGCTGCGTCACTTTGCGCAAGGTAGCACGAACTTTTTTAGCACCCTGAAGGGCAACCGTAGACAAGAGTACGCCCCTGTGAACGGGTACGGAGATAGAGCGGGCGGTGGCCGCAATCCGTACGATCTTTAGTAAGGATATACGTATCTTCTGAACGTACTAATTGCTTTTATTATTAATACCCTTCTTAGCGCCCCTACGGCTATAACGTAGTGTGACAAGGATTCAAGACCAAGTTTGACTTACAGGTGAACAAATCGATTTTTGCTCTCTCTCTCTTTTCTCCCCCCTTCTGTAGTTCTTGTTGTAGCACACAAGTCAGCCGAAATGATGCGCAATGTGACAGGCACCCGGGGAGTGAGTGCGGTGGTGGTCCCTTTAGCCGTGAGTAGACGTCACGTGACGCGTCTGTACACCTCCTTCTACCGTGGAAACCTCTTCCCCAATCAAATGGTAGTCCCCCACTCTCGTTTGCCACGCGGGGCAAGCGTTGCCCAAGTGTTAAAGCTCCGCAACACCCCTCAGGGAGAAACGTCAAAGACAGACAAGGATACCGTAGAGACCACCCCCGTCAGCTGGGACGACGCCGCCTCGACAGATCTGATTCACGTCAATAGCGCCGAGGGTGGTTACCCCGTGGCGGAGCAGCAACCCAAGCGGCCGTATGTTCCCCTCAGCGAGGTCGCCAAGATGGAGCTGCAGGGGGACTATCTGTCCGAGGGCGGTCTACACCAGGAAGCGCTCGAGCACTACGGTGTGGTCGCCAAGGCGTACGAGTTCGCCTACCCCGAGAATCACCTTCAACGGGCGGGCATATTAGTGAAACTGAGTGGTGCGTTCCGCCGTACTGGGCGGCTGGAGAGTAGTAAGGCCAACTTGGAAAAGGCACTCGCCATACTAGATGGGTGCAGCGAGCCCTCCCTTGAAATCATCGTGGAGTGTCTGCTAGAGCTTGGCCTGACCAAGGAAGCGCTGGGAGAGGCTGAGGCGGGCAGCACGTTTGAGGATGCGGTGGCCGTCGTCAATACTTTTCACAACCACGGTGACTCGCACCGCATGCTGCGCTTACTCCCTAGACTAGGCCGTCGCTTCAACTTGAACCACGAGGAAAAATTTCTCTACTATTCTCCGTTTGACTACGACCGCACGTTCGCCCTGGCGGACCAGTGCCTAGAGCGGGCGGAAAAGTACTACCAGAAAAAGGGGGATTCTACCGGAGTCATACGGGTGCTGCAAACCCGAAAGGAGCTGTTGGATAAGAAGTTCTTCAACATGCGAGACTTTAGCGGCCGCATACGGACGATGCGAGGCCACTGGCACCGACGGGCGAGAGTGCTCACGAACGCCCCCACCCCGGAGGAGTTGCTCAAGTACTCCCCCACCGTTCACCAGGTGTATCGCGACTTCAAGTACGAGTTGAATGCCCCGATTGGGAGGGAGAAGGAGGTCCAACAGGGTGTCAATCGGGTGGTGATGGATATGGGGAATCCGTACCGCCGTCGTGGGGCAAAGTCGCGGGAGATGATGAAGGATGCGGACCACAACTTTGCCAAGTACACTAGAGCCAAGGAGTTCAACGAATAGGATAATTAGGTATAAACACGGTTTTTGATTGTTGTTCTACACATTTTTTAAAACTCCACACATACGTAACTCGTTAAAATAGTATTTTCCAAAAAAAAAAAAAAAAAAGCAGTACTCTTTCTTTTGTTTATTTCATTTTGGCGCTTCTGTCCATTCAATACAAGAACATACAAAGATACGCTTTCTCTCTTCCACTCATTTTGCGTAAAGCTTCCACCAAACAATACACCTTTCTCTATTATATATACATGTCCGCGACACCGCCGAACTACTTGCGTCTAAGGCGCTTCAATAGAACCATTTTCTTGTACTGTGACTTTCAGCAGGACACGGTGCAGTCGATTAAGGAGCGAATTGAAAAACTGACGGGTCGCACATTTTATTTAATACGGTTATATTTAGACAAGCAGACACTAGAGGATGGTTCCACCCTTTACAACTGTGGGATTGAAAAGGATGGGACGGAGCTAATCATTGCCCACGCGAAGGGGAAGAACGAGCAAGGAGACACCATTTTTGAAGAGTACGCAGAGGCAATGCAACCGCCGGCTTCGCAAAAGAAGGAGGAAGAGCCGCTAGAGGGTGCTGAGGGCACTTTACCAGGCAACGAAGGTGAGTCAACTGCCGCCCCAGCAGAGTAATACTGCGTTGTGCAGGAGATCCATGTAGATATAAAACCGCAACAAACTTTTTTTTTTTTTTTTTTGACTTCTCTCTCTGTTGATGGTGGGGCAAGCATACCTCCTCCGAAAGAGTCCCGTATTTTATTGCTCATTCTTCCGACACATTACGTTCTTATTATGATTTAGTAGAAGCTACCACATAGATGCAAGAAGAGATTCTCCAGGAGGCTTTCCTCCGTGCACAGATAGCGGGTAGGGGAATCCCCACTCTCTACGATTTCCCGCCGTCTGTCAGCGAAGAAGAGGTGAACAAGCTGTATTTACCGTCGATCGAAGCGACGATGCGGGTAGGAGAGGCGACCGTGGAGAAAGTGCGAAACGGTGAAGTGATTTCTCAGGCTGCACGGCTGCCGTACTTCATTGACGCTGTCGCTGCGCAACCTCTCTACGAATATGCCACGCGATAGGGCGTACTGCTGCGTAAAAATATGTTTAGCAATTTGTTTTTTTTTTTTGTTGTCTTTTCCCCTTTATGTAGAACCTTCCAACGGAATTATTTCGACTCTTCCCAATGTCTCTTTTATTCCCCATAGTAGCCATACTCTGTTTTTTTTTTTTAAAGATTTGTTTTCTTTTCCAGTAGACTAAAAAATGGACGTGGACACGCTTTTGACGCGGCAAATGGAGCTGCACACCTCCATTCGCAATCCGCCCACCACCCCAGACCAAGTAGCCCAACTTCGGGATAACATGCGAAACTTTCTGATATTTTTCAACAAAATGAGGGAGTATTCGCAGAAACTGAACACCGAGGTGGACACACTGTTCCAGTGTTACATGTTCATTAGTGTGGGCGGGGCGGTGAACTTTGACGCCCAAGGCCGTGACGGCGCCGTCCCGATGCACCAGGCAAAAGTGCTAACGCGGGAGGCGGCTATCGAACTGGAGCCGCACGTGAGAGAGGCCATTCCACATGAGGAGCTCATGGTGTACGTTGGATTGTCGCGTGATATTAGGACGGCACTGCGTGTGAAGATTGAGGACGGGAACGATATTAACTCCGCCGAGCTCAGTGTGAAGACAGCGGTGGAATACCTCAACTTCATAGACTCCAAGGCGAAGGGCGACAAGGATTTGCTCTTTAAGTTTTACATGGTAGAGGATGAGAAGACGCTGGTCAACCTCCTTGAGGAGTGTGGCGATGAGGAGTTCATGGCGACCTACCGTGAAACCCACCCGAACTACGCCAGCACGGCAAAAGAAGGCGGCGACGCCTCGCCGGATGATAACTTTTCACTCGTCCCGTTACCACCGCAGGCGTCCTTTCTGAAAGAGGTGGAGGCAAAGTCCACCGTGGCCCTTTGCACCACGGAGAAGGTACCCAACCGTCAACGAGCGGCGCAGGCCATTTGCCAGTGGCTGGAGGACATGCCAGACCAGTACGTGACATCGCTAGGCATGAACATTATGACCGCCATCGCAAAGATGGTGACTGTTTTTGTGCGAGAAAAGAGGTCCGCCTTTTGCCGCGTCGGGTGCGACATTGTGTCAACGGTGATGCAGCGCATCACGGACCAACCTTTCCTCTCTGCAGAGATGAACAAACCCACCTCTCCTCTCGCTACCATCTACGGGGACTGGGCGACTGCCCTCACAAAAGGCGTGTATGTGACCGTGGCCGCCATCTCTCTCGCCACGGACAAGGCGATGCGGGAGTTAAGCATCCTCAGTCACGGTCACCCCGCGGTGGTGAAAAGCCTCATGATGTCGCTCGATAGCGGCTCTCAGACGGAGCTACGCCGAAAGTGTTTGGGCTATTTAGGGCTCTGTGTCTGCGCACAGGAGCGGCGGGAAAAGGGGTCGTTTGCAGCCAAGAGTAAAGCGGTGACGGAAGTTGCTGTAAAGTATGTGAACGTCGGGGACTCTCCTAGCCGCAAGATGGCCCGTGCGCTCTGTGCGGTGCTGGAGTCTGCCACGGGGTCAAAGGTCCCCATCACGGATGAAAAGGCGGCGAAACTGATTGCCCTCGAAAAGCAGAAAATTATGACGGCCTTCAAGGAGGGACCGCGTGAACTAGAGTGCTGTCTGTTCGACTCCAACGATTTTGTGTCTTCCATGAGACCCTCGCTGACCTCTCCGTCGCAGGTGAAGGCCGCGGCGAATAGGAGCGGCAAGATAGGGGCTGGCCAGCCCAGTGATGTCAAACCCCCGGTCGTCAACCACGACGACGTACCCATTCCAAAGTTGAGTGCCTCTTTGCAACAGAAGATACGAAGAAAACCTCCCCAGTAGTCGATTCAGGTGAACTGTCGCCGTCCTATAGGAAGTGTTTTCTTTCGCAATATATCGAATATTTACCATTACTATTACTTCAAGTGTTTTTTGTTATTGATATATATGATGGTGATGGTTTCTATCCATGTATAGGTATACAGTATCCTACCTCTTTTTATTACTTTCGATGATTGCCTTTTTTACACTGTGATACACAAAAGTTTGTGTACAGGTTCTCTGCCCGGTTTATGACTTCTCTTTCCCCCCTTCTCTCACTAAACGCACACCTAGTTCGATTGCCAAATGCCGTCGGAATCACCGGCCAAAAAGTTTAAGGAGGATCCCACAAGTAGTGCCTCCACGACACCGTGGGTGGAAAAGTACCGTCCCCGCTCGTTAGATGAGATTCACTCCCAGACGGAAACGATGAACGCGTTACGCGCTTGTTTGAAGGACGGTGCACAGATGCCACACTTTCTCTTCCACGGCCCTCCAGGGACGGGCAAGACGACGGCCGTGTTGGTCATTGCGCACGAGCTGTTCGGCCCCGATTACGTCCGTGGTCGTGTGAAAGAGCTGAATGCGTCCGATGACAGAGGTATTAGCGTCGTGCGCGAAAAGATTAAAGTATTCGCGCAAGGGGCGGTTGGCAGTGGAGGGCAGAACGTGGTGCAGTCCGATGGGAAGAAGTATCCGGTCCCGGCCTTCAAGTTGATTATACTCGATGAGGCGGATGCGCTACTCCCAGACGCTCAGGGCGCCCTTCGCCGAATGATGGAGGACTTCAGCGACGTCACCCGTTTCTGCATCCTGTGTAATTACGTGAGTCGTATTATCGACCCCATCGCTAGCCGTTGCGCCAAGTTTAGGTTTCGCCCGCTGATGAAGGAAACACTGCATAGCCGTATCGAATTCATTTGCAAGGCGGAAAACATTAAAATGTCATCCGAGTCGTTAAAAGCGTTGGAGGCGGTGAGTGGCGGAGATCTTCGTGTGGCTATTATGAACGTTCAGTCCGCGCAAAAGGCACACGGGAACGATTTGACCAAAGAAGATTTTGTCTCTGTCACCGGTTCCCTTTCGGAGAGCTTAACGCAGGACTACGTTGCTGCGCTGCTGTCGAAGGATATGTCGACCATTGTCGCGAAAACGCGCAGCATTGTGGACGAGGGGTTTGCGGCGGCCAAAGTGGTCTCCCAACTTCAAAAGTATATGCTTAGTAGCGCCTGCACCATGAACGCCGTGCAGCGGGGTAAAATTTTATTGAAGCTGTGTGATTCAGAGAAGCGAATCGCGGACGGCGGAGACGACTTTCTTCAACTCCTCGACATTGGAGCTGCCATCGCTGCAGCGTAGTTCCAGCCAAAAAAAAAAAAAAAAAGAATCATAGACTGGTTTCTCCCATAGAACAAGGTTTAGTAGGTGGATCCACCTTATAAACGGATTAGTCTATACTGTTGTTTGATGACCTTATTTTAGTTTTTGTTGTGCTTGTTTATTTCTTCTCCTCTCTCTTCTAATCACTCGAAAAGCACATCACGTCTATAGTAACGGTTGGTGTTGCCCTGTGGAATGGACTACTCTTCGTCCTCCGCAGACTCCTATGTGGGAGAGGTAGTCAAAATACCACCAAAGAACCAAAACTCCGGTAATAGAGAAAAATCAGCACTTAGCAGCACGGCAAATAGCTTTGAACCACACATACGGGACTCGTCGCCAGAAGTGTTAATCTCCGAAAAGCCTGACTCTGCTTCCATTAACGATCCAATTGATGTCATTCCCACCTCGTACGTGTTTCCCGAGGAGGAGAACTCGGAGATCCATAAGCGGAAAGACTTGCCACGACTCTCCAAGGGACAAGTGTGCACCCCGTCAACGTCCTCGGAAAGTTCCGTCCCCGCCGCCAAGAGTCACTTGCCGCCCGTGAGCCCTTCCAAAAGACAAACCCCCGTGAAGACCACCGCCGTCACACCAAAGAAATACTCCTCCGCGGCGGCCACACCGGTGTCCATCTACCAGTCGCCGGCGAAAAAGAGTTCGTTAAACGGCAGTCCCATCATGTCCCCATCCAAACGAGTAAGTCGTCTCGCGTCAATCGCGGACGGCTCCAGTGTGGATCTGACGGTCCCGTCGTACCAACGGAGCTATAGCCTCACGTCGACCAGTCCCCAGAAGCGACGACCCTCCACGAAGGATGTGACGATTCAGCGGTTTATTCCCACCTCGCACAGCCAGGATTGGGGGTCGAACGTGAAGGGTAGCTACACGGCCCCCAAGGAGGCCCTTCCCATGATAGAGTTGCACGAGAAAACAAAGTACGACTACCTCACAGCGGGAGAGCAGCTGACCTCCTACTCCCCGTCCAAGACGCGAAGCCAGCGTGTGTCGACGGTGGTGATCAAGGAGGAACGTGCCGACGCGGAGGAGGAGGAAAAAGATGCCGTCGTGGTGACCAAAGTCCGCCGTATGAGTGCGACGGCGGTTCAGAGTACGGATGTTCAGATACGGCCAATCCGTCGGCTGTTGGACACCACCGACTTTCAGAAGGCCAAAGAGGAGGCGGAGACGGAGCAAGAGGGAGAGGCGTACAACAATGCGTACGACTTGTTCTCCAGGTTAGCGCACACCAAGGACAAGATGCAGGTGGAGGACTTTTTGGAAGTCCTGCGAACGTTCACCCCGCCGGGGGTGGCGGCACAAGAGGCGTCGGACTTCTTATGGTTTGAATGCGACCACAAAATCGCGCTTAGCTTCGAAGATTTCCTGCTCTACGCCCCAAAGATGCGCACCAGGATTTATAGTTACGAAAACTTCTCCACCTTTACCGATGAGGAGAAGTTTGTCAGCATGTACGTTCGGCTGTTCCCTTACAAGCCGGTCGTCGCCTGGGACAGCGCGCGGAGGCAAATTGTCAAGGCAGAGAAGCACCTCCGCCAAAACCCCGCCACATCCCCCTTTCGCCCGCTCCGCGTCTATGAACACAGTTTTCTCGTCAGCTACCAAAAACGTCTCCTCCAGCAGGGACTCATCGACGCCGGCGAGGTTCCACCGGATCTCTCCCCTACCGGTGAGTTCGATGTGACCCAACGCATCCGACGGAAGACGGCCAACAACACGGATGAGGCCGTGGAGTGGGGGGAGAGTCCGCCAAAAGTGCTACAGGAGGCGAGCACCCAAACGGTTTCTAAAAAAGGGGTCCGTGGGATCACCGAAAGCGATTTGACTAGTCCACTGCCGGAAGAGGGTGTCTATCCCTCTCTCGCCAAGTGTAACACGGGTAGCGGTAAAAAGAGGCACCCGTCTCGCAAGGCCAAGGCGGGCGCTACACCCCCGGCGGCGAAGGTGAGTCACCGAGAGTTGTTTCCGGGAAGTATTTCTCCCTCTAAACGAAACGGACCGGGTCCGCGCTCGTCTAGCAAAAAGAGGTATCCGTCTTCCTCTAGAGGAAAGAAGCCGTTTGAGACCAACGCGAATAGACCCTCCCCGACGAAGCGTAAAATTGTCGGGACAAACTTGGATGAGGAATATGAACATCGACGACAGCAGGACGCCAACTTTATTCGTCTTCTTCATGATTCCTACCAATAGACACCCCACTCTCTTTCATTACATGTATCATTCACCCCTGTATCTTTCTGTATTAGCAAAAAAAAAGAACAATATACAATTCATTTTGTTTGTTACCCATTTTTTTTTTTTACTTGTTATTATTATACCATTGTACCATTGCTCTTGCCTCCTTTTGTACTTTATCATACATACAGTGAACAACAACGACAGTAATGTGAATCAGGAATACAACGTGCACTTTTTTTCAGTTCTGCGAACCATCTCTCCCTTTATCATCGTTCCCTCTCTCTCCACCTCACTCTACTAGTAGATTGAATAGTTCCCTTTACCGCAAATTTTATTTTGGATAGCGTCATGTCTGGAGATCAGGACAAGGAAGACAAAATCGAGTTCAACACCGACCTTGGGGATGACTATGAGGAAATGCAGCGACAGGTGGATAGTCTGCAGGAGGATCTGAAACTGAAGGAACTCCAAAATGCTGCCGCGAAAGACGAGGGCGTCCGCAAGACGGCCACCGCCACCGGAAAGACCAACACGTCCGTTTTTGTTTCTGGCATGGACCCTCGCACGACCGACGCGGAGCTGAAAGTGTTCTTCTCCGCGTGTGGGCCGATCACCCGTGTCACTGTTCTGAAAGACCGTTTCACACAGGTGTCGAAGGGAAATGCCTACGTAGAGTTTGAGACGGCCGAGCAGGCAAAGGCGGCCATCTTGAAGGACGGTCAATCCCTCCACGGGAAGCCGTTAAAAGTAGTCATGAAGCGGGATAACGTCCCTGCCTTTCAGAGAGCGAGAGGCGGCGCACCGGGAGGGTACTTCCCGGCGAGGGGTCGTGGTAATCCAATGCAAGCGGCAGCCATGGCCATGATGGCGACCCTGATGGGCGGCGAGGGATACAACCCGTACGGACGCGGCCGTGGCCGAGGAAGGGGTCGCGGGTATTAGGAAGACGGACGAGGTCTGTTTTACGGTAGGTTTCAACGCATTAATACATTTCTCTTTTTTTGCTTTTTGTTATTATTTGGGAGTGAATTCTTTCGGCTGTTATTTTCCTAATGATCCTAATTACATTTTCTCTATTTCCTTTTGTTTTTCTTTTTCAGTTTTGCGTCATCGTATCATAAACCACATCAAAATAATAGCATTGTAAAAAAAAAAAAAAAAGAACAATACAACTTCCACCATAAAGCGCATTATCACCCTCATGACCGCCCGCAAACTACAGTGCAAAGTACCTGTGCCTTCGGACATTGACATTGCTCAGAGTGTCGAACCTCTTCCAATCGCGTCAGTCGCGGAGGCCTGTGGTATACTGCCTTCGGAATTAAGCCCTTATGGCTCGACCAAAGCCAAGGTGAAACTGTCCATTCTCGACCGATTGAAGGACCACTCCAGCGCAAAGTACGTTGTGGTTGCGGGCATGAGCCCTACCCCGCTGGGGGAGGGTAAGAGTACCACGACGATTGGCCTGACACAGGCCATTGGTGCTCACCTAAACCGGCCCGTCTTTGCCTGCATCCGTCAGCCTTCCCAGGGACCGACGTTTGGGATCAAGGGAGGGGCGGCTGGTGGGGGTTACAGTCAGGTGATCCCTATGGAAGACTTCAACCTGCATGGGACGGGAGACATCCACGCCATCACCGCCGCCAACAATCTGCTCGCCGCGGCGATTGACGCGCGCATTTTTCATGAAGTCACGCAGTCCGACGAAAACCTCTACCGCCGACTCACCGCAGAGCTAAAGGACTTCACGCCGATTATGAAAAAGCGACTGGCGAAGCTGGGGATCCACAAGGAGTTTCCCAACGAGTTAAACGACGAGGAGCGCCGCCGCTTTGCTCGGCTGGATATTGACCCCGAAACCGTTTCCTGGAGACGCGTCACCGACGTGAACGATCGAATGCTTCGTAGCATCACCGTCGGCCAGGGGAAGGCGGAAAAGGGCATCACCTTCCAGACCAGCTACGACATCAGCGTCGCCTCTGAGATTATGGCGATTCTGGCCTTGGTGAAGGACCTCAAAGACATGCGTGAGCGCTTCGGTGACATTCAGGTGGCCAGGAGCAAATCCGGGGAGCCGGTTACAGCGGAAGACATTGGTTGTGCGGGCGCCATGACGGTTCTCATGAAGGACGCGATCGAGCCCACCTTGATGCAAACCATCGAGGGCACCCCAGTGCTCGTGCACGCCGGCCCCTTTGGCAACATCGCACACGGAAACAGCAGTATTGTGCAGGATATGATCGCCCTCAAGCTGGCCGGCAAGGATGGCTTCGTGGTGACCGAGGCCGGCTTCGGGGCGGATATGGGATGCGAGAAGTTCTTCAACATCAAGTGCCGCACCAGCGGGCTTCAGCCGGACGCAGCGGTAATCGTGGCGACCGTGCGGGCCCTCAAGTTCCATGGCGGTGTGGAGCCAAAGAACGCTGGCGTGGAGAACGTGGAGGCGCTCCGCACCGGCGTGAGCAACCTGCTGCGTCACATCCAAAACGTTGGCAAGTTTGGTGTGCCCGTCGTGGTGGCGTTGAACCGCTTCGCCACGGATACCGAGGCGGAGCTGAACCTTGTCAAGGAGCTCTGCAGTGAGGCTGGTGCGTTCGATGTGGTGGTCACCGAACACTACGCACAGGGAGGACACGGTGCGGTGGCGTTGGCGACGGCGGTGGTCAAGGCGACGGAAACGGTCCCTTCCAACTTTAAATTTCTCTATGATGACAATTTATCCTTGAAGCAGAAGATTGAAACGATTTGTAAAGAGATCTACGGCGCCGCCGGGGTGGAGTTTTTAAACGGAACGGATGAGAAACTGGAACAGTTTGAGGCATCCGGCTTCGGAAAGTTTCCGGTTTGCATGGCCAAGACGCAGTACAGCTTTTCGCACAACCCCGACCTCAAAGGAGCACCCTCCGGGTTCATTGTTCCTATACGGGATGTGCGCGTCAACTGCGGGGCGAAGTTTGTGTTTCCGCTTCTTGGGGACATCTCCACAATGCCCGGCTTGCCCACAAGACCGGCGTTTTTTGGCATAGACATTGACTGTGAGACAGGAAAGATTGTAGGTTTGTCGTAAGCTAAACCGCACCCTTTCCGTCTTTACGGTCCCTTTTTGTTTCCTTGATGGGTGAAAGGAAATCTAAAACGTCTTTTTTTGATATGACTTTATTTTCTTTTGTTTTGTTCTTCCCACTATAGCGCATTGCAAGCGCGTTTTATTATTCTTCTCTTTACCCGTGCTGCCACCAACTGTATGCGAGCGTCCCTCGGGCGTTTATGTGGGATTGCTTTCTTCTCTGCTCCCTCGCTTTCCCCCCCCCCCCAGTACAATATACATTGAATATGAAAAAGTCCAACATTTCGCTGCTTTGTCGGTCGAACTATGTGGTGGGCATAGCAAACGACCCGTTTCAGCTCACGTGTGACAGTGGTACAGTAACCTCCCGGCCGGTGGCGATAGAAACCATCAAGGAATATGGGCCAATAGTAGCCAACCATGTGAACACCTTCAATACAGACAAGTTGGCGTTCGTACACGTCGCCACCCTTTGGGGCTTGACCGTTGATCAAACTTATCTCATTTTATGTGACAGTGAGACGGAGGGCGGATGGCACAAAAAGTTTCGTATTACGCCTGAACTCACGCCTGACTTGGATCCACTGAAACGAAGACTGTATACGGCGCTGAACAGTCGTTCTACTGTGATGGACCTGGAGTGCATCCTACGACCCGACTTTACGGACTGTGCTCTGGTGCAGGGAAACGAGCCGTTCATGGCCACCACTCCCGTGGACTGTGGGAACCTGGAAAGCTTCCAGCCATTTGCTGGCTCTTTGCTCTACCACGGTCTCTTTTTTCTACCAGCCAAATATCCCTTTGGGTGGCTCCTGCATTTGCCCAACCCAGAGGATCGTTACCTAGTGGATTTTGCCGCCCTGCGCGCGAAGGAGGCGACCTGTCAAAAAAGACCAGACTGGAGAAGGAGCAAGAAAGTACGAAAAAATATCGCGTCTGGGCAATGTCGATTGGTGGTGCAGGATACCCCAGAGGCGTTGCGGCAGGCATTGGAGCGGGCAGAGGCGTACCAAATCGATATGCACCATTCGACCTGGCTTTGCCCCGAGGGCATCTCCATTCTGTCCTCGCTGGCACCAAGTGGTGTGGCGGAGAAGAGCAAGAAGAGTGTACAGGTGCTCGTGATAGACTTGGTGGACGCGAACGACAACGTGTTGGCCGGCTGCTGTGGTTTTACCTTGGGCTCGGTGTACCACGACTTTACCATGTACACACAGCGTCGCGATCGCAACGGGTATGGCACGTTTCTCACCAAGCTGATCGCCGAGGCCCTGTACACGTGCGGCTACGACATGTGGTACTGGGGCCTGCGGGTAGACTACATGGCGCAATACGAAAACGGCTACGGCGCCTGCACGCTTCCGAGAAGTGAATTCTACCGTCGCTGGGTGCAGCACCGTGACATTCCGCTATCGGAGGACATTGTTACCTTTGTTCGGTCGAACAAGGCGATGGTACCCTCAGCATAAATCCATCCCTTTTGGAGTACTGTTTGATATCCTTATGCTTTCCCCTTTCCTTTATTGCTTCTTTGTATAATCTTATCATTTCTCTCTGCCCCTCTCACCCACACATGCTAGTATTACTACTTCAAGATCATCCTCATTTCATAACGCTATCCTAAAACAAAAAATGGAGGCCGTAAAGAAAACAATCCAAGATGTCAAGAAGATGAAGCCGTACGATCTCTTCTCCTGGAAGAAGCCCGCCGTGACGGGCGCCGTCCTGGGGTTTATTCTCGTGCTCTGGTGGGTATTTGTGTACTACCAGTACACACTCACCACCTTTGTCTCCCGCCTCGTCGCTCTCGCCCTTCTGGTGGGCGCTGTGAGCGCGGTGACCAACCGCACGGTCTCGGAGCTCTCCACCAGCCAGGAGTCCGTAGACATGCTGTACGAGAAGGTACGCCCGTACTTCCTGCGTGCGGCGGAGGCACTGTTCAACCTCGCCTCCTGGAAGAACCCCACTCTCTCCGTGAAGGTTCTGCTGACGACCTACCTCACCGCGTTCGTGGGCAACTATGTCAGTGATACCACCGTCATTCTTTTGGTGATCCTGGCCGTCTTTGGTATTCCTCCCGTGTACGAGAAGAAGAAGGCGGAGGCGGACCAAATTCTAAAGCAAGTGCAAACCTACACGGATAAGTACATTGGCATGTTGACGACCAAGGGCAAGGAGGTGGCGAAGAAGGCGGACGAGGCATCCAAGAAGAAACAGTAAAGTAAAAAGCATTTACATTTCTGTTAGGTAAAACCGAGTAGAACGGAAGACCAAAGCGCGATACTATTATATACGAAACGGTTGACTGGTGCACAATCCTTCATGACGTGCGTACAGTTTCGTCGTTTCTTTCTTTTTGTTGCAATCATTTTTTTATAACAAGAGAAATTGCTGAATCATCGTATAAATATATAATGACCGAATTTAAAAAAAACTAGGTAACTCATAAAAAAAAAAAAAAGGAGACGCTACTGACCGTATTTTTCATTGATATCCGCCTGTGTCATTTTACCACTCATAACGTAATTTTTTTTTGTCTCCTGAAACTTGGTCCATGGCCACTGTTGCGTATTGGATTCGTTTCTTATTACACGACATCGATTATAAAACATCTTTACGGTGGTTCTATTTTCATTCCTCTCTACTCTTCTCATTTCTACATCGTCGCTTCAAGAGCACTCGAGCTTCCACTCTAATTCGAAATGTCCAAGGTTATTTGCCGCGCGAGAGGGTCTGATGAAATCACCAGCGCCGTCAACAACTTGGACGACACCAAAGTCCAGATTCTCTTCTCCAAGTTTCCCGTAGGAACCGGAACCTTCAAGAGAAACAAGTTTATTTTTGTGCAGTATATTGGCCCGCAATGCGGTGTCGTCAAGCGCGGCAGAGCCATCACAGAGCTGAACGCTTTCACGAACTCACACCTCCACGGTGTGGCGGGGTTTTCTACAACCGATAAAGCCTCGCTAACGTTCGAAGACTTGGTTCAGCACATGCGATCCGTGTTCGTCACCGACGACGGTTCCTTCTCGATGGACCAGATCAAGGAAGAGTACCGCACGCGTCTTCGCGAAGAGCGCAAAATGATGCACCGTGAAGGACAGGCGGCCGCGGCGCAGGAGGCGGCAAAGAAGAAGCGCGAAGCCGCCGCCGCCAAACCGCAGGTGAAAGTAGCCAAGCCGAAACCCGCTGCCCCCGCCGAGCCCGTCATGGACAGCAAGGCGCTGACGCAGCTGACGGAGCGTGTGCTGGCGTCTCTTAGAGAGCCCGAAGGCCCGATCAACTGGGCCGTCCTAGAGGCCGACCCAAAGAACCTCGCCGTCAAGTCGTACGGGCGTAACGGTATCTTTGAGTTGGTGAAGAACCTCCCAGATGACGCCTGGTTGTTCGGTCTGTTCCGTATTTCATTTAACATCAACAACAACCGTGAGCGACGAATCATCTTCTTCCAGTGGATCGGAAGCAAACTGAAGGCGGTGAAGACCGCTGGTAGAGCCGGTATTTACCCTGGCATGACCAAGGCCCTAGCACCCTACGCCTACGAGATCTATCTCGTCGGACAGGGCGACCTGAACGCGCAGGCGATCATCAACAAGTCCAAGAGTGCCTTTGCCGACGTCAAGGCACCGGCCCTGTCTAGTGGGGGAGGTGCTCCCTCTACCATCAACTTCACGGAAGAGGGGTACAAGGAATCGCTGAAGGCGGAAATGGATGCCACCAAGGACGTTCCTTTTGAGGCTTTTGTCCCCACCGTCGCCGCCCGCGAGCGCGCCGCTTCCGTCACCACCGCCGACGAGGATGAGCTGATGAGCGCCACCCTGCTGTCCTCCACCATTGACGGTCCCCAACAGGCACAGGGCGTGTTTGACGTGGACGAGACCGTGAAATTGATTCAGGCCCGCGAGGGTGGTTTAGTGTGGGGTGTGTTTGATGTGGTGTAATTCAAAAGAAGACTCCAACCCCTAGTAGACGTCAATTGGAAGTGTGTTCTGTATATATCGATACGCGTACGCGAAAGTCAGAAATGAAACGGAGTATCGCCATTTTTGCAATTTTTCCTGGCCATTTACGGAGCTACAGAACGAGCTCCACTAAAAGTGAATACTTGGTTCGACAAACCTATCATCGTCATTTGATTTTTTTTTTTTTTGTACTTTTTGTATTTGTTTTTTTTTTTTTTTTCTATTATGTAAGTTTTGTGTGTTTGTTTTTGTCGTAGATGGTATTGTCGTTGATGTTGTTGTTGTTTTCCCAGTTGTGACCATTGTTTGTCCATACCATTGTTAATAGCGATGCCACGGAAAAGTACGATACACACTTTTTGTATCTAGTGTAGAATGACAAATAGTAATTCTAATAATAATTATAATAATAAAAGGAAATTTGTACAGTCGTGACACTTCACACGAACCTAAAATGATATGAATGGGACTGTGCAGGTTAATCCACTCTTTTCAAGAAGTACAGATTGTTTATTTTTACGAGGGTAGCACACACTTGTATATTGTTAACGTGAAGCGCAGATGTTGTGTGTGTGTCCAAGAAGGTTTTAAAGCCCATCTCTGTACGACGTCATAGAAAAGTAAATTCTTAAATAATAATCTGTGGTGTTTTTTTTTTTAGGTTCTTGCCAGTGGGCGAAAAAAAGAATGGTTGAATCTCTTTGCCAGTGGATAGGCTGTCTTTACCATTCTCTTTCTCTCTCGTCAACTTGTAAGCACTAACAAAACGGGAAAACGGTAGTGTGCATACCCAGCATGCACTCTACGCACTCCTCTAGAAACAACACTCCCCCGCCACGGGGTCTGCAGTACATTACCCCGACTAGTCAACTTTCACAAACATACTCCGGGAAGGGTACGTCTGGCGGCGGTAACCGGGCCCATCCGACTTTACCTAGTTTAGTGTCAAGCAGCAAACCACAGCCAGATGTGGTGAGTCCGCCATTGACGTCCTCTGTGAAGCAGCTCCTTCACATGGACGATGTCGTTCCCCCCGCACCGAAGCAAACCAGGGAGGCGACAAAATTTAGTGAGTCTATGCCGGTCACGCGGAGCACTGGATTCAATACCACCTTCGGCGCGTCCAATACCAAGAAGGAGTCCACGTACAATACCACGTTTAACAAGACGACCTCCAGCCGACTGGTTCCGCCTGGTCAAAGGGGGGCGGTCAGCTCTACCCCACCACCACTGGCCACGTCGCTCAGGGCGTACCTGGATAAGGAAGCACGGTACAACAGTTTCATCAGCGAGTCCCCCGAGACGCGTCTGGAGCCCTATCGAGAAGTGTTTGGGGCACTAGGGGAGGCCTTTCCGAATTACGCTCAAATCTTTGATGAAATTAGAACGGCGTACGACGCCGTCGTTCAACAGCAGGCGACCCGAATTGTGGAGCTCAACTCCGCCGCACGAACGGACGAACTGCGGACGCGCCAAAACAATGACGACGTTCAGACCTTGCAGCAGCACATTGACGCACTGCAAGGGGACCTAGCGGCGATGCGGAAGGAACTGGAGGAGCGCGAGAGTAAGACCCAAACGCTGAACAAGGACGCGGCGGCGGTGACGAAGCAAGTGTATTTAGACCGCAATAGCGAAAGTGAAGCGTTAGACATTGCGAAACGCAGAGTGGCAGGAGCTGGAAAAGAACAGCAGAGGGGACCTGGAAAAGATTCTTTTACTGATTAGTAGTGTGAGAGAGTGCGACGTGAAGATTAAAAAGCTAGAAGAGACAGTGCGTGAGATGAGCGAGCAACTCGAGGAGTTGGAGGACGCGCGCCGGATGGCTGGCGAGGCCCAGATGGAGTTGCAAAAGTACAAGGAGCGGTTTGAGAGTTTTGTGCCCGCGAAGGACTTTGACCTGATGAAGGAACACTCGGGGGCCGAATTGGTCACCTTTCAAAACGAAAACCGACGCTTGCGTCGTACCGCGGCCGCCCGAAGTACACAGGTGGATGTGCTCAACCGGAAGCTGCTGGACCTGGAGTCCGTGAAGAACGACCTAGTCGGCAACAAGGGAGACAAGGTGTTAACTCCGCGACCCAACTGGGATGCTATTCGGAAAGCAATGCCGACACTGGCGGAGTACTCCAAAGATGACCACTGCCTGCCCATGGACAAGGGGGAGGACGGAGACGACGGGGTAGTCGACACGGCAGAGTTGACCACCGTCGGTGGTCCCAGCACGACGGTGCTGCAGGTGGAGTTTCTGTTGGAAACGATCGAAGCGCTCAAGCGACGTGTCGCGGAGCTTGAAAGTGAGAACGCCACCATGACAAAAGTGGCGTCAGACGACAAGCTGGCGACATCCGGGTCGACGAAGCTGAAGCGACCCAACGTGGAAAAGGCGTACGACTGCAACACCATTATTCCCATTCTGGGCGCCGGTATTCATGCTTCCATCCCCAAACACTTGCAGATTTGTGGGGCAGTGGAGCGGGTGGCGATGCCGATGGAGTTGCGCGTCAAAATCATCTTTGACTTCTTTGTGGAACTGCAGCAGCCCGTGATGGAAGCCGCCTCCATTGAAGACGTGAATGTGCCCGTGCACTTTTACAACTTTTTGGAAGCGGAAGTCGTCACGAGCGAAGACGTTCGCAATACTTTTCGCACCCCGCGCAGATCGCGTACAACCTCCTCTGCGACGCTAGGGAGCCGTCGGTGGCTAGTCCGTCCCTGGTGCTTCTAGAGTGTATTCTGCTGGGGAACCTCCCCGCCCGAATTGCCGTCGACTCCGCCACGCTAGTCTCTCACGCCATTGCTGACTTGGAAACGCTCAGCAAGGAGCAGCAGAAGAATCGGCTGCGGCGCCCCGCCATAGCGGAGTGTTTGTTGCCCATCTTGGAGTTGAAGGAAAAGTCGGATATTCTGGAATTGCGCAATGTGCTGGGGTCTGAAATGTCGTTTGATACGCTGTCTTTTGTCGACATTCGCAACAAGTTTATGCGTACCCTCTTTCAACAGGAGTGTTACGCCAACATGAAGTTGTATGCAAAGATCGTGGTGGGGATCAGCAAAAAGGCCCGCCCGTCCGACGAGGAAGAGGAAATCGACGGAGAGACGAATCGCGTGGTCACTTTGAAAGACGTGACGGACTCTATCATTGAGGTGGAACCCAAGACCCCTGTGGTGATTCTTCGAGAGCTCACAGAGGACGCCGTGACCCGTGGAAAGGGCGGAGCGTTGGTGTCGGAGGACGAAAAACCATTCTTAATACACCTCAGCGACGTGATGCGCGTTATTGGAACGGCCCCGATTTTGAGAAGAAGTCCACTGTCGCCGCACGAGGACTGTGTGTTTTAACATGTATGTATATTTCATCCAACAATGCGAGGAAAGTTTGTTTAGGCGTTCACGCCTCTACATGTATAAGACTGTTGTTTTTTGTTGGTTGTTGTTTACCCCACTGCGTTCTATGAATAGAATGGCGTGCTATTTCAACAAACTCCCTCTTTCTTCCTTCTCCTTCGCACCTGTAGAATTGTGACACGCGTTACCGCTTTTTTGTAGAAGACAGAAACAGATTTGTAGCCGCAACACGTTTGCAGTCGCATTTTGTTCTCGCATTTGTGTGTAATCTTATTATTTTTGATACTCTTACAAAAATGCATAATCCAGGTAACAGTAGCGGAAACGTGTACGTGAACGAGCCCTATGGGGGTGGGAGAAGAATCTACTCCCGTAGTCCCAACTTTACCCCTCCCAAAATGCCACCCATTCCTTCCCTCCCCAGTGTGGGCAGTCTGGGAACGCCGAATATCGGTGCCATGTGGAGTAACTCGCCTCAGTATTACAACGCCGGTAACCAGTACGGGTATCCCCAGGCAAACAACAACAACAACAACGCCGCACTTGACCCCAATATTCAACTCGTGCCGACAAGACCACTTCTGAAGGCGCTGTCTAAAGTATCGAAGCCGAACCCGCCGTGGTGTGTCGGCTCACGCGCAGGGTCCCTCAAGGTGAGCGAAGAACTTTCCATTTTTTCAATCTTCAACACGTCGACAGAGGAAGAAATGAAAATTTACAATCAGTGTGTAGAGAATATATCGAGAGTGATGCGAGAGGTCTGGCCGCAGGCTAGTCTACACCCAAAAGGCATTACGGCTGCGGTCATGGCCCCCAAGAAAGAAATCTGCAACCACCTGTATGCCGTTCATTGCGACGACCTCGAGGGTGTCAAACAGTTTGAGGAGCTGGCGATAAAGCAGGGGTTTCACTTGGAGTTCGGAACGGATAACAGAGGTCTCCCCGCAGTGATCTGTACCGACTGCGTTTCCGGGGTCAAATCCTGCATTACGTACGGCCCAGAGGCAGAGAAGAAGTGCAAGGGCACTTCCGATATACTACGCGACGCGTACAGCTCTACACAGTCCGCCCGCGATGTTCTTTTTGTGTTATTGGCTCTCCTTCAACAGAATCGCATCCTGGACGATGGTGGTTTGAACCAAAAGCTCTTCTCCGGCGAAGCGCTCGCTGTGATGCTTCTGTCCGTCGTGAACTCGTACGAAAACAACCTTTTACCCGATTCCGGTAGAATATTGTTGGACTTTTTTCTCACGTTTGGGTTCGTCGCGTATTTTAACCCCGTGGCCAGCTCCGTGACGATCAAAACGATGCAGCCCCCACGCCCAAGGTACACATGACTTCACAGCTCAGTGTGTTGGACCCCGCAGATGAGACCATCAACCTGACCCCCTCCTTGGATCGCGTCAGCAATGTGCAGACTGTTTTCTCGTACTGTTATAGCGCCCTGAATCAATACACACAAGTCAGCAGTGGTCAACGCCGTGCCCAGTCCGTCTTGTCCACTATCATTGGAGGGGAGCCCTACTGGATTAGAGTGTTTCGTCTATACGAGCAAGGCGTTGACCCGTATTACACATTCATTGCAGAACACAAAGCAGCCCTCTACCAATCTCAGCATGGCTCCTAAGTTAATTGTTTTCCCGGCACTTAAAAACATAAAAAAAAAACTTTTTTTTTTTTGCTTTTTAAGTTTAGGAGTTTCGCTTAATGTCATTAATATTGTGTTACTATTCTACGCGTGTGTGTTTACTTTGCTTTCGTTACGTTGTTGGATTTTTTTGCCAAAATGCACAATAATGCAGCATTATTTTAGGATAAATGAACTTTATATTCCTCCGTGAAGAACACATATACTAATTTGTAACCCCCTAACAAACACTGATTCTTCCTTTCTCTTAATTGTTTAAACTGTAAGTATTTTATAGCTTTCTACTACCACTAAACCTAAACATGTTCGCACGCCGTGTCTGTGGCTCCTCCTTGGCCGCCGCGTCTCTCGCGCGCTACCAGTCCACCAAGGTGCAGGGCGACGTCATTGGTATCGACCTCGGCACCACCAACAGCTGTGTTGCCTCCATGGAGGGCGACAAGCCCCGTGTGCTGGAGAACGCCGAGGGCTTCCGCACCACCCCGTCTGTCGTAGCGTTCAAGGGCAACGAGAAGCTCGTTGGCCTCGCCGCGAAGCGCCAGGCCATCACCAACCCCACCTCCACCTTCTTCGCGGTGAAGCGCCTGATCGGTCGCCGCTTCGAGGATGAGCACATCCAGAAGGACATCAAGCACGTGCCGTACAAGATTGTGCGCGCCAACAACGGCGACGCCTGGGTGCAGGACGGCAACGGTAAGCAGTACTCTCCCTCTCAGATTGGCGGGTTCGTGCTGGAGAAGATGAAGGAGACCGCCGAGAACTTCCTCGGTCGCAAGGTGAGCAACGCCGTCGTGACCTGCCCCGCCTACTTCAACGACGCCCAGCGTCAGGCCACGAAGGATGCCGGCTCCATTGCCGGCCTCAACGTGATCCGTGTAGTCAACGAGCCCACCGCCGCCGCGCTCGCCTTCGGTCTGGACAAGACCAAGGACCAGCTGATCGCCGTGTACGACCTGGGTGGTGGTACGTTCGATATCTCCATCCTCGAGATTGCCGGCGGTGTGTTCGAGGTGAAGGCCACCAACGGTGACACCCACCTCGGCGGTGAGGACTTCGATCTCGCCGTGTCCGACTACATTCTGCAGGAGTTCAAGAAGACCAGCGGCATCGACCTGAGCAAGGAGCGCATGGCGCTCCAGCGTGTGCGCGAGGCGGCGGAGAAGGCCAAGTGCGAGCTGTCGTCCGCCATGGAGACGGAGATCAACCTGCCCTTCATCACCGCGAACCAGGAGGGTGCGCAGCACATCCAGATGAACATCTCCCGCAGCAAGCTGGAGCAGATAGCCGAGTCCTACATCCAGCGCACGAACGGCCCCTGCAAGCAGTGCATCAAGGATGCCGGTGTGGAGCTGAAGGAGATCAACGACGTGGTGCTCGTCGGCGGTATGACCCGCATGCCCAAGGTGATCGAGTCCGTGAAGAAGTTCTTTGACCGCGAGCCCTTCCGTGGTGTGAACCCCGATGAGGCCGTCGCGATGGGCGCTGCCGCCCTCGGTGGTGTGCTCCGTGGTGACCTCAAGGGCCTCGTGCTCCTAGATGTGACCCCCCTGTCCCTCGGTATCGAAACCCTCGGTGGCGTGTTCACCCGCATGATCCCCAAGAACACCACCATCCCCACCAAGAAGAGCCAGACCTTCTCGACCGCGGCGGACAACCAGACGCAGGTCGGCATCAAGGTGTTCCAGGGCGAGCGCGAGATGGCGGCGGACAACCAGCTGATGGGTCAGTTCGACTTAGTGGGCATCCCCCCCGCTCCCCGCGGTGTCCCCCAGGTGGAGGTCACCTTTGATATCGACGCCAACGGTATCTGCCACGTGACCGCCAAGGACAAGGCGACCGGCAAGACGCAGAACATCACCATCACTGCCAACGGTGGTCTGACCAAGGAGCAGATTGAGCAGATGATCCGCGACTCCGAGTCCCACGCTGAGGCCGACCGCCTGAAGCGCGAGCTCGTGGAGACCCGCAACAACGCCGAGACCCAGCTCGCCACTGCCGAGAAGCAGCTCGGCGAGTGGAAGCACGTGAGCGATGCGGAGAAGGAGAATGTGCGCACCCTGGTGGCGGAGCTCCGCAAGACCATGGAGAACCCCAACGTGACCAAGGACGACCTCGCGGCCTCCACGGACAAGCTGCAGAAGGCTGTCATGGAGTGCGGCCGCACCGAGTACAACCAGGCCGCCGCCGCCAACGCCGGCAGCTCCGGCAGCGGAGACCAGCAGCAGCAGCAGCAACAGGGTGAGCAGCAGCAGGGCGAGCAGCAGCAGCAGAACGACCAGGAGAAGAAGTAAGAAAAAAAAAAAAAAAGCAGATCCCTGTACCCCTGACACGAGCAAAAATACTATATCTGTAGCACGTTCTTGTGCTTTAATCACATCTTTTTCTTTTTGTGTTCCTTTTTAAATATCTTCTGTTAAAGTCTTTTTCTACTAATTACTTTTTATTATTAAAAACCTATTCATTGTATCATTCAATGAATCAAAACGGATAAATTTTACATTTTTGATACGGCAGAATTCATCACTAAACCCACAAGGTAAGAAGCGCCCTCTGAGATACCATACGACAGGTGAAAAGCGCCTAATTGTTTTACTGTTATGGTTTCTCCCTTCTCCACGTTCACCCATTCTCTCCCTCTACTCTCCATAAGTTTTTTTATTGCGCTTTAAAACCTTATCATTCTAATTATTTAGGCTATGTTCGCACGCCGTGTCTGTGGCTCCTCCTTGGCCGCCGCGTCTCTCGCGCGCTACCAGTCCACCAAGGTGCAGGGCGATGTCATTGGTATCGATCTCGGCACCACCAACAGCTGTGTTGCCTCCATGGAGGGCGACAAGCCCCGTGTGCTGGAGAACGCCGAGGGCTTCCGCACCACCCCGTCCGTCGTAGCGTTCAAGGGCAACGAGAAGCTCGTTGGTCTCGCCGCGAAGCGCCAGGCCATCACCAACCCCACCTCCACCTTCTTCGCGGTGAAGCGCCTGATCGGTCGCCGCTTCGAGGATGAGCACATCCAGAAGGACATCAAGCACGTGCCGTACAAGATTGTGCGCGCCAACAACGGCGACGCCTGGGTGCAGGACGGCAACGGTAAGCAGTACTCTCCCTCCCAGGTTGGCGGGTTCGTGCTGGAGAAGATGAAGGAGACCGCCGAGAACTTCCTCGGTCGCAAGGTGAGCAACGCCGTCGTGACCTGCCCCGCCTACTTCAACGACGCCCAGCGTCAGGCCACGAAGGATGCCGGCTCCATTGCCGGCCTCAACGTGATCCGTGTAGTCAACGAGCCCACCGCCGCCGCGCTCGCCTTCGGTCTGGACAAGACCAAGGACCAGCTGATCGCCGTGTACGACCTTGGTGGCGGTACGTTCGATATCTCCATCCTCGAGATTGCCGGCGGTGTGTTCGAGGTGAAGGCTACCAACGGTGACACCCACCTCGGCGGTGAGGACTTTGACCTTGCCGTGTCCGACTACATTCTGCAGGAGTTCAAGAAGACCAGCGGCATCGACCTGAGCAAGGAGCGCATGGCGCTCCAGCGTGTGCGCGAGGCGGCGGAGAAGGCCAAGTGCGAGCTGTCGTCCGCCATGGAGACGGAGATCAACCTGCCCTTCATCACCGCGAACCAGGAGGGTGCGCAGCACATCCAGATGAACATCTCCCGCAGCAAGCTGGAGCAGATAGCCGAGTCCTACATCCAGCGCACGAACGGCCCCTGCAAGCAGTGCATCAAGGATGCCGGTGTGGAGCTGAAGGAGATCAACGACGTGGTGCTCGTCGGCGGTATGACCCGCATGCCCAAGGTGATCGAGTCCGTGAAGAAGTTCTTTGACCGCGAGCCCTTCCGTGGTGTGAACCCCGATGAGGCCGTCGCGATGGGCGCTGCCGCCCTCGGTGGTGTGCTCCGTGGTGACCTCAAGGGCCTCGTGCTCCTAGATGTGACCCCCCTGTCCCTCGGTATCGAAACCCTCGGTGGCGTGTTCACCCGCATGATCCCCAAGAACACCACCATCCCCACCAAGAAGAGCCAGACCTTCTCGACCGCGGCGGACAACCAGACGCAGGTCGGCATCAAGGTGTTCCAGGGCGAGCGCGAGATGGCGGCGGACAACCAGCTGATGGGTCAGTTCGACTTAGTGGGCATCCCCCCGCTCCCCGCGGTGTCCCCCAGGTGGAGGTCACCTTTGATATCGACGCCAACGGTATCTGCCACGTGACCGCCAAGGACAAGGCGACCGGCAAGACGCAGAACATCACCATCACTGCCAACGGTGGTCTGACCAAGGAGCAGATTGAGCAGATGATCCGCGACTCCGAGTCCCACGCTGAGGCCGACCGCCTGAAGCGCGAGCTCGTGGAGACCCGCAACAACGCCGAGACCCAGCTCGCCACTGCCGAGAAGCAGCTCGGCGAGTGGAAGCACGTGAGCGACGCGGAGAAGGAGAATGTGCGCACCCTGGTGGCGGAGCTCCGCAAGACCATGGAGAACCCCAACGTGACCAAGGACGACCTCGCGGCCTCCACGGACAAGCTGCAGAAGGCTGTCATGGAGTGCGGCCGCACCGAGTACAACCAGGCCGCCGCCGCCAACGCCGGCAGCTCCGGCAGCGGGGACCAGCAGCAACAGCAGCAACAGGGTGAGCAGCAGCAGGGCGAGCAGCAGCAGCAGAACGACCAGGAGAAGAAGTAAAAAAAAAAAAAAGTCAGATGATAGTGCGCATGCGTTTTGTTTTCATTAAAATAATAATAGTGTTTACTAAGGTTAAAGTCAACAAATTATTTCGTATTGATGTCTTTCAAATACGTTTTGTATTGAAAGACGTGTAATACACTTTTCTTTTTTAAAAGTTTAATACCTCCCTTTTCTCTCTTTTACATTAAGACGGCCTTAGGATGTGTTTTCCTTGTGCCGGTATCGCTCCTTTTCGTGTTATTCGCTGTGTTTTCTCCTCTACTGTTCACCAATATCTATATTCTCCCTTTCCCTTGTTTTCCCATGTACTACTCACATTACCGCCCAAGCTACATTTTATAATGCCCCCCAAAAGAGCTAGGGGACCAGCCATCCCACCAAAAGCCGGTAGTAGTGGGGCTCAGGCAAAAGGAGTGAAAAAATACTCCTCACTCAAGCAACCAACCAGTTCTAAACGTGAGATGGAGCGATCCGCTAGCAGCGACAGCCAATCTGAACCTTCCACCCCCACTGGTCGTGGTCCTATACGGCGCTCCTCTCTTGCAGTGAGGAGGGGACAAGACGCTGTGTGGTAATACAGCTGTGGTGCACCCGACAGTGTGTAAAGCGCTGCAAATACAGCCCTACTCCGTCGTGCGCGTGGAAGGAGGGGCGTCTGTCGTTTTTGTCGAGTTGCAAATTAGTCCTGGCGCCAGTAAAGGCACCATTTACTTCAATGAGCTGACCGCCAGCTTGCTCTCGGTGGAGTCTGTTTCTGTTTCCACTTTAGACGACGGCCCCTTGCCGTCCTTGTCCAGTGTAATGATATCAGCTACCATTGAGGAACAAAAAACGGAGACGATCATCGATCCCTCCCCGTCTTCTGAGGTAGAGTGGAAGTCCATGTTTCGCTCAAGGTTCCGTTACCGTGTGCTCTTCAAGGGAATGATCGAACAGTTTAGGTGGTGCAGTCGCCAGGTAACCGTGGCAGTGGAAGGTGTTCACTCCTCTGCTGGCGACGTTGCCTACGGTATTCTGACGGACGGCACTTGTATTCTCACCGGCGAAGGTGGCGCGCCCAACCAGAGTGACAAGGGAGTGATCGCTGACGGTTCCATTAGGAGCCAGAAGCATCTTTTGGTTCTGGGCGACAGGGGTTGTGGCAAGTCGTACTTTCTGAAAAAGGAGGCCGAACGAGACGCCTCGAATAGAAATGTTTACTCTATTAATGTGGAAGAACTTCCCCAAGGTGAAAACTCCTCGGTTTCCACAGCGACGGTACTTCACGAGTTACTACAAAAGGCGAAGCGGAGCACTCCATGCACCCTCGTCGTGGATGATTTGCACCTGATCTGTAATACGAAATCCTCCACCGCCCCATGGATTACTGCACAGCTAGCTTCCTCTATCTGTGACCTGTTAGAGGATGTACGAAGCGGTCATTTAGACATACGCCTTATTGCTTCAGCGGTGGATAGGGAATCCCTCGACCCTCGTCTGACAAGTGCAGAGAACTTGGGATTGTGCGTCACGCAGCTGATCCCCCCGGCGACGGTACAGGAGCGGGTAGATTGTATGCACCACTGCTTTCACGACCTTCAGGTGGAGGTGACGCCCGAGATGCGTGACGAGATGGAGCGTGTGGCGGTGAACTGTCACGCCTTTACACCGAGGGACTTTTTTCGTCTCGCTGACACGGCCGTCATCCACGCCGTGACGGAGTGTGGTAGTGCTAAAAGTGTGGCGCCCGCCTGCATTACCGATGCAGCTCGTAAAATTCGACCCTCCTCGTTGCGGCAGTTTGACGTTTCTATACCCACCGTCTCCTGGAATGACATTGGTGGTAGTGAGGAGGCCAAAACGGTTCTCCGTGATGTGGTGTCGTGGTGTCTCGGGAAGCAGCGGTGGATATTTGAAACATTCCCCATTTCGCCCCCAAAAGGAGTCCTTCTTTACGGTCCGCCGGGTTGCAGCAAGACGATGCTAGCAAAGGCGCTTGCCCATGAAAGTCAACTCAATTTTATTTCGATTAAAGGCCCCGAAGTGTTTTCCAAGTGGGTGGGCGACAGCGAGAAGGCTGTCCGGGATATCTTCACGAGAGCGAGAAACGCCGCCCCCTGTATCGTCTTTATTGATGAACTGGATGGCATGTGCGGGCATCGTGGTGGGGGTGGCGTCTCCGATCGAGTTATTTCCCAGTTTCTTACAGAGTTGGACGGTCTTCCGTCCGCCTTTGCTGGCAAGTCGAACGCGCTGGTATTTGTAGCGGCGACGAACCGACCCGATAGTATTGACGCCGCAGTCCTCCGGCCAGGTCGCATTGACAGGTGTGTGTACATTGGCCTTCCTTCCACGTCAGAGCGGTGTGCCATTGTGAGAATCCACTTTTCCCGCATTCCGGTGGACGACACACTAACGCCGGAGTACGTGGCGGAGCAGACAGAGGGATACACGGGGGCAGAGGTGGTCGCTGTGGTGAAGGAAGCTTCGTTGGTAGCCGTCTCGGAAGAGGAGGATGCTCAGTTTTTGTCGAGGAAGCACGTGGACACTGCGCTGAAGAAGGTGCGACCGCGGATAAAACCGGAAGATGTCCGTTGGTATAAAAACTGGTCGACGAGGAAGTAAATCGAGCTGTGATAGGTACTACTTACAGTGGACTATAACACACTATCATTATGGACTTTCTTTTTATTATTTTCGTTGCACTATTCAGAAATGTCCACCACCCCCAGGCTTTATTACTCTTTTTTTCGTCCCTCTCTCCATTAGAACGATAAGTACGGCACATTTACGTCACCGCGGTTTGGGGTGGTTCATTTCGCTCGCTGAGAAACGGACAAAAAGACATGTCATACATTCCGTATCCTGTCAAGTCAGAAAATGACAACCACCACCCATTTTATAAAAGAATAGTTCGGGCCAGTATATGCGGCGTCCTTTTCGCGATTCCGCTGAGTGTAGCCATCCCAGCCTCGCCCTTGTTGCGGTTGTCTCAGACACAGACCAACAAAAAGTCGCTCGTCCCTAGAATGATGACCGATTTCTTTTTTGTCAACTTTTTGGCAGCCTTTTCCGCCTACTTTGTCGTGAGTGAGTACTTTATTACGAGCGACGCTGCCAAGGAAGGATTTATGCCCTACCTCGGCCCTATTTCGGCTCAAATCCCAGCGTGGAACTGTCTGCTCGCATCCCACATGTTCTACCCTGGTATGTGGGCGGTCTTCAACGAACGCACGTGGAAGGCGCGGCGGGTGGAATTTGTACGACTCAACACAAAGTGCTTTTTTGCCTTTGCCCCTGTGCATGTCCCGGCCACCATTGTACTAGGTTTATTCGCGGGTGTCGTGTTGTACCCTTTTAAATACATGAAACAACGAAAGGAGGGACAATCAGGTGAGCCAACGAAAGTTGTCACATAATGGATGATCCACTGTCATTACAGCTTCATTTTAATTTGCGTTTTTCTTTTTACTGTTATTGGAAGAGTCCTGCGGTTACGTTCATCGAGATCTGTGATGGTACAGTCGCTACTTTTTCTTTTTTTTCTACAATAAGCGATTTAGAGTTTTACGCCACTAGAATATAGATACACTTGACGTTCACATGAAAACCAGTTATAGGCGAGAGGTGGTGGGGCGTGTATCTTCCATGACCTATAGCACAGTTTCAGAGAGTTGTTTAGTGACCACGTTCGGCAACGGGGCGTTTATTTTTAACAACAACAAGGCGATCCACGAAACGGAGCACGTGGAAATGTTTCCGTCCCACATTTTTGACTACGATCCGTTGACTTCGTCTTGCTTTCTGGACGAGAGGCACAGCACGGTGGCGGTGGGCTCCTTCAACGGGGGAATCTCTCTCATAGACAGAACAGATCGCTCGCCGAGACAATTTTACTCCTCCGGGAGGACAGATGCGGTGCTCTCCTTGCAACAGGTGCCCAAAGAGCCGCACTCCCTTCTCTTCGCCACCAGAGCGGGGGCGGAGCTGGTGGACTTGGACAAGAATATTTCATTTCTTTCCTTAGAGTGCCCCGCACCACGAACGATCGCGGCGGCAGCAGTCGACACGTTCACCTTTATCGTCGCCAACTACGACGGCGCTGTGATGCTGTACGACAGTAGAGTGGGGGCCAAAGTGATGGGTATACTGAGCGTGCCGGACCAGCTGGCCAGTCTCTCGGTCTGTCCGAATAGCGGGCAAGCGTGCGTGGGGACAGTGGCGGGGCGTGTCTTTACGCTGCGGTGTCGGGAGGGGACCCACCGCGAGGAGGCGTTTGGTACCGGCAAGCACCGCTCGCCCATTGTTAACTTGTCTTTTCAGAATTCTACCATCGTGGCCGGTGACTTGGGGGGTAGAGTCTCCATTATTGACACCTCCAACTCCGCCACGTCGACACGCTACTGGAGTGGTGAGTCATTGCTTCGCCCTCGAGAGTACCTATCCAACACAGGGAAGGATGCCGTGAACACCGCTGGAGAGCGCACAGTGGACATTGAGGTGACGGCGGTGGCTCACGGTGGGGCCGATGATGTCTGGACGTCCTTTAGCACCACGAAGCCCCTGACGTCGCACATTGTTTCATTACCATTATAGATACTAGACCGTTTTTGTTGTTTTCTGTTGATATTTTCGTTCTACTGCGCATTCCGTATTTCACCTCCAATCGTACTATTGAGATCATGTTTTCCACGTTTACGTTCACCTCCCCACTCTTCTTCCTTTCTTCCTGTCTTTGTTTTTGTAGTTATAACACACTTTTAAACGCATACCCGTATTGACGATGAGACCCGTTTGTCCCCCGCTGCCAGATATCCCCAAGGCGATGGATTGGGAAAAGTTTCGCAGCGACGGCCACAAGATGATTGATTTTATTGCCGACTACTACAAGAGTCTGTCAGAGAATAAATTCCCCCCACAGTCGGCTGTGCAGCCGGGGTACCTTAAGAAGGCAATCGTCGAAACAGAGGCACCTCTGGAACCGCAGCAGGACTTCAGCGGTGTGTTGGCTGACATTCAAAAGCACATTGTGCCCGGGATGACGCACTGGCAGCACAAAAACTTTTACGCGTGGTTTCCCGCCCAGCTCTCTCCGCCAGCCCTCCTAGGGGACACCATTGCCAGCTCCCTCAACCAACCTGGGTTCAACTGGATGGCCAGCCCGGCCGCGAGTGAGTTAGAGGTGATTGTGACCAATTGGATGTCAGGGGCATTCGGCCTGCCAGCGGACATGACGTGGGAGGGAACGGGCGGGGGTGTGCTGCAGCCGAGTGCGACGGAGGCCGCCTCTGTGGTCGTGCTGGCCGCCAAGAACCGGTCCTTGAGTCGGTTTTCCACACTGGAAGAAAAAGGGGCAGCGGCGTCTAAGCTGGTCGCCTACGTGAGCGACCAGGCACACTTCTGCACGGAGAAGGCGTGCCGAATTCTTTCCATCTTCCACGTCCGTAAAATAAAAACGTACAGACGGGAGGACGGTAACTATCCGATGAGTGCGGCCGAACTCGAAAAGGTCATGGCGGAGGACGTGAAAAATGGCCTTATTCCCTGCTTCCTTGGTGTCAACTACGGCACCACTGGTATTTGCGCCTGGGACGATTTTGCCGACATTGCCGCCCTCCCACTCGTGAAGGAGTACCATGTCTGGATTAATTTAGACGCCGCCTACGCCGGTGCCGTGGCCCTCTGCCCCGAGCTGCGCGACCCCCTCCTCCCCGCCTTCGACGTCGTCGACTCCTTATGGGTGAATGGGTCCAAGTGGTTCTCCCTCATGACCAACTGCACGTTTCAATTCTTCCGCGACCGACACTACATTGTACAATCCCTGAATGCGACAGGCATCTACCTCGCCAACAAGCACACTGAGGCGGACGCTGTGGTAGACTTTAAGGACTACCACCTCGGTATGGGTCGCCCGTTCCGAGCGCTGAAGGTGTACACCACGCTTCAAATGATGGGCGTAGATGGGATTCGCGCCACGGTTCGTCGACACTGCACACTCGCCAAGTACTTGCACGATTTGCTGAGCAACGACCCCATTTTCGAGCTCCCGCTGCCCCCAAAGTTTGGCTTAGTCTGTGTGCGATTGGCCGGCGATGAGGATAACTCCAAAACACGGAAATTGCTTCAAAAGTTGGAGGAAGACAGAACCTACATGGTGGTTTCCCACGAACTGGAGGGGAAGGTGATCATACGAATCGCGCTTGCCCACCCGCAACTTACCCAGACCGACATGGAAGAAATGGCAGACTTTCTCTCCCAACAGGCGAAGCAGGTGTAATGTGCTCTTTTACACTTTCTTACCAATACGCTTATTAACCAACCACAAAAGAAAACATACTTAATCACATCCAACAACATTTAGCGAGACTAAAAACCTTAAACTACAACGTTGAACCAAACTTCATCCACCAACCTGTTTTCTGTTCCGACTTTCCTACTACCTATTTCTTTCACTAACTAGGATGTTCACAACACGCATTCTCTCCTTTCTTTTTCTTTACGAAGTTTCACAGTTTTAATTTAATTTATTTATTTAAGCAATGTTCGCACGCCGTGTCTGTGGCTCCTCCTTGGCCGCCGCGTCTCTCGCGCGCTACCAGTCCACCAAGGTGCAGGGCGATGTCATTGGTATCGACCTCGGCACCACCAACAGCTGTGTTGCCTCCATGGAGGGCGACAAGCCCCGTGTGCTGGAGAACGCCGAAGGCTTCCGCACCACCCCGTCCGTCGTAGCGTTCAAGGGCAACGAGAAGCTCGTTGGCCTCGCCGCCAAGCGCCAGGCCATCACCAACCCCACCTCCACCTTCTTCGCGGTGAAGCGCCTGATTGGTCGCCGCTTCGAGGATGAGCACATCCAGAAGGACATCAAGCACGTGCCGTACAAGATTGTGCGCGCCAACAACGGCGACGCCTGGGTGCAGGACGGCAACGGTAAGCAGTACTCTCCCTCCCAGGTTGGCGGGTTCGTACTGGAGAAGATGAAGGAGACCGCCGAGAACTTCCTCGGTCGCAAGGTGAGCAACGCCGTCGTGACCTGCCCCGCCTACTTCAACGACGCCCAGCGTCAGGCCACGAAGGATGCCGGCTCCATTGCCGGCCTCAACGTGATCCGTGTAGTCAACGAGCCCACCGCCGCCGCGCTCGCCTTCGGTCTGGACAAGACCAAGGACCAGCTGATCGCCGTGTACGACCTGGGTGGCGGTACGTTCGATATCTCCATCCTCGAGATTGCCGGCGGTGTGTTCGAGGTGAAGGCCACCAACGGTGACACCCACCTCGGCGGTGAGGACTTCGATCTCGCCGTGTCCGACTACATTCTGCAGGAGTTCAAGAAGACCAGCGGCATCGACCTGAGCAAGGAGCGCATGGCGCTGCAGCGTGTGCGCGAGGCGGCGGAGAAGGCCAAGTGCGAGCTGTCGTCCGCCATGGAGACGGAGATCAACCTGCCCTTCATCACCGCGAACCAGGAGGGTGCGCAGCACATCCAGATGAACATCTCCCGCAGCAAGCTGGAGCAGATAGCCGAGTCCTACATCCAGCGCACGAACGGCCCCTGCAAGCAGTGCATCAAGGATGCCGGCGTGGAGCTCAAGGAGATCAACGACGTGGTGCTCGTCGGCGGTATGACCCGCATGCCCAAGGTGATCGAGTCCGTGAAGAAGTTCTTTGACCGCGAGCCCTTCCGTGGTGTGAACCCCGATGAGGCCGTCGCGATGGGCGCTGCCGCCCTCGGTGGTGTGCTCCGTGGTGACCTCAAGGGCCTCGTGCTTCTAGATGTGACCCCCCCTGTCCCTCGGTATCGAAACCCTCGGTGGCGTGTTCACCCGCATGATCCCCAAGAACACCACCATCCCCACCAAGAAGAGCCAGACCTTCTCGACCGCGGCGGACAACCAGACGCAGGTCGGCATCAAGGTGTTCCAGGGCGAGCGCGAGATGGCGGCGGACAACCAGCTGATGGGTCAGTTCGACTTAGTGGGCATCCCCCCCGCTCCCCGCGGTGTCCCCCAGGTGGAGGTCACCTTCGATATCGACGCCAACGGTATCTGCCACGTGACCGCCAAGGACAAGGCGACCGGCAAGACGCAGAACATCACCATTACCGCCAACGGTGGTCTGACCAAGGAGCAGATTGAGCAGATGATCCGCGACTCCGAGTCCCACGCTGAGGCCGACCGCCTGAAGCGCGAGCTCGTGGAGACCCGCAACAACGCCGAGACCCAGCTCGCCACTGCCGAGAAGCAGCTCGGCGAGTGGAAGCACGTGAGCGACGCGGAGAAGGAGAATGTGCGCACCCTGGTGGCGGAGCTCCGCAAGACCATGGAGAACCCCAACGTGACCAAGGACGACCTCGCGGCCTCCACGGACAAGCTGCAGAAGGCTGTCATGGAGTGCGGCCGCACCGAGTACAACCAGGCCGCCGCCGCCAACGCCGGCAGCTCCGGCAGCGGAGACCAGCAGCAGCAGCAGCAACAGGGTGAGCAGCAGCAGGGCGAGCAGCAGCAGCAGCAGAACGACCAGGAGAAGAAGTAAGAAAAAAAAAAAAAAAGCAAATCCCTGTACCCCTGATACGAGCAAAAATACTATATCTGTAGCACGTTCTTGTGCTTTAATCACATCTTTTTCTTTTTGTGTTCCTTTTTAAATATCTTCTGTTAAAGTCTTTTTCTACTAATTACTTTTTATTATTAAAAACCTATTCATTGTATCATTCAATGAATCAAAACGGATAAATTTTACATTTTTGATACGGCAGAATTGTTAACGCAAGTGATATTCGTGTGTTTTAAGAATATGAGTTCCTAACGTTATTGTTAGATTCTTGGCACCAGGTTCACATGTGTGTTATGTCGTTCTCTCCTCCTTTTTTTTTTTTGTTCATAAGTTCTTACTCTCTTAAAAGCTCTTCCTTGTTGAGGTGATGTTCGCACGCCGTGTCTGTGGCTCCTCTTTGGCGGCCGCCTCTTTTGTTCGGTTTCAGTCGGGTAAAATTGACGGAGATGTGATCGGTATCGATCTCGGCACCACCAACAGCTGTGTTGCCACCATGGAGGGCGACAAGCCCCGTGTGCTGGAGAACGCCGAAGGCTTCCGCACCACCCCGTCCGTCGTAGCGTTCAAGGGCAACGAGAAGCTCGTTGGTCTCGCCGCCAAGCGCCAAGCTACTACGAATCCTAAGTCTACCTTCTTTGCGGTGAAGCGCCTCATCGGCCGCCGCTTCGAGGATGAGCACATCCAGAAAGATATTAAGAATGTGCCGTACAAGATTGTGCGCGCCAACAACGGCGACGCCTGGGTGCAGGACGGCAACGGTAAGCAGTACTCTCCTTCCCAGGTTGGCGGGTTCGTGCTGGAGAAGATGAAGGAGACCGCCGAGAACTTCCTCGGTCGCAAGGTGAGCAACGCCGTCGTGACCTGCCCTGCCTACTTCAACGACGCCCAGCGTCAGGCCACGAAGAACGCTGGTACGATCGCGGGCTTGAATGTCGCCCGTGTCATTAATGAACCAACAGCGGCTGCCATTGCATTCGGGCTCGACAAACATCCGATCAGCTGATCGCCGTGTACGACCTGGGTGGCGGTACGTTCGATATCTCCATCCTCGAGATTGCCGGCGGTGTGTTCGAGGTGAAGGCCACCAACGGTGACACCCACCTCGGCGGTGAGGACTTTGATCTTGCTATCTCGGACTACATAGTGCAGGAGTTCAAGAAAAAGTCAAAGGTTGATATTTCAAAGCAGGAGATGGCGCTCCAGCGTGTGCGCGAGGCAGCGGAGAAGGCCAAGTGCGAGCTGTCGTCCGCCATGGAGACGGAGATCAACCTGCCCTTTATCGTGGTTGGCGAGGAAGGACCTCTGCACATTGAAATGAAGATTACTCGTGCCGAATTCGAGAAAATTGTGGATCCTTTCATTCAGCGCACTTTTGGCAAATGCAAACAGGCGATTCGTGATGCGGACGTTGAACTGGATGAAATCAAGGAGGTGGTGCTCGTCGGCGGTATGACCCGCATGCCACGAGTGGTGGAAAGCGTTAAGGAATTCTTCAAAAAGGAGCCTTTTCGTGGAGTGAACCCCGATGAGGCCGTGGCATTAGGTGCTGCCGCTCTCGGTGGCGTGTTACGTGGCTCTGTGAAGGGGCTGATCCTCGTCGACGTCACCCCCCTCTCACTCGGTACGAGCGTTGTGGGAGACGTGTTTGTTCCCATTATCCCCAAGAACACGGCAATCCCCTGCAAGCGTAGCCACACCTTTACGACCGTGGAAGACGGACAGACGGCTATTAACTTTCAGGTGTACCAAGGTGAGCGCGAAATTGCGTCAAAGAACCAGTTGATGGGACAGTTTGACTTAAACGGTATTCCCTACGCGCCCCGCAGCATTCCTAAAATTGATGTCACCTTCGATATTGATGCCAACGGCATCTGCCACGTCACGGCCCAGGACAAGGCGACGGGTAAGAAGCAAGGCATCGTGATTACCGCCAACGGTGGCCTTACCCAGGACCAAATCGACCGGATGATCCGCGACGCGGAACAGCACGCCAAGTCGGACCGGGAGCGCAAACTCTTTGTGGAGGCACGCAATACCGCAGAAACTAACATCAGCACCGCCGAGAAGCAGCTGGCGGAATGGAAGTACGTGGATCAGGCCACCAAAGACAACATTCAGCAGCTCATTAAGGAGACCCGCAGTGTGCTGGGTAAGACCAATGCCACGAAGGACGACGTGACACAGATTAGCGAGAAGTTACAGAAGGCGGTCATGGATGGTGGTCGCGTGGAGTACGAGCAGGCGGCCGCTGCCTCTGGTAATAAAGGAAATTAACGACCTCATTTGATAAATCACTTCTTAACCATCATAACAAGTATACCAACAAAACAGATAATTAGTTCCTAATACAAAACGACATTTCCTGTGAGATGTGTTCATGCGTATGACCCTGTACGGTGACGCGGCAGCGGTCTTCTCTGTGCCTGTTGACCTTTCTTCTAGGGGTAACCTCTTTCACCGCTTGATTTTACCTCCTGCATTTTATTCGTTTGACAACAGCAAAATAAATAATAATAATAAAAAAAAAAACATTAGGCGTTCGTCTCCATGTTTCGTCGCTTTGGCGTGCGGTGCGCCCCTCAGAGAGACCCGTTTAAAGTGTTAGGTCTCACCCGAGCGGCCACGAAAGCGGAGGTAAAGATGAAATATAGGGAGTTGGCCAGGATCTACCACCCAGACTCCGAAAGTGGAGACGGGGTAAAGATGGAGCAAGTCAACCACGCTTACAAGCTGCTCATGAAAGAGGGTGGCTACGAGCGGATGCATCTGAAGCGGGGCAGCGGGGTCGCGCAGGACGGCCCTGCCGGTGTGACCACTGAGCGACGCCGGCCATCCGCGACGCCGTACTCCTCGGATCAACACGAGAGAGAGAAGCAAAAGGAGGATGTGCTCTCTGACGAAGAGATGGCAAAGGTGGGCGCTCTCGACCCGTCCACCGAGCGTGTCACCCCGGAAGGGAAATATTTGTATCAAAACAGGGACGACGGCACTTGGGTGGAACTTAGCAAACGGTTAGTACGGGCAGACAAACCACACTACGCGTCCTTTTCGGCGAAGCGGGATATGGACGACGAGCTGCGCCGGATGTCACAAGCGAAGGAGCGAATTGAGAATGAGAAGAGTAAGTTTGAAAAATTTTCAGACAGGCTGTCCGACACCGCGGAGTTGCCTTCCAACCGACCGTGGGTTCTCAAGTTGGGCATGGTGTCCGCCTGCTTTGTGTTTTACCTCACGTACAAGCGGTCGTTTGCGAGAGGGGCGCACCACAAGTCTAAACATCAGTACTACAAGGAGCTGGATAACGAAAGGGAGGAACTTTTGGCGATTTACGACGAATACAAGGCGGGTATTGAAAACTCTGTGAACGCGGCGGCTTTGGTATTTCTAGCGGCGGCGAAAAAGAAGAAGATGAGTGATCCCGTCGTCCAACCTCCTCCAGAGGTGTACTACCATTATGTCAAACCTCCCTCTTCGCACTTTGACGTCCATGCGGGTGTTTGATTCCTTTAAAAAAAAAAAAATTGTAAAGTATACTTATTCAGTTAAGCGGAAACGACAAAAAGGAAAAGAAAAATGAAATTATCAGCATCGGTGCGTTCAGCACGGAGCTGCTGCTATAAAACAACTCGTTTCTTACTCCCCGTTGTTGTATCTTTAAAGCAAGTAGCAACTAGTTTCTTTTTTTTTTTTTTTTAATCGTTTAGGACAGGAACAGCCATTTTTGTTTCATGAGTTCATCCGAGGATTCCTTCGGTGACGGTATAACAACCAATTTAACAACATTAAACTTAAATGCACCAACCGTCTTCTTCCCACAACCGACCGCGGAGGAGGACGCTTTTTTTAGTGACGACGACGACGACGATGCCGCCGCCCCGGGAAACCAAAGTAGCTCTGACGATGATGAATGGGGGACGATACGGGACGCGGGACATTTAGTGTTAGACGATATGTCGGACTCTAGTGACGGCAATGAGGACTTGTTCATCCCGGAGCCCATCTTCACGACAGAGGCCATCGCGCGTTGCAGACCTAGTATGCCGTACTTATCCAAGGAGGAACTGCCAGTTAATTCCTTGGTTTGGGTCGTGGACGAGGATGATGTCAGAACGCTGCTGCGCACGCACTGGGACCCTTCCTACGACAATGTCTGCAACGGGAAACAGTCTGGGCATGTGATGCGTCATAGTGGGGAGATGACGTTGGTCAAGTTTGAGAATAAAGTGACAGGCCTCACCTACTGTCTCTCCATACCGCGTATTTGCCTGTCGTTGAAAAAGGTGGACACCTACGACGGCGCCAAGCGGGAGTCAGAGGGGAAATTAATTAGTTCTGGTATGGGCAAATTGGATGGATTGGACGGCAATAGCCACTCCAATGAGCTGTGCTTTCAGTTTTATGAAACCCTCACCGCTCTTCACGTGTCGGCCGCCGTCAAAGCGCTACTCAGTGAGGTCGTCGATAAAGTGAGGTTAGGTTTATTTGAAGAGGCCCTAAAACTGGTGGAAGAAATACTGGTAGGTCCTCATCGGCAAGCCTGTTTAGAGGAGGGCCTCATGCTGCGGTCGAGGATTCTCATTTTCCTCCAGCGCTATCGTAGTGCGCTCGCTGATGCGCTAGAGGCGGCGAAGGTGAACCCCCGCTGGGTGAAAGGGTATCTGACGGCAGCCCGTGCGTACACATGCCTAGGACAGTTTTCTGAGGCCGGACGGTACCTCGTTCTCACGTCGACCATTCTCCCGAACAGCGCGGAGGTGGAGTCCCTAAAAAACTTGAACGAGTTCATGCTGTCCTTGCAAGAGAGCGTGGAACGTATATCAGCAGTACGTCTTTACTTGGATGAAAACTATAAAAAGCATCTTCTGCCTTCCCGAAAGGTGGTGGCGGGAGGGACGCTCATTACCGAGGGCACACCGATTGTCTCCTCTCCTCCTTTAGGCACACCCAGTGCATCGCTTGCTGGACTTTGCTGTGTGTGTTTTTCCCCGGAGCGAGCTTTACCGGAGGACCCGTTGGTTAGTCCTGAGCTAGCGTCGCTAGCCTTCTGTAGCGCCATGTGCCGCAAAAAGGCAGGCTTGTTCGTTCATCTAGAAAATAAATACAGCGTCCCTCTCTCGGGCTGCGTCGAGGTGTTGCTGGATAGCCGTAGCGCCTTCTGTAGCGAAAAAGCGGTGGAAGTCGCAAACCTGACGTTGCGGTTGTTTTTCATACTGGCCAGCACGCACAAGCGTCGCGCCAAGTGCGACAATCAAAGTGCGCCCAGCATTCAAGACTCTGTAGAATTACTGGGCATATTCCCATGTGTCACGAGTCATCTGTCATCCCACCTGAAGGACTCCTTAGTGAAACTGTACGACACGCTAAGTGAGACGTTCAAAGTAGAGGACAAGAAGACGTTTAGTGTGGACCTGTTCCTAAAACTATTCTGTTACGTTCAGGCCTACATTTTGCCGTTAGACATTAGCGCCCCCTCCGGGAGTCGGTTCACTGTCCACCTGTTACCAAAGTTTGTGACCTGCTGCACCTCCCTTTCTAGTGACCCCAACGTCGGCGCATCGCCAAACTGTGCGGTGGAGGCGAACCTTAGCAGAAGTGCCGCCGATGCCGAAAGTGATGTGAACTATTTGAAACTAACGGCATTGCAAACCATGGATAAAGATACGCCACTATTTAGAAAATGACAAGGAGGAGCAGAGTCACAGAAAAAAAAAAAAAAAAACTCGCATAGTTCCCTGAACACGAAGAGCAAAAGGGAAATCATAAATCAAAACACTACCAAAAAGAGGAAAAAAAAAAATGTACTAGAGGGAGAAAACCGAATTTTTATACGTTAGCATTCTTATATTATTCATTTTCTGTATGTGTGTGTGTGTGTGTGTGTGCGTGTGTGAAGTATACTTTATATTTTTACTTAATCTTTGCACTGATGAATTTAACACTTTTCACAACAACATATAAAAGAAAGAAAAAACTTGTGCTCACAAGATTTAGGCAACTGTCTCTCCACCCACATTTCTTCTTTCTCCTCTTTACTTTTATAGAAGCATAGAACCCCTACCAGTACACTTTATCATTCGTACTATAAATTCTTTTAGATTACCCGTGACATGTACGTCACTTCCTTAGCACAGAAGAAACCACTAGATGAAAATCTGTTCCCATTGCTAGTCGTCCGTAGTTGCGTTAGCGACTGCAGTGAGAGCCGAAACGGTCCCCGGTACTGCGCCCAAGACAGGTTGTCCGGCACCGTGTACGAGGTGCGAGTCTGCCCCTTCGAGTGGAATAGAGAATCAAACGATACGATCAGCAACACACAAAAGCGAATAGACCAACTGGTGTCCGCCTCCTCCAGCGCTAAGACGCCTTCTTGTGTGGTATTTCCTATAGACATTTACATCCAGGACACGGCGGACGGGGAAACCGTCATTGCGGCCGTGGAACCATTCTGTGGTCTGTCTCTTGCCGACACGATACGCTCGGGGTGGAACATTCTCGAGGAGGGCGTTTTCTACGATTTGCTGAAAACGGTGGAAACGTTTGCGCTCAATTACTTGAACTTTCCTCCACACGGCAACATCAGCCCAGATATGCTGAAGCAGTCCCTCTCCGTGCGCGACGGGAGCACCGAGTTCAACGACGCGTCACGGTGGGTCGTGGGGGACTGGCTGCTGCCGTATGAACAGAGGAACGAGACACACGACATCCCCGCCTTCCTTAGCGACATTGAGTGGATGCTACACTCCTCCTTCGCCCAACTCAACGTGGCGTCGGACGTCAATGGTTCCTTCATCCCTGGGGAAAAAATTGAAGGACTGATCAACGCCACTTTGGAACGCATTCGGTACGTACTAGAAAACGACGCGCTCTTTGGAGACCCCCAAATCCACCTACCCCCTAGCGCCAACGACCGATTCTATCCGCCCGCTGTCGGCGAGTCTTCAGAACTAGCCCTGATCGTTGGTATGACACTACAGGAAAAAATAGCCCACCACCAAAACCAGCTGCGCAATGAGCAGAACATTGTCAACAAGCACAGGCGAAAAAATGAACCGCTCCCCCCACGACCACTCCCCGCCTCCGCCGCCAATGCAAGCGTGAGCGTTGGGAATAAAATCGACTACTCCAACGAAGACGATGAGTACGAGTTGCAGTACCTCACGTCCCCCGTACGAACGAGGCCAAGCGCCTTTTTGCTGAATGGGGTCAACAGTGGTAGTACGGCGGGGCCGGTGACTCCTCGCGAAAAAGATAGGACCATCACCTATACGCAGCCCCATCAGCAGCGAGAGAAGGACAGCAATGCGAACGTGCTGGACGCCGTGGTGGATTTGGCGGTGCTTTTGAAGGATAGACGTGCGCAAGAAAACAAAAACCGTCAGGGTGAGCTTCGATCCAAACGAGAGGCCCAGAGGACACTACTGGCTCGCTACGCGGCCGTGGACGCTACGGCCCGCAGGAAAAAAGAAAAGTCCGTTCCCCAGGTCACACCGGCTCCTAACAGTGGGCCCGTCGTGGAGCCGCCTGGCGTGTCGCAAAGTAGAAGTCCGGATCCCAAACCACCGCGGGGTTACCACGCATCCGGTGAAACCACAACGCCACACAAAGCAAAGCCGAACACGGCGCTAAGAACCAAATACGCTGGTCATCCGGCGGACACGCAGCCCCCGAAGTCAGCGCCGTCGCCAGTGCCCCCTCAGACCATCAGTCGGGGAGTGAAGACCGTCGTGCACCGCGACCCGGTGAAGACAACGGAGCCTCACAGCACTGGCGAAGGGGTGGCCGGGATCCCTCTCATCTCACCACTACCGCTGGACAAGCTGTTCAGGAAGGACGACCCACCGGGGGGTTCTCGGCGGGTGACCCCACGTGGTCGGGTCATCATGTCGGCCAGGTCGCCTAGAAAAGGGACCAACTCCGCTCGTGAAAGGCGGCGGGCCGGTCGGGTCAACCGGACGGCCCCAACTTCCCCGATTGGGTCACCCCGTACCTACTCTCGTCACAACTCGGCGACGGTGGGGTCCCCTAGAGTGGTGATGACGGCTCGGGAGAGGCCGTTAAAAGGGAAGCCGGCGGCGGCCCCGCAAGGGAAGCGAACACCACGCCACGATAGAGAAGCCCCGACCAGCAACCATACCCCGCGTCAACGTGTCGTTCGCGAGGTGGTACAAGGCAACGAACCGGACACCCCCTCCGAGCCGCTCAACACGACCAGACAACGCAAATCCAAGTCTCAAGCAACCGCCACCCCCATCAAGAAGAGGAGCAAACCGGTAAAAGAGGTGGCGCGCCCTGACATCAACACGGTGAAAGGGAAGCCGACCAGGGCAGCGGAAACGCGCAACACGATCCCGGATAACGTCCGCCGCGGTGATATTCGGCCAGTACACGAAGCGTCACTCGGTATAGCACACCGTCTCCATCATTGAACATTGTTTGTTTCCTGCCATTGTTACTCTTGTGTAGTCAGTGTTGATAGTGTTTCAAAGTGTTATGCATGTGCAACCTCATCTAATAACCTCCAATCTCATCAACAGACGTTTCTTCTTCCGTTCCTTTTATTTTTTTCCCTCCACCCAAGAAATGTTAGCACTGTATGCTCTAAACTTTCTAGTGTTTTTCCTCGGACTCATTGTGGGTACCCTGGTGCTTGAAAAGTGCAACGCACCCAAAAATGCCGGCACTCCGCTTCCTACTCGTGGAGAGCGCAGAAAACTGGAGTTGGCAAAGCTGAAAGAAAAAAGCGAGAGCGCGGAGAAACCGCAAGACACGGTGAAGAAGAGCGACAGTGAAGAATACGAAACAACGTCCTCGACGGACTCTGAAGATTCGGGGTCGGAAGTGGACCTTAGTGACAGAGAGTATGAAAAGGCGGAGTCATTGCGCCTCAAAATGGTATTTGTACTCCTCAACCACCCCAAGAAGAAACTGTCCGCACAGGAGGCGGCGGTGTTCACCTCCTCTGCCGGTATAAAATTGATGAACCTCATTCTGAAGGAGAAGAAGCCCGATGCCGTCGGTGGTGTACCGGCTTCGGTGCGGGAAGACTGGAAGAGATGGTTTCTGTGGTGGGGTCAGGTGGGTTGTGCCAAAATCACCTTGAAGTGTCCCGAGTCCGCGATGCTCGACTCTATCTACGAGGTGGCCCTCGCCTCCAATCTCCCTTGCTGCCACATCTTTGTCCCCAAGGTGGCGGACAGTGGTGAAATCACCGGCAAGGAGCACCGGGAGGCGGTGTTGGTCGGTATAGGGCCCGCCCCTTCGCACAAGGTGAATGAAATCACCGGCCACCTGAAGTTGCTCTCCTAATTTACTGGGGGGACGGAATAAAGGGAGCACCTTTGTAATATAACTATTTTTCAACTGGCAAAAAGTTACACAAACCGTACAGTAACCAGTCGTATTTCGTCGTTTATTTTTTGCAGGCAAACGCACCAAGGCACCCTCTTCCTATCGTCTCTCTCTCTCTCTCTCTCTCTCTCTCTCTCTCTCTCTTCACCCAAGATTGTGTTTTTCCTTAGGTATGCCGGCAGTGCAGCCGCAGCAACACGAATCCCTGTCCGTTGGACGGTGTACGTTAAACCTGTACTTTAGAGCGGGAAGTCTAGTCCTTCATCAAGGTAGTGCGTCCATCTTCAACTCGAATGTAAAACAGAATGTAAAGTACACGTTTGAAAACTGTAGTATACCTGTAGTGGTGACGAGCACCGCTCGATTAGACGTGGAGGGAGAGTTTACGTACAGCGAGACGATACTCTCCTCCGATGTGTTCAATCTACATTGTATATTAGACACGGTGCGAGCCAACGCCGCACTGCTGTACAAGCAAACGTACCCCGACGGGTACGACGGCACACACGCAATGGACACGGCTGTTGCGTTACGCGGACCGAGGGTAATCGTCATTGGGGACCAAAACACGGGAAAGAGTAGTCTGTGCCGCTCATTGATTAACCTTGCGGTCAAGGCGGAGAGCGAATCGAAAGTGGTGTTTGTAGACTTGGATATCGGGCAGCAAAGCGTCTCTTGCCCGGGCAGTCTCAGCGCCGCCTTCATGGAGTCGCAGATCCCAATCGACGAGGGGCTGAACGCCGTTATGCCTCTGACCTTCTTTTTTGGTGATATTACGGTTTCGGTCCAAAGTAGAAAGCGCTACCTAGACGCGTGTGCCGTCTTGTGTGACGCGGTGAACTCTGTGCTAGAGCGGGATGAGGGGTTTGGGAATGGGGGATTGATCATCAATACAATGGGGTGGATCACAAACCTCGGTAAAGACCTGCTAATGGAGTTGTGCTCAATCTTTTCGGTCACCCACATTGTCGTGACGGGGTCCGATTCGGATCTCGAGACGGCGGCGAAGACGGCGACCACACTGCAGAGCGGGGTGGAGGTGCTCCGCTTCCCGCGCATTACCACGTTAATGAAACGCGGCGGCACATCGCTGGCGAATAGTCGAACTTCTCAGTTGGTTCGTTACTTCAGTGGAACGACCCGCACGCCTCTGTCGCCGTGTCGCGCTGTCGTGAAGGTGGCCGATGTGTTCTTTTTCAACGCTGTCACACTCCAACCCATGACGTGGAAAGAGGTGCCGGCCAATAGCCTTGCCGCCGTCGTCTGGTGTGACTCGGAGGATCAGCTTGCGGAAACAAATGTCGCCGGCTATATTGTTTTGCTGGAAGTTGGCAAACAATACGTGTCCTTTCTGGCCCCCGCCTCCGGTGATTTGCCCAAGCCGTACATACTAGTGTCTCCCACCCTGAAACTGCCCGTGTCGAAGGTCCCTCCAATTAACATGCACTAATCCACATTTTATTATCTTTGTGGTCTCCACCCTAACTACGTAAACAAGAACAAAAAACATTCTCAGGTGGTTGTAGTGTATTCTTTTCCTTTCTTCGGTTGCGTGTTTCCTCGAGAATGATCTCGCCTACTCCCCCCCTTTTTTTTTTTTTTTTTGTGTGTGTTCCAGTCTAGCTTTGCAGAACATGTTCGCCAATGACCTAAAAGGGGGCGGTTTCGAAGGGTATGGACAGAACCCCATGTCCATGAAGTACGGGTCGAGCATAGAGCTCCCCATCAGTGATACCGCCATAGACTCCATTCGCTTTACCTACGGCTCCATGGTTCGTCTGTGTCTCAACTCGACCGTCTACTACGGGTCGCTGGCATTCCTCCAAGAGTGCATAGGGGGTAAAGCAGGGTCGGCGGAGCGCCAGAAGCAGGCGGCGATACGCTACGTGACGTGCATGTCGACTGAAATTGGCGTGTCCCTTCTGTTTGCGCCCATTCGTTTCATTGCTGCCTACAACACGCCCCGTTTTCTTCTGGATTACATGTTCAACACCGTATCCGACACGCTCTCTATTTTGGATCTGTTCAGGCCGGGTTTGTTCGCCAGCTACGCGATCACCGCCTTCACGTCGGGCAGCGATGATGAAATGAACTTTGACTTTTTTGTCTACCAAGTTCCGTCGGTGGTAGTGACCATCGTGAAGCTCATTATGAGGCGGAAGCGTCTTGGAAAAGAAAAATGCCGCACCAAGAGGGTGCTGGGGGTGCTCTTTGCGCGTATGCTGCTGCGAGCAGTGATCCCTTCCTACTCGATTATGATCCCGACCCAGGGCGGTGAGTTGGTGGTGGCGTCTATCCAGTTGTTCTTGGAGCAGCTGTGTACCTCGTATCTGTTTCGTCACACGTGGCCCTACGAGGAAACCACTCCGACAACAATACCCGCTGACGAATAATCACAAATAACGCCGTATAACACGAATTACTTTTTTTGTTTTGATTCTCGGAAAAACTGTTTTTCCTGTGCCTTACGGTGTACGTTGGTCGCGTTTCAACTTTCACTACACGCCCACCTTTCTTCTTGAAAGCGGATAGAACCACCACAACAATAAAATGACGTCTCGCCAGGCATCTAGTTCAGATGCTCTACCAGGGGAAGAGCGGCTCAGCCCGTCAAAGGCGGTCGAGTTTTATATAGAGGAATGTAAAAAGGATAAAGGTAGCCCATTAAACACCTTTGTGAAGCAGCTGTCGGCGGGGTCCGTGGTGTTTAATTTTTCAAATAGTTATTTAGGAGGAGAGGGGATTAAGGCCGTCATGCGAACGCTAGCCCGTGTCAACTTTCAGGTGTTGTTTATCGCCAATTGCGAAATCGACAGTGACGGCGTACGCGTTCTCGCCGACTGCTTTCTCTTCCACCCCACGCTGGAAAAGATGGACTTGCGCGGTAACCCCGTGGATGTCGCGGGAGGGAGAGCGCTACTGTCGCTTGTCACCCAGACCAAGTCCATCCAGGAAGTACTGTTAGACCCCACCGTTCCCAAGTATCGCAGTATCATGCAACAGTGCGAGAAAAATAAAGGACTGGACGAGTATGTATTTAGCTGTATGATTTGCAAGAACGTATCGCTGCCGTTCGCGAAAGGGCCCGGCAATGTGCAGTATCAAAGTGTGGAGCATCAACTGCTGTCGATTGTGTTTTCCGACTACTGTCGCGTGATGGAGGACCGAATGGGCATTGTCGAGGCGGAGTTGCTGCTGCGGCTGATTCTCCTCTGCTACGACTACCAGAATGGTTGTCTGTCGTTGTGCTCCCCCAGCTGCTGTGAAAAGCTCGTGGCGCAATTCTACCTCTGTATCAATGCCGTTGTCAAGTCTTGCTGGTACCACTTGGAAACGTTTGAGCGTCCCACGCTTCCCATTTTGAAGCACTTTGCCCATAACGCCATCGCCGAGTTTTCTCATCGTGACTTAAGTGAAGAGGATTACGTGGCGACCGTCGTACCGGAGGCATCGGTGTTAGAGGGAAACTGCACCATCTGTGGCACGCACGGCACGATCATGCGCGATGGGTATAAGCTGCTATTTCGCCAATTGTACAATGATGTGGTCGTGGGGAAGGTAAGCCTCAGTGCGTCTTCGCTAAAGCGGGTCGCGGAAAACTTTCTCTCCTACCTGACCTGTGTCTCGTGCTCTCTGGCGTGTGTCGTGCACTTGGTCCGCTTTTCGCTCTATGGGTATGGTGGTGTGCAGCGCTGCTTCTCCACGGAGGAGCCGCTTCTGTCCTCTCTCCCGGTAGACCTGTCCGCCTCCCCGGTGGATTCATTCTGTGTCTGTCAACGTGAAATGACGGATCGGTCATCGCACCACGACGCAGAACTGTGTTGCGCGTTGACCGTGGCGAGCGCCATGGAAGACATTGAGGGGATACCCATCGACCCCTATATGCTGTTTGCCCTCGCAAGGAAGCTGAACGACCAAGAGGAGAAAACCATAGGGGTACCACTCCGGTCGGTATGTCAGGCGGTGTGTCTCGTCGGGTGTCTGTCGGTAGACGAATCCCCTCTCAAAAAGCCTTCTCGCCCGGACTATGTCTCGTGGGAACGGTGGTCCAGCCAGGGGGAGACGGAAGCCCTTCTTCACAAGGCCTTTTCCAGGCGGCGGCAAGGCGTGTACATTGTGGATGGTTCCAAGCAGAATGCGTTTAAGAGTGTGTGCACGGCGCTGTGGACCTTCCGAGCACAAAAGCGGTGCGTGCTGGCCACCGTTGAGTTTTCGCTGTCGTGGTTGGCCCTGACCGATGGGGTGGTACCCGAGGAGCTAAACCCCACTACCGGGTTCAACACGTGTATCAAGGTCACTGGTATGACCCACATGGGAGAGCAGGTGTACCTGATTCTCGAGAGCACGTTTGGTACGCAGGCGGGGAATAGGGGAGTGTTTTACATGAACAAGGAAATGTTCAACAAGCGGCTTTGTGGTGTGCCCTATATGTTTGTGGACGCGGCGGTCTACAAGAATCTCTCGAGTGTGCAACCGAAAAAGTATTACAAAAGTCTCATCTCCAGTCCAGTGGAGAGTGCTCTGCAAATGGTCGACAGACTGGATGTGGTGACCCTCACCTCCATTTTGCAGTCGTCCTCGGTACCAAAAAAACTGATCCACCACGTGTTGGCACTACTTCAGTCGGATCGAAATCGATCCCAACTGGCGTTTATCCTGGGAGAAATGTTAACCAAGGACACCGTACGTCGTCTCAACGCCCATGTAATTCAACATTCACCAGAGGGGTCACTGCAGAAGTCCAACCGGGGCGACTTGGGTAACGTGGTGTGGCGTCCTCTGCCGATCGCAGATGGCACGGAAAGCACTGCCTCACCTCTCGAGGACCAGCATCCTCTGATTTCCCTCTTGGACGTCTACTCGAACGCGTCGACGGCCACCGTAAGGGACAGGGAAACAAAACGCCAAGGGATTTTTGGTGCGTCCCTGAAAGAATTGGGATTTCAGCGATGGAGTATTTTGCATGCCTGTGACGCAGAGCAGAACATGCAGAGAGGGGAAATTTGTATTCTTGTAGGAGACCACTGCTGTGACTATAATACGTCAAAAGGCGTAGTCGTCACCCCGTTACGCAGAATAGCAGAGCACCCCAGGCTGGCAAAGTTTCCCTTCCCCCACGGTGTGTCGACGCTCTTTCATCATCCGCTGCGACCGCGGGAGGTGTACCTCTTCAGCGACGCGTACTGGTGTTTGTGGGACGCACACCGTTCCCGTCCATTAGCGGGTCCCTTTTCCGTGGCACAACACTCGCAATTTCGAAAACTGCCGCCGCGCTTTCACCGTTCTGTCCATTCTGCGGTGCCTGTGCCACGAACTGCGCTCGTTCTCTTTTTCCTAGAGCAGGACTGCGTCTTGTTCGACCTCGACCTCGGCAAGTGCGTCGGGGACGTCATGAAGCTTTCCGAGTGTATTCAAATGAGGAGCGTGCCCGCGTGCTTTGCGGACGTTTTTAAGACCCCACCCGTCGCCACCCTCTGGAGCACGCTCGACTGGAGTGCTGTCATGGTGATCAGTGAAAACGGCGGCGTCGTGTCCACCAGCTTTGTGGAAGGGGAACGGGGCGTCATTAGCAAGCTCACGCAAACCTCCTTGTCTCGGCTGCCGGGTGTCCTCCTCAACGGCTGTGTACAGGCCTTGCCCCACCTACTCCACTACTATGAAGAAAGCTGCTTGGTGGGGGTGACGGCGCTCTGTTCCTTTGAGCGGTTTTCAGAGGAGCAGTACTTGCTGAAGTACAGCACTACCTCCAAGAGGGGGGCGGCATCAGGGGAGGACACGACCATCGAGGAGGACAACGACGCCCCGCAGTTTCACATCTCCACCTCCCTGCAAACGTTGAAACCAGTTAACTGTCTATTCAAGGTGCAGTACACACAGGAGGAAGAGCAGCACACCCTGACGGAGGAGACGGTCTGTAAAGGCGATAACAAGGCCAACCACCACATCGAGTTTGACTGTGGCGTACATGGTGAGGAGGCATTCGGGGCAGTGTGTGTGGTGCTCATTCGTCAAAATCCTCACATCCACGCCCCTGCCAATGTCGAAGTACAGAGTAGCGTAGACGGTTTCTCCTACGAAAGGCAAGCTACCTTAACTGCCATGGAGAAGGGGTGCTACCTTTTCCTGCATGGTCTATGGTCAGCCGTTCATCCGGTGCGTTACTGGCGTGTTGCCTTCGCCGACGCAGTCCCCGCTCATCTCGGTGTGCTTCGTCTTGTGTTTTATCGCACCGCATGGTCCCTCCCAGTTCGCACCTATTGTCCATTGCGTCATTGGCGAAGCGAAACGGGACACTGCACGGTGTCGATTGAAGCGCCGCAGGTATTTCTAGACGCGAACGCGCTTCTGCGGCCTAATTTGTCTCCCGTCTTTGCCGCAGGGGCAAGTCCTTCCGATTCTCTATCCCTCTGTAGCCTGTACATGGAGGAACACCACACGGTACTGTTCGTGTCTTCCCTCTCTTTTGTGGAGATAGCGCTAGACAGTAAAGTGGTGACAGAGGTGGGCTCTGTGAAGGAGTACCCACTCTTCCATGGGGCAGCACCGGAATGGTTTCTGAACCTCCGGTGCTTGTTTTATCTACGGATGGAAGAGGAAACTCTGCTGGTTCTGTTCCTAAAAGATGGCTCTTTTGTGTGTTGGAGTGCGCAAAAGCAGCAGCGCGTGGACCCGGCAGAGTGCTTGCAGACGTTGGAGCGAACCATTGCGGTTGAATGTAGGCACGTGTATACTATTCACAATCTGTCTGCTGCGTGTGGTGCACTTCGAATTGTGTACAAACCGTTTTACAGCGACACTGTCTTGTCGGTGGACTATTGTACGAAAAGCACTCTATTCTCCAACAAGTGCGAATTTTCCCAAATGTGCCCTCCCCCAAAGGAGTCGTTTCCTCAAGCGATTACATCGGTGATACACTTTTACATCAACGACGGTCATCAGTACATGATCAACCAGTCTCTTGTTACGACATCAGAGGGACTTTTTCCACCCCGACGTGATCAGGTTGTCCACTGTGTTTTGAGTGCGTTGGACGTTCCGTTTGGTGAACAGAAAAGTACACCCGTCTCGGTTACAGTGGACTTGGGGTCTCACTACACTCGTTCGCTGATAGTGGGGGTAACGTTAGCGTGTGTGGCACCCCCCAAGAAGGCACAAGTGTGGACAGTAGAGAGCAGTCATGACGGGTGCACATGGACCGAGATGGCAAACCACACACAGGACTCGGCGGAGAGCTCTAGCTCTTGGGTCCCCGCGATGCAGCCACAACGGTATTATAGATTGCTACTGCAGCCGTCTTTGGAGGAGTGTGTGCTTTACACGAGTTTAACGTTCCTGCACTTTCCTACCACAACCGATGTTCCTTTGGCGCCACGGCAAATTGGGCTGTCACCATCGTCTAAGGTGCGACTGCACCCTGCCTCCAGCTCCTCGTTGGTTTCCTTTTCCAACAATGGAAGTGAGGCGTCCAAGTTGTTCTTGGACTTTGGTAGCATGGTCCATGTCTCCGGCGTTGAATTGTCTGCGGATTTGGCCGCAGGTACCAAGTGCCTTCTCTCGGTCGCTGGTAGCGTGTCCGGTGACGAGTGGACCACCATCGTCAACGATGCGGCAGTAGTAATCAGTGAAACAAAGGAATTTTGCTATAGTTGGCTACGGACCGTGTCCTGCCGGTTTTGGTCCTGCACCGTGCAGCCCATTGCACAAGCGGCGGACTACACGGTACAGTTCTCCATTCAGCGCTTCCTGTCGCTAGACGGTCCAGTGTTAAGACACGGTCCTCAGAATCTCTCGGCTCTTCTTCTTGGAGACCAAACCTACGCGGTTGCCCTCCTTGCGAGTGTGCCGAGCTTCCTTCTTGTACAATGGAGCCCCGTTCTTTTCTCCACCGAGGGCGCCTTCCGAGGGATCACACTACACATGGCGCCTATTGCACACCCCATCGACCTGGAGCTGGAGTGTAGTATGGAAGGACAAAATTGGAAGCGATGCCACACCAACTGCCATTTGGGTCGAGGCGCCACCATCGCACACGTTTTGCTAGAGGAGAATACGGGTTACTACGCCCACTGGAGAATACGTGTTGGTGCCAATGCGTTTATGTCGGTCCAGCTGCACAAGGTAGACTTGTTGACCAGCGCACCAGGGTTGTACCGCCGCTTGTTCTCTTCCAAGACTCAGAAGAGCTGGCAGTTGACGATGGAGCGACCGACGAGAGTTGTCCAGATGAAAGCGACCCTTCCACCAAACTCAGTGTATCTTCTGGAATCCCTCTCCTCGGACCAGATGACGTGGATCACACATGCCACGCTGGTGAACAGCAGCGGTGAGAGGCCCTCCAAGGTTAGCAAGTATCTTACCCCGTCGGAGACAGACCAAAGTACTCAGTGGATGCTGCGGTACGTGGGGAAATTTATTAGACCATCCACGGAAAGCAGCTCCTCCGGCACAACGGAGGATGCGGCCACCGCTAGCGATGTGCGTTGGTATGGATTTAGTGCTGAGGATTACGGGCCGTGTACAACATCCACCACCCCCAAGGACGTTAAGTGCGTTGGGTTTCACTCAGAAGGGGAGCGTGGTGGAAAAGTTCGTTGTGTCTTTTCCACACAGGGAAAGGAAAGATCATCGCGAAGTTTGACCTGGACACTCAACCACATTGCGTCCTACCATTGCCTTCACTTTGCCCTAGTGGTGGAGCACACCTCCGGAAAGCCGTGCACAGTGTCTAGTCAAGTGGAGGTGAGCAATAATGGGATAGACTTTACGCCTGTCACGGCACGGGCTGCCCATCGCGTGACTGGTGAGCAGTCTATCCTGCTTCATTGGGAGGAAACACACTTGGCGTCCTCGTGGCGACTCTCCCTCTACGCCGCACCGTCCCAGTCTTTCCGGGTCATCTTCCAGGGCTTCCGGCCACTGTCCCCCGTCACGATACCACTTTTTAATGCCATAGAGACGGTAAAGTACAACGCGTCCACTTGGGCAACGTATGGCGCCATGGTGTTCAACAACGACAGCGCGTTCCGGTTAAAGTGTAGGGAGGACTATCAAACCGTCTCGCAGAAGGGCGCGCTGCACGCGCCGGAGGAGTGGTCTCGGACGGAAATACTGGCGTCGGAAGTACTAAAACGAAAGAAACGGTACCAAAAGTTTGTGGCCTCCCTCGTCAAGGAGGAAACCGGGGAAGGGGGCATCACCGACATTCACAAGGTGCTCGACGTGCTGGATGCGGTGAGAAAGAGTGCAAAGCATTTCAAGTGTGACCACTTCAAAGGGGTCGTGGACCTCGTAGGGGAGATGAGCATGAAAATGATCGATGTTAAATTTCAGCAAAAGACGCACTGGTTTTACCCCTCCATGGAGGTGCACGGCACGACGGAGGCCTTTTCCGAAAAACAGACAGTTCCTGCCATATTCATGGTGTACTGGAGTTTATCTTTTGAGTTGCAGCGAAACACGGAGTGCATCAAGGAGATGGGTGAAATCAGTCCCCACATTGCTGCACCGCTTCTCATTCTGTGGTTTAGCCTCCCCAACTTCAAAACCTCCTTTCCTATATTGAGTGCGCTGTTTGAGAATCACGTCCGCGTATTCGGTAACGATGTGGGGATGGTGGTAGCTTCCGATGAGGTGACGTTTACGCCGGAGTTCCCTTTGCCGGGGTTTCCTTCCCAACGGGAGGAAGTTAAACTGTATCCTGGGGTGAACTTTATTTTTACCTCCACCCTGTCGGCCTGCGGAACACACTTGTTCAAAGGGATGGAAGCACTGTTCGGGAGGGACGTTTTGGAAAGCTCCCTCGTCTTCGTCTTTACGACAGCCAGCCTCTCCAGTACGTCGTTTACGGTTCGTTTTTCGCTGAACGGTGATTTTGCCAAGTTCTATAACGTCCAAGCGCTGCACATACAGACGGTGGAGTTTGAGATTTCTTGCGATTATCCCCCGCCGGCTATCGATTCAGCCCGCGCCAAGAGCACCGTGTCCAGCTCGGTCACCTCCATTCTAACCTCCCGCAGCAACAAGCGGAAAACGAGGGGCGCAGATGGGGCTCTTTCCTCTCCTGTCGCTGTGGAATCCCCAATGCGTGAGAGCGCTCAGGTGTCGCTGCGGATGGTCGGGAAAGGTCGTCTAACCGTCTCCGATGATGGTGCAGTAGACGTTGTCCTGCTGGGTAGTCTGGACGGTGACACGTGGTCCCTCTGTGGATCGGTGGGTGAACCGAATGACCTACTCCAGAAGACGCTCTGCCTTGGGAAGACGATGTTCACGTGGCAGTACAATGATCAGACACGGGTCCCCACGGATCTTTCGTTTGATTCTCTGGTGCACTTTGCGGACGAGGACGCCTTCTCTACGATCAGTTACCGCCACGCTCCAGAGGAGCCTCACGTCAACGAGGAGTCCACCCACATCACCCACCTTGGAGTGCCCTTCTCGGCTTTGCAGGACTTTTTACACTTTATATGTCGGGTGATAGGGCTACCGTTGTCGAGAAAGGAGCGCTTACCCTCGCTGCCTCTGCGGTTGAAGGCCAACTTTGTCATGGACAGAAGCAAAGGATTGCAGGGAACTGGTGATTGTGTGTTCTTTGGCAAATCCTCCCAGAGAATGACCGTGACCTGTAACGGAGACCACATGGAGGTGCAGGCTAGCTTTCACCGAGTGGTGATGGGGGAGGTGGAACTGACCTCGTTCGGTTCGCAGTGCGTCACCCTACGACTACTGGTGGACCTCGCGTCAAGCGACGTGGGTTTTCTTCTTTCTGGCTACGTGGACGAGGTCAGCGGGCTTCGACACATTCCGTTTACAGTAGAATACGGCAAAGGCGGGGTGATCGCACACGGTTACTGCGACTACGGAAATGTGGTCCTAAAGAGCGACGACACCAATCTGAGGTGGCCAAATGCCCGGGTAACCTTGGATGTACACACAGTGGAGCAACTTCTCCAACACAAGTTGAAGGACTCACCGCTTGTGGCCCAACTTCTTCGTCGCGGCGTACCGTTCTCCCTGTGTTTGCACACACTGGAGGTGACGGCGTGTAACTTGCACTCTCTCCCAGTATACACGAAAGGAATCTTCTTTGGGGTCTTTTTCGAAGTCGCGCTGCTCTTCTCTTCCAACGATATGGACGTCAAGGACACGTTGGCCCAACGACTGTCGTTTGGTATTATTGAAATGTGCGAGGAGGCATTGTGGTCCGCCTACTCCAACCTTGTTGGCTGCCGAACCCAGGAGTGGTTCGACGCAGAATAACCTTATGATAACATTCACTTCATCCATGACGTTAGACATGTACTGTATAAACGAATCATCATTTCATTCTTGTGTTTCTGTGTGTGCCTTCTCCCGTAGTGGTAGCCGTAGTAAGTGAGCTGTCTATTGCACCCGCATGATTCAACATTCATGTCTCTCTTTCTCTCCCCATTTCTGTCTAGGTCAACCCTATAAGACCTTTTTATTATTTTGCCCACCATGTCGGACTATCTATCCAGCGGTCTGATTGATCACGTCAACGAGATTGAAAAGAGGAGGAGAATGGTGATCCTTAAACAGAAGGAGATTCAGGCCAAGATGGCGCACGAGGCCAACGAGAAGGCCCAGTTGGAGATGAAGTCGAAGACCATGTCAGAAGAGGAAGAAAAGATCAACAAAAACTTGAACGTGCTGACGGAGGAGCAACGACAGCTGCAACTGCAGTTGATGAATGCCGCCGATCACCAGCGTCGCTGCCAAATCGAGGAGCCTCTTCTTTTAAAGTACGCCACAGAAAAACTACAGTCACTGGAAGAAGAAGAACTGTACTGGAAACAGAAATTCGACGAGCTAACCACCCTCCGCGAGACGTGGAGTGGGGACAAGGTGCTGTCGAGCCTCAACTCTCAAATTGAAACACTCACCAACGAAATTCAACAGTGTCAGATGGAACGCAAGGGACTGGAGGAGGCGTACGAAGAAGACCGGAAACGGTTAGAGCACATGACCAAATCTCACTTGACGAAGGAGTACACCCCGGCGAGTCCGACAAACAGGACGGGCAGGGGCGCCGAACTCCGCGCACAGAGTATTGCAGACACCATTCGGAAAGAGGAATTCGAGTTTGCGCAGGAGGAGTTGAAAACTACCCGCTACCGCGCCGCACTGCAGCGAGAGGTGGAGGACCTGGCCTCCCGCACGGAAGAACTCGAGCAATGGCAGCAAGAGGTTCGGAAGGAAACCGAAAAGTCACTCAAAATGCAACGTGAACTGCAGCAGTGTGTGGAACACAAAAAGTGCTCCGCTTGTCTTCACGCCTCCTAAAAACGACAGAATACTGCTCACTTTTTTTTGATTATTTTCTGCTATATACGAAACAAATTCATATTGTACTGCGGTGGTTTCCGTCATCCGAAATGGTGGATACTGCTCCATATGGTTCTACTACACTTTGCTCCCTCTCTCTCTCTCTCTCTCTCTCTCCCCTCTCCAAAGTGGTTTAAAGCAATCTAACGAGTACCATCCACCATGCTGAAGAGTCTTCGTAACCGAATGAAGCGTGACAACGAGCCTCGTGTGCTCATTCTCGGTCTCGACAATGCCGGCAAGACGACGATCCTGAACAGCCTAGGGGAGAAGGAAGAGAACCCCACCGCCGCCCCGGAGGGACCCACCCAAGGCTTCAACGTGATGGATCTCAACCGCGACAACAAGCGCGCCAAGCTGTGCGATCTTGGCGGCCAGCGTGCCCTACGCGAGTACTGGCAGGACTACTTTGCGAACACCGACTGCATCATGTACGTGGTGGACGCCTCTGATGCCCGCCGTCTGCAGGAGGCACACGAGGCGTTCATAGAGGTTATTAAGGGTGTCCCCAACGCGCCCATTCTTGTGTTTGCCAACAAGCAAGACCTGGCGACCGCCAAGGACCCACAGGCGGTGGCGGAGGCACTTCAACTGAACGAGTTCCGCGATCGTAAGTGGCACATCCAGGGCTGTAGCGCCAAAACCGGCGACGGTCTGGAAGACGGTGTGGTCTGGATCTTTGACGCGTGCAACGTGGCATAAACACTCATTTGTAGAATCATTAATGGAGTGAATGCATTCAAGGTGTTGAAAGACCACAGGAAAAAAAAAAAAAATTAAAATCGCATGTAAATAACAGCACCGAGGAAAATATACGTTTGTGAAGACTTCTGGCAGAAACTCCGTGTTTGGTGCGTGCGCACTTGCTGTATTGTAATCCACTTTCTGGGTAGCACTATCCACTATTCTTTTCTCCCTACTTTTCGTACTTTAGTAACTAATGAATCGCGACAACATTACCTGTGGGCTGTGCTTCAAGCTGCTGTCGAAGCCGGTCACCCTTTCCTGCGGCCATGATTTTTGCGAGGAATGCGTGAAGGCGCGCTTGATGCGAAACAATGATAATGGGATATTGTGCCCACTGTGTGCGACACCACACATAGATATTCGACTCAACAACTTGAATGAGTATATTAATAGTGAATTGGAGGCGTACATTCTGACACTGGCGGGCGGACGCTACGGGGGTCCGGTGTGTCAGTGGTGTGAGGAGGTGACGGCAGAGGTACAGTGTATGCAGTGCGCCTCTGTCTACTGCGCCGCGTGCTCCACCGCCGTCCACAAGAATCACACCAAGCGGACCCACGTCACCGGGCCTATCACGGACGCCTTCAAGACCTTCCACCGCCGCTGTAACCGCCCCTCCCACGACGCCTACAAGGCGGAGTTTTACTGTACCGACTGTGAGGAGCTCTGCTGTGCGTACTGTCTCCAAGTAGGCCCACACAGGCACCACAATAGTGCCCCAGTGTATAGTGCAGCGGAGCAGATGCGGCAGCAAATGCCAAAAGATATAGAAATGCTTACGCAAAACCGACAACGACTGGAGACGCAGGCGAATGAACTGCATCGGGTGTCCAAGCAGTACACTGACACGTATGACTCGGTGGAGAACATTATATCGGAGCGGTTTGCCGCCTTCAAGCAACAACTGGTGCAGCGGGAGCTAGAGGCCCGTAACGCCCTCTCCGCCCTCCGAGACGCCGGCGACGTTACGCTGACGACCACCCGTAAAGCGTTTCTGTCCCGTTTGAACGATGTGAACGTTGGACTGCTACGATTCCGAACATTAGAAAATAACGGGGCAGATTACGAGGTGCTGGAGAATCGCTCCAAGATTCACGCCTGCGCCAACGCCGAGGTGCCGTCCATCATGGGACGAGGGTTTCAGCTGACCAACATTGGCGACTTGGTGCTCACTGGACTGGAGGTCACACTAGACTTGAACAGCTCCGACAACCGAATGGAAAGTCCAGCGGCGAAGGGGAGACAGCCGGTCGCCAACAACAACCTGCAAGTGGCCATTCAGAAGAGTGCCCCGCCCCCGGTCCCACTCCGCCTCACCTTTCCGGTCGATGACAACGTACAGGCCAGCGTGGGCGAGGACGGTGTGTTCCTCCGCTGCGTCGCGAAGCATGGCAACGGGGTGCAAATAGGCGTGAGAAGTAGAGAAACACTCAGTTCCATCATTAACCGGTACCCACGCGACAACGGCAACGTTTCCTGGCAAGTCCGTTTAGAGAACATAAAGGACACCTTTTTGGGGGTGGTGGAGAAGACGCGCAATAGTGCCGTCTTACCCGATGGATTCTATTGGAAACCCGCCAGTAACGGCATCACCGACGGCAACATTGGGCGCATTACCCCTCAAGCGGATCGCCTGCCGTTTTGTAAGAATGGGGACCTGGTGCGGTTTCTATACAATGACGTGTCGCAGTCTCTTCAGGTCACAGTGAACAATACGAACTGCGGAGAAATTGTGACCGCCTTAAACGGCAATATATTAGCGTGCTTCATCTTCTTCCCCGGCGAATCCCTGACACTGATGTTCTAGGCCTCATTTACTCTTTTTGTACCAATTACTAGATGTTAAATGAAAGATTAAAAAAAAAAAACACGTTTGTGTGTATCTGTATTTTAGAGCCCTTCACTGAACGATTCGATAGTTTATTTCAACTACCAGATACGAAATATAAAACGGCAGCGCACATGAATATAACCCTCCACCTCTCTCTCATTTGCGCAAGTAGTTACCTCAGTACTTTTTCCTTTTTTTTTTTTTTTACATATCTCCTTATTGTTATTTCACGATCTGCATGTCCACTATCTTTGAATTTACAAACCAAAAGCTCGGTGACCGCACCCCTTCCCAGGTCATTCTCATGACGGTGGGGTGCATGGTAGCCATAAAGGTGGCGTCGGATGCCTTGTCGGAGGGACGGCTGTGCACCCGTGCCTACAAATGGACGTGGCGCGGTATCCGCTCCCTGGCCGACCCTTTCATCAAGAAGCAGATCTCAAAAATTGCCGCTGGTTTGAAGATGCCGGAAGTCCCCGGAGAGTTCAAGTGCCTGGAACTACCGAAGGAAGGGTTTAGTCACGAGAAGGTGTTTGAGCTGGTCAAGACCATGCACTCCAACCTCGACAAGGATTACGCCGACGGCGGGTTCAGTGGTGCGGTGTACCACGGCGGCCAGGAACACACCAAGTTCATGAATGAGGTGATGGCCATGTTCCAGTGGAGTAACCCGCTGCACAGCGATATATTTGGTGCCACCCGCAAGATGGAGGCGGAGATTGTGTCGATGGTGATTCACATGTACAATGGTCATCTCCTCCCCAGCGCCTGCGGTGTGGTGACCTCCGGCGGCACGGAGAGTATTCTCATGGCGATGAAAACGTACCGTGACTGGGCGAGAGACACCAAGGGCATCACAAACCCTTCCGTGATTGCCCCGATCACCGCGCACACCGCGTTTGATAAGGCGGCAGAGTACTTTGGGATAGAACTCATTAAGATTCCCGTGTGCCCCGATACCGGGCGCGTAGACCCCCAGGAGATGGAAAAGTATATTCGCTACAACACGATCGCGATTGTAGGCTCCGGGCCCAACTTTCCGCACGGCGTCGTGGACCCCATTGAGGAGCTCTCTGAAATAGCGTACCGTCACAATATTGGCATGCACGTCGACTGCTGTCTTGGTGGCTTCATTATGCCCTTCCTGGAAAAGACCGGTCGCAAGGCGCCCATCGTGGACTTCCGCAACCGTGGTGTCACCTCCATCTCGTGCGACACCCACAAGTACGGCTACGCCCCGAAGGGAACGTCCACCGTGCTGTTCAGAAGTAAGGAACTGCGCTCTTACCAGTTTGTCTGCGTGGCGGAGTGGCCTGGTGGTCTCTACTGCTCCCCCGCCGTTAGCGGCTCCAAACCTGGTAACGTCATTGCCGCCACATGGGCGTCCATGGTGCACTTTGGTCTAGATGGTTATGTGAAGAACTGCGACTTGATTGTGTCCACCCGCGAGAAGATCACGGACGGTATTAAGAAGATCCCCTATCTTCACATCATTGGGGAGCCGACGGCCAGCGTGTTTGCGTTTGGTTCCAACCAGATAGACATTTTTCAAATGGCCGCGGAGCTCTCCAAGCGTGGCTGGCAACTCAACACCCTTCAATTCCCCTCCGGACTACAGTTTAGCGTCACCATGCTTCAGACAAACCCCGGCGTGGCGGACCGCTTCCTCAAGGACGTGAGCGAGGTCGGCACCGTGCTGATTAACGAGCAGATCCGGCTGCGGTCGGAAGGAAAGGCGGTGAAGGTGAACGAGCAGAGTGGTACCATGTATGGTACGTCGCAGCGTGTGCCGGACCGCACAATTATCAAGGACGTCCTCAAGGAGTTCATGAATGCGTACTATACGACGATTCAAAACGCCGCGGCTTAAACGTATATTCCACGCCACTCCATGAGGGGCGACAAGATTGGCGTCCGTACACCATATGTTTAAAGTCAACCCTCACATCCCTATATATCTCTGAAACCTTTGCTGTTCCAATTCTTTTGGGAGGAAAAGATCACTAAATAAGTAAAAATACTTTTTCATAAAATTGAATATTCTAACATCCTACCTATAGCTGAGCTGTTGAGGCTTAACTTTTTTTTTACACTTTGAAATCTCCGTTTGCGCTAGGCATCACAAGGGTATGCGATTCCCACACCAGTGCTTCCAACCCCGTTTCACTCCTTTTTCTAATTTTCACATTAGCACAAAAAAAAATCCTCCGGCAACGGCTTCAAAAAAATAGATTCATAGATGACGTTTCACTTTCAACTGTTGAACCCACCGAGTGATGTGGCCTTCCTGTCGGTGATTGACGGGGAGGTGTTGTTTAACAGCAAGGAGAAACTTAGTCACGAGATTAAGACGGCGACGATACGGCAAATTGGTTGGCATAGCGTGGAAATGCACCCGGACTGGTTTACCTCCGATAGGGCGCTGACCACTGTCCGGCGGGTAATGCAAACGATGCAGTGTACGATTCAGTATCTGCAGTTCCTTCTTCATTACAAAGAAAAGGAGGTGGCGTCGTCACGGCGCACCGCGAAGGAACTTCAGGCAGAAGTGAACGCCTCGTATGAGGAAGTCGTCGAACTGCGCGAAATTGTGACGCTGTACAAGCTGAAATCTAGTCGGGTAAAGAAGCAAGAGACGGCCACCACACACGCGAGGAAGGAGGGGGGTTTAGCTTGCACTCTGTGCGGAAACAGTTATCCCACCAAAGGCGCCCTAGAGTCCCACTACCGCAAGCGGCACAAGCGGTCCGAAACCTTTGCGGCCATTGCGGCGGCCCACACCGTTACGAGCAACGCGGTGGAAGACGCAAAGGAGGTGCCGCAGCACATCCACAATGAGTACGTGTACGCGCACAAGGACACACCAACACCGGAAGACACCCGCAACATGCTGGCGGTGCGCGAGGAACTGGCGGAGCTGCGGTTGGCGGTAGCCAGACTAGTCGAAGGCAATAGCGAACGCACACAGTCGATATCCCCGATTCATGTCGTAGGATACCCCTCCCCCAGCGAGCTCCCCGGCGTGGCACTGAGCCAGTCCACCCAAAAGAACAATGCAGTGCTAGAGGAGATATTGTCCCTCAAGGAGTTGGTGAACGCCACCACAAAAGATGTGACGGAGATGAAAAAGTACGTCGCGCAGTCACAACCACTTTCGAAGCCCCCATTGTCGAAAGGGTTACCGCCACCACTTCAGCTGTTTGGGGAGAGCGAGGACATTGAGCGGTCCGCCTCGTGGGACTTTAACATTTCCCCAATGACACAACGCTCACCGTCCGCCATGCAACGACGAAAGAGTGATAGCGTGAGAGGCCCCCCAGAGGCTGTGCGCGCCCTCCCCTCTGCCGTGTCAGGCGAAACGGACTACACGGATGGGTTCTCCTCGCCACGGGAAAGACATAGCGCCCCTCCACCAAAGTCCGGTGATTCGGATCCTCAAAAACAAAACACACCACGTTTCTCGCTTCCTATTCCGCCCACAGCCACCACGGAATTCCGGTATAATGAGATTTCCACGATTGCCAGTCGGAAAGAGTCGCCGAGGGTGCTGATCGGGTCGCAGGGCGGTCAAACCTCCTCCACATCGAGCGAGCAGTGGAGGCCGGAGTTGTCCGCGTCGCCCCCCATGACGCACCGAAACGGCGCCTCGGTAGACAACAAGGCGACGGAGGCGACTCCACTTAACGCTCTTGCCCCAGTCGCCACGTCCCCCTCCCCAGATGTGTTTGAGACCAGGTCACACTCTAGAGTGCCCTCGAACACGACGTACTCTGATTTCGGGGCCTACGAGCAGGTGGGTCCGCCAGTGGTGCCGTTACAGCCGACTCGAACCGTCACCGTCGACGCTAGTAGTAGCAGTAGTGACAGTGGCGATGACGCCCCGCCAATGTATGACGTGGAAAGCAATACGTCTAGCGGAGAAAAACCACCCAAACTACAACGGACGACCGCCACGCTCGGTCAGTTCGTCAAGGCGCAAGAAATCCCTAGTGTCTCCCAGCAGGCGGCGGAGTCCTCCGAGTACAGCTACTACACGTATACCGCGAGCACCGACGACACGAGCGGTAGCAGGCCGGCCACGACAAGGGAGGATCTACCGCCCTTTGTGCTCAACGACGACGAGGAGAGTGGAGAAAGGGACGAGGAAAGCTCCGACGAAGAGGAGGAGGAAGAAGACGAAACGGCCGTGGTGAACACTCACAGGAGCGACGATGACGACGACGATGAAGAAGAGGAGTCCGACCGCGAGGTGCCGATCCGGAATAGAAGTAAGAAACCACCGAAACGGAATCCCCAGCCGGACCCCAAGCCGAAGGAAAAGGAAAAGGAGAAGAGCAAAGTGGGCAGTACCATTATGGGAAAACTGAAGTTATTCGGTAAGAAGAAGAAATAAATAGAACTTGCGGCAAGCCGCTGATTCATCCATACATTCATTCATGATTCACTGTTACAAAACCTCATCAATAGAATTCCTACAATATGGTGTTGAATTTACTATTATTGTTGTTTTTGATGAGAATGCTCACGACATCGATTCTTTCGCAAGGGTAACCTCTCTTTTCTCCTCCCTTCCCCACTCTCCCCCAGTAGCGATTAGAGCCATTCTTATTATCATCATTTTTTATTATCTTATTCTTCTTCTTTCCAAGATAAAATGACCACTCCTTATTTATTCGGAACGGAAGACTGCAAAGTAGACAACAAGCTGGTGTCTGCCCTATGCCACATGTGCACGCCCGACAAGGCGGTGGACAAAACCTCCCTCTTCGGCGACTTTGCCTTCTCCGAAATGTGCGTCTCCGATGAGATGACCCTGGAGCACAAGAAGGCTTTAGAGGCCATCCGCGCTCCCATCCAGGGCGACTTCATCAACCGCGTCGTCGAGGAGCTCCGCTCCAAGGGGGACAGCAAGCCCGCCCTCGCCAAGCTCGCCGACGCGATCGACGGGGAGTACAAGCGCCTGCTGAAGGTCTTCTTCCTTCGCGTCCGCTGCTTCATCGTCATCCGCAACTCGACGAACGAGCCGATTGGCAGAATTGTAGCCTTCCCTGAGCAGATCGCCGATGACTACGGTAACAACCTCGACGAGCACAACGAAACTGGCATGGGCAAGATGAAGGTCCTCTTTGCGCAGCAGTCCAACAAGAGCAGGATAGGCACCACCCTCTACGTCGGCCACGGCGCCGGCGCGACGATGGCGCAAATCTGCGGTTGCCTCAAGGACGAGCCCGCCGTCACCTTCGACAGCACCTACCTCAGCGAGATCCTCACCCGCAATATTTTCCGCGAAGAGCTCCCCAAGAAGTTTGAGCTGGCCGAGCGCAAGGAGGGCGAGTTCCCCTGGAACATCCTGTCCTACTACTTTGAGCCCGCCTGCAGTTCGGCAACGTGCTCGAGACGGCGAACGAGATAGTCGGCAAGATTGTAGACGAGCGGGCCGAGGAGCGCGAGAAGGAGAAGGAGGAGAAGGAAAAGAAGGAGAAGAAGCCTGCCAAGAAGGAAGGCGAGGAGGAGGAGCCCACTCCCGAGGAGCTCGCCGATGCGTACTTTGAGAAGAGAGTCACCACCAAGGTCAACGGTATCCTCTCCCCCACCTGCAGCGCTCGTGTGGAGAAGACCGGCCGCTACGCCGCCTCCATGCTGAGTGACATCTTTATGGATATGATGACCACCTTCAAGACTGGCACCTATCCCTACACCGTTCCCGTCACCAAGAGAGAGAAGAAGCAGGAAGAGACCAACGAGCAGGAGCAGGCGTAAACGGCCCCGACTCAACAGTATCCATTTAGGGATTCCCATATCTGTACCCCTTTATGGAGGGCGTTTATCGCATTTTCAACTAAGATAAAGAAAACCTCATCGTCGTTTTATATACTGTTTTTTAATTTTCGTAGAATGAAAGGAAAATGGACAGACCCAAAGGATTTCAAAAAATAATACAAAATGAAAAAAAAAAAATAATAATTAAAAAAGGTTTTCTTTATGAAAAGAAGGAAGGATAGAACACTCATTGTTTGTTTTTTTTTTTGTTTGTTTCTTTCCTCTCATTTATAGCGTGGATTTCCACTTTATTTAACTACAGTTTTTTCTGGTGTTTTTGTGTGTGCCGCTGATTTGTGTTTTGGTTGTTCATATTCTTGTGCAACGTTAACCTAAAATCAACCCTTCTCCCTTTCTTTATTGCCGTTGTCCATAGCGAAACTAATCACATGAAGGTATTCCCTGGTGTACGGGTGGCGCACTTGATGCGAAGTACTATCCGACCCGACAACGTCAAGGGACTCTGTGCGAAACATTCTATTGGTGCCGGGGAAGCGGTCCTCTCCGTTCCCTTTCGGTACTGTGCCTTTCCGAACGGTTGGTCGCCGTCGTCTGTAGAGGAGGAAGACAGACCCAACACCGCTATGGTTCGCTCGGCCCAGGTTATTCGCAACGCCAACCGCCAGTGGTCTCTATTCCCGGAGGCCCAGCTGTGGCTCAGACGGTTTTCACCGGACGCCGCTTCTCCAGTGCAGCTGAACGGCTCCGCTTCTACAATGGACGATCGTCAATCGGTGTCACTTAGTGTCACACCCGTCGAGGCGTCTGCGGCCACCTGCGCCGCGCTGCGCTACTTTTACACTGATGTGGCGAGGCTCCAGTACAACACGCGTCTACGCATCGGCCCCAAACCGGATGCTATTGCAGACCACTATGTGCAGTCTCTCCCTATCGCACGATATCTCCACATCGGGGTGGAGTCCTTGCACTCCTCGCAAGGCGGAGAGGAGGCGCACATGTGCATTGAGATCATCTCACAGAATATGCGGGAAGCGGTGTTGGAGAGCGCCACCAATGAGGAATACTCTCTGCTGGACCGAAACAGCTCCGCCTTTGATGAACTCCTCCTCACCTGTCTATACATTGCACGAGCGAGGGTATTCAAACTACCGGTCTTGCACCCACAGCCCGAGTTGGACTATGCCGTTAACGTGATGGCGCCTTTTGTGGATCTTATCAACCACGGCGGCAGTGAATTTTCGAACGTTGTGGGGGCCATTTCGCCGCAAAATGAGTCGTTGGTTGTACGCGCCAAACGGCCCATCCGTAGGGGGGAGGAACTACTGTTAGACTATACGGCCAACGGCGCGGTCGACGATGTGGAGGACATTACGTGGTTCTCCAATCGCTATCTGTTTAACAGCGTCACCGACTAGTCCTACTTCACTGCTACTTTATAAAGTAAATAAAATCAACATTAGATCACCACCAGGTGAATAATAGTAAATCTTCAGAAAATCATACGTCGTGTCTTTTTAGTGTATTCCTCTTCTTCTCTAATCTGTTGTTTTTCCTAGAGTGATTGGAGTTTATTCGACGGTCGTGCTTCTTATATGCACGCCAAAGTACTTTCCAAGTTGGGGAACAATGGGTTCAAGGCGGCACAGCGTTTTCCTCAGCTTCGTCTAAAACCTAGAGAGCACGCCAAGATCACGGCCCACCGTCGCAGCTCCCTGCTGTTCGATTCTTTCGAACCGAAAAGTTTAGAATACGCCGTCAACGATGTGCAGTCGGGTGGCGTGGTGGAGGTGCGCCGGTCGGATGACAAGATGATCGCGTTAGGGTTCTTTGAGCCGCAGTACAATCGTGTGGATGTGTTTGACCTTACCCCGAAGCAGGTGACCAGTCTGCCCACCGTGTCCGACGATTTCTTTATCGCAAGACTACACGACTCGTGGGACCGACGAAAACGGCTGCTGCAACAGTCGAGAAACAATACGTATAGGGTTTGTAACGGGTATGTGGACGGCATTCCGAGCCTGTACGTCGACCACTTCTCGGATTGTTTTCTTAGAATTATCGCGACCTCCGCTGGCGCCGAACGGCTTCTGCCGTCCATCATTGAGTTCTTTCGTTGTCGCGGCGCGGAAGAAATTTTAATCGATTCCCCCACGTTGGGGGACGCGGAAAAGATTACGCTAGTAAAACCGTCCATTCCGATGCCGCGGGTGTACGTGGAGGGAGGCATTCGTCACATGTGGCTACCAGACTCGGTGCGCATCCCAACCACAGAGAACCGCTACCTGTTACACCCAGCGTATAGGAGAGCACGACAGATGTTGCGCGATCTCGGAAGAGACAAGAAAGTTCTCTGCATCAACGACCGGAGTGCGGGCGCCTCGCTCTATGCGGTGTCCACCGCCAAGTGGGTCACCTGTGTCGAGGAGGACAGCGTCTTCACCGAGTGGACGCGGGAAAACCTCATCGCGAATCACTCCCCTGTTATATTCTCTCAGCGCTGCGAGATGGTCCAGTCGTCTATTCTCAACTTCACCAAGGAGGAGACGTACGATGTGGTGTACATTGAGAATCACCCCAACACGCTGTGTTCTCTGGAGCAGTGGACCAAAACACTGAAACACCTTATGAGCCATAAACTGGCAGGAGTAGGCACTATTATCATCATGTCCCAGGAGACGGCACCACTCGCCATTGAAGACATGAAACGGGTGAACAAGCACGAGCCGGCGACACGCAAGAATATTGCCCAGGCGATTCGTGACGCTGGGGATGACTTCAACCTACGTGTGCGCTTTCTGCGGGCCTTCTCGCCGTCGTACGACTACCCGCTCCTACCTGAAGGGGAGTCCATTGCCTTCTCCCTGGTGTATCTCATCGAGGGACCCGCAATTGAGTAAAAAAAAAAAAAATTAGGAGAATTGTACATTATCGTTATTATCATCAACTATGGTGTTTACAGGTTTTGGACATGCCCAGTTCTTTCGTGGTTGCGTCGTTGCAGTTACAACGTTATCGTATTCTTTTCTCCTCGATCTTACCGTCTTGTATATTTTTTTAGTGCTGCACACACACAAACACTAAAAAACGATAGATTGATGACCGACATTATAGCACAGGTGGATGACCTCATCCAGCAACTGGATTGTTCGTTAGGAAGGCCTCCTTTCCCAAACCCGTCCAATACGGATACCCTACAAATTGCAGAGAATCTGCGGACTACTTTAACCAAAGTAAAGGACAGTCATAAAGTGCAGCTGCTCAAGCAGGTGGAGGCCGCCACCACCACATTTCCCATTCTCTGTGCGGCGCTACCGGACGGCTCCCCCAACGGGACCCCCTTGTCTGCAATTGTACAGGAGTATGTTAGGCTCACTCGCCATCCTTTCTCGGGTGGTCACGTACCCGATTAGCAATATCATCAAGAGCGCCGCGGCCATCTTAGGAGACAACGACATGGTACTCTTTACTCTCTACTACGAGTCAGGTGCGCTGACGACGGAATTGTTCTCGGATATGTTGGGAATCCCCCGTACCCCTGCAATGGACAATAAACCCAGCGGGAAAAAGTCAAAAAAGAAACAGGTCCCAACACCTGCACACAACGGTGGTGCAGTGGTGGCAAACAAACTGACCCCTGCGTTGCTTTCCACTGTCCTCAAGTGGAATCTTTCCAGTGAGTGTCAGGCAGTGTTACTTCGGTGTATTGGGGATACGGACCGCTTTTTAGCATTGGTAGGGTCCGACGGTACCCTTGCTGCAGAGGTACTCAACATTTACGCCCCCGCCTTGACCCCTTCCCTAAAACTGGTTTCTTTGGTCCCGGCACTGAACGATTATCTGTTGGACTTTTTTATTGATTTGGCGCAAATGAATGCGGGCGGGCAAGTGGCAGCGCTGCACGAGGTGACATTTGTGGATGTCGCGTTGAGTCAATGGGATGAGGCACGTTTAGCTTGTATTTGTAAGGAAATGGAAGTGCGCTGTCCTGCCCCCTCTCGACGCTATGGGCAGCATCATGGTTGACTCGTTTCTGCTTCACGTTTTGCAAGAGAAACACCTCTCCTTTGAACGCTCGCAAGTCTATTTTGAGCAGCTGTGGGTGTCGGTTTGTCGCGCCGCTGAGAAACTCCTAGACGGGTCCCCACGCGTGACGGTTACATTAGATGAGTTTGATTTCCCTCAAATGGTAGGGGTGGCGCCGCACGTTGCGGAGGTCCTCCGGTGGTGCGTTCAGTTTTCCGTTACGCAGTGCCATACCTATAAGTGCCGTCGAGCTAGTGTGGAGGATAGTGCGGCAGATTGCCTGTCCACTCTTGCGTCCTCTTTTCACTTATGCAATGAGAACCTGAGTGAGACGTGTTGTTCTAATCTTCCGAAGCGGACGAAAGGAAAGGCGTCGGGCAAAAAGAAGGGTGCTTCCGAAGAGCCCTCCTATGCAGAAAGGAGAGGCCCGCCCGCTCGCCGACTACGTGGCGCAACTCAGCAGTTTGTACGCACTGATCGACTGCCTTTCCTTCCGTGAGGAAAGCTCTATACAAGGTTTGCGCGAAGTATCTCGTCTCATTGTCGCATTTGTGCAATATAAGAAAATCCAGCTACACAGCAGCGTCACGACCGCCTATGTGGATCATGTGTATTTATTCCTACATCAATCCTATACGAACAATGGGGTGGACGGTCTGCGTGCATCGATGGAGTTCATCAATACCACACCGGTGGTGGCGAACACTCTGACCCAAATCGTCAAACAAACCTTCTTTATCTGGTGGCTGACCCCGCTCGTACGGTCGGACACCGAAGAGCTTCGCTTCCACTGGGACGCCGACTTGCGGCGTGCCGCACTAGACGAAATTTGCTTCTCGACGGGCCCTCAAAACAACTCCCTGTGGGAAGCACCGTCCGTAGACCGCTCTGCGCTTCTCGTCGCAGTCGTTTCCACCATGACCGACGCCGATTTGCACGAGTACCTGCGGGCACTGGAGCCTTCCCGCCGGCAGTCTCTCCTCGCGAAATTGGAAAAGTACATAGCAGAGGCAGAGAAAAACGTTTCCGTATTGGAGGCAATGAAGGAATTCTTAGAAACTCTTCAAGAGGACGACTCTAAAACTCAACAGGAGCGAGAAGAAGAGCTGGCCCAGCGGACCCGTGAAAAGGCGGACGCCCTGCTAAAGGAACAAGAAAGACTATTGCAAGAGAAGAAGGGTCTTTGACAAGAAGAATGAAAAGAGGCAGCAGCGTCAGATGGCAGAGCAGGAACTTGTGCGAAAGGAGCGTGCGCGTCGGCTAGAGGAAAAGAACAAGATACGAGAGGAGGAACAAAAACAAACGGAAATGAAGCGGGCGATTGCCTTGCGAGCTGGCACGGCGAAATCCATGCAGTCTAAAGAAGAACAACGCCGGGAGCAGAAGGAACGATTGGACCAGTACAAGAGTCGCATGCTGAATGACTTTCGGGTGACTCAGTTTATGGAGGGGCTTGGATTTGCATCCAGCACTATTCTTCGCGTGAAGACGGACTTGGGCCCTGCGCTGAGTACCATCTCCCCGGACGACCTCCTCGAGTTTCTCGTGACGGGTGAAAAAACGGTGCCTGTTGATATGATTACCGACGACGACTCAGAGGAAGTAGTGGCGGACACCCGCGATACGGGGGACTTTTGGAGCGATGTCATGGGCAGCGGACCGAATCGGGTCGTACAAGAGAAAAAGCGCTCGTTTCACTTTCGAGTGGCCCCGTTTCTGGATCTGTTCTGTTATGCCGGTGGCGATGAGTACGGTAGTCTCCCGACTGTGTTGCCGTATCTGCGGCTGTCCATTGTCAAGTGTATCATCGCATCTGCCGACGTGGCGTCACTTGGGTTTAAAGGGGTCGAAGACGCGTTTGCCACCATGAAGGCACACGGCATCGTCACACTGCACAATGATTTGGCGCAGCTGACGGCCCTAGGCTTCCGCTACCACTTTCCGTTTCACAATGAAGAGAATATGTTGGAAGTTCAGATTCGTCGTAATGCATCCGCCGTCAAGGATCTGCTGGCCAGACGGAAGGCCGAGGGGGAAGCGCGCGCGGTGGAGTACGAGGAGGGCGAACTGCATCTCCACAACGACAGCGAGGATGAGGACGACGAAGAGGAGGAGTCGGAGTATTCGTCGGACGATCAGGTTTTACCGGAGCTGAAATTTGGTATTTGAGTTTTACCGGAGCTGAAATTTGGTATTTGACGATATCTGTACGTCACACTGACTGTAAAATTATGCATTTTGTTTTTCGTTTTGTTTTCTGTGTGTGTGCTGTGTGTAGCTTCCCCAACAAGGTAAGTGGATTCACCTCTATTCTTCCCCCACTTTTTATGGCTCTGCAAGTCCTTTATTAATCGCGGTTATTTTTATGCAGCAGTCAAACTTTACATTTGACGATGATGATATTCCGTTTCTGCTCCCAAATGCGTTGCCCAAACACAACAATAGTTCCCTAGGCACCTTTAGTCCCCCTCCTTCAGTAGAAGAGGACCACACTGGTGCGTCGAGTGGCACGGATAAGCTACAAAATACCATTGCAGTAGACGAAGAAATTTCCGAAGCGGAGCTGGAAGAACTCCTCACCATAGACGTCACCAGCGACACTCGTCCAATCTGCAAAGTGCTCCTCAAAAAGTACTTTGGTATTGCCTCTGGTGACTTCCGCCCACATCAGCAGGAAGTGTGTCTCTCCACACTTCAGTCCACCTCCACACTGGCGGTGTGTCCTACCGGTTGGGGGAAATCCCTCTGCTATCAGTTCCCCATGCTGGTGCATCGTCTCTTGTTTGAGAAACGCTACGCCGAGTGGGTGAAGAAGGTGGCCAACAACGCCAAACTACAGCGGGAAATACCGCCACCGAAGAGCAAACTGTGTGTCGTGATATCGCCTCTCCTCTCGCTAATGGCGGATCAATCCGAAAAAGTGATGCAAACCGGCAAACTGCGCGCCGTGTCCCTCACGGCCGCACGAGAGCGGCAAATGGAAAAGGAGTTCAGCACCCCCAATGCGTCAATCGACATTCTCTTCCTTTCACCGGAGCGGTTCACCTCTAGTCTTTCGTTGCGTCGACTGTTCGCCCAAAACATGGACCGTATTGCGGTACTCTGTGTGGATGAAGTACACTGTGTGTCGAAATGGGCGCATGACTTCCGCCCTGTTTTCATGTACGTGAGCAGAGTGCTTTCCGACACAGTGCTGGAAAAGTCGGAACAACAGGAAAAAAGAGTCGTCCCGTTTCTCTGCCTGACTGCTACGGCCTCCTCTTCTGTCATTGAGGATATCACAAAATCGTTCAACGTCCAAAAAACTGTATTCGCGGCCGACATGCTCCGGCGCAACCTGCGCTTGGAGGCGGTGGATATTTCCAAGACGGGTGACGCCAACCTCTCGCTTCTGACGAAGGAATTGCACGAGGGCATTGCACAGGCGGTGGTGGAGTTGCCAAAGCCAATGATCGTGTACGTGGAAACAAGAACGGAGGCGGACGACATTTGTAAACTGTTAATGAACCGTCAGGGCCTGAGCGCCAAACCCGGTGATTCGAGTAACGCCAGCCACGTCTTTCAACGGGCGAACTATACAAGGGGCACGACGGAGGAAATGACAACGGAGAAGTTGACGGTGTCCTGCTACCACGCTGGTCTTTCCACGTCCACCAGAAATCGCACCCAGCGGAGCTTTCTGAAGGATGAAGTGGATGTGCTGGTGGCGACGGTAGCCTTTGGGCTTGGGATCGACAAGGCAAACATACGGAGTGTCGTGCACGGCTTCACACCCGCCTCGTTGGACGAATACATTCAAGAAGTGGGAAGAGCTGGGCGAGACGGGAAAGAGAGCATTTGTCGACTCTTGTACAACCCTCACTCCTTTTACCACATGCGTACTCGTATCTGGTCGTCGGTCCTGTCACCAGAAGAAGTGAGCAACATTCTGCAAAAGATTTTAGAGAGCGTCGTTTCCAGTGCGGGAGAACCCTTTACATTTGTGTCCCCTTCCCACCTATCGAATGAACTATCCATTCACGAGGAGGCGATCGAAACGGTTCTTTTCCTGCTGGTCACCGATACCACTCTACGAGAAGAGATTGGTGTTTTGATCGACTCCGTACAAGGCACTTGTGCTTCCAAATTCAAGGTGCGTGTGGCAAAAAAGGACGGGGACGAAAAAAGTGCTCCAAAAAAGAACAAGAAAAAGAGGGAGAGGGAGGATGAGATGGGCGTCGGTTCGCTGTTGTTGCAGCTCGACGTGACCGATCCGGTGCTCAAGTACTGTGGATCCCATTGTGTCATTCCCAATACCGTCATCGCGGCGAATGCGCTTCATATGCCACTGTTGGATTTCCATCGGAGATTAGAGGAGCTGTCCAATGAAGGGTTAATCCAGCTGCGACCATCTTCCTACGATTTTCTAGTGCTGGTAGGTCCGGCGTTCCTTCAAAAAGACAACGCGGACATTAAAGCAAAAGTGTTCAATCACATCTGCCACCTTTTGCGAGAGCGTACCACTGCTCAAGAAGCCTCCCTTCGTTCCACGTTTGGCGTGCTGGCGTCTCCCAACCCGGAAGAAATTCAGTCGCTTCTCAAAGGGGATCACAAAAAGGGGTGTGTGTGGTCGCCCCCGGTGGCAGGTCGCAAAAAGATGGAGGCGGTCCAACTGGTAGCCGATTTTCTTGAGAAGAATAGAAATAATCTGTCCTCCAAGTGGGACGCGATTCGCTGCCTCCTTGGGATCACACCCCGGAGCCAAATAAAGTACGGCAAGTTCGCGGGTCAGTTACCCCTCACGCAGAGTTGGTACGTTCGCTCACCTTACTTTGGTACGCTCAAGGAGTTTGACATGGACTGGCTGTCCACTGTGATAGAGGCACATTCCATAGACTATTCACATCCAGCTTCCTAGAAGTTTACATGACTTTTGTTTTACACTGTCTGATGTTGTCTGATGACATTTCTACAGAACATTCTCCCGTGTCGTTGTACCTTTTTGAAATATGAACTACTCTTCTCACCCTCCCTTTTTTCCATCTAGTATTATCGACAATCTCTTCCTACCTACCGCCTCCAACCACTTACACCATGTCTGTCAACCTTTCCAAAGCGGACGTCCTCGGTTTCGAAGCCTCCGGTGTCATCCTCCTCAAAAATGTGTTGACACCCGAGCAAGTCACTGTCCTCAAACGTGGCATCGACCGCGGATTCCAGAACCCCAGTCCCCGCCATAAGGTTGCCTCCGAAGAATCCGACACCGGCAAGTTCTTTGAGGACTTCCGCTGTTGGGAGGAAATCCCCGAATACCGCGAGATCATCTTCAACTCCTGCCTCCCCAAGCTGGCCTCCAAGCTGATGCAAAGTAAGACGGTCCGCCTGCACCACGACCACATGCTCATCAAGGCCCCCAAGACGCAGGCCCGCACCCCCTGGCACCAGGACACACCGTACTACAACTTGGAGGGGAACCAAACCATCAGCTTCTGGATCCCGGTCGACCCCGTCCCGGTCGAGAGCGGTTTGGAGTTCATCGCCGGCTCCCACAAGTGGCCCTGGATGATGCCCCGCACCTTCAAGGACAATGCCGCCAAGTGGTTCCCGGAGGGATCCCTCCCGGAGCTGCCCGACATTGAAGGCAACCGAATGCAGTTCCCCATTGTCGCCTTTGACATGCAGCCAGGAGACGTCGTTGCGTTCAACTTTCACATGATGCACGCTGGCCAGGGGTCCACCGGTATGCGCCGCGCCATGTCCATTCGGTACATTGGGGACGACGTGGTCCACATCAAGCGCCCCTGGGTCACCTCCCCTTACTTCCCGGAACTCGAGAAGGAGGGTGAACTGGCCAGTGGATCGCCATTCAACCACAGGCTATTCCCTGTCGTCTACGTTGATAAAGCGATCAAACTATAGCCCTTGTCATGGAAGAAGAAGAATATGGAACACTGTTCCCTCTTTTTCAATATTTTATTTTTATGGAAAAAAATAAAATGTTCGATTTTTTTTTTCTTTTCTTTTTTCGTATCTTAAAATTTTACTCCCTTCTTTTTTACTTTTCATTATTACTAAAAAAAAAAAAATCTTTTTTAATCGTGTTACAGTTCTCTGACAAGCGTATTTCGGAAACTTGGGGACAAACCCGCCAAAATACACTACTTGTTCAGTATACGTTCTGTTTCGCGTCTTTTTTCCTCAAAAAAAAAAAAAAAATCTTTATTGTTGTATAAAACGTTGATTCTTTTCGATATTTTTCATTTTTGTATGGCAAACATTTAACAACCATCCAAAAAAAAAGTCTGTAACCTCCACTTCACCGCTGACTGCTATTTGTACACCCTCGCTCACCTTCTCTCCCTACCGACATTCTCTTTTCCTTAGTTTGGGAGAGACCAAACCATCATGTCGTCTGTTCGTAATTCTGTGGTGGACACCGTCACGCAGAACAAGATCAGCGCGGCCCTTCATGTCTATCTGAAGCCCAGCAGCCACCCACTCCGCAAGTCAGCCTTTTTCTTCCCCCGTATGCGTGACACAGACGAGACGGTGTTGCAGAGTCATGAAGGTCTGGTGCAGGTGGAATCGTTAGGCAGTGCCACACCCCTCTTCTGCATTCTTTCCTCCTCGTGTGAGTATTATGCGCTGCGGCTGCCACTCCTCAAGGCGGGCTTCAAGCGCATTAGCGCCGCAGACACCGTGTGCACCCCTCCCAACTTGATTTGGGGACGGTCGATTCCATTTCGCGAGATAACGCACCCCGAGACGGGTGAGCGGCGGTATCAGATTGCGACCCCCACGTCGCCGGAGCAAACCGTCAACTACGAGGCACTCAAGATGCCCCATCCCTTTCAACGTTTCAATCACTTCCCCCTAAGTCACCGTAATATTGGCTGCAAGAGGGGTTTGGGAATGAACCTCCGGCGACTAGAAACATTTATCGAGGCACAGACCTTCTCCAAAGCGGAGACAATGGAGCGGTTTGACTTTGTGCCCAAGACATGGTTTTATCCGAGAGAAAAGGATTTATTGATCGAGGAATTTAAGAAGGCTTCGCCGAAGAAAATGTACATTTGGAAGCCCGCCCGCGGCAGCTGTGGACGTGGTATCTGCATCACCCACGGCGGTGTGGAGCGGCAACCGGTGTGGGAGCGGCTAATGGCGGAAATTGAGACCCGAAAGAGTGACGTGACGGGCCGCCCTCTAAAAGAGTATGTCGTGCAAGAATACCTCGATAACCCGCTCTTGCTAGACGGCCGAAAGATGGACCTTCGCCTCTACGTGTGTGTCACCTCGTACGATCCTCTGGTGATCTACCTGCACGAGGAGGGCTTGGTGCGGTTGGCCGCCACGTCGTACGGAGGAGAAGGAGGCGCTCAGGATATCCTCAACAAGGACCGCTTCAAGTATCTCACCAACTACTCCATAGGGCGAAAGTACAAATCGACGGAGCAGCAAACGGTCGAGTCCGCCGTGGGCGCAACGGACGCTCAGGTTGTCAGCGACCCGCCAGAAGGTAGTGTCCCAGACGTGGAACTGAAGTGGGACTTGCCGCGTTTTTATCGTTTTATTACAGATCACCACGGCGCGGCGGCACTGGAAAAACTCAGAAAGGATATTGCACTGGTAATCAATCGGACCATGATGGCCACGAAGCCCATCATCTCCGCCGCTCTCCGGCGCGTCGACACGGTTGGGTCGTTCGTTGAACTGTACGGGTTTGACATTATGATCGATGCCCACCTCAAGCCCTACTTGGTCGAAGTCAACACCCTCCCGTCATTGGAGAGCAGTTCCCCTTTTGACTATAGCACCAAGACCAATGTCGTCTCCGACTTGCTCAACTTAGCGCAGCTGCGACCGTTTGAGAGGGATATCGACCGCCTCGGTCTCATTTGCGAGGATAAAAACGTTCTTCGGGTCCCACCGCCAGCGTGCATGGACCACGTGTACTCCCTGGAGCAGCAGAACAGCATGGTGTGGCAGCAGCTGAGTGACCAGGAAAATAACGCGTACCGCCTCCAGGACGAGCTGGACACCTCCGAGGGGGTTTAAGAGGATATACCCACCACTGTCGGAGAAGGAGGCGGAAAGCCGCGATGTGCCCATCTGCGAGAACACGCCCGAGGTCGTAGCGGACACGGAACTTTTTCAAAATATTTCCCTCCTTTCCAAAAATGACACGTCCCTGTATAGCGTTAAAGCGGCAGAGACGGAAACCATTTCACACAATTATTATTAAACCTTTTCGCTAACAGTGATTCTAACGCACTTCACCAATGTTTTGTTATTATTATTATTATTTTGGTTTGCGCTGGATCAAGTAGGAACTCCTTGTTTGCTTCATTTGTAACCCAATCATTTATACGCTACCTCTTCTTCTTTTCGTTTAAGTTTGAATAGCACTACATTCATTAGATATCTTTGATCGAGCATATTCTTCATGTAAATAAAACAGAAAAAAAAAACCTAAGCAGCCACCGTTTTGATAATATTCGTTCTATTACTAGTAGTACCAATTATTCTTGAAGGTGACTGTTTTTCACTAGTGTGCACATATAGTTAGTTAATGGCAGATCCACCTCCATTAGGGCTGTCGGAGCAGGACGAAACCAAACTACTAGCGGATTATGGCGTAGTGGGACCGTACGATCGACTAGTAGAGGTACAGGCAGCTAGCAAGTTCAAATCGGACTATGGGGACGACAATGTGTTTTTGACCGGTGCGGTTGACGTGGACGACGACGACGAAGATCAGGACCACCTCCCCGACACCGACCTTGACGCGAGGGAAGAGCTACTTCTTCCCCTAGACGCCCTACTGGTGAAGCACACCAACATTCTTGGTGCCTACTCCTCCAACACCCTCATGCACAACATTAGCAGTGCCCTCCAGAGCGCCGAGCCGCCCAGCACGACACCAGAGGCAGAGAAGGCAAACATACAGTACAGGGAAGTACTGCGGCAGGGCAGGGAGCAGGAGGCGAGGGCCAACTATCTCACCAGTGAGGTGGGAAAAGCGACCACCGGCGGCATCAGGAGAGCCTCCGTTCAGCGACGCAGTGTCATGGACCTCGGAGACGACGAAGCGGACACAGTGGGAGAGGCGGACAAACTGTTAGAGGCGGCGAATCTGTTCTTGGCTCAAGAAAAGTACAACCCCGACCTAGATACCGAATTGCAGGACAGACTGAAAGAGATCCGCGAGGAGCAGGAGCAGACGGCCCACCTCACCAGCGACGATGACTCCGACGAGGAAGAGGATGAGGAACTACTGAAGGCCAGGGCGTTGATTAGCAAGTTTGCGGCCATTAAGGAGGCTGCCCTTGCGGAAGAGGAGACATCCGCAGAGAGTGTAGAGGAGCCCAATCCCAACGACGCCGTCGGCCCAGAGGAACCGAGCGTGCCGCCCCCTCTTCCGGAGTTAGTGTATCCTCTTTACAGCTACGACTATGAACCCTTCTAAAGAAATGGCCACGCTAAATAAAGAATGGGTGGCAGTGGAAACTGGTGTCACAGAGACACAAGAGACACCAACAACAAAGGGTGAAGAGTCTAAAGATGAAGCGGTGGCAGAACCGCCAGCCGTTACGGAAAAGAGTACAGACGAAATTCTAGCGTCTATTGAGACAATGGCACAACGCGACCAGCAGCTGGAGACAAATACCCGTAAGGCTCTAAAAGCACAATACACGGAAATCCACAAACAGATTTCAATAGTGGAGCAGCAAAAGATGAGGGAGAGGGAAGGGCTGGTAAGTCTGGATGATTTCGCCAGTCGCATGAACAAACTGCTCCCCACACAGGCGCCGCCACCGGCACCTGTCCCACTATCAAACACCGACAAACCCGCGCCTAACCTACCCCAGCCGGTCGAGGAAGAGGAAAGTATTGAATCCATTCAGAAAAAGGCCAAGAGGGAAATGTTCTTTTCTCATTTACAAATGAAGGAGTATCAGAGAATGAAGGAGGAAGACGCTCGTGTTCAGAGGTACTACAAGGCACTGGAGGAGCGCTACGAGTTGTGCACGCAGCGCGTCAGCGATTGCCTCGTCGAGTGCGACAAAGAGTACACCGGCATTGTAGCGGAGGAAGCAGAAAAATTCACCGCTATACAAACAATGGAAGCGAAGGATCTGAACTTTGTCAAACAAAAGGAGAAGCTCCGGGCGATTCAGGCCACACAGCAGATGCTCACCAACGTGATGGAAGAGTACAATGCGGTCATTCACCACACGACGGAAATGGAAGAGGAGGAGTTTAAGAAAATTGGGGAATTGTTCCTTGTCGACTTCCAGGCGGTGACCCTTTTGCTAGAACAACAACAGGCGAAGAAGAGGGAGGAAGACCTCGCCTATTGGAATAAGTGTGTGGAGTCCTTCAATGCCGGTAGGGCGACAGCACGACCAGATATCGCCCCTCACCGATTGGCCTCCGTCACTCAGCAGTTCGAGCACCAGCCCGTGTGTACCCGTGTGTGTGCGATGGTGTCTAGTGTAGAGGCTGTGTTGGAATTGTACAATGTGGGCAAACAATGGACGGATCAGAATCGAAAGCTCATGGCTGAAAAGGTCCGTTCAGTGGAAGACACACTTTCGTATCTGAGGGTGTCGGCGCGTGCTGCCCGAACTGTGCCACCGCCCTCAACCGCCATGAACAGCCGTCCCACGACAGCGGACCGCCCCGCTACGAGTTCCGCACAGGAAAACAGTCTGGATGAGAAAAAGTTCAGAGCCGTCCAGTCCCTAGCGCTCAACGCAGCAGAAAAAGATCCCTCCTTAGCTAGTCAAATCTTCTCCCATGTTTCCTTTGCGCTGGAGCATATTGACGCCATCCACTACGAGCAGCTGCGACAGTTTCAAATCAAATCTCCGGTGGTCAAGACGGGGGCAAGGCAGTCGACGGATGGCTCCCAGTGGTTTGGGGAACGTCTCCTCGCCGTTTGCGAGCTGGTCCACGAGTTGGACTTGGGGAGTAACGCGCTGACGGAACTGTCATTGATGGAGCTCCTTCGAACCTTTCCCCAGCTTTCTAGTTTGAAGGTCAACGATAATAAAATCGACAGTCTGCACGGTGAAAAGAAGAGGGCGGGTTCTGCCCTTCGAGGGGTGATGGCCGCGCAAGAGAATGCCATCACCGACATGACCAAGTTGCGCCGCCTGGATGTGTCGTCGAATTGTCTCAAAGATCTAACAGAAGTGGGAAAGTACCTTCACTTGTCACTGTTGAAGTTGACGGCCCATGCGAACCAACTGACCAACGTGGAGGCGCTGCTCCCGTGCACGCGACTGATGAGTCTCATTCTAAACCGAAATGCCATTTCCACGTTAGGCGGTCTTTCTGCACTGCACGCCCTCACGGAGCTGAACGTGAGTGACAATCAACTGACCACCCTCGAACACTTGGCGCCGCATCACTTTTTGCTAGAAAAGATCTTGGCGTCGAATAATAGCATTTCGGCTGTGTTTGGTAGCAGTGCAGGATCGACCGCTCCCATGGTGTGTTTTCCCTTCTTGACACAGTTGTTCCTCAACAACAACAACTTGAAGGAAATCTCATCTTCATCCTTTGTCTACTTGCCGCTGTTGAGTATTCTCTACGCAGAGAACAACAAAATCAGCGACGTTGGTGGCCTCCGGTGCTGCCCTCGGTTGACGACACTCAAATTGGCGTTTAACCAGCTGAAAGACTGGAATGCACTGAACCCTGTGTTGGCCTGCACGCGCCTGACAACACTGGATCTGTCAGAGAACCCTCTTATCAAGGGGGACAATGCGAAGGCGATGCTGTTGGCTTGCTTTCCACAACTACGGGAGTTAAACAATGAGGCAGTGCCCCACGATACCATTAAGAAGGGTGATGAACGTGCCCTGTCGTTAGCCAAGTCGTTCCTCACACACCACTTCTCCTCCCCGGTGAGTGCGTTCGCCTTCTGTTATCCGCGCTATTCGACTGACATGTCTTGTTTGAACCGTCGCTACGAATTGGAGTCCCACGCCACAGGCATCACGCGGAGCCGTCACATCGCGGAAGCAACGGAGGAGTCTCTCCGGCAACGACTGATGAAAACAGAGAAGTACATCCCAACGAGTGCTTATTTGATATCCACGTCCATAGAAGAGAACGGCAGGCGGGAACACCTGCAAATCCTCCACGACGCTCTGCTAAACGTGGTTCATCACCGCCCTGTGGTGTTCACAAAGAACGTGGCATATGGGGAACGGTTGCGAAAAGAGCGAGAGCGTGTCGCACGGTATATCGTCTCCGACTGGATGTACGGTCTGGTGCTGATCAAACGGGCCAGGGCGGAACTACGAGCCTTATTCGAGGAACGCAAAGAATCCGATGCCTACAAGCGCGAAATGGCGGTCCGTAAGATCCAACCGGTGTGGCGTGGGGCGGCGTTGCGCAGTCGGCTGAAGCGGGCGCTCAAGGTGGACGACGACGACAACGAGTACGAGGCGGTGGAACTGGATTTTGGTGAGTTTGACGACGGCACAGACCGTGTGGGAGACTTGCTGAAAAAGGTGCTCGACCTCTCTAAGGAGCCGTTGGAGAACTTTAACGTTCCTTTGCCCATCGTGAAGCCACCGCCGTCCTCCTCGAGGGTAGGCGCGGCATCCGATGTGCTCAGTTTCGAACGCCCCGATTCGGCCCCACTGCGCACCATACCCCGTGAGGACCCGGCGCCAGGCAGACCATCGTCCATGCAAGTGACGACGGAAAGTGCGCCCAATGACTTGGAGGCGGCGTGGGGCGCACAAGTGGCCGGTGCCATACGGAAAAAGAAGAAAAAGATGGACTCGGTTCACCAGAGTCACGTGCGAAACCAGTTTATGAACGATCCGCTAAAAGCAAAGAAAATGCGATAAAATGTCATGTGTGCTATTCTATTTGTAGATTTATGTAAATTATTGGAAAAACAAAGGCAATACGGTGTGCTGGGCAACGACTTAGTTTTGGGTGATAATAGAAGATTTTTTTTTTTTCCTTCAATGTCGGCTATAATTCCCTTTCACTCCTGCTTCTTTTTCTTTTAGATCAGTTTCTTAACAGAACTATTATTATTCCTTGAAAGGATATTTCTCAACAAAAAAAAAAAAAACCTACTTACAAATGTCACAGTTTCGTTGCCACACTTGCAACTTGGATATTGCAGATAGCGGCGCCATCAAGACGCACTACGGAAGCGAACTGCACGTCACGAACGTCCGGCGAAAGGTGGAGGGACAACGTCCACTGACCGCTCAAGAGTTTCACCAACAGAGTGAGAGTTTGGAGTTGGGCGACTCCGCCGTGGCGGGCAGCGATGCCTACGGCGCCCCCGTGTACTCCTGCACACTGTGCAAAAAGCAGTTCCGCTCCGTTCAAACCCTTCAGGCCCACATCCGCTCCACCGCCCACCTCATCCGAAAGGAACAGCGGATTATTCAGCGAGACAGCGAGGCGGCCAGTATGCTCACCATGACCTCTCTCGGCAGTGCCGCGATCGGCCTCCACCGCCGTAATAACGCGAAGGCGAAGGCGTTCAAGTCGAAGGAAAAGAAGGTGGAGGGACCCTCTGTCAGCATGGACGATCGCAACGCCGATGCCAGCGCGACGCGGTGCATGTTCTGCGGCTACGGCTCCGACACCATCGAGAACAATTTGGAGCACATGATGAAGGTACACTCCTTCTCCCTTCCTCTCGCCCACCACTGCAAGGACGTCGAGGGTATGTTGGAATACCTCGCGCGTAAAGTCAATGGTCTCATGTGCCTCGTGTGCAATGAAAAGACCCGCTCCTACAACTCGCTAGACGCCCTGCGCGATCACATGAGAGAGAGTGGTCACGAGCGGGTTGGGTTGGGGGTCGAGTACCAGGACTTCTATAGCTGCACCCTCGAGGACGCCGATGCCATGAAGAAGGTGGAGATTGAGGGTGACCAGCTCTTGGTGAACTCTGGGGATGAACGAAGGGTCGTTCTACGCAAGGAGAATGAGGTGCCCAAGATCCGCCAGCGCGAGACGGAGGAGAAGCAGCAGGAGCGAAAGGCTATTTTGGCCCAAGATCACGCCGCCCTAGTCGCCGCGAGGGAGGAGCAGAAGGAGCTCCTGTTCGAGGAGCGAAGACGACAGGGAGATGTGACGAGGAAGAGTCAGTCCCACTACCAGGCGAAGCAGCTGAAGATTGGAATGATCTCGAACAAGCTACATCCCAAAGGTTACGATGGAGAGGGTTTGCTAAATTAATAAATTTTTTACTTTCTTTTTTTTTCTTTTTCGTTTCTAGTTTTGCGACCTCGAGTAACATAATATGGGTTTTTTTGATATTAGTAGAACTGAACCCACCTTCCATCAATCTTGAACAGGCGTTTGCTACCACAATAATAACCCTCTCTCTCCATTGCTAGTATTCTTTGTTCTCTTCACTGCGTTTTTAGTCATGGTGTTCGAAGTGTTGTCGTACGCCTACGCGACGGTGTTTTGGGTGATTGGCCGCGTCAATAAGATTGAGAATGCCACCTTGAAGTCGATCACCGACCCCGGTACGTTTATTTCCGGCGCCCTCGCCGGGGCAGTCGGACGTATGGCCGCTCTGCCCTTCGACAAGGGAGGTCCGAAAGGTATTCAGCAGACGATTCTCCGCCGTATGCCTCAGATGGGCTGTCTCATGATGTTCTACTGCCCCGTCGCCCGCAAGATCCTCCCTGGCACGGAGAAGGAGCCCCGAACGAAACTACTCGCCACCTTCCTAGTCGCCTCCATGGCTGGTTTTAACATGCGCTTCTTCACGAACCCCATCACCCGCGTGCTAGACGAGTCGGCCCGCTCCGGCAAGTCCCCCAAAGAGGTAGCCAAGATCTTCAAGAACAAGACCATTCTTCAGTTTTGGTATTGCTCTCCCAACCTGTTGGCGAACGCGCTCTATTTCGGCACCCTGCTGACCGTGTTTGAGGGGCTCCGTCGTTTCTCGGAGCGCAACATTTTGCCCTTGAGGGAGAACACCGCCGAGGAGCTGCAGAGTGAGGGGATTCACCTACAGGCGGACGGCGCAATAGTACCGGTAGTGGACGCCGCGAAGCCGGTTCCTGTTTCGAAAAGCTTCTTTGTAGAGTTCAACCCCCAAAACTACGCCACACAGGTAGCGCAGAACTTTGTGATTGGTGGTGTCGCGGCGACCGTAGCCTCTACGATCTGCTACCCATTTAGTGCGCATCAATACTTGCAAACCGTCATTCACGACTCTGCCATTTGCCGCGGTCTTATCCCAACCTTGCTGAAGGAAGTGCCCATGATGGCCACCTTCTTTGCGACCTTCTCGCTTATCCAACCTATCCTCGCGCCCCGTCACGGTGCTCGCTGCGGCTTTGGTTATTAAGAGGAGAATGGGAAAAGTATAGTGGGGCGTGCGTGCAGACCACACGTTGATTAGGAATAGTAGTAGACACATTAGGAAGTTGTGATCGTGATAATAAAACAGAAAGCAACCACTAGTGAAGACATATATAGTCGAGCCTTAGTGAAACATAGTGTATTTAGTTTATAGCAAAAGCACAAAAACAGGAAAAAAAGATTATTTCCTTAGACTTCCCGTTCTCCGTATTCCCTATATTTTGTTCTCCGGTGGACGAATACTTCTCAATCTCTCTCACTACCCTTTTATCTTCATCAAGGAAACCAAAAAAAAAAAAAAAAATGGCCTCCAAAAAGAAAAACATTGTTCTAACGAACTTGAAATCAAAGGAGTTCCCAGATGTAGAGTACCACTTATTCCGGTTGAGCAATTTTTTTGTAGAGGAGCAGGTCCACACCACGTTTCCAGACGCCCGTGATTTTCAGAAGGCGAGCCAGACGGCGTGCAGCTATTACTCGTTGTTTACCTTTCAGCCCAACCGAGGCGCCCTGACCGATGCCACAGAGGAGGAACTCCTGGAGGAAAGCGACGCCTTTCGTAAAGGGGTCTCCCACCTATCGTCTGGCAATTCGGCGGACAATGTGTCGGAGCTTATCGGTTATACACCCGAGTCCAAAATCTGGAAAGATGAGAGTCGCGAAGTGTTTTTTGCTTTTATGCGACACGTCGACAGTGAACTGCAAAAGGCCATGGATGGGGACGGCACGGTGGAAAGCGGCGACAAGTACTTTTTTGACTGGAGCGACCCCGCCACGGGTCTGCCAATCAACAGCCGTAGGGGTCCCTCCATTCTGGTAGACAACGACCTACTGGAGCGGTTCTTCTCTTTCAACTCCGTGTACGTGTGCGTCGGTGGCGGAGGCTGTCGCATGATCGAGCACCCCAAGCTTGGGTTAAATGTCTACCCCGCTTCTGGTATTATCTGTGTCGCCAACGACGATCTTCCCCTGTTGACCGACGTGCTGACACGCCTTTCCGTGACATCATAGAGGAAATATGTCCAACCACCACCTCTCGCGTTTTTTTGTTTGTTTTTGTTATTTTTCGGCTATACTGTTCCGTTCTATATTTACAACATGAAAAATGTCCTAACTGGTAAGGTAATCTCACCAGTTGGTTCCGACGTTTTTCTTTTTATATGAAGAAAGATTGCTTGTTATTTCGTTGATGTCGCTACTCTAATAGAATGATTGGTGAATGGGAAGACTGCTATTTCATTCTTGCTAATCTGTTTTCGTTCACCTAAAAAAAAAAAATACTTCTTCCTTCGATCCTTTTCTAGAAACACATCATTAGTATTACAAAAGAATTGAATTATTTATCGAGAAATGTTGCAAAATACGGCGGACAGCGCAAATCGTGAAAAGTCTAAGGGAAATAGTTATATTGTTCGAAGTAAACGGCACGCCGAATACTTGTACCGACACACGGTAGTGAAGAACTCGTGGAAAGGAAAGTATCCGCGTGTCTTGTGTATAGCGAAAACACATGTCGCCACCTTGCAGCCAGACTCCCTCTTTCGCGTGACCAACAAGTGGTCCTTTGGGGTCAACTTTATTGACGTCGTCCCCGACCCACAGTCCCCCACGCAGTTAATTCTGTTGTTTAACAAAAATTCTACCGTGGAAAAGTTTAGTTTTAGCGCCCTCAATGCGAGTGAGCGGGCAGAAATACTCACCGATATTCAGCGCCAGCGTGCCTTTTTTGACCGCAATCAGTCCCAGAAACGAGGAGAGGTCTTTCCCGTCAAGAAACGAAAGAGCGACGACAGTTTCGAGGACGTTGTCTTTGAAGTAGCCGCCTCACGGCATTGAGCACTTTAGGGGGGCTACTCGACAAAAAACGGGGGAATACTTATTCATGTACATTAGAGGTGTAACGCAGGTTCAAGACGTGCCGAACTCACTTGTGTTGGGGTACGGCGTACAGGTGAAACTGCACATGTTCGTGTTCGAAAACGAATCGCTGAAAATTAGGTTTATTCAACTCATCAATGAGTATGCCAGCAAGTACATTGGTCTGCCCAAGTATGCAGCGGTGACGCCACTGACCCAGCTGCAGTTTGATAGCGACCGTTTGGGGTTTCGCCGCGAGACGCTAGAGGTGGCCACCGAGTTCTCGGCGCTCAAGTGGGGCCCGCGACACCCAGACGCCCCGGTGAAGCGACTGCTCGGGACGACTGCCGTGGCGCTGGTAGAAAGAGACCCAGTCGCCTACAATGTCGTCGGTGCCTACTTTTTGAGCAACATCTTCGCCCTCGTCCGCTGCGAAGATGACACACAGCGGTTTGTGATTGAACTAAAAGACCCTTGCAAGACGAAAACGTACACGGCCCCCCAACGGGATGCCTTCCTGGCGCACCTGCGGGAAGCCTGCCACTCCGCTGGTAATACACAGGTGGCTCTCCTGGACAAGCCAACAGAGCGGGGAAAGCGGTTTAGTAGTTTTGCACACCCCTCTATCGACGAGGTGGAGTGTGGTTTGCTCAACGCGCTTGTGAAGCCACAGCGATACCTTTGCGACGTCTCGGACGGATCAGCGGACTACCTGGACATTGTCGAATTTTTCAACATTAACGTCCAATATAGCGGACTGCTAACGAGCGAAAACAAGGATGGCATGTTTGCAGAAAACCGGGAAAAGCTTATTTTTAACGCCGTCACGGCACTTTTACAGCACTCTGAAAATGTGACGGATACCTACGGACTCATTCAGTACTTGAACGCACTACGCAGGTTGTGTGCCTCTCGGCCGGGCTATAGTGGTGTGGCGGTAGTACCCTCCTTGATGCGCGCTAGCGGCTCTCTCGTCACGACGGCCCTCAAGTCCTACAACACCGCCACGCTGATCGCGACGTTAGACTACCTGAACGTGCTCATGTGCCCCCAGCACAACAACTACGACGTCGAGCATGAGTCGATCAACAAGAATAGATTGCTCTCCGCTAAAAGTTTGTGCGATTCCCTGTTGAACATGTTGGTGAAGCACACCCACGAGGAAAGTGCCTCTCTGTTAGTGCAAGGCATTTTGCAGTTCTTTGTCTTTGCCCTCTGCCCTCCCCACAGCGAAACGACTGATGCGGTTTTGTTCCACCGCATTATCAAGGACGTGGTGGATATTGTTGGGAAGCAACTGTTCAGCCTCCTCAACCACCCCTGCGACGCGATCCGCTTCCTCGCGGGGCAAATCATACGGGTGATCTTGGAAGAAGGACAGGAGGATCAGTTCAAGTTTATGCAGCGCTGCGCTTTGTCGGAAGGCGGTTTTCTCATGGAGTTCAATGTGGCGGCGTTTAGTAAAAACCGCTTATTGCGAGATCTGGCGCGGCGCTTGTTGGCCTTTTGGACCTATGAAAACCTACGGCTGCAGGACGTCCTCCGCCGGATGATACCCATGGCACTCCTGACGTTCCTGCAATCCCCAGAGAAGCCCCCGGCATCGGAGTTGGCGCAAGAGGTGACAAGAGGGGTCTCGCAGATGCCGCTGGGTTACATGGAGCACAGCGGGTGGTTCAAGAAGCGCTTTAACCCCAAGACACTCCTCCCGCCTTCTGCACCCGTCGTGGTGCCAGCACAAACGGTAGTAAAGGATAGTAACGGGGAAGTGAACGAGGCGGACGCGAACGGACAAAACGCGACCGGTCACCTCCAAGAGGAACTGTGTCAAACTAGTGGGGTCCGTCTTCGCTCACGTGACATCCGTGTGAGTCCCTCGCTGAACTGGAGCATGTTGTTTTACCAGCTGAATAGGGACCATCGGCGGCCAGATCTCATTTGGAACCACACTACGCGAAGTGAACTGAAACGCGCCATCGAGGCGGAGCTCGACGCCTTCGAAACAGGCGCGGAGGCAAAGTCGGAAAAGTTAGTGGCGTGGAACTACTATGAATTTGAGGTGCACTACGCCAGCTTGGATGACGAGCTACGGATTGGTCAGCACTACCCTCGTCTGCTCTTTGAAAACAAGACGCCCGTCGTGGACAAGCCGAAGGACTTTTTTAACGATCTGTACCATCGCTTTCTCTTAATGGACGACATGCCGACGAAACTGGAGTGTCTGCATGGAATGAGCATCTTGTACTCTCACTATGCCGAAAGCATCGGCTACTTTGCCGACCTCCCATTTTTCGTTAACATGTACCGCGACACCGTCGACCCCGCCTTCCGTGACCGTCTTCTACTGTTCTTTGCCGAGGTCATCAAGGCGCGTCACAATGTCAAGTTGATTGTAGACGCTGGTGGGATGGACGTGCTGGTGTCCGACGTGACCCTGGCACAGCTGCACATTGACCGGCCACAGCTAAAAGTTGCCACCAACGCGATCGAGGGCGGCGGGGAGAGTTTGGAGTCCTTGCAGGGAAAAGAAAAGGAGTGGTATTACACCGCAGACGGCGCCAAGATGGGACCAGTCTCCTACTTGGAGCTCAAGCAAATGTTTCAGGGATGGCACCATACAGGCGAACAGCAAGGTGTGGGCACAAGGCATCGCGGGGTGGAAGAAGGTGAAGGAGGTGTCGCAGCTCAAGTGGGGCATGGTGGCGGAGGGTCTGCCGTCGATATTGTCGTTCACGGAGGTGACGTGCACCATTTTGGATATCTTTCAGCGTATCTGTGCCCAGTACCCCTCCAAGGACGAGGACGGTGCCCTGATGCAACCACCGCCAAAGGTAAAACGACTCTTGACGAGTCCGGTGGTGCTGCCACACATTGTGCAGCTCTTGCTCACATTCGACCCGTCCGTCTGCAGCCGTGTCCACAACTTGCTCTACCTGCTGATGGAGGACTCCACCCTTGTCGGGCGCTTCTTCCTGACAGGGGTGTTCTTCTTCTCGCTCATGTACAGCGGGTCTGATGTTCTCCCCATGTGCAAGCTATTCCACATGACGCACCTGGTCCAGTCCTTCACATTTAGTCAAAGCACGAATGAGACGGTGCGCCACAGTATACTGTCCCCTCTTTTTCCACCAGCGATGGTGTGCTACCTGAACAATCACGGACCGGAACGATTTGCCGATATTTTTCTCGGAGAGTACGAAACCCCAGAGACCGTCTGGGGAAAAGAGATGCGCCGTTTTCTGTCCTCGAAGATTGCCTTTCATGTGTCTGATTTCACGGCCCGCCTGCTGGGTAACAACACACTCCTCTATCAGTACTGTCCCATTGCCGCGGTGGAGTATGAGCAGCTGCGAAATGAAATCTTCTGCCACCAGTACTACCTTCGACACCTCTGCAACGAGCAGCTCTACCCCGACTGGACCATTCTGGAGCCGGTCTCGTTTCTGCGTGCGATTCTGGACACGTGGCGGCTGGAGCTGAACAAGAAACCCAACGAGCTCACCACCGACCTCTGTCTGGAGGAGCTGGAAATTACGGACCTAAAGGCAGAAATCTCCGGCGACAGCTTCCCCCTCGCAAAGGTGCGTAAGGCCTACTTCACGTTGGCGGCGCAGTTCCACCCAGATAAGAACCCCAATGGACGGGAGCGCTTCGAAAAGATTCAAAAGGCGTACGAGTTTCTGACGTCGAGTTCGATCGAGTCCTCTGAGCCCAACCCGGCCAACATTTTCTTGTTGCTGCGGTCGCAATCTATTTTGTTCAAGCGTTGCTCCAATGTACTGAAGGAGTACAAGTACGCAGGGTACGAGCTGCTGCTCAAGTTGCTGAAGAGCGAGCTGGATGATCCAGAGGCATTCCGGAAAGAAACGATTCTCATTACCCTCCGCAGCAGAGTTGTGCTACTTTACGGTAGAGAATGTCCCCCTCAATGCGGATGAGCTGCAGGAGGAGGGCGGCATCCACCTCATCACACGGTCGCTGAATAGGGCCTTTGAGCAGATCACCCCCCGTAGCGGCGACGAGGATGTGTACGTGAAGGTGGCCACGTTTAACATGCTGACCCTCGCGGCCAGTGGACAGTTCAAGGACTGCCGAAAGAAAATGGTACAGGAGCCGTCGATTTCGTACCTCGCAAGTAAAGGAGTGGCGCTGGAGGGCAGCATACAGCTGTCTCGCGCCTCCATCCAGGCCTGTGAAACACAGTGTCTGGACGCCACCATGCAGGAACGCATTGTCCGGCACGGGGTGGTGTGGCACCTCCTGCGTTACCTCTTTCAGTACGACGTCACGCTGGATGAGACGACGCTTCAACTGGAGGAGAAGCGCCATGTGCAACTCTTTGCGAATAAAGCGGCCATCTATGCCCTACACGCACTCCACGCCGTAGCGGGTATATGCCCGGATGAGAAGCGTTACTGGAATACGGTGGAGAATCGAAGTATTCAGCAACTTCTGGAGGTTCTTCTTACGCCCTACATTGTGCAGCAAATGCGCGCTGGCGTGCCGGAAAAGAAGATTCTCGACTTGTTGAACTCCAATGTGCAAACGCCGTACTTTCTGTGGAACAACAGCACTCGGGCGGAGCTGGAAGACCTATTGCAGCAAAACTCGCGTGTCTGCAGCGCGGCCGGCATGGACGAGACCCCACTAGACGCCTGGGATAAGGACTCGTTTGGGTACGAGGCACACAAGAGCGAACTCATTGTCGGTGGTGTCTTCTTGCGCCTATTCCTGGAGCAGCCCAACTTTGACATTCAAGAGCCCAGCCAGTTTTTACAATCGCTCATCAACTTTATTGTGAACGACTGCGACGCACCGTCCGGCGCTGGTGCCCCCAGTCCCAAGGACCGCCAGTTGGTCGTCACCTGCATGCACCAGATCGTTTCACGCTACCCGGACGACACCCATGACTTGGTGACCATGTGCATGGACGTTTTTGTGGACCTTCTTTCCCCAAAGTGGCCGGTGGAGGTACACAAGGAGGCGCTGTCGACGCTGGAGTGCTTGGTCAAGTATCAGGATTGTGTGTCCTCCTTGGGACACAGCGAGGTCGTGGTGTCGTACTTTATTCTCGTGTTACGCAAGGACTCGGAGGAGGTGGTGGAATCGCTTTTGAAGTATCTGTCCGTCATTATCCCCGTGTGTCGCTCTCTCGTACAACTGGCGTTAGACAAGGGACTGTACATCCTCCTGTTGGGCTTTCTTTCCTCTCGCACAGGGCAGCAAAGACTGAGCGCGGCGACGTGTCTGTCGAAGCTGTTTGAGGATAAGCTGATCGGACCGAAACTGCTCATTAACGCAAGCAAATTTTTACCCGCCGTCATTTGCGAGACCATGAAAGGGAACCCGACGCAGGCGTGTCTGTTGTTGGACAGCAACCAAGAGAACCCGGAGCTGATCTGGAATGAGACGAAGCGACGCAAATTTGCGTCTACCGTCACCGCCGTGGCGGACCGCGTGGTGCAACAGGTCGAGAAGAACCCCTCCGCGACGTACAGCTTCGGGGAGGAGGAGCAACAACTCTTGAAGGCGCCGGTGACGGATGCCTGTGTGGGTGGCGTGTACCTTTCCCTCTACCGGGAGCAATCCTCGTGGGCTGTCCGTAAACCGAAACAGTTTCTCACCGACCTCATCGACCAGTACATGGCGGAGTGCACGACACTGCTCAGCAAGGATAGCCCCAAGGAAACGCAGGATCTCCTCCAGTTAATGCTGGACTGCGCGGTGCGACTGCTGTCCTCCACACCGTCCCTCCGCGATAGCCTGGCGACGATGGGGTATGTGGACAAGCTCGCCAAGCAAGTCGCCTCTCCGAATGAGATTATCGTCACGAATGGCCTCAAGTGGTTCTACGAAATGACGCAGTCCAGTTTGTGTGTCGAGACGTTGTGCGCTAACCGCGAGAATGATCCCATTGCCTTACTTCGCGACTGTCACGCCGCCCACCCAAGCCAGCTGCCGATCATCCTAGAGTGTTTGGAAAAAATGGTCAGCAACGCCCCTCCTCAAGGGAAGATTGTCGAAAAGGCGCTCCGCAACAAATTGCTGGAGTTCCTGCTTGGTCTGCTGGAAAAGGGAGTGAACCCCTCTCAGATGGAAAACAGCAACCCCGCTGCCATACGAGCGCTCATTGTGCGAATCCTAAAAGGGCTGTTGGCGGCAGACAGTAGCGGTGCGGTGCAGAACATTCTCCAGTCGAGTGATGTTTGGTTGAAGTACAAGGATCAGAGTCATGACCTGTTCCTCTCCACCAACAACTATGGCGGTTTGCTCGCCAATCACGGTAGCAATGGTAGCAATGCCCCACCGCTTGCCTTGACCAGCGCGGTGTCCGTCTTACACAGCGACGAACCGCCTCCCGTGTAACCTGCGAAAATGAATAACAAAAAAAACGACAATTTAAAAGGTGTATGATTTACCATTTGTGCTTCAAGTCTCAATGGATACAATGAAAATAGGTTTGCGTGTGTTTATCAACGTTGATGTGCTGCCATGTTTTACGTAGTGGTTCTGCTCCCCTGATATCTTTCTTTCCCTCTTCTACTTTTTCTTCTTTTTTCCCCCGTAGTAAACCTAGCTATCCAACCTTTTTCTACAACCCTCCAAAACTCCGTCAAAATGGACTCTTCGCTTCTCTACGATGCCGCTCCTTTCATTCCCGCGTCTTTTTCCGAGGAAGATTTGAGCCTCTCCCGTAAGAACCGAAACAAGATTGACTATTCCAAGTTCAAGACCAAGTTGTGCCGCAACTACCTGAACGGAATTCCCTGCCCCTTCGAGGACCGCTGCGCCTTCGCCCACGGTGAGACCGAGGCCAACGCCGAGGTCCAGTCCCCTGTGTCCGCCATCCACGCCAGTTTTGCTGCGAGAAAGGAAGGATCTGACTCCTTCAGCGATAGTCAGGAGTTACCTCCCCCACCTTCTTACGAAGAATCCGTCCAGCCGCCCGTGTACCCCGCCCGCTTCCGCCACGACCCTTACAGCTCCACCTCCGCCTTCACCTACGAGTAAGGAAAGACGCTGGGGTGACCAACGTGGGGCTCGATTTTTACTTTTGATTTTTTAAAAAAAAATGTGGCCCTGATTCGCTGGGAAGAAGGAGCGTACATCAACAAAGACAAGACTCTATTTTCACTGGAAAAGGAGTACCTGTCGTTGTGTACTTCCACTCTTGTACAGCTCCTACAGATATGCTGATTCTTTTTCTATTGTAAAACCGAAAAGATTACGAACCATACCATATCGCGATTCAAAAAAAAAAAAAGAAGTAAAAGGACGGTAAATGTTGCATTACCAAAAAAAAAAAGAAAATGAAAGCGCTCTATTAGTTTACGATCCCACCCCTTTGTATTTTAGTACCTCCATTTCTTGGTTGACTTATGTTTGTTTCTTTTGAGTTTTTTCATTTCGGTTTTATGGTTTTTTATTCAAAGACTGACATGTTAACTTCCAAAGGTTTTATTGTCATTTCTTTTGTTTAATGAACTGCCGAGTGAGAAAACCGAAAAAAAGAGCATATCTATAGGGAAACGTGAAGTGTGACGTGTACTAACATTCTTCGTTATTTTAGGTGGCGTTCAAATGCAAGCCAACCTTTTTTTTTTCTGTGCTGAATTTTTTTTTTCCACTTTGATAAAAAAAAAAAACTCTTTTTTGTTGTTACTGTCTTTTTATGAACTTTTTTTCCTTACGTATCCCGATCTTCACCGAATGACTGGTTAAAACAGGTGAATAAGAATAGAACAATAAAAGACTTAAAAAAAAAAAAAACCTTCGTATACATACCCAATACAATAACTTAAAAAAAACAAAAATGGTTAAACTCTTTTGCTTTGGCTCAAAAGAAAAGAAAAAAAAAAGGCCCTAGAAAGAGTGGAAGGAAGTACCGCAATTATACTTTATACCCAAGAAAACAACATACCTATACTCCGTCTTTTTTTTCTTTGTTATTATTATGATTTCTTGTTCTTTTCGCGAATTGCTGGTTTTTTTTTTTACTTCCTACCCCTCTTCAAGATATTCAATACGATTTTTTTTTTTCTTTATTTTGAGTCATTCCTAACATTGAGTTAAAACCAACATGTAAAATTTTTATTATTATTATTGTTATGACTTGCCACACAGTTTTTTATTAAAAGTCTTGTTCTTTTTTTATTTTCCGCCTTTTAACCCCCCTTTAGGATTGTTTGATCGTTTTCTTTTTTTTTTCTCCAATGTGTAGTATATCACAGTATCAGAAGAGTCGTCGTCGAAACGCAAGAAAAAAAATAAATGAACCAAAACCAAATTACGGTAAAGCAACTCTTTCTGAAAATAGCTGGGTATACGAACATGAAGATGAAGGGATACCACTTTTTTTTTTTTATGATTATTTTACCTCTATGTTACTTTTGTGTTTCTACGTACTGAAGCGTGTTGATGGTGTGTGTGTCCCTGTTTTAGGGGCAAAGTGTAGTACGCCGTATTCTTTGTGCATCACCGTCCACTAATATCATCTCATTCTTTTTCTTTCTCTCTCCCACCTACATAGCAAATCACTTGTATAATAAAAAAGTACTTCCTCCCCGTAGTTGCACAGAACTTATTTAAAAACACCCATACAAAATTTATAAAAAAAAAAAATGAACGCAAACGACATTAATGCTCTCGTTGAGGCTGGCAGTAGTTCCTCCCGCAGTGAGCGTGCGCCCCCACCGGCCTACAAGCCCGCGGATAAGATCATCTCCGCGGCGGAGGTGGACAACTGCGAGGCGATTGAAAAAGAAAAGGTGAAGACGGTTCTGTGTGTCTATTATATGCACGGGAAGCGGTGCAAGTACGGCACCCACTGTGCCTTCGCCCACGGCGAGGATGAGCTCCGGGCCCCACCCCCGGAAATGTTGGAGAAGAAGCGGGAACTGACAGAGAAGCAGGCGCTCAAGCAGAAACAGCTGGAGGAGGAGCGGCGGGAGAAGGAGCGCAAGAACCCTCCCCCGCCCTACGTGGAGAAGGCGGCGGCGAAACCTAACTCTAGTAAGAAGTACACCAACTCGTACAACCGTCGTGATGACCGACGTGAGCCCCCGAGCTATGAAACGTTCCGCGAGGGTGGCCGTGGTCGTGGTGGTCGCGGCGGCGGCGGCCGTGGCAGCAGACGGGATTGGTAAGTATACATCAGCGCACCCATCCCGTGCCACGTTAGAGATAATAAAAACAAAAACAAAAAATGTGCATGAGAGCGTAAGAGAAAATAGGAACTATTAAAAAAAAAAAAAAACTTATGCACTAAAAAGAAAGTCAAAGAGGAAAAAAATCAAAAACTAAAATATTATAGCTAAGTATTTCTAAATTTAATAAATAAATAAACAAAAAAGGAAAAAAGGGAGCAATGTCATTGAATCCTGTTGAACATATATATAACATAAAGTCTAACCACGTAGACAACGAAATGAAACGTAACGTAAAGAGAGAGAGAGAGAGAGAGCGAAGAAATGGGGTCAGAGACCTTTTTTTTTTTTTTTTCTGGCAGAGGTGATCTTTGTGTTGCTTTTTTCTACTTTGTTGTTCCTAAACGTATTCTAACTGGAAGTACATTTTGTTTTATTGTACTGACAAAAAAAAAAAAATATACTACTGTTGTTGGTTTTCTTTAAATCTGTTTTTTTGGTGCGTAAGCCTCAACATGACCATCAAATGTACCATCTCGGTTTCTCTCACTCTCTTTTTTTTAAAAAAAAGAGGGATTTGCAGCTTTTTTTTTTTCCAGTTGTATTATTCTTAACCTTTTTTCCAAAAGTCTAAAACGTTCTTTTAAACAAAAAACAAAAGACTTGTCTTTCGAGTTTTTTTTGACCCTCTTTTATTGTTGAAATTCATTTTTTAAAACTTTTATATAATACATCTTTTTTAAAAATTTATCCACCTAACTAAATCGACATGCCCGGTGAAAAAAAAATGTCTCTACAAAACTTGTTCGTCGCCAAGTTGCCGCGAAACTTGACCGACAAGGATTTGTTTCATTTGTTCGAAGAGTACAAACCGAACAGTGCTAAAATTATGTTAGACGCCGCCACCGGAAAGAGTAAAGGTTTCGGGTTCGTTTTGTTTTCCTCCGAGGAGGAGGGCAAGGCAGCGTACGATGCACTGAACCGCAAAGGGGTCCGATGCTGCGGGCACAACTTCACCTTGGTCATTTACCCCTCCGAGCACGACGGGAAGAACGCCGACGTGGCAAGCCGTGCGCTGTACATTCGTAACGTCCCTCTCAGCGCCACCAAGGAGCAAATTGAAGTCTTTCTCAACAGTTTCGGTCACCTGACCTACTGCGCCATCCGCGAGGACCACTACGGGAACCCAGTGTGGGTGATTTACGCCGAGTACGAGACGCTGGAGGCGGCCAAGAACGCCCTCAGCAAGATCCACGGCAACAACACCTTCTTCCAGAACTCCGTCCCCCTATTGGCCAAGTTCGAGGACACCAACTACGCCAAGGTGGAGCGACGGAAGCGGCGGGAGGAGTCCAATGCGCAGGTATCGAACAGCGGCACCATCTTCCCCCCGCCCCGCCCCGACGGCCACTCCGCTACCGGCAGCATGGAGCACAAGGGCAGCCTCACGTCACCCCCGCAGTACTACTTCAACCCCTCTCAGTCCTCCTTCCCCTACAGCGCCTTTAACTCGTTTCCCAGCGCTACCTCCGACCCCTTCTTCTATGAGCAGATGCACTATGCCATGAATAGTCACGCCCAGCAGGCGGAGACGGGGATGGCCTTCCCGATGAGCATGCCCTCCAACCTGCTCCACCCCACCCCGGGGTACTGCTACACGCTGGGCGAGAGCGGACAGCAAATCTTCATCCCCGCCAGCACCCTTAGTCCCTCCACCTCCCCGCCGCTGGTCGACCCGCACAGTGCGCCGCAGTTCTACCCACGGCACCAGGCGACAGACTCCTTCCCTGGGAAGTCCCCGGCCGGTGGGGGCGATACGCTGTTACAGCCACAGACTGGCAACTCGGTCTTTTTGAACGGCTCTCATCAGTATGTGCTCTGCGGCGAGAACGTCTCCCCCGCCCCTAGCAACTCTACCAGCAATAATAATACACTCTTGCAAGGTTCGGGTGTTTAGGTTCGGGTGTTTAGTAGAAAAGAAAAAAATACATAAAAAAAAAATGAACAAAAATTATAAAAAATACGTAGTAAAAGAAAACATTAAGAAAAAAAAAAAAAAAAACTATACTTCTATATTTTCTTTCTCATTTTGTAGTCCGATTACAAAATGTCAAAAGTTTAGTTGTAAACGACCGCAAATATTCAGGTAAAATTAGGATTTAGGGAAAAAAAATTACAAAAAACAAAAACAACAACAAAAGCAAATACAAAACGACACGAAAACGTCTGCCCCTATCGCTGCTAACGGATCAAACTGCTTCTCAAAATAGTTGAGACCAAATCAAAAAATGTTATTTTGTGTGTGTGAGTATACGGAATTCAACGTTGTACTTTGCGAAATAATAATAATAATAACAATTAAAAACAAAATATCCTAAATGGGCTCAAAAGTACTCATGACGAATACGTCTACCTATTTTCGTTCTTTTTTTTTTTTTTAGAAAAATAACAATATATAAAACGACTGTATTAAAAATAGGGGAAAGTTGAAATCAAAAGTTGTGCTACATTAATTCTTAACACTTGTTCTTTTTTTTTTTTTTTTTATGTGAGCCTTTTTTTTGTTTGTTTGTTTGTTTGTTTTGTTTTGTTTGTTTGTTTGCTTTTTTTCAGTTATTGTTGGTACTAACTTTAAAAGAAAAGAAAAAAGCATTTAAACCAGAAAATAATAAGGAGAAGGTGTAATAATAGCCGAGAAGACGGCACATAAATGAGCTCAATCATCTATTCGATTGTTCTTTATGTGTCCTCTAACCTCGAAATCATCATTATGGTATCACTTCCTCATTAACATTTATATATATATATATTTATATTTTCAGTAGGCTTTCTTACCTTTTTGTTGACATAATAATAAACCTTCTTTTTTTTTTTTTTTATAATTAATAAAAAATAAAATAAAAAAAAAACTATAGAAAAAAAAAAAAGTATATGGTACCCCATTTCATTTTTCCGTATTGCTTAAGAAATAATAATTTTGAAAATATTGTTACCGTACATCATGCGTTCACCCTAAACCAAAACATTTCATATTTTAAATCCTATTATTCGTATGACGTCATTGGTGTTGGTGTTGTGTTCTGTAGATGTATCGTCCGTTTGCTCCAAACACTATACACTATTCTTTTTCCTCTAATCCCCTCCACACACTCTATTAGTTACGATTCCTTTCATCATATCCCATACATCTTCCCCAATGACATCGTTACAAAACTTATTCATCGCGAAGCTCCCACGAAACCTCACCGACGATGACTTGCTCAAGCTATTTGAAGACTATAAGCCGAGCAGTGCTAAAATTATGTTAGACGCCGCCACCGGAAAGAGCAAAGGTTTTGGGTTCGTGCTGTTTCCGTCGGAGGAAGATGGACGTAAGGCGTATGAGAAACTCAATAAGGTACACGTCACCGTGCATGGACACTCGTTTAATTTATGTATATTTCCGTCCAAGCACGATGGCAAGGTGGCAACGGAGGAGAGCAATGCCCTGTATATTCGCAACATCCCCCGCAGCTGCTCCCAGGCGGAGGTGGAGGAGTTCCTGAAGCGGTTCGGTAACTTGACCTACTGCGCGATGCGGGAGGATCACTACGGCGGGCCGGTGTGGGTCATCTACGCCGAGTACGAGACCATAGCAGAAAGTAAGGAAGCGCTCTCCAACTTGCATGGGAGTCGCACCTACTTTGACTACCCCGCCGCTGTGTTAGCCAAGTACGCCGATACCGAGGAAGCCAAGAAGGAGCGTCGCAAGCGGCGGGAGGGGCACGGCGGGGAGCCGTTCAACGCCGCAGAAGGTAACTACAAGGGCGTCGCTGTGCACAATCATTACAACTCTCAAGGCGCCCCTCAGCGCGGTGACTTCAGCCCCAAGTACGCGAATAACAACCACAATGGCGCAAACAACAATATGCTGGGGGTCAATGGCAACCATCACATCAACAACGACGACGGATCGTCCTTCCGTAACGCGGCGTACTTTGCCCCCATGCACAACCCCGTAGACGCCAACAATGCGAATTATGGGGCCGTCAACTACAGCCCTCATCACTCTATCCCTAGCGTGGCGACCAAACTGCCGCGCCGTAACTCACCTGTCATGGTGCCACTGCCAACCAACGATGGCACGAATACGAATGTGAACATGAATAGTAGCCCCTATCTAGGAGAGCCAGCGGCCAATGGAAACAACACCCTCTCCGCGGACTTTCTCAATGTGACCTTTCCCACCGTGCATCATAGTTCCCGAAGCTCCAACGGTGGTGGCACCCCCATCACACCACTCAATATTAGTTTTGACGTGGGGGCGATGGAGTCCTCCGTGAACCCCCAGCCCCCGGGCAGTAGTCCCCACCTCATGCCACGCACGCCGGAGCGCACGCCCAGCATGTTGAGCGGCAGCATGACCTACCGCCACAACCCATATGCACCACTGACACCGGTCAGTTCGGAGGGATCACAGGGGCCCAGCACCCCCAAGGCCATGTACGTGGATGCCAACAGCGGGAGTGTCAATCCAAATCGGTTTAGTAACTCCAACAAAAACATGTAAAAGGTAAATAACATCCTTTGCGGCTTTCTTTTTTCCCCTTTTTTTGCGTTGGTTCTTTTTCTGTACAGAAGTTTAGTTACAATATTAGTAATACCCAATAAGAACGATAAGCAAATTTCCTTTGGATTTTATCATTAACTCGACACCAATTATCAAAAAAATTTTAAAAAAAATATTTTCACGCTGGATGTATCGTAAATGTTTACCGTATAATAAGGACGATTTAAAACAAAAAAAAGTTGGATAGATGTTACGTATGTGTGCGATTCCTTTTAAAGACGAAAAATAATAATAAAAAATCTTGTTTAATTATTTCGGTGTTGTTTCCCTTTTTTGTGTGGATTAAATTTCTTAACTCTGTAAGACTAAAATAATAATTTTGCTATTAAGTCAACAACTCGTACCATTCATGTTCCATGAAAGCAGTCGTCATCATAACGAAGCCAGTAAAAAAGCTTTTTCCAATGCTATGCAATCTAAATCCCCCCTTTATTTTTCTCTCTTCTGTGACAAGTAGAAACAGCGTCATGTCGGATATGTTATTTTCCGTCGAGGTGTATCTCCCAAGAACGGACAGCGGCGATCCAGTGTTGGAAAATGTCTGGTACATGAAGGAACGGTTGAAGCACCACCACACGTCTCGCAGTTTCTACGCGGAGCAGTGTTACAGCTGGTGCCAACGGTCACTACTGTCCACACTAGTAAAGGAAACCGACGTCACCACTGGTCCATTTCCTCAAGAGGAGCAGTCCAAGTATACGTTATTTCACGGTATTCTACACGGGTTCGGTTCTTTTGAGGACGGTGAGGTCGCCCTCATGGTGGTGAAGGATATCACGTCTGCAGTCCTAGGCGCGTGGGGACGGGTCGTGGTGTTTGAGGGAGACGCCCTGGCCGACCGTAAGAAGCAGGTACGGAAGAATGAAGCCAACCTATTGTCCTTTCCCGCCTGCGAAGTGATCGAAGAAAATGAAAAAGTCTTTGAGGCCTACCTCGCCAAGTGGCATTTGAATGAGTGGAACTATACAGAGGCAATCCTTGCTGGCCTGTGGCTCCACAATGGAGAGGTGGTGATGCAACAGGGGTCGGAGATATGGAGGGAGGACCGCCTGACAGATCACTTGGAGCGATGGGTAAAGACACACGTGTGTGGGGAGATTCTCTTTCATTCCTTTCACAGAGCGGTGGCTGTTCTCCCGACAATCCCGTCGCTCCTCTTCTCCCCCTCACGGCGGTACCCTCGCCTGCCAGAGGCACTCCTACAGGAAGTGATCTGTTTTCACTGCAGCAGGACGCTGGTGGTGACCGCGGCGCACGGTGACACGGAGTCCACCGCAGTCGTGGTGCCGGTGCCTCGCCACTGTTCCTGGGGTAGCGGGCACGACTCGGAGCAGGAAACGAAGCGCCTCAATGAATTAATCGATCAATACCGCACCATGTTGGGAAACGGTCAGTACGTGCGAACCCCCATTGTGGCGCTGCCCCGCACCTTATTTGTCAAGCTCCTCTTCCACGGGGGAAACAAGTATATCACCGAGTCTCTGCTCCTGGACGAGACACTGACGTCTGGTGTTCCCACCAAGGAGGAGGTCCTCTTGGGGGTGCAGCTCCTGTGGGCACTCCAACGCTACCAGGATAAACGCCTACCGGACACCCCCAGCGAACCAACTCCACGCCGCCCCCACGATCAACACACAATAACAGACAGGAATGAGAAAGCAAGAAAAGCGGTCGACGACTTCTTTGGTGCAGAAGTGCACCTCCGATCAAAGGAGAAATACGTCCGCCTCTCGGAGTCCCTGTTCGCCCCTCTTCCGCCAACCGATATGGGGCAGTCAACGGAATGGCTAACCACTAACCGTCGTCAAGAAAGCGCACCAAAGCCCAAGGGCGATTATGCTAGTACGGTTCTCCAAGCTTTATTAGGGGAGGCGGAAGAGAGCGAACACTCCAGTACCAGCGATGGCACAGACTCCGAGGACACGGAATCCCGCGGTAGTGTCTGTGAGGAGGCCGAAGAAATCAACGCTCACTTTTACCAGGGTGAAAAATGGACGGACCAAAGTGGGCAAGACGCGCTGGCGGAGCAACTGGCGGACAATCCGCTGTTTCGACAGTCCCTCTCCCAACTGGGACACGAACACTGCTAAATACACACATAAAGGAGAATTTCTAATATTCTCCAATTATTTACGTACATTTGTTCAGAATAGGTTCATTCATTCAGTTATTTATGGTGAGCAATTAACGAATTTTTACCACTATTTTCCACCACCTTCTTTTTCCGTGAGGAGATTTAAATTATAGGATGAACGCTAGCTATGAAGACACCGTGCGGGAGTACGAGTGTGCCCCGTCCGAGTGCGTTCACTGCTTCGTCGCCACCGCTATTGGCGTGTGGTGGTGCAGCACTCATCGACAACTCTTCTTCTGGGACAGAGAGGCGGAGGAGCCGCTCAATCTTTTAGAACTGCCGGAGGTGCCAAGCCTTTTGGCCGCCACCGATGAGGGTGGCCTGCTGACGGTTGGAGTCAGCCATGCAACCCTCTACCAGCTCCATATTGTAGAGGAGGAGGATGAGGAAAGCGGGGAAACGAGCATTGCCTACGAGGTGGAGACGGTGGGTACCGTTACCTGTTCCGTTCAGGGCGCTGTCACGGCGGAGCTGTACAGCGACGGTAGCATTGCAGCCGTGACGACAGCAGACGGCCTTGTGCTTCTGAATTTCTCCCTGTTTCTCTCCCCAGAGGAAAGAAGTCGGGATGAGGAGGTGTCCGTTTCGTTTTCGTGCGAGGCCTTCTTTCAGTCCCCCCAGTGCGCCCGCTGCTGCTTCCTCGCCCCTGACCGACTGGCGCTGATCTCCGCCACCAACCATCTCGTCGTGGTGACCCCTGATTTCCGGCAGCGACAAGTGGGACTGGAGAGGGATGGTCAAATGATCGTCCTAGGACCCCACGTCCCCCTCTCCATGAGCTGTCACGACAATGTGCTAGTGGTAGGACTGTCCGACGGGACAGTGCGCCTCATCCAGGCAAGCACCCTCAAAGTGTTCAAGACGTTCGACATCATTAAAGAGCTGGAGGCCGTGGTAAGTGCCGGTACCACGGCAGACGCCAATCCCAAGCCATGGCAGATCCGAAAGAAGAACGTTTCTCAGCAAATACTAGACAAAAAGTCCCCTTCCGCCCAGGTGAACTTTCACCCAGTGGTGGAGTCCACGGCGGTGGGCGATAGACTGATCACCGTCGCCACCCCGGACGCCGTGGTCCTCATCGTCAAGGATTCTTTGGAAATCGACAAGTCCTGTATTAGTTTTGTGCACGACCTCCCCTTCTACCGAAAGTGGGGCGCCACTCTCCAATAAAGCACAACAACTCCGCTGCGCACCGGACGGTTCATGGGCGTCGTGGGACCCGTTTGTCTCCACCGTTCAGTACGCCGTATCCGATTTCGGACTGCACGACGTGGCGAACGACGACGTGGTGCACGCCAAGGAGCCGCTGCCGGCAAAGTGGCTGCAACCTCTGCAGCCCCCGCAGGCAAAGAAAACGCCGGACACGGGGAAGACGAAAGGCCCACCTGGCCGCGCGGTGCGACCCCCAAAAGGAAGCGGATACGGGGCGGCGCCGTGGTCGGTAGCGCAGCAGTCCAAAAAGGCAAAACAGCAAAAGGAAAAGAAGAAACAGGGTCAAATTGACTCCAAGCCAGATGTAAAAAAATACAAACTACTGGTGCCCTACAAGGACCACAAGTTCACGGCCATGAGCAACACGAACCGGTCTCTCGGGTCGGTACACAACACGGTTTCCTCCCTGCTGTTTACCAGCACCGGCAAGACACTGCTGTCCACCGGGAAAGGGGAAATGATACGGGTTATCAAGTACCCCGTCAGCACGAGCAAGACCAATGTTACGTCGCTGAAACCGACCGGGGAAGAGGTTCTCTCGATGGACTGTAATCTCAGCATGCAGAAACCTTTAATCCTTACCAGTGGGACAAAAGGTCAGCTGTGTGTCTATTCCCTCGGATCCAACAATGCTCCTTTGATTGACGTTCAGCTGCCCGCCCCACCGGGGAAAAATGAAAACCGAGATGTGCGAAGCGCCAAGTTCTTTTTCATTGATAAGTTCATCACGTACACTCTCCAGAACCAATTCCACCTTTCCAAGTATGTGGTGAATTCTCCAGACGAGGAGTGGGCTGCCGTCCCCCGTCGCTCCATGTTGGGGGAACCAACGTTCACCTACACGTTTGAAAGTGCGCAACACATTTCGGCCATGAATGTGGTGAACCAGATCACTAGCTCTCTGATTCTTCTCGCCGGCACGAATAAGGAGTTGCAGGTGGTCGATGTCATCTCGGGTAGCTCGCTGTGGCGCTGTGAAGAGGCGCACAGCAGAGCCATCCACCACGTGGAGGTCAACTCCGCTGGGCGCTTTTGCCTCCTTCGGTAGCGCCCTTCATCACGAGTTCTACACTGCCGGAATGGACAACGCGGTCCACCTGTGGGACATGCGACTCTCCGGTAAGGTGCGTCAGTTCGCCCTACACAAGAACTCCTCCCTCCCGTCCGTTGGTTTGGCCGTCTCCCCGGAAGGAGAGCGTATTGCGGTGGGCAGTGAAGATCGGTCCATTTACCTCTATGATGTGCGGCAGGGGTCTACCCCGCTGGATGTGATTAGTACTGGTAACGGCGTGCCACTCGCACTGGCGTGGAACCCCCTGGATCCCGTGCTCTGTGCTGGTTTGAGCTCCGGGGAAGTGTTATTCTATGGTCAAAAATAGTCACAAAAAAAATATTTTTCTTTTATTGCTGAGTATAGTTCATTTGTGTGTATACTAAAAACGGCATAATCAAAGAACAACTTGCGGAGCATTCTTACTTCTCCCCCTCCTCCCTCTGATTGGCTTTCCAGCAATAGATTTTTTATTATTTTATTATTTTCATTTTTTTTTTTTTTCTAGCCGATGGACGAATACACGATTAAGAACGTTATAGGCGAAGGAGCGCAAGGTATTGTTTATGCCGTAGAAGACATCAAGAAGAAAAAGCAGTACGCCATGAAAGTCTGCTGCACACCACAAGAAAACGTGAATGCTGCCTTGTCTGAAATTAAAGTTTTGCTAAAGCTGGATCACCCACATGTGGTCTCCTACGTGGATTTCTTCTTCTTGTTCAACAACTCCATGTTGCGGGACAAGTTCCAGAAAGGCGTGGAAAACCTGCCGCACAAGAACTCAATGGACGGCGAGGAGCGTCTTCTTAGTTTACAGAACATGCAGACCAGCAAGAGAGACTTGACCGATCGGCTCTCCACCACGCACTGGCTCCGTGACGACGAGGTGGCGGTGTGTTTAGTGGTGGAGTTGTGCGGTAACGGCGACTTGGCGGACTTTATTAAAAAGGCGAAAAGTAAAATCTTCGAAACGGGAAAGCACCCCGTGGCGGAGGCAGACGTCCTCAAGTGGGCGGCGCAGTGCGCCCAGGCGCTACAGTACATTCACGAGAGTGGTTTCTGCCACCGTGACATCAAGCCCACCAATATTTTCTTTGATGAGCAGCAGAATGTGAAACTGGGGGATTTTGGACTAGCCACCACCGTCGGCCTCGGTCGTCGGTCGGCCGTGGGGACCCCGCAGTACTTGGCACCGGAGCTCCTGTTGAACGAGGTGTACGATGGAAAGATTGACGTCTGGGGTTTAGGGGCGGTGCTGCTGGAATTGCTCACCATGGAAGAGCGGAATGTGAATGCCATGGTGCTCAACAACCCCAAGTGCGTCGACGACTTGGTGAAGAAAATCACCCGCTACGGTTTCAGTGAGAAGCTGTCCAACTTGGTGAAGGATACGCTGCAGCGTCATGCCGACAAGCGCCCCACCGCGGCGGCCATTCTGACTCGTATTCGACAGATGCAAATGGCGGCTTCCCCGTCGTCCCTGGGCCTCTCGATGAGTTTCGGTGGTATGAGCTGCCCTAAACTGGGAGAGCAAAAGTGTGACTGGTGCGAGGAGCGCATTGCCACCATCATCTGCCCTTCCTGCAAGGCCATCTACTGCGCGGAGTGTGACATTGTCGGTCACCGTCATCATGCCCGTAAGAGCCACGAGCGGACGTCCCTTCAACAGAGTGGGTCCGATAGTCAGAGCACCGTCTCGCGGGGCCGGCCGTCTCCGTCAGAACGGAGCGTCAGCAATGCGTCTAGCGGGAGACGATACTCCCTCGGGATGACCTGCAACAACCTCTCCGTGTCGGACTTCTCCATTACCCACACGCTCACCCGCAGCAGCGTCGCCGAGTCCTCCATTGTGCGGGTGCCAAGGGATTTTGACACACTGGATCTTGCCGTCTCACGGGTGGCGAGTATGCCGGAGGTGCGAAAGATCATTGTCGCTGGCGGCACCGTGATTAACACGCCCCTCAAGCTGACCCAGTCCCTACCCGAGAATATCAAGATCATTGGAGAGAACCCATCCCCTGTGATTGAAGTGCAGGGCGAGCCGTTTGTCATTCACTGTGCCTCCGGAAAGGGCGTCATTGAAAACTTTATCATTCGCCACACCGGACGAGGCCGAACGGCACTCAAGGCGGTGGAGCCGAACAGTGCGGTACAGGCGGAAAAGAATGCCAAGACCCCTCACCCGAATGCCGTGTGCATTACTGGTGGGGAGTGGTGGCTGCACAAGTGCCGCATCTCGTGTATCGAGGGGAGTGGTGTGTCGGTCGGCAGCAACGCCCTCAACAGCACGGCGGAGAATACGAAAATAAGATGGAAGAGGTAGACCCCAAGATTACCAAGTGCACCTTTATCGATGTCACCATTGCTGGGATTGACGTGCTGGAAAACGCAAGGGGTTCCTACGAGGGGAACAACTTTTCAGGTTGCGGGTACGTCGCGTTTATTCTCCGAAAGAACTCCGCCCCCCGATTCCGCGCGAACCAAATCACGGATTGCCTCAGTAACGGTATTTTCTGCCACAACAGCTCCGGCACGATTGAGTACAACCTCGTCGCCAAGAACAAGGGAATAGGCGTGGTGGTCAGGGGCTCCCACGCGGCACCCATGATTCGCAAAAACCGTATTCTCTCGAACGAGCAGGCGGGTATCTTTTGCAATGAGCGGTGCCACCCTGTCATTCAGGAAAATGAAATTAAACAGAATAGTAAGGCTGGTGTGCTGATCAAGACAGGAGCCACCCCAACGGTCCTCAAGAACACCATCGAGGAGGGCAAGGAGGCTGGGGTGTACGTGTTCGAAAAGGGCGCGGGTATCATCCAAGAAAACATTATCCGTGGCAACCGCAACGCTGGTTTGCTGGTGACGACAAAAGGTAGTCCGCATGTTATTAAGAATGTGCTCTCCAAGAACTCCTACGAGGGTATTTGGATTTGTAAAGAAGGTGGAGGCACCTTCTGTGATAATGACCTCCGCGGCAACCTCAAAGGGTGCAAGGACATTGAGAAGAACTGCAACGTTACTTGGGTAGGAAACACAGAAAGTTGACGCATTGTTCAACTTTTTTTTTTATTATTATTATCATAACCATCCACCTAGATTCCTCTTTTTTTTTTTTTGTTTTTAAAAAATAGATCTACCTTTTTTTTTTTTTTAGATTCTATTTATTGACCCGTGTGTATGCCATATTTTGTCAACCGTGACTAGACCTAGATAAACACTTTTTTTTTTTTTTTCTCATGTGAGTGTTCTTTTTTTCGTTATTGTATTAATTGAATTCGTGCCGTTTGCTCGCTGTTGCTTATCGGTGTTTGATTTTTATCCGATCACTGTCGTTTGGCTATTATACCTTTTCTCTGCCCTATTCTATTGATGATTTCTAGATGTCATATGCCCCTAGTTTCCCCATTGTTGTCGACGTGATTCTTAATCACTTTTTTAACGAGACGTACCTCTCCGAAAAAAGCGACGAGGCCCTCTTGATCTCGCTGCGAAATAAGGTGAACGAAAAAATCAAAAAGATTTACGCCACAGGGGCCAACAAACTTTACTTTTCCGTGTTGAAGAATGGTAAACTGGAGGATAGTGTGGGGGTGTGGAATGAGACGAAGGATGGGAACGGGTCTCCATTAACACCGAATAGCATCTTGTGTCTGACGCAGCTGGAGCGCAATCTGAAGTACCGTCTCACCCTTCAGTCGTCCAAGTGGATTCAAAATATTCAGTACAAGAAAGTGTCTCTGGAGGAAGACGGGGCGACGGTGGAGAGTGTACCGAACGCGCAGGGGGTGACGACTTTGATCGTGATCAACACCAAGCCGCCCGTCACGTACGACTTCTACCACGCGAAGGAGTACGTGAGTGGGCAGACGCAGTTGGTGTGGTACACCTCTCCCTGTTCCCCCGAGCTGGACGAGTGGCGCGCCAGACAGAGGTCGAACGAAGGGCAAAACAGTGGACTAGAAGAATGAAATTTGGAGTCTGTTCTTCATTCCATTTATCTGGATGGATATTATACGATGTTTGAACGTGAACTTTTGCTGCAACAATGAAAAAAAGAAGAAAAAGAACACCAATCATAGTGAACAGTGTACATATGGAATGATCGACAATGTTTCTTTCACGTACTAACCCCTTTTTTCCCTCTTTCAGCCAATTAAGGTTTTACCCTAATACTATCATTTTCATCTAGCACAGTATAGAAAAAGATGAACGCACTCTGGGGCACCTTCTGTGAACAGATCAAGCAGTCGGGCTACACGGTAGATGACTTGTACTACTGCAACGAAGAACTGTTCAAGAGTATCGTCGATGAAATCGGGGCGTACACCCCAGCGCAGGCCCGCTCCCTACAGCAGGAGTGGCGGGAGCGCATCCGCAAACAAACGGCGAGCAATGTCTCTGGCAACCCGCCCACCAGCAGTGCAGACGGCTCGAGGTACGCCACCACCAACCTTTCGCACCACTTCAGGGAAATACCGTTGGACTCCACTCCGTCCTCCCCCGCCGCGAAGCCGGCCTTTACCCTGGAGGAAGTCTACCAGCGTGCCCAGCACCTACTCCGCGATACTTCCAAGAACACGGCGGTACCGGCTGGGATGGACGAAATGATTCTGATCGAGCACTCGTCGGAGTCGCTCGCGAATTTTGAGCGGAAGTCCCAAGAGTTGTTTGGACCCCCGCAGCGCCACTTACTGTTCAAACTGTGTCGCGCGGCCGCCCTCTCCCGGATCGAGCGCGCCGCCCGGACGGGTTCCTCCGCCCTGCTGCGAGGGACAGACGACACGGATGCTTTGTCCACCAGTGCCATCGTCCTCTATCAAGACATTGCCCACACGTTAGGGGCGGACTTGGCCGACATCGTCAGTAGCGGCGGTGCGCTGGTGGCCTGCGAGGTGCTCGTCGGCCGGTCCCGCGCCGTCACCGACCGGGAGGCGCAGAACCTGAATAACTTCTCCATGTCGCAGTGCAGCGAGATGTTGACCGAGGCTGGCTACGACAGTCTCTCGATTCAGACACACAGCGCGGTGGCGGTGTACAGTGAGGTACAAGTCCTACCGCGTTATGTCATTCGATTTGATATCGTGCCGTCTAGAAGTCGCCAAAGTCCTCCGCGGCAGCCTCCATCGGCGGTGGTCGTCGAGCCGAGAGGGCAGGCCGCCAAGCCACACTCCTCCATCTTCGAGGCGTCCACCACCTGTTTAGTGCACCCCGGTAAAGAGGTGGAGTTCTGGTCCCCGGGTGAGAAGCGGCTGCTGTGCAGTCTCTGTCTGTACTATGACGGCTACTCGCAGGAGAACTGCGTGCCCATCGTCGAGGCGACCCGGGCGGAGGCGCCACGGCTGGAGCGGTGGGTGGGGAACAGCCTCACCTTCATGAAGGAGATCAACGGTGTGTTTGACCTCTTCGACGCCGCCGCGGACGACATTAGAACCGCCGATGAGACGCTCGAAAGTGAGGTGAAGCAGACCTTCTCCAAAATGCGCTCCCGGCTGGATGCGATGGAGAAGGAGATGCTGCGGGAGGCGCGGTCCTTCTCCCGGCAGAAGGAGCAAGACGTGATGGCCTCCCGCGAGGACGTCTCCTCCGTCGTCGAGGAGATCCAGTCGCTCCTGAACGAGATTGAGGAGCCCCTTAGAATTTACCGCGCCGGCACGGTGGACATGCAGGTGTGCGTCAGCATCCTGCGTAGCACCCAAAAAGCCTTTGGCGTGTGGGAGCCGGTCACCGTCGCCCCGTACGAAAAGGTGGACCGCAACGAAAGTAGACTGCGGGATTTGGCGCAGGTGTTGAACTCGACCTTCAGCCTGCAAACGAGCGCCGGCTCCATTGAGCTACCGGAGACGATAGATATTAACTACCTCAAGAATGACTGCGATGAGACCAAGTAGAGTCTCCTATAGAAATAGAACAACAAGAACCATAAATACACAACTCCCCCTATACATGATTAAAAAAAAAAAATGGTTATTTGCGTTCGGTTTTGTATCAGTTGTTTCCGCCTTTCTGCTCTACCCGCTTCTCCCTTCCGCCTTAACAAAAAGAATATGAGACCCCACCCCCTCCAGCGTGAGCCCATGGGGGCCTCGGGTTAGGGGGACGCCTAGGCGGTGCCCCATGGGGCTAGGGCCGAACCCCAAGGGCACCTAATAGAAAGAGGAGAGGAAAGAAGGGACGATGACACACGGAACGACACCATTCTTGTTTGCTTCACACCCGAAATTCAGATGAAATATTCTTTATTTGACCCGGGCGCTAAAAACGAAAAAAATGAACCGGGCGACAAAAAAAAAAAAAAAAATCAAAAAGAGATCTACTTACATTGAACTTTCTTGAGGATTTCCGTCATCTCTTCCTCTCCAAAGATCACAGGAACGGCGTAGAGCGGGTTCGCCTCCCGCAGTGCATGTCGCACCATCGCGGGGATGTGCTCGTCCTGGATTTGGTACTTGGGGTCGTTGGCGAGCGTCTCGGGAATGTTGAGGTCCGCGTTCAGACGCTTCACCGCACGAATAAACTTGACCGCCCGGTCCGCCGCGCTCGTCCCGGAAATGCCGGCGGCAATCGCGAGGTCGGAGAGGCTGGGGTAGATGGCGGTGCCGTACTTCTCCAGCACGTGCGGCAAGATGATGGCGTTGGCGTAGCCGTGGGGGATGTCGTAGTAGGCCCCGAGCACGTGCGCCAAGGCATGCACGTTGCCCACGTAAGCACGGGTGAAGGCCAGTCCGCCGAGGTACGCCGCCTCCTGCATATTCTCTCTCGCCACGAGGTCATTGCCGTTGTCGTAGGCGCGTTTCAGGTACTTGAACACGAGGGAGACGGTCTTCAGGCCATCCCGCTTGGTCTGCGCAACGTGCTTGAGGTTAATGTAGGACTCGATTGCGTGGGTGAGGGTGTCGACGCCGGTGGTGGCGGTAATGAACTTGGGCAGTCCGACCGTCAGGACGGGGTCTAGCACCGCGTACTGGGGGATGAGCACAGGGTCCATGATGGCGTACTTCTCGTGCGTCTCGGGACTGCAGACGACCGCCGCAATCGTCGCCTCGCTGCCCGTCCCGGCCGTGGTGGGGATGGCAACAAGGGTGGGCAGCTTGCGCAGGACACCGAGCACACCAAAACGGGCCCGCGCAACCCAGGAATGGACGTACCCGGTCGGACGGCGCGGGCCCCCACCAGCTTGCACGCATCCATCACACTTCCGCCACCGAGGGCGATGAGGTGGTCGCAGTGGCTCTCCTTGTACGCCACCAGCGCCTCCTCGATCTGGTCAATAGTAGGGTTAGGGGTCACCTTGGTGAAGACGGTCACCTTAATCCCCTCCTTCTCCATACCCTCCAGCAGGCTGTTGCCCAGCCCGAGGCCCATGATGATGTCATCCGACATCAAGAAGGCACTACGCAGCTTCTTGCCTTTGATGAAACTGGGTAAACGCTTGATGGCATCCTTTCCTTTTAACAGCTTCGGGCGGCGCCAGGGGAGCAGAAATGAAAGCCAATATACCACTTGTTGGTACACACGGCAAAAGCACCTGTAAAAGATGGAAGGGGGCATTTGTGCGCGTTTTTAAAAACAAAAAAATATATAATAAGGTAAATAGGACGATAAGTGTTTTGCGCGAAAAAGACAAAAAAAAAATATACTTTAGCAAAAAGAGGAAGAGAGAAAGGAAAATGCCACATTTATACAAAAAGAGTTAAATTCCTCCTCTAATGATTTTCCTTTATTGAGCACATTATCTTTTTTTTTATTGTATTAACAGCTGTACGGTCAAAAGTCTAGCGTCTCGTCCAGTGGGTCGTACCGTTTGGGAAGGGAAGCCGGCGCCTCCGCTGTCTGGGCCGCTAGTTTCATCTCCTCCTCCGCGCGGTGGACGATGGGAAACTCAAGTGCCTCCACATCCGCCGAACGCTTCCCAGGGCCGTTCACCCCATTCTCCCAAACCAACGAAAAGTAGTTCCACGCCGCCAACACCTCGGCGATGCTGGACGTGTCTAGCTGACCAATCTCCTCCTCGGAGGCCCCCTCTAAAAGTCGCCACGCCTCCTGCTCCGCGGCAGACTTCTGTGTGCCAGAAGACTTTTTATGCACCGTGTACAGGGAGAACATTTTAGTTCCTAAATCAACACTTTTTAAACGGAGGGTTGTGCGACTATAAAGCCGACGGCCGCCCATCGTTAGTGGTGACGCCGCTAGACGTCGCATGTGTCTGAGCTATCGTTTTGTTTTCTTTCACTAAGCCAAAGGGGTTGAGTAAAAAAAAAAAAAAAAAAGATAATGCAGCAACTGTCGCGAGAAGACCGACACAGAGGACACACCAGATAATAAAAAGAAAAAGTGAAAAGAAATGATGGCTGATGTGAATATGGGTTAAAGAAAGCTGTTAATTTCATCGTAAAGTTCCGCGTCCGTCTTTTTGCGGTCCTTCTTTCTATTCCACTTTTTGTTATTTTGGTCGCCTTTCTGGGATGCACTGTTGTAGCTAAAGGTGGTATAGCCATTCGCATCCTTTTGCTCCACCACCTTCTCCCCATTCTCGGTGTTGTTCAGTGTGTTGAGGAAAGGATTCTCCTTCTTCTTCACAACGATGCGCCGCAGACGCTCCGGGAGAGGTTCGTGTAGTGCGAGCGCACACCCCACCGACACATCATTCGACGCGTCCTGTCCGTCGAGAATTAAATCGACCGCCTTGTTCACATTGTGGTACAGATACCCTTTATTCTTCGCATGCAGCTCGACGACAAAGTCGAACGGCGAGGCGTGTGGTCGCTCCAAAATGGACTTTTTCAGTTTATTACGCAGTCGTCGTTCTTCGTTACTAAGAAACGCCTGCGCCGCGCCGCCGACTAGCAGGTTCAACTCCTTATTCTGTAATAGCCCCGTCAAGTTCTCACCGTGACAGGAGGCGACGAGGTGGACCCCTCGCTGTGTAATGGACCAGGCCGCGTTGGCCTCCTCCTCGGATGCGATCTCGTCCACGACGAGAAACTCTGGGGAGTGGTTTTGAATTACCTCAATCATCTTCTTCCCCTGTTCGCTGCGGGTAGGGACTTGCATGCGTCGGCAGCGGCCCAAGAAGGCCAACGGGGGTGCGGCATCCCCACCAATTTCATTGGAAGTATCCACGACCGTGACCCGTGGCAGGGAGGCTTGATGCGCGAGGGCGGACGACAGGTCTCGTAGCAGCGTTGTTTTTCCTTTTCCCGCCTTTGAAATGATCAAGACACTTCCACTTTCCGCGAGTGGGACGAGGGCTTGCGCGGCGTTCGGTATATAGCGCCCCACTCGTATTGTCACCCCGAGCGACTCCCCACTCTTGCCACGCCACACAGACGCGCGGTGAGACGTGCCAGGGACGGCGCTCCGTCCGTCCTCGCCGAACTTGCCCAGCTTCTTCAACAAGTGCAGCAGCTCCTCCGGGGTCGGGGGGTCCAGTATGACCGTCCACTCCCCGCCGCGTGCCTCGATGCACTGACCAACGTGAAGGAACAGTTCCTCTAATTCACTAAACACAAAGTCGGGGTGACTTTGCAAACTGTGACGAAGGGTGGGCGGCAACAAGGAAAGCAGGTGCAGGGTCTCCAAGTGAGACGTGCAGCTGGCCAGCGCGACCAGGTCGTTCGTCCGCATGGTGGCGCACCGGAGTGGGTCGACCTTGCACACCTCCCCGTACAGCTCGTGGTACCGCCGCCACGCCTCCCCCACGGTACCACACGACCAGATGGTCTGTTCTGTCTGTTTATCCTTGATGACTGGAATACTTTGTAACGCGTAGTTGAGCTCCATGGAGGAGGGACGCGGCCGACTTTCCTTGCCGGCTTGTGATGCGTCATTGTTCTCCATGATCGACTGGGCAGACGTTACACCCGTCCGCAAACGAATAAAGCGACACTGGCTGCGACAGACATATTCTAACGATCGTTTCTGAAGCATTTACACAAACCTATGTAGATGTGTTTTTGGTGATCTTTACTTCTACTGTTGTAAAAAGAAGGGGGATAAAACTTCCTAAACTAGCGCCAACAAAGCGTATTTGAATTTCCAAAACAAAACAAAACAACGGTATACAGAGCAATAACAACAATAGGGATTTATTATTAGAATTAAACCGTCATTAGCATAACGACTACAAATAAACAATAATAAGCCATTGTTATCCTTATCGTTACATAAAGTCATCCTCGTCGGGGACTTCTCCCGTATTCTTTCGCATCTTGCTTTCGTCCAGCACCCCGTCGTAGGAGCGGAGCTTCGCCAATCTTGCGTGTTCCTCCTTCTCCTCCTTGTCCTTCCTCGCCTGCTCCTGCGCCGCCGCACGACCAGCAGCCCGCTCCTCCGCGTCCCTCTCGTCCCGCAACTTCTTAAAGTCGACATCATTCTTCTCCACTTTGGTCTTCTCCAGTCGCTTCAGGATGGTGGTATCCTTCTTCTCCACAGTGAAGTAGCGTCGGAGGTTTTCCTTGTGAAACCCAATCTGGCCCACTTCCATATTGTTCGTCTTGTGCAAGTTGCTCCAGGGAGTGTACACTACACGAATGTCGTTCAGCTTGCAGCCCTCAATACTGTTTTGCTTCGTTAACTGGCAGCACTCCTCGATCATTTCCTGTGACAAGTCATCCATGCCTTTTCCCTTGGGCATCCGTACGTACACGTGGGCGCTACTGTGCTTATCTACGTGGAACCAGATATCCTCCGGCCACCCGAACTTGATGAGCTCCTCGTTTTCGTACTTGTCCCTACCCATGTAGCAAATGACGGTGGGGTCGGAGTGCAGCGTAAAGTAAAACACCATTTTCTCGAATAATAGGGGAAGTATAGAATAGTATTGCTAGTAGAATTAAGGGCGAGAGGAGGACGGCTTATAAACACGGATGTTTACGCTATTTGTGAATAAAGAAGGACAAAAACTTTTTGCACGAAGTCATGCATTCCTGCGTTAGGCTAGGTGAACAATCAACGAGAAATGGTACAATCTATTTCTAACATCACAAAACAACAAAAAAGCGTATATACAATACAACGATACCTCTGACTAACTCTTCCGGTTAGGGATGGGACGACCGGTGATAATGTCAAACCTCCGCTCCGCCGGTCGGCACTCTCGGCTTCGACCTCTCCAACTCTGCCGTTCGTCTCGGACGCCAATCGCCGCCACCCCGCTCAGCGGAACGGTACTCTGATTCTTATATTTTAGCGTCGGGGTTTCGTGGGATTCTACGCCAAACGTCAAGAAGTCGCCCTGTTTCTCCGTGACGCTCTTCCAGTGCTCCGGGGGTGCCACCTTCTTCACCCCTCGAGGGATCTCATCCGCGCAGGGGGACCTCTTTTCAGGAAACATTCTAATGCCCTTGGTGCGTGGTTTGAGTATCATTGGGGGTGGTACTTGTGGCTTTTTGACCGGCTCCTCCCGCGGTTGGAGGGAGCTAAGGCTGAGGTGACTTCTTGTGATTTCATTGTGCGGGGTTCGTGGTCGGGGGGTATCCGGGACAGGAGACAGCAGGAGCGAGTCACTGTGTGTTCTACCAAAGGGTTCCGCCGACCGCGCCCGGCTCGGCTCCGGGATATACCGCTTCCCTCTCACTACCGGCGGCTCCTTACAGTTGGGTTGCATGTCAGACCGCAGGTGATCCTCTCCACGATACCGTCTAGCGCTCACCGCCCGGCGCGGGGGCTCCTCGCCGAATTTGAAGTGCTTGTCGAACTGCGAGTAGTGACGTCGGCCGCGAGTGGGGGTCTCATCCCGGGTAGGGGCGCTATGCATGGAGAGAGCCGTGTACGGTAGGCTGTGATCATACGCCCTTCGTGCGCTATCATTCCGGTGTGTCCTCGGACGGGCGGAATCCCTATCCACTAAGTGCATAAAGAGGGAGCCTACCGGTTTATAGTCATCCTCCTCCAAGTCTTTGTGCGTGAATTTCATACGCGACGAATAGGGGGAAATACTAAACAACAAAACAAGAAGAAAGGAGGGAAGTGATTGTACAGATAATCCGAACTGGTGGACACGAAAATTTCAACCGTTATTCATCTATTGACAGACGCCGAGCAACCTGTAACACGCACACACACACACAAACACACATATAATTATAAGAAATGAAAAATGTAAATCGAACAGGGGGGCGAAAAAAAAAAAAAAAACTTAAAATTGATTTAGTAGAAAATATTATAATGTCGGTAATTAAGTTTTCTATTAATATGAATCGTGTTTACTACGGGTCATGTCCTGGAAGGTGCACCTCATATAAAAGATGGAACATAGCCCAACGACAAGCTGGAGTCAATTTCAAATCGCTTCAGAAGCACATTCAAAAGAATAAAGAAGAGCGGTGAGCCAACGATCATGGCCACATAACTGCTAAAGCTGACCACCTCGTTGGTTGGGAACACCGTCCACACATCACTCGTCTGGGCATCAATGGCGAAGGGATAAAGTCTGGTTCCATTCTTATAGCTGTACAGGCCAACGTAGAAGGGCATCGTCAGTGTGTTGCTCGATGCCGTCACCATACTGGATGGGTTAAACTTAAAGTGCTGCTTAAACAGTTGGGACGCTTTCGCCTTTCCATCCATGTCTCGCGAAATGGGCTTCGCGGTTAGCACGACGGTGGGCCGCTTCTCGTCCTCATCGTCGTCACACCGGAATAGGGTTTCCTCCATCCACTCCAGTGCGTCGGACCTGTACTCCTCGCCTTCTTGTACTTCCGCCACCGCGTTTTCTTCCTTCTCCCGTTCTCTTGTTTGCTCCGTTTTAAACATGAAAAAGTGCGATCTGGGGACGATGTGGGGAGCAGACCGCTCGCTCCGGTCGAGCGGCTGGGGGCGGTTGGGAAACAACGAAACCAACTGCGTCGCATAGCCCGCCTCTCCATCCGTTAGCTCGCCGTCCGCAATCATGCGCAGTTTTTCCCCAAAATCGGAGAACCGCTGTAGTGCAATCGCCTTTTTATAAAACCACACCTCCTGGCTAGGATTACCCTTTCCAAAGAAGGATGGCGCCTCCTGCGAGACCATCTCCAGCAGCTTGTCATCTTCCATTGCAATGAGCGACTTAATAAACACCTCCGGCGACGTATTTGGCATCTCCGAGGATATGGAGCCATACGTGTACATCTCCAGGCGCAGGTGAAACTCCGAGTTCAGCCGGGTGGTGATCATCATGAGAAGAGCCGCCTCGGCGGCACACCAATTTCGTATGACCTCCTTGCTATGCTCGTGTCCCGTTTTCACAACGGACGACATGATGTTTAACAACTCCGCCTGTGTCTCGTAGCTTCTCACACTCCCAAAAGTGTTCACGTCGGCCTCCAGACTCGATAAATAGGCCCTCAATCGTCGCATTTCACCTAACGTTTCCTCCGCCGTCGTAAAAGAAAACAACATGTCATTCTTGAACTCTCCCTTGCGGCCAATGAGGCTGATCAAACGGGCGTTGGCCTCCACCGGAAACCCCATACGCTCTAAATCGAGCACGGCAAACTCCCATTGCAAGTTCAGTCTGGCGCTCTCCCCAATCTTTTTCAGCAGCTCGTCGTACTCTAATTGTAAGCTATGTTCACTGGTGAGGAGCGCTTCGCAATTCTCCTCCGATAAGCCAATTTCCCTTACAGTGGTGTTGGTGAAGAACCAGCACCACTGACGGAGCACCAAAAAGTGTCGCAGCGTCTGTAGCACCCAGGTCGTTAATTTTTCCGTCGTTTGACTCCGCTCGTGGAACTGTCCTAGAAAGGAGTGGTCGGCGTAGAGGTTGTGGATGGGGTCGTCCGCCATCGACGGTGGAGGGTTCTTCCTGCCGCGAGACGGTCGGCTCCTCGAAAACCACCATTTTACTTTCCGTTCATCCGCGGTGACCACTTTCGCCGAAGGGCATGGGGCCTCACTTATAATGCTTTGATTGTCACACGTGCTGCTGCTATTCTCCTGCGCGAGTGTCACCAGCTCCTTGCCTAAATGGTCAATATAAGATTCTAAATCCTCCGCCTTTGTGAACACCCGCTTCATCAAGGCGTCTGCTTGATTGACTAAAACGAGCTCAATGCGTGAGAAACTAATGCACCGACTTCGCACGCTGTGTCGCTCCGACGGTATCATTTGATTGTACACCTGATGATAGCGGTTGATCACCGCATCCCCAATGAGACCCTCCATGTGACGCAGTCTCAGCATTTGGGGTAAAATGCAGTTTCTCACCAGTACCACCTCTTCCCTCGCCAACTCCATCACATGGCACGCGTACAGCTGAAACCCTTGGTTGTCGATAATCAACGCCCGTCGTGCCACACTCTTTACCTCGTTCAGTACCGCGGTCACCTCTCGGCAGGCGGCTAGCATGTCCTCGTACACTTTTTGTCCTACGCGAATGGTGTTCGCTAACAGGAGCAGCGCCTCCGACCCTCGGTTGCTCAACCCCCAGTGTTGATCCTGAGGATTCACGACCAAGTTGCCCAGGGTAAACTTGGGTATTACATCGTAGTTCGACGAGAACCCCGACGCCACCTGCGTACAGACGGTTTGATTCTGCTTGGTGGCAATACGAATGGAGTCAATCTGTTCCACCTTCAAGTGAATCGGTAAAATACTGCTCGACTGCGTCAAGTGGTCGACGAGTAGCTTGCTTGCCCCTTTCTTGGTAATGAAGAAGGGATAGTGGGGCACCCCTCCGCCAGTCGTGCCAGGGGCGATCGTACGCCACGTAGCCGCCTGAGCTGCCGCCGCCTCCTCGAACCCTCCAACGGCCTCCTCTACCGCGTTGTAAGCGTCGGTGAGAGGGGAAGAGACGGGCTTCTCCTCCGAGACCGCATGGTCGTGCAATTCCGTACACAAGTAGTAATGATTAGAAAAGGGGCCTCTGCACTTTGGACAAATATTACTATAGCAATGTGGGCACACCCGGCAGGATTCGCTATCTCTGGAGCACCACTCGCACTCGCTGGGTACACCACCCTCCGTTTCGGTGGTACTATTCGCGCCTATCAGCGGAGCCTTTTTGTACATTTGTTTTCGAATCAACAAGGCAATATTCGAGACGGCTAAATTACGAGGGAGGGTGCGGATATCCCCTTTTGAGATGGTGTTCTCGTGGCACCGAAAGGGGCACGACACACTTAACATTTCACCACGGTCGTAGTTCACCTGGAAGAACAAGCACCGAAGACAGAAGGAGTGTTGGCACTTCAGAACACGTGGATCGATCAATACACAGTAGCACACGACGCACCGCAGTTCTTGTGCGACTAAATCTACGACATCATCGCCGCTATCTTTTGGAGACTCTTCCATTTTGAACTGTTATCCCTTTAATATTTTACTTTTTGATGTTTTGCTAAATATATAAAGATACCACTGCATTGAAAAAGGGGGAGAACATAAAAATCGGAAATTTTTGGGGTCTCGCTCAGAGGGAAACGACGACAAAAAAGTTGACAGACAACGATACGTGTGTGTTCGGTTTATATATGAATATAACATTTTGAAAAATGGCCAAACCAACAAAAAAAAAAAGGACTTTTGAGAAAAACAAAAAAGGATAATATGCATCATCCTATTAGTGTCACACCCATTTGGGAATATTCTTCGCGAACGCCTCCTCTCCCACGAGGCACCGTGCCACGTGCTCGCCAATGGCGGGGCTGGACGTCAGTCCAGGGGACTCAATGCCATTTAACACGACGAGGCGAGGGTCGGTCCGTCCGCTGCCCGCCTCACCCACAAGCGGGGAAAGGGTCACGTCGCCGGCGCTGTTGGCAGACAGCACTTCATCAATGACGAAATCACGCGCGGCTTCGCCCGGCCCGGACAGCTTGGGGCGAATGCCAGAAAAGTCTGGCTGAAGACGGCTCCGCTCAATGGACGGGATGTACCGCTTAATCGCCGTATACTGAGAATCCAAAAACTCCTTTTCCTCCTTCTCGTTTCGTCCCACTCGGTAGTCGGTGATGTCGTCTACATAAATCGTGTCGGGTCCGAACTTCACCCGCCCGTCCATGTCCACGACACTGTGCACACCAAGTCCTACTAACTTTGGCTGAGGGCAGGGATACACCAGTCGGTGCACCAGTGGCTTCCCTTGGTAGGTGGCATACCGGCCTTTGCAAAACTTGAGCTGGTGGGAGGCGGGTTGTTTCACCGCCACATGGTTCAGCAAGAGATTTGACCACAGTGTGTTGGCGTGCAGCCCTACCGCACAAATCACCGCCTTTTCCACCACCAAGTCGTCCGACTCCCCGCTGGTCGACGACATGTCTTGCACTTTCACGGTCATGCTACCCTTGCCGCCCTCGCCAGGGTTGAATTGTATCTGATTCACCTTTTGACAGCACGATACAAAGCCGCCGTTGGCATCCACGGTTTGCTCGTAAAGATCACGAAGCGAGCTAACGTCGACGATGCCAGTGCTCTTTGAATTCACGACCGTCTGCATCGCCAACAGCGGCTCCTCTTGGCGAATTCGATCGGCGGAGACCATTTCAAAATCAAGATTGCGCTCCTTCATGTTGTGGATAATCTTTTGTAGCACTTCTTCCTCATCACTGCTGCACGTGCCGATCCACTTGCCAATCTTCTTCGCCTTGACCACGGACGGAAAGCGCTCCGTCATGTTCCATATCTGTTGGTTGCCGCGGGTGCATAACTTTAATTTGAGGGAGTCTTTCGGGTAATACAGGCCCGCGTGGACGACACCACTGTTACGGGCGGAGGTCTCCTCGATCAGTCTCGGGCGCTGCTCCACCAGGGCGGTGGGGCCGAAGGGACTTAGGGCGGCCGCAATGGCCAGACCCACCACACCGCCTCCCACCACCAAATAGTCGAGTGATTGCATAGAGCGATAGAATGTTTAAAATATCTACGTTGTGTGTGTGTTTGTCTTCAGAGAAGGGAGGGGAGGAGGGGGGGAGTGAAGTTTAAGTGAGCCACTGTGACTGCATTGTGTTTGATAATCTGCACAAGTAAGCAACTTTTACGTAGAAACGAAAAATAAACATTGAATGTACACTACATAAAATTAAAAAAGGCCCAGTAATGCTTCTCATCGTTGGTTGAGAACCCGTCCCTTCACCTCTTCTTCGCGCAGCACCGTGATAATACACTTTCCCTTCGTTCCGACGGGCTGTAAGCATGGAATAATCAGCAGCGACTCCACCTCGTCCTCAATTTGAATATCCACCTCACACTGCACCCATCGTTCACTGGTGTACTCCGACTGGGACACGACGTGCTCTTTTGGTATTCGCCCCCGGATCGGTTCCCCTAGCTGTCCGTTCGCCAACACAATCAACATCAACGCAGGGGACGGGATGGAGGACTCGACGAGATCCATTCGTATCACCATGCGCTCGTAGCTCTCCTGGGGAAAGATCTCCAGCTGGGGCTGAATGATGGACGTTTCGTAGTAGGAACAGCTTCCCTCCAGCCACTCCACAGGGAAGAGTGTCTTCTTCCAGAAGGGGAGCGCGAAACTTTTCAGCTGGAGGGGCGTCGAGACCCACGCGGTGAGCTCCACCGAGGCGGCGGAACCCTCCGGCTGCGGGCAGCAGGTCACCGTGAAGGTGTCGTAGGTCATCACGGGAGAGTGGGTGAGGTAGACAGTATTCCCAAACACGTGTGGGCTCTCCGCGTAGAGCTTCTTGTCCAGTGGGCCCAAGGAGCGGCCGTACGTCGTCTCCCCGTCGTCGGACAAGATGGAAACGCCTTCGTTGAGAAATAGGGCCACTGATTTGTTGGTGGGGGTTCTGCTGTTTGCGCGCGGATTGCAGCAGGCGCGTATAACCAGCCGGTGTTCGGCCTTGTCGTCACCGCCGTCCAAAAGGGTTTGAGACCTCCCTGTGGCGCTGCTTCGTGCCCGTGCACTTAGTCGCGACATGCTCTCCTCGTCGTCGTTAGGCTGGGCATCCGTCGGGGTGACGCCACTGCCAGACGGTTGAAGAAACCGAGACGACCCCACGACCAGTGTGATCTGTGCATTTCCCTCTCCAAACTTGAAGGGGCCGCTAGCCGGGACATCCGCGGAGGTGTGAATCATGTTGTAATAGTCCTCCATCACCTCCTTCGTCATGGAAAAGCTACCCTCGGAGAAGAGGCGTACCGTAAAACTGCTGAACGCCCCCACCTCCTCGCAGCTGGGGACAAACCAGTACACGTCGCTGGGGGCCAGCATGCCTTCGAACGATATCACCCCGCCGTGGCGGTGTCGGGTGCTAAAGAGAATCTTGTTCGTCCGCTCCGTTTCGCTGGCGGAAAGTGGAAAGTAATTGTCCTGTAAAAGATCAAACCCTATCGCCTCGTTTTCTCGCTCGGTGAATCGACTGTCGGGCAGGGACAGATTAATAAAGAAGAATGTGCGACGGTAAATCTGGAGGTGATAATGAGGGTTTCGGTACCACGTCGGGCACTCGATCGACCCACCCGAGGACAGATAGTTCCACTCCCCATCCACCTTTCGCTCCATGTAGGTGGACGGAAACAGACGGCACAGATGTATTTGTTCAAAGGCTTGGAGAAAGGTGGCGTAGGCCATCCAGAAGGTGGGTTTGCTGATGGTGCTGTGATTGAGCATAAAGTTGGATGCAAATGGTTTCTTCGTCTCGTCGTGAACCGCCGTCTCTGACATGGAGGCCGTTGTACGACGCTTCCCGCTCGCCCCACGGAGTCCCAACACATAATCCTCCACGTCAGGGAAGTCAGACCACAGGTTGGACACCTCCGACCAGTCCCCCCGCCACCCCGAGGTAGGGTCGTGCGGACAGTGGTTGACCAGCTCCACCAGGCGCACACCATTCACCTGCAGTGTTTGCACCAGCTGGTAGGTGTGGTGTTCCTCTATCCCTGGTAGCACATCCCCAGCGCCCCGGCTCCTCACCACCGCCACGGAATTCTTTCCTTTCCCAATCAGCTCTAGCAGAATTTCCCACCACTCACTCGAGTCGAACTCGCCGTGCTCCTTGTTGCCGTGAATACAGCGACGGATGGGAATACCGCCCGTAAAGTCCGCCATCGTCACGGCACAGGAGGTGGGCTTCCCTTGATTGCGCAAGAGCGTCTCCTTCGCCGCCTTGGCAGGCCCCGGGGGGAGCACATCCTTCTCTGTGTCGTGATGACTGTCCAACGCCTGGTATCCACCGTGGAGCTTTGCCACCGCCTTTTCTAGTAGGCAAGGCCATATGAACGCGGCGCCCCCATGTTGAACTGGTGGCGTGAAGATGGGCACATCCTCGCTGTCGACGGGGACGAAGTCATCGATAAAAACGTAATGCCATTCGCCGTCCACGTGCACCCGCACCACATATACCCCAAAGGCGGTGGCGCCAAAAATGTCTGGCGCATGAATTAACGTCTCCAACTGTGGCATGGTGGGAAAGGCCGATACGATCGACGTGCACAGCCAGGAAAAGCCGGGATGAATGTCGGTGGGCAGCACGATATTGGGCTCATAGAGGGAACGATCCGATTCGCTTTGTTTATTCGGAAATAGTTTTATTTGGGGTAAATCTCGTTCAGCCGCTTCCAACGCGATACATTGTAGCGTTTTGTAATTTCCATGTGCAGCGCACTGTCGTCGGCGGGAAACTGAACATCAAAGAACCACGCACTCTGCGACATGCACAGCTGCGAAAGAGCATCTAACGGGTTGTCTTGGAAGAGGAACTCATGTTTGTCGTGCAGAAAAGTGCTCAGGGTGTTCTTTAGGTCGAGCAAAGAAACGCGCTTCTGTGGCTTCTCCACCTTCGCGGAGAGACTTTTATCAAACGTATCGCTAAGAAGTGTTTTTCTCCGCAACTTTTTCTCCGAGTTCTTCGCGGTCATGGTGTTCACCTTTTCCAGCACCGCCTGGCGCACCACCGTGTTGTCTAATCCAATGTACTCAATGTTGGAGTTTTGAATGACCAATTCCAATATATAGGTTCCCGCTGCGATGGTAATGGGATTGTTCGACATGTTAATCCGTGTGATGCCTTGGTGACGCACCAGCGCATGACACAACTTCTTGACCACCTCATTGGTCAGCTGTTGTTCTCTAAAGTCGAGGGTGTGGATCTTCTGCGCACATCGAACGACATCGATGAGGGGTAAAATACCCTTCGGCCCTAAAAAGTTTTTTGAAACGTCAATGAAAGAAAGGGAGTCAAAGTCGTCTGGTTTGTCCGAGAGGGCGTTCCGTAAGGAGGAGTTTGGTTTACACCCCACCTCTTTGCATCGCTTTACATAGATCTCTTTTAATGAGAGACCCGCAAAAATGGACATTCTATTCTGCTTAGAAAAAAGAGAAGGGAGAAGGGAATTTGAGATAGAAGTAAGCTTGTGAGTCCGGTACCTTCTGAGACAGGTGACGTGTCCACTTCCCCAAAAGCAGATATATTTTTTTTTTTTTTTGAAAAACAACGAAAGTACCACAACAAAATAGAAAAGAAAAGAACGAATGTTTACATGCAAGAGGATATGTTTACTCCAACAACTTCTTTTTTGATCGGTGCATACGTTCACCGTCAAAACTCACAATTCGTGATTTCTTTTTTATGTCTACCATTTTTGTTGAAACTATTTCTCTGTAATTATAATCTTGACTTTGAATACAATGGAAAAAAAAAAATCTTTCAGAGACATCTGTCAAATAAAAAAAAAAACATTAACAAGAAAAATTGAACATTTTAGATACATTTTTCTTTTCTATCAAATGATAACCTCTCTTTTTTTTTGATTGTTTGACTTTTTTTTTTCCTTTCTTTTTTTAATATTATCCTGAATGCGTTTTGAGTTGTTATCTTTACATTTCTTTTTTACCCTCTCTACGACGACCGTTGACCGGTCGCGCGGGTGTGCTCTTCTTGGCAGCCATCTTCTTGGGGTCGTTCAGCCAGCGGTTCACAATCACATCACGAAGAATGCGAACACAGAAGGCGGTGTAACAGAACACATTGACAAAGTAGCCGCACACTCTGCCTGGCTGGAGGCAGTACCGCTGGAGCGGTGGGGTAGAGGGGATAATGTACTTTTCCGCCGCATACATGGCATGAGACACGTTGATCAAACGAAAGAAGAACCAGCCAACGACGGTGCTGTACACCAAGAAGACGTAAAGCCCGTTGGTCACCCGTCCCACATCCTCCAGCCACTGCTGCACATTGTAAAACACATTGGTGGACTCCACCAGCATGAAGCAGGCCAAGATAAACACGCCCATGTTGCACTCCGGTTTGAGAAAGTAGATGGCGTAGGGGACGACGGCGGCACAGTGGTGGAGAATGAAGACCGGCCACAGTGGCGTCTTGTAACGGAGGGTAACGTAAATATCTTGCAGGAAGTAACCCATCGCAATATACAACCCCACCTGAATGATCCATGGGTCCTCCAGCGGTTCGTAGTAGGGGCCCCACTTGACGGAGACCATGCCGTAAAGCAAAATAGGGGTGACAAGGACACAGTTCAGACAGGAACTGAACCGAGAGCAATTGTCCGCCTTCTTGGAGAGGGAGTACTCCTTTCTAAAGCGGGGCCAATACTTGTTCATCAAATGCCAGCAAAGGGTAAAGGAAATGGTGTACAGCAGAATACCAGCCAAGAACCCAATAATGCTTTGGGTCTGGGTGAACCCTCCCGGCTGGGGGGTGTGGTAGGTCCTGCCTTCCTCGGTGCTCATTGAAAAGTTAGAAACGTGTAAAAATTAAAAAAAGATAAAATTGATTTTCCAGGGGAAAACGAAGCGAGGGAAAAAAAAAAAAAATCTACTGAATGGAAGAAGAAAAAAGAATTGAAATATAAACTACCTGTAGTAAAAAGAGGAAGAAAGAACAGAATATTTAAAGGAACAAAAAACGGATTATAATTACTTCATAAACGGAAACGTAATCCACCATTCAATCATAACAGAAATTATACTAACATTAAAAATGTATTGGATACATTTTTGAAGAAAGAGGAAAAAAAGAGGCCCTAATCGTGTTTAATTCCTACCGACTCCGCTCGTTGTATCCGCAGGCACACCCGTCCTAACCAAGAAGCAAATAATATCGTGGCCATGTAAAACACGCAAGACACAATCCACAGTCGACCAAACAAATTTTTTCCCTCAAACTCCAATGGATAGGCGGTCACCACCCACAACGGGATGGTGAGGCTCCACAGGGTGAAGGCGGCGCACATGGTCCACAGCGACGGTCTGGCAGACTTCTTGCCGGTCGCGGTGTTCAGTGGTTCGCAGAAGACGAACGGAAGAAAGGGAATGAACCACACAAAGTACTGTACCGTGCACACCTTATTGAAGGCAATGAAGAGCACCGTCTGCACACAGCAGGCGTGCGCAATGTTGCGCCGGAGTCGCCAGGCGGAGTAGAAGAGCACGATGAATTGGGGAATGAAAGCGAACAGCCCGGCGGAGTGGTCGACCCCGACCCCCATCGCCCGTCTTCCCATGTTAATATACATGAGCAGCCAGTAGGGAGAGAAGTTGTGACGGTGGTCCTCCCTATAAAAGTGATAAATAAGCGCCTCGTATAGGTAACGGTAGCCAAACTTCAGGTAGCACAGGTACGTGGGGACGGCGAAGCAGACCACGAAGAGGATGCCGCAGAGAAGGATGGTGGGGAAAGCGTTCATGAACTTCTTGATGTAGGAGCGTCCTTCGCTGTTTTCAATCACGCCGAGGACAAGCGGCAGGGCGTATATGATGGGATAGATTTTGAAATGCACCGCAAATCCCAACATGGCCGCGGCGCTAAAATACTTCTTGTCGAAAAACCTGGACAAGACAAACATGCTCATAAAGGTGATGAGCATATCGCTATTTCCTCTGGTGGAGACATTCAGCACGATGGGGTTGAACAAAATGAAAAAGCTCACCATCCACTTGGCGCTCCTCTCCGTCGCGAACTTGGTCAAAACTTTGTATGCATAGAATGCCGCGCCCACGTCCGCGAGGGTAAAGACGACTTTGCCCAAGGGGTTCGCTATGAGGACGGCGGGCAGTGCGAGAACCGCAAGAAGTGGGGTATAACGATAGGTGGTGCGGTCAAATGGGGTTCCGCCGCCGTACATTTCTCGTGCACCGTCCACTACAATCATATAGTCAATGTCGGTGTACTTGACCCTGAAGTTTCTGTCCTGATACTCGGCGAAGATGAGCAAAATGGCTCGCACCACAATGCCAAAAATTAAGAGATGCGTAATGCTCACTTTATCCATGATGGATGTATCCGATTTCCCGGCCATTTTGTATTTTTTTGGTTGATGTTTTGTGTATCCTACTGAAGGTAAGGCTGTACTCTAATTTGTTACTTTGTCCGGTTAGACAATGCGTAATCAATATTAACTTGTATCAAAAATGGGAGTGAGAGGAGAACAGTTTGGAATGGACAATGCAGTGGAGAAGGCGCAACAGTGCAATACAAACAACAACGCAACGCCTTGTCGGTGCAAGAAAAAAATGAGGGTTAAGCCTGTGAGTACAGAAAAACAAAACGAGCAAAATAAGAATGATACAACGCAATGAGAAATCAATCTATCTACAGAAAAAAAAAAAACAGTAAAAAAAAAAAAAGGCAAATGAGAGCCGATTCATCATTTGCTTATACATTGTGATCAGGAAGAAGAAATGCTATCATCCGAGCTGGTGCCCCCGGCGCGGGGTAACTTCACCTTCTTAAAGTCCGTCATATCACTGTTACCGGCGGAGGACGACGGGCTAGGCGTGTCTGGGATAGGCGGGAAGGGTCGTGCGATCCTTTCCATGAAAGATGGCACGCTGTTCAATTCCTTTACCTCCTTGTCTATTTGCAGTTCCTCCATCTCCACCTCACGACGGTAACGGGCGGCCTCCTCGCGATCAAACTTGCCGGGGGTGCGTTTGCTAATCTTCCACGACTTGGGTAGGCTTGCCTTCCCGTTGGAGGGGTTGCCGTCGTCGTTGCCAGTAAAGGTTTGACTGTTGGTGTGCGAAATGGTTGGACTGTCGGTGGTGGATTCCTCCCCTGGCGGCGTCACGCACCGGAGCATAAGGGCGATGGAGGTCATCCTCGCCTTGGGAGCCGGCTGTGCCGCGCGTGTCTCCCCATCATCGTTGGAACTCTTGGAGCTACTCAACTTGAGCTCCGTGATTTCCTTCATTTCGACATTTTTGGTTAGAACGGGCGTCATGCCGGCCGCGTTGTGACGACGCTTTAGTTCCTCTTCGGGGACATTCTCCATGGAAGTGATCGCCGGTGTGGGAGGGGTCGGAGGGTACTCCAGTAAGTCTTGCACCAGTTCGTTTGCATTCTCTTCCGTGCCGTCCTCTTTTTGTGTCGTCGCTTGACGTTTCCGCCCCACGGGAGACCGGGGTTGATTCTTCCACAACAGGTCTGTGTCATGTTCCTTCAGTTCTCCCGTTTCGTCCTCCTCCACGGTGGAAATCACCAGAGGGGCCACTTTACGTTTCGTGCTTCCCCGCTTGGGTCGTACGGCGTTGGCCGCCTTAGGGGATGTCCCCTCTGGGAAACCATTTTCAGACCCGCTCGACTGACTACCCGTCGGGTTGGCCAACTTGAGCGAGCTGGCGTACGGCATGGTCTTTTTATTTTCAAAATTGGGTGTTTCCAAAAAGCTGCCGTCACTGAGTCTGGAGCGTGTTTTCTCCAAGTTGGTTTGGGGCGGGGCCGCGAAATTAGACTGCTGCTGAGCATGTCGGTTGTGCCGTTCGATCGCGTTTAACTTTTTCTGTGCATTCGCCATCTCACTCAACTTGAGTGGTCGCTTCATTTCTGATGGGGACTCCATAAAGTCTACCCCGAACGGAATGTCCAAGGGGACATTACCCGGCGGAGGGTATATGCGCACCCCACCGTCGGGGGACGGTTGTTGCGTTGTGGCAGAGCTCTCCTCGGGCCCGGTGGTCTCCGTGTGTGGCAGCGTCGTATCCACCGCACTATCCTCCTTCTCGTCGTTATTCTCCTCCATGGTGGCGCTGAACTCATCTCCTTGGGTGTTGTTCATTTCTGTGTCGGTTTTGGGTGTCCCCGGAGGTTCGCTCGACTTGTCCTCCACTCTTTCGTCGTTCACAGTAGTGTCGGTGTGAGCTTGAATGTCCACTTTCTGCTCTTCTCCGGAATCGTGCAGTGAGGCTTTTTCCGAGCTCAGTCGGTTGGCGGCCAGTGGAGAGTTCATGTAGTTGAGAATCATGTCAGTGCTCCCGTCCCTCAGTTCCACAATATTCAGCGACATGGCCTGGCCGGGCTTTTTCGCTGGCGGCTTGACGTCTGGGGGATCGCTCGGTGTGTCGTCGGAGGATGCGGAGGAGTGGGTATTGGAGATTCGCTTAGACGCTGTGCGACTCGAAACGTTGATGGAAATTTTGGTGCAAAGAATATCCATTTCGCAGGTTATTTTCTGCAGTAGCATGTTACGCTGGCACGACTCCATCAAGAGCGTTTGTTGACGCTCGTTTTCCTCCTCCATGTTCATCTGAAACAGGGCGTTACGCATCGATACCTTCATCTGTGCCGCTATCCCGTCATTCACTTCTGTCGTATCGGCTGGGACAGGCGCCTCTTCCACTTTTTCTTCCTCCTCTTCCTCTTTGGATGGCGCGGAAGAACTCTCCGACTCCTCTTCTTCTTGAGTGGTCTGCACGGGACGGATGAGCACTACGCCATCGCTGATGTCGTGTCCAATACTCGTGACCGTGGGAACCAGAATTTCTATGGGGGATGGTTTCGGAAACTCCGCCAGCTCAAACTGAGTTTCTATTTCGGCTCGGTTTTTGTGTTCTTCCTCCGCAACCCTATTGCGGCCTTGTTGTTCCAGCAGGACAGTCCATTCATTGAAGATGACCCCATACCGTAAAAAAGACTCTGTCGTCCCAATGTCACGGCGCCACCTCGTTTCTTCTGCCACCACATACTCCGTCTCCTGCGCAAAGCGTCGCTCCAGCAATTCCCGGAGTTCCCGCTCCCTCGTGTTTCGTCGATTCATTTCCTCTTTCAGAATAAGCTGCGCTTCCCGTAAAAAGGACTCCCTCAACGCGTGACGCTCCTGCTCCTCCTCCCTCTCCAGCGAAGAACAACCTTTTTCAAACATCAACTGAAGATGAAAAAAATCAATGAAATTCTTGTACAGCACATGAAAGAGACGGCTCATTTGACTCCGCTCTTCCTCTTCAATTTCCTTGCGGCCTGTCACCTGCTGCAGTTCCACCTCTATCCGCTCCATCTCCCGACGCTCCTCCAACTCGTCCATTTCGAGATCCTCTCTGGCCACTTGTTCCCGCACGATGAGTGCGTTGAATTCTGCAATCTCCCTCGCCAATCGAAGGTAATCCTCCTCCTCGTTCGCCGTGTGATCGACGGGGTCCATCACCGAGCTGGAAGTGCTATCGGGGATGACCCAGGTCGTGTTGTGGGTGCTACTGTTGCCTCGATTGGAGAGCACGCCGGTGCCGCCATTGAGGGATGGGGCGCGCGTGTTATGGGTTTGTTCAATGTACGCCATGGACTCACTGTCGTCCTGCTCGTTTCGCTTTGGTGACACTTCGCCTACAGGAATGTGTGAGAACAGTGGCTTGCTCGTTCCGGATGTCACCTCCACCAACCGCTCCGAGGACGAAGTGGTGTCCACCGAGGAGGTTCGAATGCTTTCACTTTCGTCGCCAGTGGACTCCTCGTCGTACTCCGTTAAGGAGCGGTCGTGCTCCCCTAGTTCATCTGGTGTGTGTGCACCATAGCCACCGTACAGATTTCTTCTGTCCAGCTCCCTCGTCACCGCCTTCGTGACTAAATCTCCCACCTTCGTCAACTGCTCTTGTGTATTATTGTTGGAGATGGTGAAGTAGTCGCGTAGCTCCTGTACCATCTCGTAAATATCTGGCTGCCTCGCACTGGCAGAGACGACGGAGCTGCGCGGGGTGCTGGCCGTGTCTTCGGTCCCGTATACCTCTTCGGCGCGGGGAGCATCCAGTCTCCCGTATTCCTCGTTGGTGGGGTATTTCATTTCCGTGTGTCTTGTGGTGTCCATCCGCTTGGGTGGTGGCGCCGGTCGCCGCTTCTTTTCCGCCGCCGACTTCGGTCGTTGCGGTCGTAACGCGGGGTTCTTTCCCTCCTCGTGTTGCCCATTGCAGCAGTCACACGTCCGGTGGTTAAAGGTGGGGCGACTGTTGTTGGTCTTGTCGACTCTATGTTGACGCTTCGACCGCTGTGCCCTCGGTTCCCCTTTGGGGACGTACATATGGTACCTAGAGAATTTAGCCGCCGCCGCCGCCTTCGCTGGTCTCTGATACGGTATAATCACCTCCTCATGGCACGCCACGTCGCTGGAGGACATCAGCATCTCCTCATGACCGTTCTTTGTGTCGCCGTTCATGCGGGGACGATTCCGCTCGTATGTCTTCTGTGCTAGTGCGTTGTCGAAGCAAACCTCCCCAGGAAGCGCCGCCGCGTCAGGACTATTGCGTGTGCTCGACTGCGCGTTGGGCCGGCGGTACTGCGAGAGGGCCACGGGACCTTTCTGACGACCCGGTGGAGACGGTTGGTGCAAGTTGCGCCTACCACTAGAGGAAATAACGTCAAAATAGTTCTGCGAGAGGACGCCACCGATCTCGGGTCCCTGCTCCTCTCCACCACTGCCGATCGGCTTGTAATGAAAATAGGGTCGCTGAACGGTGTTGCGGAGTCTGTCGCCGATGCCGACAAGGTTCACAATGGGATGTGCTTTGACAAAACCATTCACTATCGCGTTCTTCGCAAACGGGTCGCTTGCACCATTGAAACTACGCTCCGACGAGCCGACACGCCGGTTTAACTCACCACGGTACGGGTCGGCCGACTGAGGCCGTCTAGTGGCGGCTGGGAGAATATCATTGTACTCCGTATTCCTACTACCTGTATAGAAAAAATTATTTTGATATGTCGGAAAAGGATTTATCGACATGTCCCTAAACTACTTTTTTTTTATTACTTTTTTTTTTTGTGGAGAGGAGGTAGAGGGTGAAATGAATAGGTTGACGTCTATAAGAGAACGAATGAGAAGATGCGACCAATGAGGGAAAAACAAAACAGCAGGGAACCATATCATTTCATTCATACATCGGAAAACAACAACTACTCCACACGATTATTTACAAGATATTAACATAATATCGATTAGAAAATAAAACAATCGACAAAAAAAAACTCTAATATTTAAAAAGAAACCAATCACAAAAAAAATGTGAGGACCTTTTTTTTTTTTTTTTACAGGAGGATAGACCCTATTATTCGCCAGACTTACTCAAGTGTTTGAACGTCTGCTGCTGCTCCTGTTCCACCTTCTTGAGCGAGTCGTACTCCGCCACGTAGCGGTCGAGCTCCATTTGCTTCTCACGTAGACGGACCTGCGCCTCCTGCAGTGCCCGATTCCGTTCCTCCTCCTCGCTCTCCACCACGTTACGGGCGCCAATCGCCTTCAGCTTTTCCTGTTCAATGGCCTTCCCTAACCGCTCTACAATTTGCATGGTCTGATTGACCACATTGCGAAACTCATCCATTTTGCCCACATACGACTTTTGTGTCTCTACAGTCTTCACTAATTCGTCGTACTTTTCAGGGTTGTACATACGGATAGCACCGTTGTTGTCGAACATCACAATTTGGTTTTCCTCCTCCATCGCGAATGCTGTTCAAAAATGCGTTAATAAAAAAAAACAAATTCTATAATACAGCAGACAAAAGAAAGAATAAGAGAAAAGGGTGGATCGCACAAAAAAAAAGGTTTGTTGTTGTTGTTTCGCCAGAAAAAAAAAATCCGTTTCGCTAAAACGACAACACACACAATCATTAAAACACACTATTAAAAACAACACTTTGCTGTGTTATCTAAAACATCTATGGGTAGGTTGAGGGTTTTATGAACCATTAGCAACTGCATTAGTATTCTATTCCTGGGCAGTTCCTGTGTTTGCGACAGAAGCTTGGCCATCTGACCTGGCAGGTCGGGGTGTGTGAGACCAAAGAAATACAAGGACTCCACAATCCACCGCTTTAGCTCCTGCATTTGCGACTGGGGCAGGCCGCCGTGCGTCTCGTCGGAGGACATCCCAAAAGAGGTAAAGTCGCAGGGAAAGTCCGGCGTGCCTTGTATATTTGTCGCTAGCTGCGCCAGGACGGGGTCCACATCCCTCTGCTCCACTAGGAGTTGGAACAGAGGGTGGCCGCCGTACTCGGAGTGCGCGCTGCTGCGGTTCCCGTGAAAGAAGAGAAACCCGTAACGCTTCACCAGCGCCGCGGACACCGATTTGCCAAAGTCGATGGACAGTAAATTCTCCTTGTGGGAGGAGGCGTCGCGATTGGGGGTGCCGACTTGGACAGCCGTCAGCAGCAAGTTCAGATTCTCAAGGATAGACACGGACTCCGTTATAAAGGTTAAGGAGCGGCGGAATAGACACGTTAGCCAGTCCGTTACATGCCGTTCACACGGTGATGCCGCCGTGGCGTCCTTCTCCTCCTCTTCCTCTTCCTCCTCCGCACCGTGCTCGAGGACGCGCACCACCAAACCGAAATTGGAGATACGGCCGTCGTCGTGGGAAATGATGAGAGGATAATGTTTGGCGCCGCGGATTTCGATCCGTTCAATCATCTCTGGTGGGGGATAGAGACATGGTGTCCGCATACTCACCTGCTGCTCCTCTTTGCCGCGCGGTACGGGGGTCCACACCGCATTTCTCGCGTGAACCGCGCCCGCCTCCGGTAGGATCTTCCTTTTCGTAACACAATTTGGACCGGAACAGAAACAGGACGATGGGTGACCGCGTCGACCGTCTCCAGAACACGCGGGACGACCGCCAGCGCATACAAGTGTCGTAACGCCTGCAGGTGGCACACATTGTCCTCGGGGTGCTCGGGCCATACGGGGTAAAAGGCCATCAATAACGCCGCAATCGCATCGGAAGAGTTGGACAATGTCAGACGACCTCCCCCCAGAAAAAGCAATCCCATCGACATGGAGACCGCCTGCTGACAGCCGTAGGTGGTGCCGCTTGTCCGTGTAAACAGCTTTCGCATAATGGAGAATATCTGCAAGTCGCCACTGCCCGCCATCACCAGTGCGATAGCCGTGCAGCACGCGGAGATACACATTTCATAGGCATTGGAAGACTTTTGGAAGACGGACATGACAATCCCGGTGGAGCCGATTTGTCCTTTTAGAAATCCGTTCAGCTCCGCCAGTATGAGCCGGCGTGCGTCTGCGTCAAGGGAGCCCGCGTAGTGGAGGCCGAGCGCCATCACCGAGCCCGCGATGCAGTGGCCAACGTTCATCATAATGTAGTGCAGCTGCTGTTGCGCTAAACCGAGATTTTTAATCGCGTCCGTCGCAATGAGCTGGATCACCGTGGAAGGGGTGTTCGCCTGCAGCCACTGCCCGTTGGCCTCAATGGCGGCCCAATTGACCAAGCAAGACATCATGGACCGCAACAGGCACATGGTGGGGGTCACCTCCTGTAACGAGGCCACCCCGTCCGTCGGCATAATGCGCCGTGCAATGGAGGCATTGTTCGTCTTCAAGTACATCAATCCCAGCGCCATCACCGCGGCGGGGCCAGAGATGTGGACATTGTAGTGTCCTCCTTCATTTACGCGTGTACAGGCGCACTTGGACAACTCTTGTACCCCTTGGTTGAGAAGCGCACGGGTGAAAAAGTGACCCGAGTCGTGTCCGTGGAACTGCTTGTAGTTTTCGAGGCCCTCCAGCGCCGACGGAACCGGTTGGCGTTTGCTGCCTTCCATGAAACTGAGAAGCCGATCTTCCACTCTCGAGGCGCTGCCATGCGTATTCCCCATCCCGAGAAGGAGCAGTCCCAAACTAAAGCCGGCCCCCAGCACATAGCCCTCCCGGTTCACACAATGTTCGTCCGACGGAAGTCGGGACATTTCTATCAACAGCATCTCAATGAGAAACCCATTTGTGAGGGTTCGCTGGCACAAGAGACCAATCGCCACCAGCGCGGAGGTTTGAACATCCAGTGACACCTCAATCTCCTCCACACTTGGGGTGAGAGATTGGATATGCATGGACAGACAGTTGAACACCAGATCATTGTTCGACCCCCGGAAGCTGCACGCCAGGCCCAGCATCACGGAAATGGTGGTGACCTCACGCCACGAGTACTGAGGCTGTGGGGAAACCAACAGCGTGTAAATGTCCGTCAGCTGAAACGTTTTGAGGTGCCCAAGCACGCCAGCCGCCAGCAGTAAGCCGGCCCTTGCGGCAGGGGAGTGGGCGTCGCGGGACTGTATCTGGTGAACGATCCAGTGACGGGTGACATTCATTCCGTCCTCGCCGCCGTCGGAGAACCGTGACGACTCATTTGGGAAGAAACGGAACCCAGCGGCGCAGCCGTTGTGGAAGACGGGCCATAACAGTTTATCAGGATGTACATCCTCGGCGCTATTCTTCACCGTCACCCCGTCACCCGTTCGGCCGTCCAAAACTAACTCGGGGATGGGAATGTTATCTCGGACCTTGAAGTTTTGGGTGCACATGGTCAGCATACCTCGGCCAATAGGGAGTGCCCTCGCCCTTTTAGAGAGCTGCGCAAGCGTGTTATACAGCGCATCTGAGCCGTCTCCCTGGCCGGGAAGAAACAGCGGGACAGAGGTGTTGAAGAGAACCTGCGCCCCGTCCAACCGAGTGTCCGTCCACGTTTTGGGGAAATCTGGCCGCATAATGACGCCGTCGTCCTCCGTAAGATTTTGATAGTATTCGTGGGTGGTGGAGTTCACCTCGGCGGCTCGAACAATATTTTGACCTGGTTGGGACAGAGACTTCAGTATCCGCTTGTCCGTCACACAGTCCAACCTGCCGACCACGGCGTAGAGCTTCTGGTCCCACTCCGAATCGGGGTTCGTTTTTCCGTACGAGAGCGCCTGAAGAATCGGGAACGACACCCCGAGAGACAATCGCCTCAAAAGCCGTGTGTCGTGCAAGTTGTACAAGTGTAAGTTCTCCACTATCCGCTCCCACCACTCCCCCTCCACTTTCCCGCTGGCGTGCAGACAGCTGGCGTAAAGGCAGTAAAGCCGGTTGGCGACATGGATAGGATGGGTGTCTGGTAGTCCATTGAGCATCGGATACAATATTGTCGGCTGGCACACATTGTACAGCAAATCCCGTATGCATAGAAAGTAGTTGGGGGGTGACGCACCGCCACTCAATAACGTTTCTAAAATACCGTCTGAACTACGTGTCACCGTGGGATGAAACTGATTCACGGCGCTGAGCAATTTTCCATGAATGGCATACCGTCCCATTTCCTCCTGGCCGGGGGAAGTTGCACCGCCGCGTAGCGTGGGAATACGCTCACCGAGGGAATACGGCACTAGCAGACTGTAATGGGTGGCAAACCCTTTCACGCCCATGGTAACCGCCATCTTGAAAATAGCGGTTGCGAGGGGAGGTTGGTACACCCACAGCTGCTCCTGCGTTTTGTAGCTTTCGTACAGTAAGTGAAGACTGAGTAAGCAGGTATGACAGCAACCAGGAGACCATTTCGAGTAAAGTGAACGGTCCTCGGCACGTCGCGGCGTGGCGGCGGTGTTACGGGTACCGCAGGCCAAACTCTGAACGGTGGCGGCGGTGATTCGAAGAGGGTCATACAACAGCGCAAGCGTCGCCTCCGTGTCACTTTCCCCATCGTCTTCCTCTATGGAGCTTCTTTCGTTGGGTGCACCGGCTTCAGGGATGCTGGCGTGCACCACTTCCACCAACAGGGTCAGCAGCGGATCCCCGGCACTCTTCTCTGCGGTTGGCGCTGGTCCGGCCAATTTCCACGTTTCACAAGTCCTCCGAAATAGTTCTAATTCGAGTTCCCGCACTTTTTCCCATCCCAAACTCGCCTCCAGTGTCTGCAGGACATGTAAGAGAAGAAGGTTGCCCCCTGGGTTCAACGACGGGAACTCCACCAACTGTTCGATCGTGACCTCACACTTTTGACGCCCCACAAAGTTGTCCCCATCTTCTCGGCCACCCCTCTGTTTCTCCTTGGTGAGGTTTGCCGCGCTGCTGTAGGAAAGAAACACCACAACACAGCCGTCTTGATACTGGACGCCACTAATCATTTCGGGCGGGGCGAAATTATCCAATCCGTTCCCACCCTCACCGCTTGTGGTACCGTCTTTGGATCCCTCACCGTACGCCCCGCCTTCGTCGTCAAGATCTACTCGTCTCGTTTGAAAGGAGTGATTCCGTGGTACGTTTTTCAGCGTGACCAAGACATTATCGGGGGACGGATTGGTTTCGAGCATGTACGGACCGTAAAACGTGACGTCGTTGGGAGCGGGGTGATTGCTGATTGCCACCGGTTGCGGACACCCATTTCGGAAGCACGGCAGAACCGTCGGAAAGCCGTTGCAGTTTAGGGTGAAACAGAGTTCCAGCTCGCCGCCACCGTTCACCAGGTCGAATGTGCGCAAAACGTGCACCTTGGCAGACTTGGTGTCATGTAGAAACAAAATCTGACGCGTCACCATTTCGTAATCGGACGAGACAATATGCAGAAGGTTCTTATTGTACGAAAGACCAGGAATGGACAGCCTAGAGGGAAACCAAGTCCACGTCATTGTTTTGTGCGCTGGCACCGGGGTAGTCAAGGCGATGCCAATTTCCTCGTCCCCCGTCCGTGCCACTGTAAACAGTCGAGTGTCGCTTCTGTCGTTTTGCGTGTAGTGGCTGAACTGGTACAGTACGACCGCATTCAACCGCACGCTCTTCGTGATGGGTGACGCGGGTGGCGGAAAAGACAAGTGATCCTTCCCAACCTGGGAGAACATGGGCGAAAAGCCGTTTTCCTCCGATTCGAAGGGGTTGCAAAAATGGCTCGTGTTCAAGTGGACGGGTACGTAGACGGGACTCAGCGACAGGGGGGACGCCATGTACCACAGATCCGATACCGCCTGATAGACCTCCCCCTCATTCTCAATAGTAGGGGCAGAAAAATGACGTGGGGTTTGTCGTCTTCCGTAAACAAAAATTCCCCCCACGCCAGCGGAAACGGAAAGCGGTTGAACATTGTGCAGCACAAACTGTGATGGTGTACCGTCGGGCACGGAATAGCACGTGCAAACCGTGTGTGGGTACGTCACCGTATAACGGCCACACATGTCATGCAGTTCCTCTCTGTGAAACACGCACAAGTACTCTTTTTGACCCGCCGGGCGCCAAGCCTCAGCCTTCTTTTCGTGTTCGTCAGAGTACAAACAGAGCGGGTCTAAATGAGCCTCATCATTATTCAGTTTCGTTGCGTTCGCTGTTCCGTCATGGGGAAAGTAAGACAGAAACGCCCAAAGGACACCGCGGTGTGTTACGCTAAAACAGGTAAGTCCGAATTGCTTAAGGGATATGTCCCGGTAATTATTCTCCTTACACCCGCCAACGTCTATTGTATAAACGGAGCTTTTCGCAGACATAGTTTTGACTGTTAAGAAATGCTGTTGTCTACTACTTTTTTTTTTTTTTTTTCTGAACAGAACAGGGAAATGGATGGACTAGAGGAGCGTATCGGGCAAGCAAACAAACGGAAAGAACAATACATGAAACAAAAGCGGGCGTCGTAAAACATGTATCCCTGTGTAATGTCTGACAGATACAAGAGCATCTGCAAACTGTTCTGAAAAACAGAAACCCAGCCCGCCAAGACGGGTGGGGTTTTCCAAAGACTATCTGTGAAGACGATTTCGTCATTCAGAGTACACCGACAAGTTGATCAACATTATAATAAAAACCACCAAGACGGGAGAGCAACGCGTCTTTTACGCTTTTTTTAGCGTAGCCGGAGGGGGTTCGATTGGCGTGAATGGGGATGAAGAAAGCATCCTTGTGTAGATTCAGTCGGTACTCCCATACGGCGTACGCATCAATCCATACAATGTCGGTGCTGGCATTTTGGCGGTACGCACCTGCAAAGGGGTCGGGGTACATCAGGTACTCCATATAATCTCGTTTGCCCGTCACACCTAATTGTCCCCGATCACCCGCGCGAGACAGCGTATCCCCCAGAGCCTCTCCCATGGCCAGCTGAACCTCCATCGGGAGAAACGCCGACGACAGCCACGCGTAGGCTGGTGACCCGCAAGAGACCCTTGACCAAGCGTTCTTACTAAACACAAAATGGCTTTTCACATCTGCCGCCCTCTGCGCGGAAGGATGTAGAACCTCTTCAAAGTGTTTCGGAGATAAATGGTGATGGGTTAAGAACAGAAACAGATCGGACTCCTCTATGAAAATAGCGTTAACCGCAGCAAATACACTATTCCGCTCTTTCGTCAGAAAAGAAGAAAATTGTGGAGACTCTTTTGACTGCGGAATCACATCATCGTGGAACGAATAGGGAATCCAAAAAGGTGTCGTCATCGAATGCGCCGTCACTTTTCTGGAGTATACTTCACTTGCCTCCGCGAAAAGGTGACTTTGGAATCTGTTCTTTTCACAAATTTCCTTTAGCAGGACCTGCATTCTGGCCGGAAAAACTTTTTGCGTGATTGCATTTTTCGCCAGGATCATGTTAAATGTTTTGCTGTCTTATAGAAGAGTCATAGATATGTCAATAAACAAACGAAGAGAAAAAAAAAAGGGGGGAGAGCACTTAATTCACCACCGGTGGGAGACAGCAGTCGGAAGCATTCGAAAGTTGGCAAACAGGGGTGTGAAAACGGAATAACAATATTATGTCGCAAGGAGTACACCTGGACTATTAGTTAAACGCTGAAAAAAACAAAACACAAACAACAATTAGACTGCGTCAGGACGCATCTCATATATCGTAGGAACCAGCGGATAATCAGGATCCTCATTTTCGCTCTTTAAAATGGACTCACCTGTGGAAATCAGGAGGGAAATGAACGAATCCCCCGGTAACGCCGGAAGCAAACTGGCATCATCTGTGGGAACTGACATCGGCAAACGGTGCTCTGGGTGCAGTAGAAGATGTTCTTCTAGTCCGCCCTCCGCCACAACCGCCTCGGAGCAGGAACCAACGGAGCCTCCGCTCTCGTTGGCGTAAAAGGGGCACTGGTTTGCGGTGATTGACCTCCTTATGACGTTGGCACAGCGTATCAAATCGTACTCATCGTTGAGGTCGCCGCGCCGCTGTATGGCACTCTTAAAGTTGTATTTGTGGACTTCTTCAAAGTGCGCAAAAATACTTTCGCACGAGACCGGACAGTAAAGGCACTCGCACTTCTCCTCTTCCTCGCTGAAATCGCCCGCTTCTTCTTCCTCCAGTTCATTTTCGCCTGGGGCAATCTCCTTTTCTTCTTCTTCACCATCGTCCTGGGGGGCGGTAATGCAAAACGCCGCAAGCGAAGGCACAGTGTCAGTGTTCCATACATTGTGGTTATTTTCCGCAAGGTGCTTCTCGAGATCCGAAATCTCTCCGTCTAACACTGCATGACACACTGGGCACTTGTAAGCTTGTTCATTACTTGGGTCCCGGACAAGAGAACGCAGGTGGGACAGAAAGGCCTGTAAATCCACAACGTTGTCGAAGTGCACAGGGTGGATGTGGTGCACTAAAATATAGTGTTCCATACAGGCGTCCTGGCCGCACTGCTCCATTTGGCATAAAACACATTTATAGTTGACGGCATTCCTATTCTGGAGCCTCTGGAGGATAGTGTTGCACGAGTTCTTTAAGCTTTCAGACATGACTTGCGGGAAGAATATAGGACGGGAGATAAGCGTACAGTTCTGTTGACAAGAAAAAGAAAAAAGCCCAGAAACTCTTGAATTAGCCAGCGGGGCCACAAATAACTTTGCTTCTCTTTTTTTTTTTTTTGTTGTTTTGTTTTTCCGTTGTAGTTGTTACATCTATAGCATCTTTTTTTTTTTTTTTTTCGTCAAAGGATACGATAAAGTTCGGTACTTACTCTCCCTTCGTTATCGCGACAAACTTCTTTGCATGTCAGCCTCCTCTTTCCTTAGCTCCGCTCTCAGCGTGTCCAAATCAAGCTGGGATTGATGTTCAATATGAACACGCTCGTCCCGTATCACACTTTCTCCGTTTCTCAGCTGAAAAATTTTCGGCGTTATATCTGAAAAGACGCGGGGACTCTTCGAAGGCCTTGGAAGTCTAGCTTCTGTCAATAAGGAAACAGAAGACGATAGCGGTTTGTAGTCTAAATAGTGTCTCCCCTCTTTTTTTGTGAAAGGTCTCCGTTCCTCCGCAGGGTCAATTCTACCGCTTTGCGTCGGTGAGACAGAGTACGCTGGTGCGTCACGAGGACTGGGGTTGGGCGAAGGTTCGGCAGCCCTCGTTTGATATCGAGAAACTTTATGGGTAGTGGGACTCTCCACATTCCTCAAGCTAGTGTTCCTGGACAAACCACTGACTACTTCAGAACTTCTTTTCACAGGGGCAGCATGACCGCTGTCGGGGACGGGGAACGAAAAGCGGGATGTCTCCCGTTGTGTCCCACGTGAAGCAGGCGCGCCTCTCGAAAACCGCGTGTTTTCCCACGGTTGTGCAAGACTCACGGGGCTCTGTGTGTCAGTGCTGTAAGCCGGGCGGAAGGAAGCTTGCTGGCTCATAAACGGTGTTAAAAAGGGCGCCATATCTTTCGGAGGGCCAATGACATCCGGAACTTCGCTCACTCCCTCTTGCAACACGTACATTTGACAACCGTTGTATGCTTCCTCCGATCTTTCCACCCGTTGCCACTTGCACACACTCTCCCTTGAAAACGAAAAGGGCCGCTACGTTGAACTTCCCCTTCTGTGAATAATCTGTATCACCCAGTACGGCACGCATGAGACCAAACGCATGCGTTATCACAGTAATCAACTCTTCGATCGAGGGCTGACCTCCACGGAATGGAATTTGCAGGTTAACCTTCCTGTTACCACAATCCGCGGCTACATTTATGGTAAACATAAACACTTTTTTACCAAGATCGCCATGAAAAAAGTGGACCAGAAAACCGTACTCTTGACAACAAACGGTGCAAATAATAATAAAAAAAAAAAAAGGAGGAGGGAAAGGAAAGATGGAGGAAGCGTTGGAACAAGAACGGTCCGGGTTTACAGTCAAGTACACAGTATGATCAGTATCCGATTGTATACGTTTTACAGTAGGTATGTCAGTGCACTACATCATTGATGGCATCGTCGTCGAGGGTTAGATCCGAATCCAAAACATCTTCTATTTTCTCAATATTGCTGTTGAGTTGATTGTTATCGAATTGGTCTTGAATTTTATTCAAAAAACCTGCTATGGTCGTACGATCCTGCTCTAATTTGTGTATTGTCGCCGCTAGCGTACTGACAAGAAGGTGGTCGTTTACTAGTTCGGCTTCGTACTGTGGCTTAAGTTGCTTGGAAGCGTCATCAGCACTGGATCCGGTGAAGGTGCTCCACATCAAATTCTTCAGACTGTTCTTTTGCTTCTCCTCAAGTTGTTGCTGTTTCGCCAGTCTTTCCAGGTCTTTCTGGTGACCTACCAAGAACTTAATATTATCCTTCAGAACTTCTGCTTCTCCCTGAAGCTCCTTGTAGGCAATTTTGAGCGTGGCCAGCTCTACCTCGTTCCTCTCCTTTCGTTCTGTGGATTCTTTGACCAGTGCTGTCAAGTCTTCGTTTGCCTGCTCAACACATTGGGTAATATTCATTAGCTCTTCCTTTCTGCACTGCGCGATAATATCAAAGTACTCTTGGTTGAGCACCGCGCACAACTCCTTCCGAGACTCCGCCTCTTCGGCCAGCAGTGCCAGACGCTCCCGTTCGGATCGCTTCTTGGAAATGGCCATCTGCTTGCTGTGCAGCGCGTCGGAAGAGCTTCGAAGCGTACCCTCTGCTTTCGTTTTTTCCTCCCGCATGCTGGTGATCAACGGAAGAAGAGAGTCTGTGGAGCTTCGCAACTTGCTCATTTCATCGATAAACGTGCCGTTTAGCATTTCAGCTTTACGGAGGCGAGCAATATCGGCATCTTTGAGAACAATGACCGTCTCGTTTGGATTTTGGGCCTGGCTTGCTTCACTCAGGGAAATGAAGCGAGGGGGTGCCGCCGATGACAGCTCTTGTTCACATTCGCGGAATTGCGCTTCCTTTTGGTCCATGGTCTTGCTAACGTTGTGGAGGGTGGCAAAGGTTCGGCTCACGGACTGTATCAAGGCCGATTTTTGCTTTACCTCCTCTCTCTTCTTCCCGGAAAAACTCATCAGAGCATATTTTGCCGATCCCAAATCCGCTATTAATGACGGGATATTGACAAGCAGAACCTCGGTATAAAATATGAGGCGGTCGTAGTCCGTTGTAGGCAACTGGTTGAACATTTTTTCCTGTTTTGAAGGTGACGATAAAAATAATAATAATAAAAAAGAAATTCAACAATAATGGTATTGAAAGCTCTTTAAAAGGGGACTAGATGTTCCTTCGCTGTAAGAACAGACCTATTGACGGAAGTGGGGAGGAAGAGGTCTCTAGAACAACGAAAACACGAGGAGGTAAACGTGTGAATAGCACCGCGTTGTTCACGCACCTTCTTCTTCTTTTCTTTTCTTTTTTTTTTTTTAGAGGGATGTACAATACGTTTCAAGCCGTGGGTTGGCAAGCGTTTTTGATCATAGCACGTAGCGCTGCATCGTCGGACGGAGACTCAGACTTTACGTCGCGGGTAAACCACTTAATGGGCGTCGCAGAGAATGTCATTCTTTCTCCGGAATGCGGATGATCAAAGGCTAGTGTAGAGGAGTGGAGGAGGTGCCTCTGGCACAACCAGCATTTTGTGGATGTACTGTTTAGCTCCTGCGATCTGCACGGCACCTGAAAAGGATGAAAAAAGCCAATGTCCTTTTTGGACCGCTCAATATAAATATCGTCGGAGGCTACATGCATAAATCCTCGGGCGCCTGGGTTTGTTGTGGAGTATAGTTTATCTCCCAGTACAGGAAATCCCAAGTCGGCACAGTGAACTCGTATTTGGTGACTTCTCCCAGTAAACAATGTAATGGAGGCAACACTTAAGCCGAGAAGCGGGTTTGATGCCACAATACGGACGTGAGTGCACGCGGGCTTTCCGTATTTATCGTCAGAACCAGAGTAGCAGAACATTTTTAGTTTTTTCAGCTTTTGGTGATCCGGTGTGTGGTGGACTTCGTTTTCGCTCAGCAGTCCAATGCGACCGGTGTTGATGAGCACCTGACCCTCGTCCGGACACCCTACCAACACGGCAACGTATGTCTTTTCCAGACCGCATTTGCTCTTCACGAGAGAAGGGTCTAGTTTTGAAATAATGTCCGCAGATCCCGACGCAGCGAGGAAAAGTTGTTCGATCGCCTTTGATTTCTCCATAAAGTACCTTGATAGGGTGACGGATGACGGGTGCGTTTTGGCCAACACCAATACCCCAGACGTTTCCTTGTCGAGTCGATGCACGCTGTAAATTTTGGTCGACGGACGCGAAGGGCATTCCAATTTTATCCTTTTTTCATCAGGCGGGCATTCGGTCGTCTGTGTTTCGTCACCGTAGAACACCTGCGTGCCTTCGCGTTCCAAAATGGCAACTAAAGTGTTGAGGCAGTATCTTCCCCCTTCAGAGACCGGAAGGCAGCCGTTTTTGGCGACCACAACAATAAACTGGTCCTCGTAAAGAATCTGAATATGTGACGCGTCAACCGGAGGCTCGAGCTCAACCGGCGGGGAAAAGGTTATCAAATCGCCTTGCTTCAAAACGTAGCCCCCGTTCAAAAGGTCGACGGGCGGGCCAAAGGTATCTTGGTTCTTTTCCCGGCCCCCTTTTCGGGTATTCTTAACGAAATTTCTGACAGTGACGTGTCCGGCCTCGATGTGCTGAGCCCACTGCTCCCTCGTGAGGTAGGGGAATTTCGCTCCGAAGTAGTCTATGAGGGACTGCTCCGCCTCGCTACGCGGCCTACTATAGCGGAAGGTTCTCGCCATTTCTATCTGTTTTTTTCGGTTGGGTTCCTATGCTACGGGGAATGAGGGAGGGGGCTGGTGGGTTTGGGGAGGATGCGGGGCTTGGCCCCTGACGCAAGGCTTAGGCGGCCGCCGAAAGCGGGGGGCCTTGGTGATATGGGGAGGAGGGCGGTGCACGGAGCGGGAGGGCGACACAAACAGACGGAAAAAAACCCATTCATTCTCTTTTTTTTTTTTTTGAAATAGTGTACAGTTACAATTCAGTTGTCTAGTGTCACACGCCCCAAGGGCCGGTTTGCCGGATTCGTTGTCGTAGCCGGCTCACTTCGGCGTTCACGTTCGTGTCTTCTCTGCCGTAGGGTGTTTGTGGCCCTTCGCGCGGCCTGCTGGCGGATGAATCGCGCAGAAGAGCGCTGAGGTTTCTCGTGGCGGTGTGATCCTGAGAGTTCTGTAGGCGCGAAATCACATAATTGGAAACGGAGGAGGTCGACGTGTTCTGCGGGTTGTTGTTGTCCCACGCGTGGCCGTCGTTGTTGGTCTCGCTTCGCGCGGGCATGACCGTGTCGCTGCTGCTTTCGCTCGGCCACTGGGCCTCCTCGTCGTCACTGTCGGAGCGGTGACGGCTGGCCTTGTACGCCTGTACCGCCTCCAAGGCTATTTCTCGCGCGCTCAATGGGCGCCTGCTGGGCCGTGGGGTAGACGTCGGGGGAGAAGTCGTCTCCGCAGCGTCCCTGAAGTGGTCAAAGTCTTCTGCGAGGACGGCGCTGTCGTCGTGTACAATGGTGGCAACCGCGCTGCTTCGCACATCCCTTTCCTCGAGGGCATCGTTGCAGAACAGAACGTTGGAGGGGGGCAGGGATTGTGGTTGCCTCATCGACTCGCTGCCCGCGGTCGAGGAGTAAATGTTGCTCGACTTCCGCCGTAGAGGGGTCGGAGTGGACGGCGACGTTTCGCTGGTCGCGGAAAAGGGGATGGTGCCGACTGCCCTGACAGAGGATGGTTTCGACGAGTGTGCTGGATTACTGGTGGCTGTGTCTGTGACAGGGCTGGACAACCTCGCGGGGGAGGCGTTAACGGCATCGCTGTACGACTCGGAGCTGCTCTCAAACTCCTCCTGAATGGGAAGAATTGGTCGTTGAGGTGACCCGACTGGTCGGCCCTCAACACCGGTCGCTCCCGGAACGATGCACGGGGGTACAAACTCAATCCGGTTGACCGTCGGTGCAGTGACAGCAGTTGGGGCCGCAGTGACCGTCCTCTCCCAGTACCGCTCGCTGGGAGGGGGTCGAGCGATGGGCACTGACGGGGCGTCGGGGACCGAGTCCGCTTCGTCTTCCTCGCTAGGGTCGGCGCGGTGGTCGAGAAGCAACACATCCGACGTGTTGGACAGAACGGCACCCAGGGCTTGCAATTCTTCCAGCCACCACTCCCGGTGCACCGAGGTCGGCGCCAACACGTCCATCCAAAGGAGGTAGGGCTTCGTTTTGATGAGGGGGGCCCGCGGGTAGTCGTACAGCGGCCCGTAGTCCTCGAGAGGGGTCAGGGCTGCCATTTCATCAAACAACTCTGGCCTGGGCGTAAAGACGACAGATTTTAGGATAAAACGGTGTGTGTGCGCCACGTCCCGGATCACGGTGGTGTGCACCAAGTCGATTGCCAAGCAATGATCAGGCAGCGTTTCCTTTCCAAACAGGGAATGCGAGAGCCTCTTCCAGACGCTTCTCCGTCGCTTGGAGATGTGCAAAATGTTAGAGGGAATGGGCAACGCCAACAGGGAGTCTTCCTCTTTCCCTATCCTGTCTCTTGCTCGCCCTTTTCCGTCGCCCAGTCAATGAACGGCTTTTCTTCGGTTTACATGAATCGTAAAGCACCGTGTTCACCTCATTGTCCGTGTGGGGGTTTCTATGTTTCGGTAAATAAAAGTAATACCGTTCAAAACTCTTCGGTTGATCATGAGGCTTCAAGTGTAGTGCCCACTCGCGCTTGTGTGGCACGTTGTGCTTTCGGGGAGTCTCGGCCTCACCTTTTTGGTGGGTGACATGACCTTCTTCTTCATCGTTTTCTACGGCTGGTTCGGGCAGCCGTGGTGCGTCGGTTTGCACGGTCCAGGTGACATTGGCCACTTGCGGTGGGGCGGCCGGATTTGCTCGTGCTACCGGAGGGGGCGGCGGATCGGCTCGCAGGACAGGGGGCGGCACGCTGACTCTGGGGGACAGCACCGCCTCAAACTCGGCCGTCTCCTCAGAGGACTTGAAGACGAGAAAAAGGCTAACACCCCCTGCGAGAGAAATAACCAAGCCCACAGGACCCCACAGGCGGAAGGCCCACCGGGCTGGATTAGTACTGGCCGAGGGGGTAGATTGCGCTAACAAGTTTCTTGCCCCTTCGCCGGTGGAATCCTTTTCGGTGAAGGTCAAACTACCGGAAGCGTCAAAGGCAAGCAAAACAGGAACCGAAAAGCAAAATTGCTCATACCCATCAACGTCTGAGAAAGGAACTTTCCAACGTTGAGCCACCCGTGTGGCCTCTTTTTTGTGTGTTTTCTTGAATGGAAGAGATCCTCCACCTACCCCGCCGGGCCCCTGATCCCAGTGGTACAAGGAACCGCTAGCTTCAGCACCACCAGGCGCCCGCCAAAACGACGCATCGTCGTTGATTTCAAACCTTAATTGCTGATAATTAATCGTTACTTTTCTGCCACAAATCCATCGTCCATCTTTTGGCTGAAACGGGACAAACTTGTCGGTGTCTCCCGTCATTTTCGACGGCTCCCATTGCAGTACCTCGAAGCACATGTTGCTACCAGCGTCTCCTGTGAGGGGAAAGAACTGTACGCGCTTATTGCCCTCCTTCGCGGTGTTCCCTAACGCTTCGTGTGGCCGGACAGAAGACGGGTATTCGGTCATTGGGTTTTTCTTACTGTGTGGAAGCGTAGAAATAGGAGAGAAGGAAACAAAACAAAAAAAAAAAAAGTAAAAAAAAAAAAAGAAGAAATGATCGTTATGGCGTTTTTACAGAAAGTTATCTTTCATGTCCAATGCGGATTACAGTTTAACCATTCATAGAGACCGGTACCCACTACTGCCCATGGGTTTCATCGAGAACAGGAGCGAGCGGTATGGTTTTAAGTAGAGGTGAAACCAGGAAAGGAGCTCCCGTTTTCTCCCGTACGTGGTCCTCGCTAACACCAGCCGCCAGCTCCACCAGGAGGAGGTGGTCTAAATCGGGCGATATTTTCGATTTGACCACGTCAAACACCGCTAGTTCGGTGATGATTCGATGCACCACGCCTTTGGCGGTTAACGGAGCCTGACAGCGCTTGACGATCTTCGGTGTGCCATCCTTGTTGGTGTGGTGGGTGAGTACCACCACGCGACGACTGTTTTGTACGAGTTCCATCCCACCGCCCATTCCGCTGACGTGTTTGCCAGGGACGATCCAATTGGCGAGATCACCGTTTTCGGCCACCTCCATCGCCCCCAACAACGCTAGATCCACGTGACCCCCGCGGGTGATGCCCATCGCATCCACGAAATCAAGAAAGCACGGCCCCACCGCGCGGTTCACCGTGACGGTTTGCTTACTCGCGTTGAGCACGTCGGGGTCTACTTCTTCTTGGTTCAACGGAAAGCGGCCGATCCCCATCAACCCGTTACCTGCCATGACGACGACATCCCTACTCTCCGGGATGTACGACGACGCCAGTGTGGGGGTGCCGACGCCCAGGTTGACCACCATACCGTCCTCCACCTCCAGCGCGGCGCGTCGTGCCATTCGACACTTTGGGCTCTCGTGTTGTTCCGGTGAGACACCACCCGCATCCCGCAACTTGAGGTGTTCAATTTTCGTGAACGGGTGAGGTACACACACGAGGCAGTGGACGTACACACCGGGGAGGTGAATAAAATTAGGGTCCAGTTCCCCACACTCCACCAACTCTTCGACCTGCGCAACGCACAGTTTGGCCGACTTGGCGGCGGCAATGTTAAAATTCCTCGCCGTTGCATGGAAAATAAGGTTTCCGTGTTTATCTCCCTTCCAGGCTTTAATAAGCGCCACATCCGTTTTTAGTGCTGTATCCATGCAACACCACTCTCCATCGATCAATCGGGTTTCGCGGGGTTGAGAAAACTCCGTGACGACGCCCTTGTCAACGGAAGAGTACCGCTGTGGCACGCCACCGTTGACGAGGACCGTTCCAACCCCAGTCGTCGTATAGAACGCCTTCATTCCGGTCCCTCCTGCGGTCAAGCGGTCGACCAGTGTGCCCATGGGACACAATTCAAGGCAAAAACAACCGTCATGGAATGCTTCCGAAAACACTCTATTCTCCGCCACAAATGCCGAAATCACCTTATCCACCATTCCACGCGCAATCAGGGAACCGATACCGCAATCCTCCCCGCTACAGCTCGCTGTCACCAGGGTCAGCCGTTGGGCTTCTCCCTCCGCCGCTATCCTCTCCAACAACTCGAAAGGCACACCGCTAAAACCGAACCCGCCCACCGCTATTGAGCTACCCGAGGTGACTTCCCTCGCCCACTCCTCCAAACCGCATATTTTAACGGCAGCAGACATTCATAAAACAATCAAAAACTACAAAACGGTGGCGGATTTTCAGACGCACTAAAAGAGGGGGGAAAATCAAACAAACAACAAAGAGTTAAGATATGGTAGAGAAGAAAGAAATGAAGCGAGGCACAGAACATCGGAAAACGATAGGATCCGTAAGAACAAGCGCAACCCCAGCCGAACCACTTTAAAAACAAATCACAGACACAACAATACATATATAAGTAGCTGATAAAGGTGAATCCACACAACCTGCTTTTCGATGTACTGATAAAGCAGATCTCAGTGCGTCCTCCGACCTCCGTCGGCTTCACTCGGGTTGGAACTCAAACAAACATGCGCACAAAACAGGGAAACACATCTGTAACATCAAAAATAAAATTCTTTAAAATAATTCAGAAATAATAGTAAAAATAGGGGGTATATTGAAGAATAGAAAAGTGTTGTCCTGGGTCAACACATGCTCGTTACGCGAGGAGCGTGGCGAGAAGGGCGACGACGGCGGCGGCGACAGAGGCGGTGACAGCGACGTTTGACGCTCCGCTGGGTACCTTACGGATTCTCTCGCACATGCCATTGTTCAGAGTGAACGTGGTGGTATCGCAAGCGAGGCAGTAGAGGCTCGTGTCGCACTTAAGGCAGCCGTCGCGGCAATACGAGCACGTGTTGCCGATGAGGACCATTCGGCTTTGGCACTGATCGCACACCTCGTTCGCGGAGCAGTGAATGCATCCCGGGATGGTGCAAGTGGTGGTGCCTCCCGAACCGTTAGAATTCTGAGCGGCGACACTGACGGCGAGAAGGACGAGGCACAAGGCGACGGTAATGGACTTGATGAGAGCGGCCATTGGAGTAAGAGTTAGTTAGTTAGTTTGTCGTTAGAGCTTGAAAACCTATTTGGGAGAGGCGAGGCGAGAGAAGAGGCGATGTGTCCACGGGGATGGGAAGGCAGACCTGCTAGCTACTGTCCTAGCTAAACACCAAGAAACCGAAGGGTAGGCTAATTCAAAGTCATTTTGATAATTTGTCTCTACGGTATCAGTTATAAAAATAGTAGTAATAAAATAAAATTAGGTACTCATTTTCTCGTAACCCCCTCCAGGACGCAACCTGCTTTTCGATACACTGATAAAGCAGATCTCCGTGCGTCCTCCGACTTCCGTCGGCTTCACTCGGGTTGAAATTCAAACAAACATGCGCACAAAACAGTGAAACGCATATTTAACATCAAAAATAAAATTCTTTAAAATAAATCAGAAATGATGACAAAAATAGGGAACAGAATTAAAAATAAAAAAGTGTTGTCCTGGGTCAACACATGCTCGTTACGCGAGGAGCGTGGCGAGAAGGGCGACGACGGCGGCGGCGGCAGAGGCGGTGACGGCGACGTTTGACGCTCCGCTGGGAATGACTATAGTCTTGGTGCAAACGCCACCGGTGGCGACGAAGTCTCCCATGCAGCTCGTGCAGTAGCCACCGTCAGCACATGCAGTGCAGTGGTCCGCACAGCTTCGGCAGAACCTTACACCGTCCTGGAAAATTTCGTAGGAGCCGGTTTGGCATCTGGCACAGACGTTGGTGACGCTGCAGGAGGCACAAAACGCAACGTTACAGTCGACAGCCTGCGCGACCGGGAGTGCGAGCATGGCGAGGCACAGCGTGAGCAATGCGCATTTGATGAGAGCGGCCATTGGGGTAAGAGTTAGTTAGTGAGTTTGTCGTTAGAGCTTGAAAACCTATTTGAGAGAGGCGAGGCGAGAGAAGAGGCGATGTGTCCACGGGGGTGGGAAGATAAACCAGCTGGCTGGCGTGCCTGCTCAACACCAAGAAACCGAAGGGTAGGCTAATTCAAAGTCATTTTGATAATTTGTCTCTACGGAATCAATTATAAAAATAGTAGTAATAAAATAAAATCAGGTACTCATTTTCTCGTAACCCGCTCCAGGACGCAACCTGCTTTTCGATGCACTGATAAAGCAGATCTCAGTGCGTCCTCCGACCTCCGTCGGCTTCACTCGGGTTGGAACTCAAACAAACATGCGCACAAAACAGTGGAACGCACATCTAACATCAAAAATAAAATTCTTTAAAATAATTCAGAAATAATAGTAAAAATAGGGGGTATATTGAAGAATAGAAAAGTGTTGTCCCGGGTCAACACATGCTCGTTACGCGAGGAGCGTGGCGAGAAGGGCGACGACGGCGGCGGCGACAGAGGCGGTGACAGCGACGTTCGACGCTCCGCTGGGTACCTTACGGATTCTCTCGCACATGCCATTGTTCAGAGTGAACGTGGTGGTATCGCAAGCGAGGCAGTAGAGGCTCGTGTCGCACTTAAGGCAGCCGTCGCGGCAATACGAGCACGTGTTGCCGATGAGGACCATTCGGCTTTGGCACTGATCGCACACCTCGTTCGCGGAGCAGTGAATGCATCCCGGGATGGTGCAAGTGGTGGTGCCTCCCGAACCGTTAGAATTCTGAGCGGCGACACTGACGGCGAGAAGGACGAGGCACAAGGCGACGGTAATGGACTTGATGAGAGCGGCCATTGGAGTAAGAGTTAGTTAGTTAGTTTGTCGTTAGAGCTTGAAAACCTATTTGGGAGAGGCGAGGCGAGAGAAGAGGCGATGTGTCCACGGGGATGGGAAGGCAGACCTGCTAGCTACTGTCCTAGCTAAACACCAAGAAACCGAAGGGTAGGCTAATTCAAAGTCTTTTTGACAATTTGTCTCTACGGAATCAATTATAAAAATAGTAGTAATAAAATAAAATCAGGTACTCATTTTCTCGTAACCCCCTCCAGGACGCAACCTGCTTTTCGATGCACTGATAAAGCAGATCTCAGTGCGTCCTCCGACCTCCGTCGGCTTCACTCGGGTTGGAACTCAAACAAACATGCGCACAAAACAGGGAAACACATCTGTAACATCAAAAATAAAACTTCTTTAAAATAATTCAGAAATAATAGTAAAAATAGGGGGTATAAAAAAACTTCGAAGAATAGAAAAGTGTTGTCCCGGGTCAACACATGCTCGTTACGCGAGGAGCGTGGCGAGAAGGGCGACGACGGCGGCGGCGGCAGAGGCGGTGACGGCGATGTTAGACGCTCCGCTGGGAATGACTATAGTCTTGGTGCAAACGCCACCGGTGGCGACGAAGTCTCCCATGCAGCTCGTGCAGTAGCCACCGTCAGCACATGCAGTGCAGTGGTCCGCACAGCTTCGGCAGAACCTTACACCGTCCTGGAAAATTTCGTAGGAGCCGGTTTGGCATCTGGCACAGACGTTGGTGACGCTGCAGGAGGCACAAAACGCAACGTTACAGTCGACAGCCTGCGCGACCGGGAGTGCGAGCATGGCGAGGCACAGCGTGAGCAATGCGCATTTGATGAGAGCGGCCATTGGGGTAAGAGTTAGTTAGTGAGTTTGTCGTTAGAGCTTGAAAACCTATTTGAGAGAGGCGAGGCGAGAGAAGAGGCGATGTGTCCACGGGGGTGGGAAGATAAACCAGCTGGCTGGCGTGCCTGCTCAACACCAAGAAACCGAAGGGTAGGCTAATTCAAAGTCATTTTGATAATTTGTCTCTACGGAATCAATTATAAAAATAGTAGTAATAAAATAAAATCAGGTACTCATTTTCTCGTAACCCGCTCCAGGACGCAACCTGCTTTTCGATGCACTGATAAAGCAGATCTCAGTGCGTCCTCCGACCTCCGTCGGCTTCACTCGGGTTGGAACTCAAACAAACATGCGCACAAAACAGTGGAACGCACATCTAACATCAAAAATAAAATTCTTTAAAATAATTCAGAAATAATAGTAAAAATAGGGGGTATAAAATTGAAGAATAGAAAAGTGTTGTCCCGGGTCAACACATGCTCGTTACGCGAGGAGCGTGGCGAGAAGGGCGACGACGGCGGCGGCGACAGAGGCGGTGACAGCGACGTTCGACGCTCCGCTGGGTACCTTACGGATTCTCTCGCACATGCCATTGTTCAGAGTGAACGTGGTGGTATCGCAAGCGAGGCAGTAGAGGCTCGTGTCGCACTTAAGGCAGCCGTCGCGGCAATACGAGCACGTGTTGCCGATGAGGACCATTCGGCTTTGGCACTGATCGCACACCTCGTTCGCGGAGCAGTGAATGCATCCCGGGATGGTGCAAGTGGTGGTGCCTCCCGAACCGTTAGAATTCTGAGCGGCGACACTGACGGCGAGAAGGACGAGGCACAAGGCGACGGTAATGGACTTGATGAGAGCGGCCATTGGAGTAAGAGTTAGTTAGTTAGTTTGTCGTTAGAGCTTGAAAACCTATTTGGGAGAGGCGAGGCGAGAGAAGAGGCGATGTGTCCACGGGGATGGGAAGGCAGACCTGCTAGCTACTGTCCTAGCTAAACACCAAGAAACCGAAGGGTAGGCTAATTCAAAGTCTTTTTGACAATTTGTCTCTACGGAATCAATTATAAAAATAGTAGTAATAAAATAAAATCAGGTACTCATTTTCTCGTAACCCCCTCCAGGACGCAACCTGCTTTTCGATGCACTGATAAAGCAGATCTCAGTGCGTCCTCCGACCTCCGTCGGCTTCACTCGGGTTGGAACTCAAACAAACATGCGCACAAAACAGGGAAACACATCTGTAACATCAAAAATAAAATTCTTTAAAATAATTCAGAAATAATAGTAAAAATAGGGGGTATATTGAAGAATAGAAAAGTGTTGTCCCGGGTCAACACATGCTCGTTACGCGAGGAGCGTGGCGAGAAGGGCGACGACGGCGGCGGCGGCAGAGGCGGTGACGGCGATGTTAGACGCTCCGCTGGGAATGACTATAGTCTTGGTGCAAACGCCACCGGTGGCGACGAAGTCTCCCATGCAGCTCGTGCAGTAGCCACCGTCAGCACATGCAGTGCAGTGGTCCGCACAGCTTCGGCAGAACCTTACACCGTCCTGGAAAATTTCGTAGGAGCCGGTTTGGCATCTGGCACAGACGTTGGTGACGCTGCAGGAGGCACAAAACGCAACGTTACAGTCGACAGCCTGCGCGACCGGGAGTGCGAGCATGGCGAGGCACAGCGTGAGCAATGCGCATTTGATGAGAGCGGCCATTGGGGTAAGAGTTAGTTAGTGAGTTTGTCGTTAGAGCTTGAAAACCTATTTGAGAGAGGCGAGGCGAGAGAAGAGGCGATGTGTCCACGGGGGTGGGAAGATAAACCAGCTGGCTGGCGTGCCTGCTCAACACCAAGAAACCGAAGGGTAGGCTAATTCAAAGTCATTTTGATAATTTGTCTCTACGGAATCAATTATAAAAATAGTAGTAATAAAATAAAATCAGGTACTCATTTTCTCGTAACCCGCTCCAGGACGCAACCTGCTTTTCGATGCACTGATAAAGCAGATCTCAGTGCGTCCTCCGACCTCCGTCGGCTTCACTCGGGTTGGAACTCAAACAAACATGCGCACAAAACAGTGGAACGCACATCTAACATCAAAAATAAAATTCTTTAAAATAATTCAGAAATAATAGTAAAAATAGGGGGTATATTGAAGAATAGAAAAGTGTTGTCCCGGGTCAACACATGCTCGTTACGCGAGGAGCGTGGCGAGAAGGGCGACGACGGCGGCGGCGACAGAGGCGGTGACAGCGACGTTCGACGCTCCGCTGGGTACCTTACGGATTCTCTTGCGCACATGCCATTGTTCAGAGTGAACGTGGTGGTATCGCAAGCGAGGCAGTAGAGGCTCGTGTCGCACTTAAGGCAGCCGTCGCGGCACATACGAGCACGTGTTGCCGATGAGGACCATTCGGCTTTGGCACTGATCGCTACACCTCCTGGAAATTTCGCGGAGCAGTTTGAATGCATCCCGGCACAGATTGGTGCAAGCTGGTGGTGCCTCAAACCGAACCGTTAGAATTCTGAGCCTGCGCGACACTGACGGCGAGAAGGACGAGGCACAAGGCGACGGTAATGGCACTTGATGAGAGCGGCCATTGGAGTAAGAGTTAGTTAGTTAGTTTGTCGTTAGAGCTTGAAAACCTATTTGGGAGAGGCGAGGCGAGAGAAGAGGCGATGTGTCCACGGGGATGGGAAGGCAGACCTGCTAGCTACTGTGCCTAGCTAAACACCAAGAAACCGAAGGGTAGGCTAATTCAAAGTCTTTTTGACAATTTGTCTCTACGGAATCAATTATAAAAATAGTAGTAATAAAATAAAATCAGGTACTCATTTTCTCGTAACCCCCTCCAGGACGCAACCTGCTTTTCGATGCACTGATAAAGCAGATCTCAGTACGTCCTCCGACCTCCGTCGGCTTCACTCGGGTTGGAACTCAAACAAACATGCGCACAAAACAGTGAAACGCATCTGTAACATCAAAAATAAAATTCTTTAAAATAATTCAGAAATAATAGTAAAAATAGGGGGTATATTGAAGAATAGAAAAGTGTTGTCCCGGGTCAACACATGCTCGTTACGCGAGGAGCGTGGCGAGAAGGGCGACGACGGCGGCGGCGACAGAGGCGGTGACAGCGACGTTCGACGCTCCGCTGGGTACCTTACGGATTCTCTCGCACATGCCATTGTTCAGAGTGAACGTGGTGGTATCGCAAGCGAGGCAGTAGAGGCTCGTGTCGCACTTAAGGCAGCCGTCGCGGCAATACGAGCACGTGTTGCCGATGAGGACCATTCGGCTTTGGCACTGATCGCACACCTCGTTCGCGGAGCAGTGAATGCATCCCGGGATGGTGCAAGTGGTGGTGCCTCCCGAACCGTTAGAATTCTGAGCGGCGACACTGACGGCGAGAAGGACGAGGCACAAGGCGACGGTAATGGACTTGATGAGAGCGGCCATTGGAGTAAGAGTTAGTTAGTTAGTTTGTCGTTAGAGCTTGAAAACCTATTTGGGAGAGGCGAGGCGAGAGAAGAGGCGATGTGTCCACGGGGATGGGAAGGCAGACCTGCTAGCTACTGTGCCTAGCTAAACACCAAGAAACCGAAGGGTAGGCTAATTCAAAGTCTTTTTGACAATTTGTCTCTACGGAATCAATTATAAAAATAGTAGTAATAAAATAAAATCAGGTACTCATTTTCTCGTAACCCCCTCCAGGACGCAACCTGCTTTTCGATGCACTGATAAAGCAGATCTCAGTGCGTCCTCCGACCTCCGTCGGCTTCACTCGGGTTGGAACTCAAACAAACATGCGCACAAAACAGGGAAACACATCTGTAACATCAAAAATAAAATTCTTTAAAATAATTCAGAAATAATAGTAAAAATAGGGGGTATATTGAAGAATAGAAAAGTGTTGTCCCGGGTCAACACATGCTCGTTACGCGAGGAGCGTGGCGAGAAGGGCGACGACGGCGGCGGCGACAGAGGCGGTGACAGCGACGTTCGACGCTCCGCTGGGTACCTTACGGATTCTCTGCGCACATGCCATTGTTCAGAGTGAACGTGGTGGTATCGCAAGCGAGGCAGTAGAGGCTCGTGTCGCACTTAAGGCAGCCGTCGCGGCACATACGAGCACGTGTTGCCGATGAGGACCATTCGGCTTTGGCACTGATCGCTACACCGTCCTGAAAATTTCGCGGAGCAGTTTGAATGCATCTGGCCGGGATTGGTGCAAGTGGTGGTGCCTCAACCGAACCGTTAGAATTCTGAGCCTGGCGACACTGACGGCGAGAAGGACGAGGCACAAGGCGACGGTAATGGCACTTGATGAGAGCGGCCATTGGAGTAAGAGTTAGTTAGTTAGTTTGTCGTTAGAGCTTGAAAACCTATTTGAGAGAGGCGAGGCGAGAGAAGAGGCGATGTGTCCACGGGGATGGGAAGGCAGACCTGCTAGCTACTGTGCCTAGCTAAACACCAAGAAACCGAAGGGTAGGCTAATTCAAAGTCATTTTGATAATTTGTCTCTACGGTATCAGTTATAAAAATAGTAGTAATAAAATAAAATTAGGTACTCATTTTCTCGTAACCCCCTCCAGGACGCAACCTGCTTTTCGATGCACTGATAAAGCAGATCTCCGTGCGTCCTCCGACCTCCGTCGGCTTCACTCGGGTTGGAACTCAAACAAACATGCGCACAAAACAGTGGAACGCACATCTAACATCAAAAATAAAATTCTTTAAAATAATTCAGAAATAATAGTAAAAATAGGGGGTATATTGAAGAATAGAAAAGTGTTGTCCTGGGTCAACACATGCTCGTTACGCGAGGAGCGTGGCGAGAAGGGCGACGACGGCGGCGGCGACAGAGGCGGTGACAGCGACGTTTGACGCTCCGCTGGGTACCTTACGGATTCTCTCGCACATGCCATTGTTCAGAGTGAACGTGGTGGTATCGCAAGCGAGGCAGTAGAGGCTCGTGTCGCACTTAAGGCAGCCGTCGCGGCAATACGAGCACGTGTTGCCGATGAGGACCATTCGGCTTTGGCACTGATCGCACACCTCGTTCGCGGAGCAGTGAATGCATCCCGGGATGGTGCAAGTGGTGGTGCCTCCCGAACCGTTAGAATTCTGAGCGGCGACACTGACGGCGAGAAGGACGAGGCACAAGGCGACGGTAATGGACTTGATGAGAGCGGCCATTGGAGTAAGAGTTAGTTAGTGAGTTTGTCGTTAGAGCTTGAAAACCTATTTGAGAGAGGCGAGGCGAGAGAAGAGGCGATGTGTCCACGGGGATGGGAAGATAAACCAGCTGGCTGGCGTGCCTGCTCAACACCAAGAAACCGAAGGGTAGGCTAATTCAAAGTCTTTTTGACAATTTGTCTCTACGGAATCAATTATAAAAATAGTAGTAATAAAATAAAATCAGGTACTCATTTTCTCGTAACCCGCTCCAGGACGAAACCTGCTTTTCGATGCACTGATAAAGCAGATCTCAGTGCGTCCTCCGACCTCCGTCGGCTTCACTCGGGTTGAAACTCAAACAAACATGCGCACAAAACAGTGAAACGCATCTGTAACATCAAAAATAAAATTCTTTAAAATAAATCAGAAAAGATGACAAAAATAGGGAACAGAATTAAAAATAAAAAAGTGTTGTCCTGGGTCAACACATGCTCGTTACGCGAGGAGCGTGGCGAGAAGGGCGACGACGGCGGCGGCGGCAGAGGCGGTGACGGCGATGTTAGACGCTCCGCTGGGAATGACTATAGTCTTGGTGCAAACGCCACCGGTGGCGACGAAGTCTCCCGTGCAGCTCGTGCAGTAGCCACCGTCAGCACATGCAGTGCAGTGGTCCGCACAGCTTCGGCAGAACCTTACACCGTCCTGGAAAATTTCGTAGGAGCCGCTTTGGCATCTGGCACAGACGTTGGTGACGCTGCAGGAGGCACAAAACGCAACGTTACAGTCGACAGCCTGCGCGACCGGGAGTGCGAGCATGGCGAGGCACAGCGTGAGCAATGCGCATTTGATGAGAGCGGCCATTGGGGTAAGAGTTAGTTAGTGAGTTTGTCGTTAGAGCTTGAAAACCTATTTGAGAGAGGCGAGGCGAGAGAAGAGGCGATGTGTCCACGGGGATGGGAAGATAAACCAGCTGGCTGGCGTGCCTGCTCAACACCAAAAAACCGAAGGGTAGGCTAATTCAAAGTCATTTTGATAATTTGCCCCTACGGAATAAGTTATAAAAGTAGTAGTAATAAAATAAAATCAGGTACTCATTTTCTCGTAACCCGCTCCAGGACGCAACCTGCTTTTCGATACACTGATAAAGCAGATCTCCGTGCGTCCTCCGACCTCCGTCGGCTTCACTCGGGTTGAAACTCAAACAAACATGCGCACAAAACAGTGAAACGCATATTTAACATCAAAACACAAAACTTACATTAAATAAAAAAAAGAGAAATAATGGGAAAAATAGGGGTCACAATAAAACAAACTTACCACAAGAAATACATACATGTAGTAGTCCTTCCAAAGTTGACGCGTGCTCGTTACGCGAGGAGCGTGGCGAGAAGGGCGACGACGGCGGCGGCGGCAGAGGCGGTGACGGCGACGTTCGACGCTCCGCTGGGTACCTTACGGATTCTCTCGCACATGCCATTGTTCAGAGTGAACGTGGTGGTGTCGCAAGCGAGGCAGTAGAGGCTCGTGTCGCACTTGAGGCAGCCGTCGCGGCAAAACGAGCACGTGTTGCCGATGAGGACCATTCGGCTTTGGCACTGATCGCACACCTCGTTCGCGGAGCAGTGAATGCATCCCGGGATGGTGCAAGTGGTGGTGCCTCCCGAACCGTTAGAATTCTGAGCGGCGACACTGACGGCGAGAAGGACGAGGCACAAGGCGACGGTAATGGACTTGATGAGAGCGGCCATTGGAGTAAGAGTTAGTTAGTGAGTTTGTCGTTAGAGCTTGAAAACCTATTTGGGAGAGGCGAGGCGAGAGAAGAGGCGATGTGTCCACGGGGACGGGAAGATAAACCAGCTAGCTACTGTCCTTGCTCAACACCAAGAAACCGAAGGGTAGGCTAATTCAAAGTCTTTTTGATAATTTGTCTCTGCGAAATCAATTATAAAAATAGTAGTAATAAAATAAAATCAGGTACTCATTTTCTCGTAACCCGCTCCAGGACGCAACCTGCTTTTCGATATACTGATAAAGCAGATCTCCGTGCGTCCTCCGACCTCCGTCGGCTTCACTCGGGTTGAAATTCAAACAAACATGCGCACAAAACAGTGAAACGCATCTGTAACATCAAAAATAAAATTCTTTAAAATAAATCAGAAATGATGACAAAAATAGGGAACAGAATTAAAAATAAAAAAGTGTTGTCCTGGGTCAACACATGCTCGTTACGCGAGGAGCGTGGCGAGAAGGGCGACGACGGCGGCGGCGGCAGAGGCGGTGACGGCGATGTTAGACGCTCCGCTGGGAATGACTATAGTCTTGGTGCAAACGCCACCGGTGGCGACGAAGTCTCCCGTGCAGCTCGTGCAGTAGCCACCGTCAGCACATGCGGTGCAGTGGTCCGCACAGCTTCGGCAGAACCTTACACCGTCCTGGAAAATTTCGTAGGCGCCGCTTTGGCATCTGGCACAGACGTTGGTGACGCTGCAGGAGGCACAAAACGCAACGTTACAGTCGACAGCCTGCGCGACCGGGAGTGCGAGCATGGCGAGGCACAGCGTGAGCAATGCGCATTTGATGAGAGCGGCCATTGGAGTAAGAGTTAGTTAGTTAGTGAGTTTGTCGTTAGAGCTTGAAAACCTATTTGGGAGAGGCGAGGCGAGAGAAGAGGCGATGTGTCCACGGGGATGGGAAGATAAACCAGCTGGCTGGCGTGCCTGCTCAACACCAAAAAACCGAAGGGTAGGCTAATTCAAAGTCATTTTGATAATTTGTCTCTACGGAATCAATTATAAAAATAGTAGTAATAAAATAAAATCAGGTACTCATTTTCTCGTAACCCGCTCCAGGACGCAACCTGCTTTTCGATGCACTGATAAAGCAGATCTCAGTGCGTCCTCCGACCTCCGTCGGCTTCACTCGGGTTGGAACTCAAACAAACATGCGCACAAAACAGTGAAACGCACATCTAACATCAAAAATAAAATTCTTTAAAATAATTCAGAAATAATAGTAAAAATAGGGGGTATATTGAAGAATAGAAAAGTGTTGTCCTGGGTCAACACATGCTCGTTACGCGAGGAGCGTGGCGAGAAGGGCGACGACGGCGGCGGCGGCAGAGGCGGTGACGGCGACGTTTGACGCTCCGCTGGGAATGACTATAGTCTTGGTGCAAACGCCACCGGTGGCGACGAAGTCTCCCATGCAGCTCGTGCAGTAGCCACCGTCAGCACATGCAGTGCAGTGGTCCGCACAGCTTCGGCAGAACCTTACACCGTCCTGGAAAATTTCGTAGGAGCCGGTTTGGCATCTGGCACAGACGTTGGTGACGCTGCAGGAGGCACAAAACGCAACGTTACAGTCGACAGCCTGCGCGACCGGGAGTGCGAGCATGGCGAGGCACAGCGTGAGCAATGCGCATTTGATGAGAGCGGCCATTGGGGTAAGAGTTAGTTAGTTAGTTTGTCGTTAGAGCTTGAAAACCTATTTGAGAGAGGCGAGGCGAGAGAAGAGGCGATGTGTCCACGGGGATGGGAAGATAAACCAGCTGGCTGGCGTGCCTGCTCAACACCAAGAAACCGAAGGGTAGGCTAATTCAAAGTCTTTTTGACAATTTGTCTCTACGGAATCAATTATAAAAATAGTAGTAATAAAATAAAATCAGGTACTCATTTTCTCGTAACCCCCTCCAGGACGCAACCTGCTTTTCGATACACTGATAAAGCAGATCTCCGTGCGTCCTCCGACTTCCGTCGGCTTCACTCGGGTTGAAATTCAAACAAACATGCGCACAAAACAGTGAAACGCATATTTAACATCAAAAATAAAATTCTTTAAAATAAATCAGAAATGATGACAAAAATAGGGAACAGAATTAAAAATAAAAAAGTGTTGTCCTGGGTCAACACATGCTCGTTACGCGAGGAGCGTGGCGAGAAGGGCGACGACGGCGGCGGCGGCAGAGGCGGTGACGGCGACGTTTGACGCTCCGCTGGGAACTGACTATAGTCTTGGTGCAAACGCCATTTCCGGTGGCGACGAAGTCTCCCATGCAGCTCGTGCAGTAGCCAGCCGTCAGCACATGCAGTGCAGTGGTCCGCACAGCTTCGGCAGAACCTTACACCGTCCTGGAAAATTTCGTAGGAGCCGGTTTGGCATCTGGCACAGACGTTGGTCACGCTGCAGGAGGCACAAAACGCAACGTTACAGTCGACAGCCTGCGCGACCGGGAGTGCGAGCATGGCGAGGCACAGCGTGAGCAATGCGCATTTGATGAGAGCGGCCATTGGGGTAAGAGTTAGTTAGTTAGTGAGTTTGTCGTTAGAGCTTGAAAACCTATTTGAGAGAGGCGAGGCGAGAGAAGAGGCGATGTGTCCACGGGGATGGGAAGATAAACCAGCTGGCTGGCGTGCCTGCTCAACACCAAGAAACCGAAGGGTAGGCTAATTCAAAGTCTTTTTGACAATTTGTCTCTACGGAATCAATTATAAAAATAGTAGTAATAAAATAAAATTAGGTACTCATTTTCTCGTAACCCCCTCCAGGACGCAACCTGCTTTTCGATACACTGATAAAGCAGATCTCAGTACGTCCTCCGACCTCCGTCGGCTTCACTCGGGTTGGAACTCAAACAAACATGCGCACAAAACAGGGAAACACATCTGTAACATCAAAACATAAAACTTCTTTAAAATAATTCAGAAATAATAGTAAAAATAGGGGGTCACAATAAAACAAACTTACCAGAAGAATAGAAAAGTAGTTGTCCCCAGGGTCAACACATGCTCGTTACGCGAGGAGCGTGGCGAGAAGGGCGACGACGGCGGCGGCGACAGAGGCGGTGACAGCGACGTTCGACGCTCCGCTGGGTACCTTACGGATTCTCTCGCACATGCCATTGTTCAGAGTGAACGTGGTGGTATCGCAAGCGAGGCAGTAGAGGCTCGTGTCGCACTTAAGGCAGCCGTCGCGGCAATACGAGCACGTGTTGCCGATGAGGACCATTCGGCTTTGGCACTGATCGCACACCTCGTTCGCGGAGCAGTGAATGCATCCCGGGATGGTGCAAGTGGTGGTGCCTCCCGAACCGTTAGAATTCTGAGCGGCGACACTGACGGCGAGAAGGACGAGGCACAAGGCGACGGTAATGGACTTGATGAGAGCGGCCATTGGAGTAAGAGTAAGTTAGTGAGTTTGTCGTTAGAGCTTGAAAACCTATTTGGGAGAGGCGAGGCGAGAGAAGAGGCGATGTGTCCACGGGGATGGGAAGGCAGACCTGCTAGCTACTGTCCTTGCTCAACACCAAAAAACCGAAGGGTAGGCTAATTCAAAGTCTTTTTGATAATTTGTCTCTACGGAATCAATTATAAAAATAGTAGTGATAAAATAAAATTAGGTACTCATTTTCTCGTAACCCGCTCCAGGACGCAACCTGCTTTTCGATGCACTGATAAAGCAGATCTCAGTGCGTCCTCCGACCTCCGTCGGCTTCACTCGGGTTGGAACTCAAACAAACATGCGCACAAAACAGTGAAACGCATCTGTAACATCAAAAATAAAATTCTTTAAATTAAATCAGAAATGATGACAAAAATAGGGAACAGAATTAAAAATAAAAAAGTGTTGTCCCGGGTCAACACATGCTCGTTACGCGAGGAGCGTGGCGAGAAGGGCGACGACGGCGGCGGCGACAGAGGCGGTGACGGCGACGTTCGACGCTCCGCTGGGTACCTTGCGGATTCTCTCGCACATGCCATTGTTCAGAGTGAACGTGGTGGTGTCGCAAGCGAGGCAGTAGAGGCTCGTGTCGCACTTGAGGCAGCCGTCGCGGCAAAACGAGCACGTGTTGCCGATGAGGACCATTCGGCTTTGGCACTGATCGCACACCTCGTTCGCGGAGCAGTGAATGCATCCCGGGATGGTGCAAGTGGTGGTGCCTCCCGAACCGTTAGAATTCTGAGCGGCGACACTGACGGCGAGAAGGACGAGGCACAAGGCGACGGTAATGGACTTGATGAGAGCGGCCATTGGGGTGGAGTATGCTTGAAAAGACGAAAAGTAGAACTGCGACGTTTAGTGTAGGGTTATAAGTTTGTGATAGGGAAAGGTAAGAGGGGAGTTTATGGAAGGTTTCGAGTGGTTTTTGGGCACTAGGAAATATACAAATATATATATAAAAAAACAGTAAAAGTTTTTTTTTTTTTTTTTGCAAGCGTTGGTGAATCTAAGGAATATAGTACAGTGTTGTTTACAATGATTTCTTCTTTTTTATTTTGTTGTTGTTGTACATAGAAGTAGTGCTTTTTTGGATGATGTGTCGCTCATACGGAAATAGGAGTCTTTGGTTTCGGAGGGACGGAGGAAAGTGAAGGGTAGGGGCCGAATAGTTGCGGCACATTGACTCTCTTGCAAGGCTTCCATTGCGGTTTTTGCGGAGCACTCTCGGATAAGAGAATGTGAAGCGACTCCAGGTAGGCCGCCAGCACTTGTTCCCGCTCGTACACCAACTTGCCAGCACACGGCCGATTGGCGTTTTTTTCATCCGCCTTACTCTGAGAAATAATCGACGCCATTGAGTTATGCAAAGCTTGTCGGGCGCAGAGAAAACCATTGGGGACGTTAAGCCGAACAGTGGACTGCTTACAAAGAATGCAGTACGCTTTTTTCTTACGGGCGTTGGCGCGGACTTTTTTCTTCGCGATATTACCGCATTTTTTGCAAATCATGTATTCTGCGGTAACCGTACTGCGGCACAATTTTTTCATGGCCGTGTGACCGATAAGGATAGAGTCTATTCCTGTGAAGGTGTGGCGACCCGGAAAAGGAGAGCAGCCGGGCACAAAGAAGATAATTTTGCCTTTCCACTTTCCTTCCACAATGAACCAGCGGAAGTTGTCTATACAGCACGCCACGGAAGAGCCAAAATACTCTGCCCCCTCTCCTCCGTCGCCCTCGCCGTTGATGTAAATACTGATGTGGAGTCGCGAGGTGTTCGCGTCAAATGTAATCTCAAGGTACGGCTGGACGGCGGCGAGTCGACTGGCGCGTCGGCTGGCGTTGCTGGCGTCGTCGTTGTTATCCTCTTCCAAAAATGTGTTGTCATCGCCCCTCCAGCACTGGGTAAGCTTCGTGCCGGATGGCGTCAAATCCTCCTCTGATAGTCCGAATTCTTTCAGTAAGAGAGTCGAAAAAAACACCTTTCGTCGCTGTTCCATCTTGTGTTTGGCTATTAAAGCGTCAATCTTATCGTTACAAGGGAGGACGTACTGCCCACAGAGGTCCTCCGGTGTCATGAGTGTACTACCGTTGCTGATCGGACGCCACACCGTGCGCAGGTAGGAAGGGCCTCGTTCGTAGAAGTGATGGAGTTGCCACTTGCACCACAGCTGATGCTCCCTGTGCAGTCGTAGAGAGTGTAGCCCATTTCTAAAGTGCATGGTCACGCTGTCGTTCTGCGAGAGGTGGACGCCCGGGGACTCTTCCAGGTGCGAAGGGGACCGTGCGACAGAGTTTCTCGGTGTACTGGAGAGGGACATCTCACACGACCGCAGCGCCGCCCCAATCACGCTGGGGTCGGTCAGCCGATCCATGTGGTGCCTCGATTGTGTACAGCAGTGACGGTAGGCGGAGGCGAACCGACTCGGGTTCGACATGAATCCAATGACCGTCCGCAGGGTGCTACTATCCGGTTCCGTGGGTATGCCACCACCGGAGGCCCACCTGAGAAGTTGTATGTTGTCCTGGGTGCCGTGATCGTTTCCATACAGTCTATACACCACATCAAAGTTGGAGTAGGGTTCGCCAGGCGGGATGGCGCTCGGTTCACTTTCAACCTGCGACACACTAACGTTGGCCTCATTATTTGGAATCGCACTGACGGTGCTGTTCTCTGTTTCCTCCTGGGACGTGTTCAACGGATCGGGGGTGGAAAAGAATCGATTCGCTGACGTGGAGACCCGTCGGGGGTGAGGGTGGCCGCTGGCGGTGGAGGACGCCGACGCCGCCTCGAACTCAGACGGCGGTGCGGAGGAGGGTCGCTGGGGGACCGGCACCGCGGAGGGGCGCCGCTTCGCCCCAAGTCCTCCGGAGGGCGGACTGGGTACCACACTAGAGCAGACGGAGTTCTTCTTTATCACGCGCCCATTGCGAAGGGTGGCGGCCTTCCCAGATCTGGTGCCGTAGGACGTTTTTGGTCGGTTCGCTGTCCGACGCGGATTGTCCCCAAAACCGAACATTTCACGATGTGCGTTGTTAACGTCACTGAATGACATGATCCGTTTTCTTTTCTTGTTTTTTAATTTTTATTGACAGAGCAAAAAAAGGGAATAGAAAAATATTTCAATAATAGCAAACACACACCAACACATGAATCCGCCATAACAGCAGTAAACAAAAACAACAACAAACGAATTAGAAGAATAATTTTAAAAAATATGAAAACTCTATCGGTTATACATTACCATCTATTTTTTTTACAATCTTTTTTTATTATTATTGTTGAATCTTTTATTGAATTGCCTTCGTCGCTTTTTTTTTTTTTTTACAATAGAATCTAATCAAAAGGAGTGTAGGGAACACAAAATCCACTCTAGCAATTGCCAGTCAGTCGAAAGTACACTCTATTCGGGTCTCCGGTGCCACCGGCGGTGGTGGCAAGTGTGGCCACCTGACCCCGTTCCGGGTTGTAGGGGGCGCTTTGCGGAGAGAAGGTAGATCCAGTCAACAGAGAGATGAGCTCCTTCACCGACGGGGCGGTACACCGGTTGTGCAAGTTGAACAGTTCCCGCTTCAACCCCGTATCGTCTAGCTGGCCGACCGCACGACCGCGGTAGAGGCGTATCAATTCTAACAAATCCTTCGGGCTGGCAGACCCCGGGAGACGGAGGAGGAGCTCACCCGTCTTCGCCCCGTGTACGCCACTAATGTACTTGCGCAGGACTAGGAGGTGCGGAACGGTGGCGTCGAACCCAATAAAGCCACCCTGCACCGCCCTCTCCGGGTCCCTATCCAGCAGGACGGTGGAACTGCAGCCCGCGTCGGGGTCGAGGGCGAGTCCATTCTCCTGGAGCGCCAGACCCCACACGTTGGAGCTGCACATGGAGGGGATATCTAATTTTTGCTGAAATACCACTTTACCCATCGAATCCAACAGACTCACCTCCACGCGGTGCGGTCGGTCACCGCTCACCTTGGCGGCAAAATCGGACCGTCCGGTGTCGCCGCCGGTACCGTCCACGTTGCACACAATGCGCAGGTGCGACGGGCATGTGAGACGCGCAATACAGTCCGGCCCCGACTGCTGCAAGGATACATCCATGTAGGGCTGTGAGGTGACGGAGGTCGGCGCGGTGTATCCATCGCTCTGCTGGGACGGCATCGTCTCCCGCTGTTGCATGGACGGGTAAGAGGACGGCGTGTACTGGCTGTAGGGGTTCGCGCTCTGGAATCCGGCAGGGGAGGAGGTAGTACCCGAGTTCGTTCGGTCACCCCCGCCAGTGCCCATGACAGACACCGTCGTGTCCCCTTTGACGGCGTTGGTGACGGGGTCTCGCGCGACGAGACGGACAAAGTGCGGTTGATCGTCGGTGAACTGTCCATTCGCCGGGACCCGACCCCGCTGAGAAATCGAAACAGGTGCCTGGTTGTCGATCGTCGCAGACAGTTGGTAGTGGGCGTGCGTCGTGTACACGTTGGCGAGGTGACCGTTGCAGCAGGTGAAGAAGAACTGTTCCTTTTCCGGTGCAGAAGAAAGATTAGACCTCCGCAGCGTGTTCACCAGCAGTGGCAGCACGCGCTGACCGGTGTAAGAGTAGGGAGAAGCGTCCACGGAGTGAAAGTCGTCGGCCGCCCGTTGCGGGTCCAGACCACTCCGCTGCAGACCCTCCAGCAGCCGTGCCATCAGCTTGGCGTCCATATCGGACGGCCCGGAGACGGAAGTATTGGGGGTGGTCATGGAGGCACCGGTACCAGAGGTCGACAGGAGCACCCGACACGCGGCGACGGGCCGACCGTTCTTGGCGTGCACTGCGGTGAGGGTGGCCTGCGTGTTGCTAGGGACACTGACTTGACTGTTGGTGGGGATAAGACACGGCTGCTGCGTGCCGATGGTGGCGCTAATGTTGTAGCCGGCACACTGGATCCCAGAGAGCGTGGTGGGGTTGGCGGTGAAGGTAATGGTGGGGGGCTGCTTGAACAGGACGTCATTAATAAAGGCCACCACCTGCGACGCGTTGCTGTTGGGCGTGCGGACCTGCTGCATGTTCCGACGGGCCTCATCCATGTTGGGGGCGTTGACGGCCGCCGCGAGGTGCGCTATCCACTGCTCCTCAGGCTTGGCTTGCGACATGACCGTCGACGAGCCTGGAGCCGTCGTCGCGCCGCTGTACATGCTCGCCCCGGGCTTGGCCCCAACATCGAGTGAAACACTCGACGCTGAGCCGTCCATGTGGATTTGTTCCGCCGTGACGCGTTGGGTAGAGGCGCGTGTCAGACGTGCTCCGACTGTACCATTCGTCTTGGTACTGCCCACCGTGAACGTACACCGGTCTGGGCCGGTGACCGTCATTCCATTGGCATCCTCTGTCAGACGAAGCGTGATGGCGGGGGCCTGCGTGGCGGGCACGTAGGACGTTTGCTTCAAGATGGTTTTATTGCCGGCGTCCGTGATGGTAATCATGACCCGTTGCGCGTAACGGTTGGACAACTGCAGGGTGGCGGTGTTAAAACCCGACACGTTGGTCCCGTTGTCCGCCTTCAGCTGCACGTAGAATCCTTTGCACGTCACCACATAGGCAGGCATGCTCCCGATAGAGGTGGTGGTGACACGCGTCTCCAACTCTGGTATGGCGGGAGTGGCTGTAGCGGCTGCGGCCGGGGTGGCAGCCGGTGTACCAGGAACCGCAGCGGCGACGGGAGCAGCAGGGGTGGCGGCGGCGGTGGCGTCCGGTACGGCTGCTGGGGTGGCGGGCGCTTGGACTGGCGCCGCTGGCAGCTGCAACCGGTAAGGACCGACGTTCGCTGGAATCGCCACCGCCTGATTCTCATTGAGGGGGATCATCTGTCCTGTCCCGGAGCACTGCAGCACGGCGCGCTCCCCAGCTCCACGAACCGTCTCTACAATAAAGTTCGGTGCGACCGACTCCGGCCCTGACAGGAGCGCTTGATTCGGGGTGAAGGGAAGGGAGGCACGGCGGAAGGAGGCGGCCTGCTGATCGTGAAAGGAGGGTTGGCTGGGGAGGCGGTCGGGGACGTCGACCACCAGCACACAGTCCTTCGCCTGCAACGGAATATGAAACCAACCGTCCCGCGGATACACGTGACGGCCGTCCACTAGCAGGTACACCTCTGCCTGGGTGTCGAGCGGTGCCCGCAGCTTAAAGTAACTCTTCCCCTCACTGCCGTTAAACGACATTTTACAAAAGTGTTTGATGTGGTCATTTTTGAGAATCGCGGTGAGGTTGTACTCTCGACCATCTCCTGGGACAGCTAGCGCTGTCTTTCCACCAGACAGCGCCACCGGACGCGGCACACCTCCGTCGATGCCCACCTCGCAGGCAAGATCAAACCCCTTCGGTGCCAACATCTCCTCGACCACTAGGTTCGACCCCGAAATACGGAGTGCAAGGGACGTGGCGGGATCTTTGGTGACCCCACTGTGGCCGTGGTTGATTTCTTTATCGAGCTTAAAGGAGCCACGGAATGGGTAGGCGCCGTCATTCATTTTGCTACCCACTGGATAGTTCTTCGTCCTCGCCTTCGTCGACATAAGTTTGTTTTTTTTTTTTTCTTTCGTTGTTGTTGTTGGCTTTCTATCGGTTAAAAGTAAATGACGTCTGTTGACTCCAATTCTTGTGTGTTTTAAATTGGAAAATTGCTTCTATAATGGGGGGAAAAATGTAACAAAAATAAATCTATAAGTTACTATGAAAAATAGAACGAGAGCGAGAGCGAGAGAGTACTTCTATCAATCACGAAGCGAACGTTTCGAGGCTGTTTTGTTAACGCAAACGATGATCTTTAAACTGTTGTTCGTTTTTATCATTAATCGTGTTAAAAAACGCTTAATGGCCCTTCTGTTCTTGAATGGCCTTCACACGCGACCGAACCTGCTCCACAATCTTTGCCATATCCTCAATCGTGTTATTCTCACAGACGAGGATGATATCCTCCTTGTAGGCCCCACGTGCCTCTTCCTCACAAATCAGCTCAATCTCGGCATCCAAGTTTTCCGTTCTCTTTTTCTCATTGTAGTTTCGCCCCGTCAGTCGGTCGAACAGCTGCTCCGTGGAGGCGTGCAGGACGATCACCAGGTGGAACCAACGCTCCGGAAAGAGGTCACTGGAGTGGTAGTCCACTAGATGATTGCCACCGCCGACCATGATGGGCTCCATATAGTCCAACAGCCTATCCTCGTCCTCCTCCTCAATGACGTGGGTGTCGAACTCGGTGTCGTAGGTGGTGAAAAACTTGTTCTCCTTCACCAGCTTTCCCACCTCGACGTGTTTGAACGGCAGGCCGTCGGAAGAGAGTTCTTCCGCTAGGGTGGAGCACAGGGAAGTCTTACCGGTACCAGGGGTACCCGTGACGAGAATATTAATACCTTTCGGTTGTTCCATCTATAGTGGAATGGGTGAAAAAACCTTTTTTTAGCTTTTAGACGACGGGGAAGAAGTGAAAGCAGTCATTGGCCAAGAAGATGGAAGTCAAGGGCAAAAAGAGAATGTTCAACACATTGAGATAGAAATAGCACATCATTGCTTAAGCGGTTAGTCGTAGAGTAGCACGAGGTAGTAACGCCTCACCATAAGAAGAACTTTATTATTTGAGCTTGGAAGCGTACCACTTGTCCCGCAGCTGCGCCTGTTCCCTGCGCTTCTGGTCCTGCCTATACTTTTGAAACTCCATCTCGACCGACGCGTCATTTCTACTTTCCTCCTCCATCGGCGCCCCACGGTGCTGCTCCCACATGGACAGCGAAAGATTCTTCAACTTGTTCATTTTTTTATGGCCTAAGCGGTGCTGGAGGGAGCGGTTGTGCGCCGCGAGGTTGGTGACTAGAACACTTTGATGACAGACGGTACACCAGCGTTCGTCGCGGGGTAGCAACTCGGCCGCTAGCTGCGAAGGCCGAAGTTGTCGGCCAATGTACTTTTTCGTGTTCATCCTAGAATAACTAGAAAAAGGGAGCAGAAAGTATGATGCATCGGTTATAGAAATAATAAAGCCGAAACAAAAAACAACAACAGCAGCAACAAAAAGAGTAAAAAAATAGAATAGAAAAGGTGTTTACAACAGGGAATTAAGGATAGGAAAATATGTTTCGTTTATATTTTTTCTTTTCTTTTCCTCTTCTCTCAGACTCACGCCCGACGAGAAAAGGGAACAAAGAAACCACATGGGTCAGCGAACGCATCAATTTTTTTTTTTTTTCACTATAAGTTTCCTTTCGGAAACAGTTTCGGCTCTGTGCATCTCACGAAATCCTCCTTGCTCACGGCATACTTCCCACCCGCCGCGTTTGAACAGAGTGTGATGTTGATGTACTCCTGAATAGAATCGTACACCTCCTCCGAGGAGGCACACTTTTTGGTTTCCTCTTTTCCGTCGCGTGTGTTGGTGCAGGTGACGCTCTGGTTGGTGATGGCATCGTAGCCACTCATCACGAAGGACGGAAACGGATGGCCTGCTTGCTCGAAATGACCCTTGACGGATTCAAACACCAAATTACGAGTGAAAACGGACTCATTTTGAATGAGAAAGTTCATCATGTAGAAATCTCTCACATACTGGGGTTGAAGGTCAAAGTGATAGAGGGGTTTCCAGTAATACTCCCCTTCTTCCTCGTAGCCGTGGGCGACCGGGTTCGATCGCTCCGTCTCCGGCACCCCCACCGGGTCGTTGACGAACGTACTGACCACGTTCTTAAAGGAGGACGTTTTTGGCAGACGCACCTCGACGTAGTAATGCACCCAGTCCGTCTCGGTGGTGTGCGGTCGAACACGCAGGGTGCCGGCAATGGACGACTGGGGCTTCATCGTGTCCAGTCGCAGCGGTGCCAGCGGAAGTCCATTGGCGCCAAACCCCACATCCACCGTCCACCGCACCTTCTTACTTTGTAATTCAAACTCTTCTTGGGTCACCACCCCGAACTCCACATCCTCCTGCGTGGCGGGCAGCTGGATAATGTTGACCATGTGCGTCCGACCGCAGAAGGCGTCAATGGAGGAGAACACCACACGCCCCGACACACACCGCCAAATATCAAACCGGAGCGACTGCAACACTGCTAGAAAGAGGGTGTTGTGCTCGAAGCAGTATCCGCCGCGGCCGGCGTGGACCAGCTTGTCCACCACATCATTCAACTCCAACGACACCCCACGACCCATATAACTATCCGCCGTGTCAAATGAAATGTTGGCAACGTGCGAGTGCATCAGGTAGAGGAGTAACTCCCTCGAGGGAGGCTGGGAGCGGATCAGATCGGGCAGGACATTGACGCGTTTTAAATACGCATTTAACGAAAAATTGGCACCTCGTTTCATTCCAGGCGGAATTATCTAGCAGAGATAGACCTATAGAAGATGAGAAAGGAAAATTATCATGGAGGTAGAGAAACCGTACACACGTAAACTGATTTTTTTTGGGTTTTTTTTTTTTTTCGTCATTGTACATGCAATTCCGATGAGATTCAGTCATCCTCGTCATTCTCACTGTCGCCGAGAGAAATGTACTCCGGCAGTGTCTGCTGGGTGGTGAGCACAAACGGGGTATCCCGTTCTTCCGCCGACAGACTCACGTCCGACAAGGAAAATAGATCGTCCTCCTTGGTACGCTTTACCGAAGACTCATTCCCCTCCTCCGGTTCGTCCTCCCAGGCAATCTCTTCGTGGTCTAGCACCATACGGTCGGGTTCCTCCCCTGTCGTCACACTTGGAATAAACTTGGAAGTGCTACTCTCCGTCGGGGCGGTGGAGTTCTTGTCCTTCGGTAAGGAGACGGTCAGCTGGGTCAGGGAGTATGCCCGCAGGTCGGCCACATCGGATGGCTCCAGCGTGATGGGAGAGCGCCGCCGTTTGGCAGGCAGCTGCTGCGTCGCGATGGGGACCACGTCCTCCACCACATCCTCCTCTGTCCAGTAAATGGGACTAAACGCCTTCACCTGTCGTACCACTGGAAACGTTGTGAGAGGGGTTTCCTTTCCTTGGACCGGCATCGTTTTTTTACGCGTGTCGTCTGTCAGCATTGCCCTCGCCTTGCTTTCTCGCTGCAGGACGCTCTCTAACGTGCTGAGACTCCGTCTCGCCGGTAGTAAATCTCCCTCGTCCATGGCAACTGTCATTTGACTACTTAGCACATGGGCACTGTTCTTTTTGGGAGAAGGAGAAGGAATCGCTGCCAGCCGTGTTCGTCTCTCAGATGACCATTGTAGGGGGCTGTCGCCGTTCACCTGCTTCACCGGTGTTTCCTCCTGTGGCTCCATCGCACTATTGTCGTCAATCTCGTACACAAAGGTTTCATTCATGCCTTGCAGTGAATTCCGTTCCACTACCGCACTTTCCGAGGAGGACGATGGCGGCTCCGGGGAGGAGTTGTAGTTGACAATCTTCAAGGCAGAAAGAGCGGGGGTACTGAAGCGCATCGGACTCCAGTCGTTCACATCTGGTAGGTCCCCGTCGTTGATGTCCGACTGCATCTCCCCAGGGCTGAAGTGAAACAAACTTTCCTTCGACACGTTGCTGGAGAGTTCCGACATATTAATCACACTGTGTGCACCGTGATAGTCTTGCATATCCCACAGCGCTGCATTACCGTCTAATGCGGGGGTGGACAGAGGTGGGGGTCCCTCGTCTGCGACTTCTACCAGCAAGTCCCCGAACAGACGGGCGACCACGTACGCGTTTTCCGACGGGAGAAGTGGGAGACCGCTCTTGGCGTCGAGGATACGCTTCACCGTCCGATGACGGCTCTGCCTCAGACGGTCCACGACAGACTGCTGTAACGTGGAAAACCCCACCTTACTGCTCCCCGTCGCCTCCTGCGACAGGTGACTGTTCTCCTCTCCTATCCCCAACCGCATCGTCATACCACCTTCCACCCCTTTGACCCCAACATTCAGACGGTAGCAATTCTTTTTACTGGTGGCACTTTTCTTTCCGTGCTTGATGTCCACCAGGTACGGGGACTTCACGATTCTGCTAGGGGCCTCGTGTGAAAGTTGAAGGGAGAAGAAGCAACGAAACTTCTTTACGCTTCCGTCCTCGCTCTTATCGTTGGAGGTTGGGTTGAACCACTTCTCATCCCACTTGGAGTTGGGCACGACCCGATACGCATGACTCCTTTTGCCGTGTTTGGTACCAGCACACTTTTCCTGAATTTGCTCCACGTGTAGGTGAAAATAGAGTTTTCCCTGTGTGTCGAATGATTCGTGTATCGCCGGTGTTTTCTGGCGGCACTGGTCGCAAATAGGAAGTTGACCCGACGGTCTGGCACGTGCCTCGGGGGAGTTGGGGTGAAGAAGAGCCACCGTACGCAGCCTTTCCTCCAGGATGAACACCCAGAAGCGGTAGGAGCACCCTTTCGGGCACGGCAACAAGAGATCTCCCCGATAGTGACGGGTGTGTGTCTTTCTAGGTATCGTGGGGTCCACCACCGTGCCGGCGGGCGGCTCAACCCGATCCTCTGTTTGATGTAAACTCACACGAATATAGGAGAAGGCGTTGACATTGAATAAGGGAACACTTTCCTCTTTTGGGTTGTATTCTTTTTGTACTGCCGTACTCATTCAGTGACGGCTAATCTATGGAAATGGGTTGCTAGTACTGTAGAAGAAGGGGAAGAGCGAGAGGGTTGTCGTTCTGTGGTGAGACAATTGCTTTATTTCCACTTTGATTGAGACGGATTAAGAATAGGACTAATATTGTTTTCTTTTTTTCTGCTGCACAGAATTGTGTCTACAACATTTCCGAGCAAGAATCCACATCAAACAGGAAAATGTATCTATTGGGAATAAAGAGAATCAACAAAAAAGAAGAAATATCTATAGTAGTTTCTGTTATTCCTCACTTTGCTTCGACAGTAGGCTCAAGTGGCGCCGTGTGTTGCGTCGTTTCGGTCACCACTTTCTCCGGGGTGTCAAACGCCAGCCGTCGCTGCGACGCGATCGGGGAGTTGCCGCCATACTTTGGCTTGGGGCACTTGGAGAGGGACATGGGAAGAGGCGTGTTGTGCAGCGAATGACGACCCTTATGAGGGGAGCTCGTGACCGGTGAAATATCAGAGTGGAAGGTACGGGCGACAGTGGCGGGTTCGACCAGCGGGGTGCCACTGCTCGGATCGGTCGGGGTAAAGAGCGGAGAGCTGTTGGTAATACGCTGAGGGGAGAGAGAACGGTCGCAGGAGGAATGCTGGTCGACGTCTTCCTCCAGTTTACGTGTTTTAGTCGGTTCCACTTCTGCGGAGTGACTTTCTTCGCCCACGGCACCCTCCATGGAATCGTCAGAGGAGGGGAGCACCACCAGACGGAGGAAGAGCACTTCTTGATCTATTTTCATCACATCGGTGACGAGGTCCTGGGGAAATACTTCCGCCAGCATCTTGTCCTGCACCCCGACAAACATTTCTGTGGTGGCGATCTGACTCGTCGGTACTCGGTTGAACAACTCTGTTAAATGCGCCTTTTCCTCGATTCGGTTTCGCTTTCGCATGGTCACAAACCGGCGCATCGCATCTCTTGCGACGCGTCGGAGGGTGCAACTTTTTCTATTGGACTCTACCGTGAGTGGTACACGGATAGAGTTCTCGGAAGGATCTTCGCTTCCGATGAGAAAACTAACGACAACAAAGCTCATGCTTAATGTTTTTTTGCTGTGTGGGTATGTATGTTTATTTCTTTTCTATCTCTATCTCAAAGAACCTCTTTGTTTTCACAGGTGTACCTAAAAAAAAAAAAAAAAAATGTGGTGAGAGAAACAGGCAAAGTGAAATACTAGAACCACTAAACAAAGTCCATCGTAAAAACAAACAAGCAAAACATCTCAACGATTCCAATTTATAAAAGCTATACAGAGGATTCACTCTGTCGGCGGTGGCAGCTCCACGTCTTCCCGCTTAATCGTCATCTTTTCCTCCTCCTTGACGGTGAAGGAAGGGTGCGACCGCTCTAACGCCAGTTGCAGCAGTGCCTCCGGTGTATACTTCCACAGCAACTTTGCGTAGAGCAGAGGAGTACTGCTCTTCCACTCCTCTAGACTATTCAAGACGTCCTCCGCCGTGGCATACGGGGCGGTAGGGAAAGTAACCTTGCCTGTCGTCTTGTCATCCTTTTCTACCAGTTCTATTGGCTGCGCTAACTTCCGAGTGGCACTCCGTCCACTGTGGGAAATGCTACTACCGGTGTCTTTTGCCTCTCCGTTGACGAGCGTTCGCCGAAGGTCGGCGTGTTGAACAAACACTGGACTGTCCGGTAAAAGCGTGTGGGCCCTCCCTCTCTTGTACCGCTTTGCCTTTCGGTTGTATACAACTGGGATATCTGCATTACTCTCCTCCTCTACTTTGTCCGGCTGCACCTTTGACTGAGGGGGTTTCTCTTCTATTTTGGTCTCGTCCACTTCCTCTGTCGGGGGAGACGTGTGTTCTATTTTGTTGGAGGGTTCTTCCATGGTCGGCTCGGGTTGCACGAGGGTGTTCTCCTTTTCTTCAGGTGCCACCTCCGGAAGCGCGGGTTGTGCCTCTTCCGCTTCACTCATCTGTAAATCTATGTATTTTTGCTGTTCTAAAGAGAAGGGGAAAGGGTATCGCTGGAGAGGTTAGTACGGCAGGGTCTTCACGATAAACAAGAATCAATACAAATTTTCTTTATGGTAGTGTTTCGGTTTATTACGGTTATCAACTAATCGTGAATCACATACAATTCTGCTCACTTCCTGCGAGCACTTGTCGCGTGTAGCTGCTTGTACTCCTTGGTGGTGAACACCTTGCCTTGGTTATCTTGGAGCTCCTCATTGTCCGCGTCCTCCCGGACTCGCTTGCGCAGTCCGCTGCTCTGTTGTTCCAAAGTGTCTCTCAGCTGAATCACCGCCCGGACCCCCGACAACCCTTGGTAGCGTCTCAGGTTCTGTGTCACGCCCAAGTGGTGCAAGCCTATCGTGTGCCGCTCCGCCCCAAAGTGATCACGAAAGGCCTTTGGTCCGTGAAACACGGTTCCACCGCAAACTTCACAAATGAATTTCTTATCTAATTGCTGAAGCTGTACTAGCCAGCGGGCGACGGGCTCATTGTCGTCGCCGAGAAAAGCACCCTCCTTGTCTTCCTCCTCTCTCTCCTTTCGTTTGGCCTCCTCGTCACCCTCTTCGTCGACTTCTGCGCCAGCGCCCTTCAAGTGGTACTTTGCGCACAGCTCTATCGTCCCCTCCAGAGACCGCCCGCAGTGGTCGCGCACAGCCTTCAGGGAGTCCTGAAACTCCTTTTCCCCCCGCGCCCGGTCCATCTCCACTTCCTCCACCGTCTTACTATAATCTCGGAGGAAGGTCACCTCTGTTTGCTTCAGACTATCAAAGAGGATCGTCTGTAGGAGGGCAAAGATGGTCGCCTCCGCCAGGCACACTTGCTTTACTTCTTCCACGGATTTGGGCAGGTTGTCGTACCCAGCGCCGTCCGGGCGGATGAACTGGTCTAACACGTGAACTGGCCAGAGACTAAACTTCTTTGCCTGTTTGCGTAGTGGGGGTGGGATCACCAGACCGCACGACACCTGCTTGGACTTTCGCTTGTCGCCCATGAGACTATCCGATTCCTCCTGGCCTACCGACACCAGCGAGGGGGCTTCCTTCTCTAACAAGGACCAAAACTCATCCATCTCCACCTTTAGTTCCTCCTTTACGCGCTCTATCTTTTCCGGTTCTAGCGGATGACACCGCTTGTAAAACCCTTCCAAGTAGGATGCTAGCTCCTCTACTAGGGAACCGTAGGTCCGGAAGGCCAGCAACTTGCGAAACGCATCCACCTCAACGGTTAGCAAGGTGTTAATCATGGAAAGGAACTGGTAGTACTCTAACCGATTGTCCCACCCCTCACTGTAGGTCTCCACTAAACTCTTCACTGCCTCATCGTCGAGTGTCCCCGAACTACAATCGGATTTTAACGTGTTCGTTTCAATAATAAACAGACTATATCGGTTGTAGTGGGACTCCATGTCCAGACACGCCCCATAACGTTCCGGGGCAGTAAACAACGAGTCCAGTATCTTTTCATCTGGCAGCTCTAGTTCATACTTGACACGGGGTAGGTCACGGTACATGTGGTGGTACTCCCGAATCATAGCGGTCTTCTTCTCAAACTCATTCAAGGCCATAGCGACCACTTCATCGCCCTCATGCGGGGCTTCCTGTGCCTCAACAATGTCATCCTCATCCAAGTACGCATCGAGCAACTTGTCGGTGGTGTTCTGCACCTTCTGTGTCATGTGTAGTTTGAAGTGATCACAGAGGATGCGGTGACGGGGGTTTGTGATGGTGTCCTGGAACATTTCTTGTTGTACAATACTATCCACATAACGCTCCACATCCGCCTCAAATGCACGGATCCTTTCCAACACGCCACTTTCCATTTTCACTTGTTGAAATCTATCTATAATTCTAGGCAAGAAAAAAAAGAGGAGAGATGATAAATCAATATAAAGTGTGTAAAGGGTTGTCATGGGTGTGCAAATATTATTAAACAACAGCACGACTTTTTTTTTTTTTAGTTTAAATACACAAATTTACATAAATGTAAAAATTTATTTTTAGAAATACATCAGGGGGGAAATAAATATATGTACACTACTCTAAACGTTTATTAATATTACGACGAACGCCCGTAGCTTTGCTGTTCAGCTGTGCGTGTGATGTGGCCCCACCACGACGCAAGAACAAACAAAAGCGAGGTAAACTTATTCTATTACGGAGTTCTGATAGTATTATTATTATTATTATTATTGATCCTTTACTTCTTTTTTCCATCCTTTGTTCCTTCGAGGTAGTACACCCACTCCACCTGTTTCGACTCACCCGGTGGGATGCACGTGACGAGCAACTTGGAGAAGAACACCTCGTTCACGTTGGCGCTGCTGTCCATCTTGCACTGCACGGCAATGTTGATCGACTTCTTGGCGGCGACGTTTTCCGTCTTTTTCGAGACGACAAACACGGGGGAATCGGTCTGAATCTGTACCGTCACCGCATCGGAAAATACATTCTTGAAGGGCACCTGGACACTCTGACCCGCCTTGAAGAGGTACGGTCCCTGTGGCTGCGGGGGCACACAGGTCGCCAGGATAGGGAAGGTGTACACCCCTCCCGCGACGGAGGCAATCTCAATCGACTCTTTCGTGTTCCCCAACTCACGTGGCTCATACAGAAAGTCCACCGCCACCTCTTGCTCCTTGGGTGGGTTCGTGGTGGCCACCTTGATCGTGGCGGCCTGGTTGGCGGCGCGGGTAAAGATGGGGGGTGCTGCGTTCTTGGGGTTTGTGTTGGGTGCCGCGCTGGTCTCACCACCAATCTTGATGGAGTACTCCGCATTGACTTTCGCGAAATGGGTGTAGCGCAGGGTGAAAGTAACAGACTGACCTAGCGGACAGCTCAGCCGAGTGAGCCGCTCCGCCACTGGTGGGGTGGAGATCAGCTTCAGCGAGTAGACAGAGAGGTCGACGTCGGGACAGGAGAGGCTCAGTTTCACTGGGGGGTACTCGCGGTGGAGGAGTGGTAAAAACTCGACTACGGCATTCAACGCATTCTTGGCGGGTACCGTCAGACTCGCTGGCACGGTGAGGGTGCTGAGCACATCGGCAGGTCCATCCAGCTTGCAGGCGACGGTGATGGCTTGGTGAGGGGATTGCCAATGGGGATGTTGTACAGCGCCCGTTGACGAACCGGGGTGCGAATCTCCACAAGAGCGGCGGACGTGGCGCTAGCGGCGGCGGTGGTCACACGGACCAACAACTCAAAGTACTGGTTGACGTCGCTATTGCTCGTCGATTTGAAGTGCACCACCCCGCGGTACTGTCCCTCGCGTACAAAGTTCAGTGTCAGGGAGCAGTCCGTCGTGGCGCCAGACTGGACATCGACCGTGGAGGGACCCTTCACGGTCACCAAGCCATCGTCCACGTTGGCAGGGGAGGTCCACTCCACCGTCCGGGTGAAGCGTGTGGGGGAGGTCGACCAGTTGGACACGTTGAAGTTCACGGTGTGGGTCTCACGTGTCGTGGCGTTCAGCTCTCGTAGAGGGGCAGACGGACCCGCTTCATCGGAGGTACCCTCCAGGGCGTATGTCAGACCTTTTCCATTGTCTTGCGGAATAAAGAGACTCGCCTTGTCACACTTGCCTCCCTTTGTCTCACGCATCGGTGCGTATTGCACTTCGACCTCGCCCTTGGACTTAGGCTTGATGGTCACCGAGTGGGGTACGGTCCACAGGAGGCTGTCGAGCACGGGGGTGAAGGTCCACGCCTCGCTGGAAGGGTTGTCCACCGTGATCTTTTGCGTATCCACCTGTCGTGCTCGGCAGCGGAACTTGACGGTTTCCTTGGCGGGTGGACGGCTAACGGAGCTAGCTTCCAGCTGTAGGTGAATATCTGGTGCCCTCTCCAGCTGAAGTGTGATGCGCTGGTTGATCGAGCTGGTGGCGGAAGCTGGCCGGTAGGTGAACTCGCACGAAAGCTCCGTGTGCGCCCGCATAAAACCAGACGCCGGGTTCACCTGTACCTCGTTGCTCGACAAACCCACCCAGCTGAACTTTTGCGGTAAGTCGCCGCTGTTCATCACCATCACCCGTTTCGACGACGATGCCCCAACCACCACGTCGTTGAACTGTACCACCGTCGTGTCTAGCTGTGTCTCTGCGTCCTGGCAGGAGCCGGAGAGCATCGCGAACGGGAATTCTCGTCCGCAAATGAGCATCTTCATTTCCCGCTGGAACTCTCCCATTCGTCGCATCGGCTGGTAGGAAAGGCTGATCATTCGGTGCTCCTTCGGCTTCATAATAAAGGACTGCGGCGATGTCACGAGGGCGACTCCCTTTTCAGACAAGTCATCCGTCACACAGCCCATGAACGAGATCGGTGTGGGGATGCGACTCTTACACTCCATGCGCACCTCCACCACACGCTTCTCCCCCACGCGGGCCACCCCAAACTTGGCGAATTGATTGGTCACCTCCACGCGTGGCTGAACCCCCTCGCCGGACAGCGGCACCATCATTGGATAGGATCCGTTGAGCAGCAGCTTCAGCTTATCACTGTAAACCCGCACGTCGTTGGGGTGAAACGTAATCTTGAGCTCCCTGCGATCATTCGGCAGCACAATGAGGGAAGTCTGATCCAGCTCGCACCACTCATTGCCTTCCGAGAGACTGCACTCCACTGTCACTTCTTCCTTATCCTGATTGTACATGGACAGCACCGTGCTGATCTCCGCGCCGACCGGGTTGGCAGACTTGATAAAGCGCGGACCAAAGTCGTACTTGTCGTAGCTCAGCTGTAACTTGGGGACGTACGTGGTGGCTTGCACGCCAATCTGGTAACTTAACTTTCCACTAATCTTGAATTGCATACGGAACTGGCGAAGACTCTCCTCGGTGGCAGGGTTGTACACCAACGTGATGACCGATCGCTCCTTTGGTAAAATACTGCCGGCCCCATTCTCAATCGACACAAAACGCCTTTCCGGGATGACCACCGTGTAGTCAAACGAACTCTGACCCGTGTTGGACAAGATAAACGACCGCGTCACCCGCTCGTCGATCTGAACGCGACCGAGGTTGATAATCAACAAGTTATCCTTCTGCACGGGGACGGCGTTCGGGTGTCCGGGGAATGGCTCCATCACGAGCGCATCGTGGACACACCCACCGGTACCCTTGACGTTGAGTGTGAGCGGAATGCTCGCCTTCTTCACGTTGCAGCTGAGAGGGATGTTGTACTCCATCTCGTCCTGCGGGGTAAAGGTGACTGTAAGGGGCAACTTTTCTTTGGGACCGATCGACCCCGACGACGGACGGACAGAGAGAAACGTGGACATCACCTTCAGCTCTGCCTTGTTGAACGTAAAGTTGAAGGGCACGTCGTCGAGATTCTCCATCCAGACCACCTTTTCGGCTCGACCACCGAGGTTGATGTTTCCAAAGTGCACCTTGCTCTCGCTGAGGAACACACTGGGGTCTGCCGTCCGGCCTACTAGCAAGAATGGGATAGACGCATTCTTCCCCGGAATCACAAGGGACCACACGCGCTCACGGACCCCTAGCGTTTCACCAGTGTACTCAAACGCCATTTCGGTGTACTTTCCAGCCGCCACGACCCCCGAAGGCGTCAGGCAACGGAAGGGAGACAGACTACCGAGAGACTCTTCGGACCACTCGAACGGATAGCTGCTATCGGTGGGGTTGAGCACATGGAAGCGCATCGTACTCTGACTGTGGAGACCACGCGTGAAGAAGTTGAGTACGAGACTGTTCGGGTCGACCTGTGGTCCCGCCTCCCCGTCCACACGGAGCGAAAGATAGTCACTTGGGGGTACTTGGATGTGAATCAACGGACACTCCCCGCTGCCTACCAGTTGAATGCGGCGGTTTGGCTCGGCACTGTGAGGGAACTCGCACAGGAGCACCCGTGGGACCACCTCGCCAGAGGTGAAGGGGGAGAACACTACACGAATGTCCTTCGTCTCGCCCACCTCGACGGTGCCCTTTTCCTCGGGCTCAATGGAGAAGTCATTTCCTGCTGGTGCACTCTCCTCTTCCTCTCCTTCCGCCCCGCTCTTTGACGCGAAGCCGGTGGCGGCCTCCTCCACATGGAAATGGTACGGCAGTGCCACTTTACCCGTGTTGGTGAGACGCAAGGTAACGATTCGTTTCTGGAAGAGTTTCGTGGTGGGAAATACAATGCGTTCAAAATCGGAGATGATTCCGCCTTCCTCCGCATTCACCATTCCCATCGTGTACGCCGGGGTGTCGCAGAGATAGGAGACACGCAGCACTTGGGTGAGGGCGAGGTCCTCGGTGACTTGGTGATTCGGTTCCGCGACGGGCTCCATTACCTTCTTCAAATTACGTCTTCCGCCGGCGCCGTACGCCCGCTGCTGGTCTCCATCCGTCACGACCACCCACCGCTGATCCACAATCGAGCTGTCCCACACGGCCTCGTCTGGCAGCTCAATCGACTGTATCTTCACTTTTCCTTGCAGCGTCACACGGTGCGGCGAGATCTCTTTGCTGCGTAGCTTGAGGGTTATGTCCTTACTCGCCCCTGCACCCAAGTGACCGATCGCGGGGATCCACTCCATACTGTATTTGGCGGTATTTTCATTGTTCCACTCATACCGAACATCCGAGGCGGAATTGTTTCGCAACTTGAAGGTGTGTGTGCTTTCGTCGTTCACGTAGCAGTAACCGGCGTTGAGGTAATCGGCCAGCGACGGGTCAATGTTCTCGAACGAGATGGGCTGCGAAAAGCTCTGTCCGACGACGGTGAGTTCTCTGTCCACAAACGGGTTGTGAAGCAGCGTCGCATAAAGCCGCATGGAGAACTTGCCAATCTCCGAAGGGGAAAACGTCACCTCGAACACCTCCTCCGTTCCTGGTAGGATACTAACATCCTCATTCTGGTTGGACACGTGAAGCCCGTGACTCTCCTCCTCATCCGAGAGAACGGCGAGACGAACATAGGCGGTGATCGTCCCCGTGTTGCGCACGCTGAAGGACCGCTTGGAGGTTTCACCGACCAGCGTGAGAGGGACTTCAATAACATTGTTTTCAACCACCGCGACATCCACCACAGAGGTCTGTGACGTGCCTCTCTTCTTTCCCTTCGCCTTCGCGGCACTCGATGACGGGGAGGCGTCCCGGAGGGAATCCCCGCCGTTGGCCGCCACGTCCATTTCTCCCGCCGACGGCTCCGATCGCAGACGTGGGGGAATAGTATACTCCACGTTGGGAAGGGTACCTTCACCAATAATCTGGAAAGAAAGGGAATTTGTCTTGCTGTCACTACCGCCTTCCACGTTGGCGACGAAATGCGCCTCGTACCGTTGCAGCGCCGACGGGGTAAAGCGGATGGTAATGAACTTGCTTTCAAACGGGGGAAGTACAAACTTTCCACTGTTGGCAGTGAGGGGCGTGTCGGCCTCCGCGACAAACTCAAATCCGTCGACGGAGGCAGCCTGCTGCTTCGTGCCCTTTGCCGATGCGGCCGCCGCATTAGACAGCAACTGTACGGTGACAGTCGTAGGCAAGGGACTTGAGTTGGAAATACGGAACCGTTCCTTCTCTCCTTGACCGACCAGAACAGCGCCGTAGGAGAAGGTCCGGTCCTCCTTGCCGTATGCCCGCGTGCCTCGGTCGAACTGGTCCAGTCGGTACACCACCTGCTGCTCCTCAAAGATGCTCTCGACGTCGCCGGTGTTGGAGAGGTCGGAGGCGATGCCGGGGGTGGCAGGGTGGGCGGCGAGCTCCAGTGCGACCCCTCTGTTCTCGTCTGGTAGGGCACTCTGTTCCACAAAGACACCCAGGGTCTCCCGATTCTGGCACTTGTTGTCGGGGAGAAGCGCGTCTACCGTGACGGTGACCGCACCGCCAACCGGTATGACCTCGCGGCAGGGATAGGCGCAGAAGCAGCCGACCCGAATCTCGGTGTCTGCGTTCTTTGACTTCCCTTTCTTTGCAGCCGCATCGGAGGCGACCAAGTTTCCTTCCGTGACGCTCTCGTGTCCCAAATTATAGTCGAACAAATGAAACGCCACAGGAAATAGACCAGCGTTCTGAATCTCGAAGGTGCGCTGCTTCTTTTGGTTGAAAAAGCAGGAGCCAAAGTCCACCCCACTCGACGGTTTAATGGTAAACTTGGTGAACCACGCCTCACCCATGACAGGGATTAGCTGGAGCGGGTACAGCAGTTCGCGCGCCTCGGGTTGGAGGAAGGCAACTTCCAGCATGGACGTCCGCTTGGGTAGCTCGCCCTCCTTGCTGAACGTGACCGTCACCTCCACATTGACGATCGCCGCCTCCTTGTGACCGAGAAGTCCGCGGATAGTCCCCACTTGAGGAGAAACGGTGAGCATGCTTTGCAACTTTTTGGGAATGCGGATCTGATACGCCACATCGTACGGGCTCTTGTTCATCACGCGCAGCACCTCCGTCTTGACGTCCCCGACGTGGACGAGACCGTAGTCAATCTCCTTGGTCCATTCCAAGACCACATCGTGACCCTCCGCCTTGATCGTCAGCGGGAGGGACTCGTACACCACGCTCTGCCCGCCCGACGACGAGACGAGTAGCTGCAAGGCAATGGCGTGCAGACACGTGGTGGTAGGACAGAACTGAATCGTGATGGGATGTACTCCGAATTCCTCAATCACACCACTAACGTCACTCAAGCGAATCTCCTCCGGCAGCTTGTCCAGTCCGCTGAGCTCCCATTGGACGGGGAGACTGCTCGTGTTGAAGAGGGTAATCGTTCGCTCGACGGGGCGGTTCACCACCGTGCGGTCAAGGTCCACTTCACACGACTTGGCTTCATTGTCAAACGTAATACCGGGGCGTGTGCCAGTGCAGCGTACATTCACGTACCACGGATCCGGGTTACTCTTCACGACGGCCACCAAGACATTCGTGAAGTCCCCTACCTCGGTAGGATGGGCCTCGAGTGCCACGTCCTGCGTCGCGCCGGCCGTGAGGGTAAAGCGAGAAGGGGACACCGTGAAGGTCGTGTCCTTGTCTCTTTGAAACGTCAGTGTGATTTCCGCATCGGATACGCCAGGGTTGGAGAAGGTCAACACCTCTTTCGGCTCTGCGGCAGGCGAGACAGGGGTGGGGGCGACGAGTGACGTCGACCGCTCATCCTTGCTCTTTCGCCGCTTCGCATTGGCCGGCACGGGCACCAACAGGGGTCCAAAGTCGTACATGCGCTTCGCCATGAGGAAAGCCTTGCTGGGGTTCTTACCCGCGGTGAGGCGAGGTCGAATGTGGGGGAATATGCTTCGCTCATCACGGGTGATGTCTGGCAAAGCGGCCTGCGCCTCAATCACCAACGGGAGGGACTGCAGCGTACCCACCACACCAAACAGACTTTGGCAGGTGTGTAGGCCGTCCCTGTCGCAGCAGAACTCAACGGTGACATGAACAGACGATTTGGGGGGAATCAGCCACCGGGTGACCTCGCAGATACTTTTCACGGTGTTACTCGTCTTGGGGGCTTGCTTGCCGGATGCCTTACCCTTCGCCACCACCGACACCTCGCGCACCACTTCCGAAAAGAATCGGACGAACTTCTCCTCCTGTGCCTTGAGCATGGCCAGACGAATACTATCCAAGAAGACCCAAGTGCCCACGCGGCTGTCGCTCTGACTGGGGGAGTTCTCCGACATGGACGACGGCTCCGCAAAAGTGACGGGTCGGCTGCTAGAAGACTTACTGTGTGACGTTCCCTCCTCCTGTAGGTCCGCCAGAGACGGCACGCCCTCCGCTGGTAGGGTGGAGGTGAGGATGGACTGCAGCGCCACGTCCACGGTGGACTCATTCTCGACCAACTGCAAGAAGGACCGCACCGTCGGGGGTGAACCCTGGGCGCGACTCGGCGGTGGCGCCCCGCTGGCCTCATCATCCGCGTACCCCAACAGAGATTCGTAAAACTCCTTGAAGGCGTCAAGGGGGCTGATGGGACCACTCTTTGGCTTCATATCCGTCTTCATTTCGGCATTCTTATTGTTCTTCTTGTTGCCCTTTCCTTCGTCACTATTGAGTTGCGCCTCCCGACGCTGCTCAATCTCCCGCTGAATAGAAACCACCTCCGCCTCCTTTGCGGAAAGCGCTTCGTAGTCGCCCACCGACTTTGAAATCCGTTGTAGTTCACGTTTGCAGTCACTGTAATACTTTAGGCGAATATTATACACTTCTCTCTCGGGGGCACTGAGCTCCGCGTAGGCATCTTCCTCGAGGGTGTCTACGTGCGCGTCCTGCACCTTCTTTTGCCAGAATGCCTGCTCCAGCCTCGCAAACCGCAACCCTACGGTGGTCTCGGTGACAGCAAGGTTCACCACCTTCAGAGGGCAGCTTGTCGCCTCGCACACCTGTCGCACCACCTTGAAGAGGTCTAGACGGTTGTAGAGGATAGGGCAGCACAAGTCGTCCATCACAAAACCCGTGAGTGGATTGTTGTCTCCGTGCCGTTTTATCTGTTCTTCCACATAGTTCTGCAATAACGTTTGCACCATCTTGGCGAGCAACTTGGGGTCCACCCGTGAGACCGGCACCATATCCTCTCCACCGCTGATATTACTGGTGGTGGGCGCGTTCAGACCAGAGCGCGACCCCGACCGCGAGCTAGGCGCGGAGGTGCGTCGACTTCTGTCTTCTCTCACGCTCCGTCCGTCGTCCTCCGACACCAACGCGGGGTTTACTGGCACTGGTGCAAAGGGGCTTTGTGGTGGTGCTTTATTCTCCTTGGTTGCGGCGGCCGTGGCATCTCCAAAGACTTCCACCATCTCTGGTGTCAGGTAGGGGTCCTGATGCTGGTTGGGTAACTGCAATTTGGGTCCCTTCTCCGGTTCCGCTGCAGGTCGCTTGGCGTTAATGACAGACAGCGCCGACCGCAGCAGGTCTCCCTCCACCGTGTTCGACAGCGCAGCAGCATTCACCAAATCCTCAAAACTAACGGCCTCAAATTCTTTCAGCTTGGTCAGCGTGGAGGAAAAGAGGGTTTTACCACTTTGCGGGGCACCGATAAACAGAATGAAGGTGGGGGGTTTGCGGGGGGGCTCCACGTCCTGCGGTGGGACAGCGCTCTCGATGGACACTCGCGCCGACTTGGTCTTGGCGGACGGTCGGCGCTTCGTGCTGGCGGCAGATGGGGGCGCCTCGGTCCCTTCCGGCTTCGTGAAGAATCCTTTCGGTGGAATAAACTCTAACCCTTCTTGGAGCTGGTTCAACTCTCCGTAGACGCTCTCCAGCAAGTCGTCGGGCAGCAAGTCTCCGGCGCCCCTCGTCGGTAGGAATAGCTGGCCATCTGGCGTAGCGCCGAGCGCCCGACGAAGAATGCGAATTTCCTCCGCCACGGTGACATCTAAATTGCTGCTGTACAACTCGATTGGTTCATCCTCGTTGTTCGTGATTTTAATCTTCTCATGTGCCACCTGAAACGGACGGACGACAGGGTAGGAGAGTTTACCGTCCGGGTGGAGCACCACGTCATACAGCCGCGCTGATCCCTTGCACACAATATCCTGCGCCTTGGAGTTGTTCACAAACTTGAAACGGAGTGTCGGGGCGTAGTCCTGCGCCTTGATGGGGCTGAAAAATACTTCCACCACAGTGGTCTTGCACGCCTCTAGCACACCCCTTTCTCGGTTCACCCAGAAGGGAAACACCGCATCCAGGGGATCCTCTTCCACTAGTTCGTCCTCCGGTCGCTTGTTGGCTGGCTGATAGCCGGTCGGAATACCACGAATCGTCTTGCTCTTTCCACTTTCCTTCCCCTTCTTCACCCACGTCAAGCGCCACTCGCACGCCACCGTCTGCTCGTTGGTGAGCGTCAGCGGTAGCACCTTGACTTGACCTAGCAACACCTTTCCAAAATCTAGGGTCGACGTTCCTAACGATAGGGCTGGGGTCGCCACAAAACAGTGTACCTGAATCAGAATGGCCGGCCCTCCCTTTACGTCAATGGCAAACTCAAAGTTGTTCTCTCCAAATTCGATGGGAATGGGGGCATTTTCGGCACTGAGTGTCTTGCGCTTGGTATTGTTGTTCGCGACCGTATTGTTGTGACCGTTCTTGTCACCCTCCTGCGGTGGTCGTGCGTCCAGCGTGATACTAAAGTCCACTTCCGAGAGGGGCGGCAGTTGCGTAATTTTAAGTGGGTTTACCTGAAGCGGGAGTCGTCCAACCTCTTTGCTGTCGATCATCAGAAACAATGGGTCACCGCTCGTGTTGATCAAGTTGAGCTTCGTCGTCTTCACGTCATTGAGCGTCATGTGGCCAAAATCCACCACATATCGAGACAGCACAAACTTGGTCGTCCCCTGGGAAGAGGTGGACATGCGGCGCATCACATGGCGCAGTGGCTCCGACGGTAAGTCCTCCTCCACGTGGCTTCGCTCCGTCGAGCGACTCCGGGAAACGGAGGAACCCTTCTTGTTGTCGACCTTAACGGGGAGTGGCGGCGTCACCTGCGCATCCTTTGGGATCGTACTTTCCTGCCACGCCAGGAGCGCCTGACAGAACGACCGTCTCTCTGCTTCGGCTTCCAGCAGGTCAATATGCTTCGGGACAGAGGGTAGTTCATCCTCGCTAATTTTAGTCGCGTAGAGTGGCACCGCAGAGCCCTTTCTCTTGCTGCTGCTTCTTTAGAGCCGACAGCGCCTCGTTGAAGGTTGGGTCCGTCCAGCGAGACACAGCGGCAACATCATCGGCACCGCGGACGCCGAGAGAGTTTACTTGACCACGACCTACCACGTCAATCCGCTGAGGGTCAAAGTGGCCTACTTGCACAGAAAAGAACTCGTGCACCTCGTCCGGTATCTGTGGGCAAAACGTGACCTTAATCTCCGCCTTTTCCGTTATTTTTCCGGACATGGGGCTCACCGAAATGCGTCCCGGTGTCTTCACACCCAGAGTGTCCACTGAAAAGTTCACGACGACGTGGGAGGGGTTCGAGATGGTGAGCGTTTGCGTCACCTGTTCGTAGAACTGCAGCACCCCAAAGTCCAGCACCGTCTTGTCGTAGAGAATATTGACGTCGCCGGCGGAACCGCGGAGATCAATGGTGTAAGGGCGTCCTCCCTGCAAGGTGCACCGCGCCTTTGGACGCGTGCTTGCCGGCTGTACCGTAGAATGTGGCCTGCACCTTCTGCGTGCCACCAGGAGGAATCACACCATGGAAGGGGGCAAAGTCAAACAGTCGAATCGCCTCATTCGTGGTCGACGGCTCACCGTTGGCGTCTAACATCTCCCACTGGAACACGGCCGGAATATTGGGCGAAGGATTGATCAGCAAGAGTTCTTGATGCGCCTCCGTGTCCTTGACAATCGTACCAAAGTTAATCTCCTCGGCGGGTTCCATGAGGAGACTAGGGAAGGCAATCTTCGCGGATAGGGTGATGGTCTCGGTGCGGGAGTGATTGGTGAAACTCATCTGAATTTGATTCTTTACCGTGTGGGAGGTATAGTCCCCTAGATAATGTGGATCGAAGGCGACCCCCACCACTTGCGTTTCCCCGCTCGCTAAATTAAATCGGCTAGGACCTTCAAACGAAAAGGGCGTTTTGGACTTGTTTTTCATAATCTTCAGTACCACCTCCAAGTCTTTGGGTGTAGTGTTCTTCACCGTGAACGACTGTAGTTTGGTGTTGGGGCACGAGTTGGTGTTCGGTGTGGCGTCCGTGACGACCTGCTCCACATACTCAAAAGGAATATGCCGTGTACTACAGAGTAACAAGGGCTCTAAAAAGTTGGCGCTAACGGTGCTTCGTAAAATCTCCTTGAATGTGCCGGACTGTTTCAAGGTGAACTCGTCGGAGAAGGTGCCTACCTGCTTAATGTATCCCTCCACCACAAAGGTGTAGGACTCCCGAGGACGAATGATGCACCGCTCTGGTTTGTAGTTGAACACGATGGGTGGTGCGCCTTCCTTTACCTTCGCCCCACGGGAGTTCTGCCACTGCACCTCTTGCTCCTTCCGCCCTTTATTGTGAATAACCACCTCGCGGGAGACGGGGGTATCAGTGAACACATCGCCTAGGTTGATGGCCGTGATGTCTTCCTCTGCACGGAGAGGGAATCCCTTACCGTTGGCCTTGAGCTGAATGGGCTCGACCGACTCCTCGGCGTATTGAATATCCAGAACCAAATTCTCGGTAAACGTCATGGCCTCATCTGCCGTGGCAATCACCTTGAGCGTCATCTCCCCAAACGGTTCAATCACCGCCGCCTCCGGTTCCACACGGAAGATGGAATCGAGGTCCCACGCATTCTTCGGCTCCCCTTTCGTGGACGCCATCTTCTCCTGCATCTTGGCTAGGACCACCTTGAACGAGGCGGGGATGGGACTGGTGTTGTGGAGGGTGAGGGTCTTTTCCTCACTTTGCAGCACCTCCACCGCACCAAAATTGAGCGCAGTCGGGTGCACATCCACGTTGGGACCACAGCCGACGGCGTTAATGAGCACTGTCTGCGATGGGCCCTCCTCCCCTAGTACGTGCAGCGCCAAGGAGAAGGTGAGATCGCCTACCGCGAGGACACGCAGCGAGACGGGCACCTGCACTTTGGAGTGCGGGTCTAGAATGACAATGGGGGTCTGCTGGTCCGGCTCACCGATGGTGACTTTGGCTACCTTCTCAATTCCCTTCTTGTCCACCACATCGAGCTGAAACTTTCCGGACAGGGCGGTGTCGTTCACGACCTCCACGTTGAGGCAGTACTCGTAATCTATAAAGCAGTTCCCGTATCCTAGGCGGTTTTGCGTCAGCGTCAGTGGTGCCACCATACAGGCGGCCTTGATAGGGATGGAGTCTACCGCCTCCCCTACATCCTCAATGTCCACCAGCAGCGCCGTCTCCAGCTCCCCAGCGGTGTTGGAGAGATACTCTAACACAATCGACTCCGACTCCATCGGTGGGATCACTCCCTTGGACGGTTTTATCGTAAACTCTTCCTCCCGACCACCGTCAGGGGCAAGGCGCAGGTTGTAGATCATGGGCACCTGGCCCGTGTTGGAAATGTTAAACGGTCGTTGATGCCAAAAGTTGAAGGAGACATTCCCAAAGTCCAACTCATCAACGTTGAATTGAAAACTAGGGCCTACAATACGTCCCTTAAACTGCAGCGTCAGTTCGTCTAGGGAGCCGTGGAGGTGAATACGAAATGTTTCGTTCAGTACGCCAATCAAGTCGGACTTTAATTCAATTTTCAGCACCGTCGAGTCCCCCGGTTGAAGCGTCCCTGTGGAAGGGGTGAAGGTGAACTTTTGTCCCATGAGCGTATCCGCCTCCAAGACGGTGAAACGCGCCTCGATGGAGCCTACGTTGGACAATTCCACTTCATACTCATGGACCGCATTCATATAGACATCCTTAACTGTTCAACTTAGTCGAAACTCTAACTCGCACTGCGGTCCGACGTCCGACACCGCTCAACTTCAGCGAAGGGGGTTCGACCGGCCGGTGATATCGAGGTAGGCGATCGCCTCGGACTGGATTGCATTTTGAGGACTGAACGTAATGGTGAACGTGCTTCTCCCCTCGACCGTAAATTTCTCCTCTCACCGGTTCAATAGAGAATACCTCGTCGTCAAATACGGTTGGTCCTCCCTCGGTAGGGTCGTTGCCGGTCTGAAAACTCGACCGCCAGCAAAAGTCCAGTCTGGTGTCACTGGTGTTCTTGAGCACCACCTCTCTACGCTGTTCCGTCGTCACATACGTATCGTCGAACACGGCTTGCGTGGTATCGAGCGCGATGGGTAACTCGGACACGTGGCACTGCAGTGGTAGGTCCTGGACGAGGTCCCCTTCTGGGCCAAGAAGGAAACGAATCGTCCCGTTATACGGACGGACCTGCGCTGGGTTGAACCGAATGACGACCGGTTGTACTTCCGATGGAGCTACGGTACCAAAGTTGGGAGATAAAGAGCACAAGGAGGGCATCTCCGCATCGGTGAAGACCGCGCGCCAGGTGCATGGCTGGGCGTCATTGTTCTTGAGAAAGAGAGACTTCTCCGTCGTCACCTTGACTGGGCAGTCCTCCATCACGACCTGTGGTGGTAGTGCTAACGTCGCCTGCTTGGAGAAGGCTAACACGGGAATCGTGAACTCCTCCGTTTCCGTCTTCACGTTGAGCTCCGTCGTGAGATTGACGGCCTCGGGCGCGCTAAATACTATTTTATAGGAAACGGCTAAGCCTGGCGCCACTTTCAGCGTTGACTCTGAACCTTTAGGGGCAGACACCGAGAAGTGTTGCGACGCCGGCTGTGCCACCCGCAGGAACTGATTCACCTTTGTTCGATTCTTAAACGTGAGTTTCGCTTCGTAGGTGGCGCTCGGCTCAAACTGAAGTATAATCACCTTCCTCGGTGAAATATCGAACACGGACGACAATGCCTCCTCGGCGGAAGTATTTTCCTCTAATAATGCTAACGGGACGGCAGCCGGTGGGGCTAACTCCGCCGCGGCACCCTCCGCCTCCTTCTTTTTCTTCTCGGTTGTCGTTTTGGACTTTTTCGAGAGCATTATCTAAATAAAATTAAAAAAAAAAAAAACTAATATTTCAGTTTGCGTTACGTAATGTAACCTTCTGCCACAAGTAGAGAAAGAGAGAGAGATACTCATATTTGTGTATGATTTCAAGTCAGGGAAAAACTAACTTTTGTTTATACCGTGCCGGCAATAATAGGATTGTGTATCTTACATGACTTCTTTATACATTTTCCGCGGACTAGTTTTCCTCCTTTTCATCCGTCTTGTTCATAAATAGACACGCCGAGCGTTTAATAAAAATAAACGTCGGGGGTGTAGCGCCTTTGGTTGGCTTCTCCTCGCTGTCTACGAGCTTGAGATCCTTTAATCTAAGTGATTCATCGGTGAGATAGACACCATCCAGGTAGAGGACATAACCATTGGTGTTGACATCCCACAGCTGGGGGACACTCTTCTTGAAGAGCTTCTTCACCTCCTTTATCGTGAGATCGGAGCTGACGTCCTGTTCGAAGCGTCCCTCGGAGCACTGGATGGAGACCAACACTTTGTGTGTATCGCTAGAGGGAGTCGCTGCGGGAGGCATTACTGGAGGGTCGTTCTTGAAGTGGGTAACTACAACAATGGTGAAGAAGAAGCGAAAAGTAGATCATCAAGAATTGTAGAACACGAGTTCATCAACATCAAAAAACATTCACCGCTGCACCTGTTGATTAAACGATTAGAATAGTGGTTTATCCTTTTTTTTTTTTTTTATGAAAGAGGGAGGAGCGTAATCTGCACCGATTCTAACGCATTCACAATCCACTCGGGGTACGTTTTCCCTTTATAGTAATCCACAAAGAACTGCTGCACGTACGTCGTAAAGTGACCCTCCTCGATAGCTCGTCGCGCCCCTCTCGTCAGGTTAATGAGAAAGGCAATGTTGTGGTAGGAGAGGAGCGTCGCCCCCGCTGTCTCCTTCCCAGCCAATCGGTGCAAGTAGGCTCTGGTAAAGTCTTTGCACACCTTGCAGGTGCATTTGGCGTCAATTGGTCCAAAGTCCGAGGCGTACTGTTTCTTTCCTAGCTGAACATTCCCGTTCGTGGTGAGCACCGTCCCAAACCGCGCGGTGCGGCACGCATAGACGCAATCAAACATGTCCACCCCCAGGGCGATACACACCAGTATATCCTCCGGGTACCCAACCCCCATGCAATACCTTGGCTTGTCATTGGGAGCCCTTTGGTGCAGGTGCGGACGACCCGCCAGAACGTGTCCTTCGCCTCCCCGCCGCTCAGACCGCCAATGGCGAACCCCTTGCACGCGGTCCGCTTCACCATCTCCTCCAGACACTTGAGCCGCAACTCCTCGATCAAACCTCCCTGGATAATACCAAACAAACACTGTTTCTCCCCATTCTGGTTGGCCGCGATGCACCGGTCTAGCCAGCGAATACTACGCCACATGGCCTCCTCCACCCTGGGGCCGGTCGTGAGGACGTGCACTACGTCGTCCAGCTGCATCATGATGTCTCCGCCAATCGCATTTTGAATACGAATGCTATCTTCCGGCCGGAGCAGCAGAGAGTATTTGCTATCCTCCCCTTCCTCTCCTTCCTCCGCGGTGGTAGTCCCACCGCCGTGTGTGGACTGGAAGCGAACACCCTCCTCGGTGATCTTTGCTAGTTTGAGAAGGCTCACCATCTGGAAGCCACCGCTGTCGGTGAGAACGTTCTTTTTCCATCCTTCTAGAAAGTGAATCCCATCCATGTTATCCACCACGCCATCGTTGTCGTCGCGAGGGCGTTTCTTTCCCAGCGCCATCTTCTCCGCCTCATTCTTCAGTTCGGTCAGACGCCGCAGTATCGTCTCCCCCGGCCGCAGCCCCAGGTGATAGGTATTGCCTAAGATAATCTCCACATCCATCTCCTCCAGCTGCTGCACGGTCACCCCTTTGAGGGCACCTTGGGTGGCGACTGGCATGAAGATGGGCGTACGCAGAGGGCCGTGAGGGAGCCGAAAGAGTCCGCTCCGAGCGGCGACCGGTCTGCCGGTTTCAGGGCCTCGGTTCTCACTAAAGGTGAACATTTTCGTTTTCCTTTTCGAAACAAGAGGAAGAACGAAAAGAGAAGTTAATGAGAGGAGCACTCAAAAGAGCATGAACAATAGAGCAAACCCCATGACATGTAAACAAAGCAGTCGTTAAAAAAACTATTTTCTGTGAGTCTGTACGCTACTCGAGGAACAGCAAAAGAAAATCAAATTAAACTTTTGGAAAATTAATATAACAATGTACAAGTTTCTTTTTTTTTTTTTCGAATAAAATGTTTGTTGTTTTTTTTTTTTTTTATTAATAATAGAGACGCAGCACAGTAACCCCCCAATCATTATTATCATTATTATGTGAAGGGCAAGTCATTTAACGATAATGATGTGCACGAAAAATACAACCATAACAAACAACGCAAAGAAACAAACTATGAAAAAACGAACAAAAAACAAAAAACGGGTCCTTCATACAACACTTTTTTATTCTATCTTCGCCTAAAATTAAAATTAAAAATGTTAAAAAAAAAAAAGGTAACGATGTGGAGTTTTCACTTCTTCTGCTTTCGCTTCTTATTGAACTCCTTCATAAAGTCCGCCTCCTGTGCGAGGAGCTCATCCGCCGTCATGCTATTGTAATTGCTCAGTCGGAAAGAACCCGTCGTGACAGACGGGGAGAGGTAGTCGTCCGGCTGTGGGGAGACCCCTAGGGAGCTGGAGATGGGCGTCCCTCTCGCCCTGCTGCTGTGTGCCTGTGTGTTCTGCATGTAGCGTGGCGTGTTGTTGACAGCATTCTTCTTCTTTTGTCCCATGTACTTCTCCGCTAGAGAGAGGGGGGCGGTGGCGCCAGGGCTCATGCTGGGCGTCCCTGCACGGAGGCTCACGTTGCTCATGTCACTGGTACTCCGTGCGTGTGGCATCGACAGCGGTGGCACGGAGGTGACACCAGGGGACTCCGCGGCCGACGGCGGGTCGTTGGGGTGAGGGGCGTTCACATTCGTGACGGTAAACCCTTTCCCAGTCGTAGTGGAGTGGTCGGTGTCATCGCCGGCAGGGGCGGCGGGGCCGGGGGAGTGGGTGGTGGAGCCATTGTCGTCGTGTGGCTCTCGGTCGAACACCGGGGAGTCCAAGTACTCTGGGGAGGACGGTAACGAGGAGACGGCTGGTAGCGCGGCTGGTCTGGCGGGGCTGTTGGGGCCTTCCGCTGTCACATTGTTCGGGTTTCCTCGGCTAGGCGAGCCGCCCTCCTCCTCCTCCCCGTCCATGTCCCAGGAGGAGCCTCGCGAGTGGGAGTCGGGGAAGGAGTCGGAGTCAAAGTCGTCCGAGGAAGAGGCCGCCCCGTCTTCTTGATTCTCCTCGAAGGAGTGCACGTCGTGTGCGTCCCCCTCTGGCCGGCGGCTGCCACCAGACCGGAGGGACTCGCCTAGGTTCGCCGGCCTGGGGGAACCGAAGCTGGCGCACTTTTCATCATCGTACCCCACAAAGCGAAGACCTTCATACGGGACAGGCACCTTGCTTTGTAGGCAGATGGCAAAGGTGGTGAGAATGCTAATGAGCTCTAAATGTTTATTCCACGCGTACGCCTCTAGCTCCTCCCTGGCGTCGGCTTCATCTCTTTCAAAGGTTTCTAATCGCGACGAGACCAGCCGGGCGCGCTCCTTGTTTTTTAGCTTTTCCTTCATTTGCTCTAGCGCCGACTTGGCCTGCGCCTTTTCTTCTACGGTTCGCTTCTTCTTAGGCTTACTACTGGCGTTGGTGCCGCTGCTAAGATTGCACCGATAGAGTACTTTGATGCTAGAAAGACCAAAGCTGCTGTCCGACTCGCACATGCGCACCGCGTAGTCGGTGTCGTCGCGGCACCAATAAATAAACCCATCGGCGGCAAGACCGACAAAAAATCCGGGTTCACCCTTAAACGTAATCACGTCGCCATACCGCAACCCACACGATCGCAGCTTCGCCGGGGCGGACTCAAACATATACATGGAGTCGTCTGCTAGCTTGTACCCCACCGGGGCGTCCGGTTCCTTCTCGAATGGAACGGGTTTCACAAATCCACCCAACTTTTCCTTCTTTTGTTTTAGAAATGCGTCGTACTTGGCACGCTCTTCCGGATCCGCCAATATTTCATACGCTTTTTGAATTTTTTGGAACGGTTCCGTCGAGCCCCCGCTCTTGTCGGGGTGCGTCTCTAATGCTAATTTGCGATAGCTCGTCTTGATCTCATCGGCTGTAGCGGTCCGACTGACTTTCAGCGATCTATAAAACATGAATGTTTTTCTCAGAAAGCAAACAAAAATAAAACAACGCAAAAAAAAAAAAAAGGTTACTTTTGTTGTCTGTACGGTCAACAATATGTCTTTTCAGACGAAACTACAACGGGTGGATGGGACCCTGTTGTATGGGGTACTAGGGAATGCTTTCCTGTTTCCTATTGTACGGAAAACTATTTGTTGCAGAAGAAGTAGAGAAGGTAGAATGCATAAAACACAAAGAATTATGAAAATCAAAAAGATGTGGACCCGTTTTTAATTTTTCAAAAGAGCAATTTTTTTTTTTTCGTAACGTTAGTTCAACTGAACCGTGAATCCTGGAGGGAGCTCCACGTCATCATCGTCATCGTCGTCGTCGTCGCCGGCTAGAAAGGAAAGTTTCCCCATCGACACCGTCACCACCTCATTGGCTTTTTCAATCGCCTCCTTCGTCTTCTCCAAGAAGAGCGCGTGTCCCTCTGCTGCCTCTTCTGCCGTGAAGGAGGTCAAAAACGGATGTTGGAGTACCGCCGCGAGGGTGATACGCTTCTGTGGGTCCAACTCTAGCATGCGCCGCAATAGATCCAATCCCTCCGCTGGTAGGATACTCGGTGGGAACTTTAATGGGAGTGTGCCGGTGCTGCCCTCCTCCGGTGGAGGTGCCCCATCGCCAGCCTCCCAGGATGCATTGCCACCCAGCAGTTTGTAGATGGCACTGACGACCCCTAATTCACTACCCGCCTTGAACAGATGCTCCTGTAGGACCAGTTCAGCGAAGAGCACCCCCAGTGACCACACATCCAGCTCCGTCCCACTGGTGCGACAGCCAATGAGGGCCTCTAGCGGTTGATAAATCATCGTGGTCCTGTGCGACGGAGGGGTGTACTGGGCGGCCGCCTCGGTCGCCTCTCCTGGAGCGGACAGCGTGAACCGACAGGAACCAAAGTCCGACAGACGCAGGTCCCCATTCTGCTTCACTAATATATTACTCAACTTGATGTCCCGGTGGATGATGCCACAGTCCTGGTGAAGAAACAACACCATGGACACCACGTGTCGTAGAATGTACTTGATGGTACTCAGATTAGCCATCCGTGGGCAGCGCTCCCCGGCGGACTTCCCGCTGGAGACAATCATACGGCGCAGGTCAATGTCACACAGCTCCATCACCAAACATAGTTCATCATAGGGGGCCTCCACAATGCGGTAGAGCTCCACTGGCCTCGCCGACGTATCCATATTCTTCTGCTGCATCTTTTGGGAAATAAAGTGCATCAGGGTAGCCTCCCGGAGGACCGTCTCCGCCACGCCGTGCCGACCAAAACTATTTGGCTGCTTGAACAGACGCTTCACCGCCACCAACTCCCCCGGTGCCGCCCCACGCGTCTGGTCATGGGCCACGTACACCGCCCCTTGCGCCCCTCGCTGCAGGTTCCCCTTCTTTTTTAACCCCCCGTCCCGTAGTGTATGCTCTGGTGGAACACTATTGACGGTCAGCAGGGTGGGTACTGTCTTCTCCTTTCCGTCCTGTGGTGTGACCGCGCCCCAGACGTCTTGATAGACGGACCAGGTGGGTGACACAGCCATGATGGAATCCTAAAAAAAAAAAAAAAACTAAAAAATGAATCTATCGCTACACAAATCGTTAAAGCGAGGGAAATTAATGTGCTATAAATATCAATGAAGACAGAATAGGGTAGATGCACTATAGTAATTCAAAAATAATAAGAACAAACCGTGTGTTAGTAATACGACTATAATATTTACATGAGAAAAATACATTCCATCCTTTTTTTTTTGATTGTTTGTACACTTGTTTGTTTTTTTCTATTTCACAAAACCGTTAAATCAATAAAAAAAGGGATGAAACAAAACGAGAAAAAAAAAAAAAAAGCTCTAATTATCATTACACCTTTAACTGCCCTAGAACAGAAAAAGTCACATCGCCACCTCAACCATGAAAAACTTTTTAAAAAAACAGACTTTGGAATCTTTTCCGTTACATCCTATATTCCGTCACGCCGTTTCTGTTTTCTTACTCATGCTGGAAGTGCTGGTTGGTCCGGAAGTCCTCAAAGACGGTGAACATCACATGCAGAGAGTCTATGAGGGAGTTATAGGTCGGGATATCAATCACCGCACACAATGTACGGATGTACTGCTCAATGTCAAGGTCTATATTAGGCGGGGGAAACTGCACATCGGAGTTGAGCATATCCTCAAACTCCTGGGGCCATATCTGCAGCAGCGTCTCTATCTCCGGCATCGGCTTCTGATACGTGACGGTCGGCAGCGCCTTCTTGTAGTGTACCTTCTTGATATCCGAGATCCACCGGTCAATCACCTCCGGCCGGTTGGCGGCATCCTCAAAACTGTCCACCACTTGCATCATGGCGGCACTATGCGCGTTGGTGGCCCGCAGCTCCAGCTGCACCACCGCCGGGTTAGACTGCGGGATGCCAGGCTCGTCTACCATATACAGGCCTAACCCATCCGGTCGACCGTCGGGGCGGGGAATGTTAATGAACGGGTCTAGCTCCCCGATCGCGGGGAAGTAATCTGGGATGAAAGGGTACAACTTGGCGGGGAGCTCCGCCACGAACGGTTCGTAGTCGATAATACGACGGAAGAGGTCTTGCATCTCCCGGCTGGCCTTGGCGTTGACCTTGGCGTACTTGTTGGGATTGAAGTCTAGCCCAGACGGCATCGCCTCGCCCGTCATGTTACCGCCGGCGCCCTCCTGCAGGTCTTCCGGCTTCTGCCCAGCATACCCTACCGCCCGCTGGATATCGTCCTCATCCTCCTCGTCTTCCTCCTCCTCTTCCTCGTCGTCGTCGTGCTGCATTTGCTGATACTGCTGGTTGGCGTAGTCCGTCACCCGCTGCGACCGATTGCCCTGCGCGGGGGTCGCCACACGGTGGTCGTCGTCCACCTCAATCGCCTCATCGTGAGGGGCGTTCTGGATCGTGTTGGCGGCCATCTGCTGCTGACGGGCCTGGGAGGCCATGGGGGTAGGGACCACGTCTGCGTCATGGATCGCCAAACGTTCATCGTTGGGGTTGTTGTCCATCAAGTTCCCTCCCGCCGCCGCCGCATTCCCCCTTGCCATCCCCTGCTGTCCAGTGGTGGTGGGGGTCTGCACGTAGCGGTCGTCGTTGACGTGGTACTGCTCGTCGTTGGGGTTGTTGTCGATCACGTTGGATGGGTTCAGCTGGGGGACGGGGCGGCCGCCGGTGGTGGTGGCCTGAAGGTTCTGGGGTCCGGTGGAGTCGTCTGACATGGTGGCGCTGGACTGATCCGTGGACATTTCGCTTTCACTGTCACTCATTGCTCAACACACACACGCACACACAAAAAAAAAAAAAAAAGAGTTTACTACTTTTAAAAAGAAAAATGGAAGAGGGAGCGTGATAAAAGATGGTGTTCCAAGAAATCTGTTACCTCTCGCAAAGCTACACCTACTCATTCATGTATATGTTTTTTTTTTTTTTTCGCACAAATTAACAACACAAAAACATATATAAAAAAGCCCAAAGAAAGTTGTAAAGTATTTCTTTTATTTATATAACATTTTTTTTTTTTGTCTGTTCTTTTTTTGTGTGTGTTTTTTTGTTTTATTATTCCAAGAGAACAGTGTGAATGCTAGAGAAGCTGCACACCTGATCACTTGAAAAAATAAACACGAATATTTAAAGAAAAAAAAAAATCAAAGAAAGAGAAAGGAGATTTTTTAACTGCACATATTTGCTTTTTTTGTTTTTATTTTTTTATTTTGGTCCTTCTCTTTCATTCTTAAATATGCATGGATGTTTTTTAGAGATCCGCGTTGTCACCGGCATCGGCCTTCTTGGCGTCACCACCCTTCTTGCTGGAGTGCTCCTTAATAAACTTCTTCATGTCATCGATGGAGCGGTCACCGTTGTAGGAGACGGGGGCACCGCCGGAGGGGATGAAGAAGATGGTGGGGAAGCCCTGCACCTTGTACTTGGAGGGGTCCACGTCGTTGGCGGTGGCATCAATCTTGGCAATCACGACGTCCTCCTTCTCGAGCTCCTTGGCCATCTTCTCGTAGTCGGGGTGGAGCTTCTTGCAGTGGCCGCACCAGGGGGCATAGAAGAGCACGAACATGTCCTTGCCCTTGTTGAGGTGGGACTCGAAGGACTTACCGACGAGGGTGGTGAGACCATCGACGGTCTCCTTCTCGGGGATGGCCTCGCTCTTCAGGTGGGGGGCGAGCTTGCCGTTGGTGAACTGGTCAAGGAAGCTCTTGAGCTCCTCCTCGGTCATCTTCTGCGCAGGGGGGAAGAGGAACTTGGTGCGGCTCTTGTCAATGACGAGGGAGGGGTACTCCTTGGGGGCACCGAGCTGGTCACCGAAGGCGCCATAGAGGGCACCGTTGACGGTGACGAGGATCACCTTGTTGTCGCGGTACTGCTTGGCCACAGCGGCGGCGGCCTTGGTCTCGGGGGACTCCTTCTCATCCTTGGTGAAGAGGAAACCAATGGCATATCCGTGCTCGCCGGCGGCCATGTAGTTCTTGAAGTTCTCGGGGGTGATGGTACCGAAGAGGGGGACGCTATTGAGGTCGAGGAACTTGTTAATGTCCTTCTCGGAGACGCCATCCTTGATCTCCAGCACGGCGGACTCTCCGTTGGCGAGGAAGGTGATGGACTCCATGGGGCTGGCCTTGACGACGGCGGCGTCAGAGACGAGGGTGAAGGCGTTGCTGAGGCGGCGGGTCTTGGCGATGGGCTCAAGGGTCTTGAAGGTCTGAGAAGTCTCGGAGGCGGTCTTGATGACCACGACGGGGAGACCCTCCTTCACCAGCTTGTCCACGTCCGCCTGGGTCTTGGAGACGCTCACGGCGGGCTCGTACTGAGACTTGACGTAGGAGATGATCTCGGGGGCCGTGCGACCACCGTCGAAGTCGAGGTGCTTCTCACCGTTCTTGAAGAGGATGAGCGTGGGGTAACCCTTCACGTCGAACTTACCGCAGAGCTTCTCGTTCTGGGTGCAGTCAACCTCCGCGAGGGTGGCCTTGTCGCCGAGGGCATCGGAGGCCTTCTCGAACTCGGGGGCGAGCTTCTTGCAGTGTCCGCACCAGGGGGCGAAGAACTTCACCAAGGTGTACTCGGTCTTCTTGATGCCAGTCTCAAAGTCGGCCTCGTTGAGGGAGGCGACCTTGCCTTGGCATCCGGCGGCCAACAGGAGGGACGCCAGAAGGGCAGCAGTAAGCTTGGCCATGATGTGTGTGTGTGAGAGAAGAAAAAAGTTAGACGTTAATTAACTTTTTAAAAAAAAAAGGGAGAAAGGTAGTTTGAGGCGGTATTCATCTTACTACTTCAGCAAAGCTACACGGTGGGTAATCGTAAAGACCAAAAAAACAAACAAGGAAAAGAATAAAAGGCATACAATACAAGTATATTAAAGATGTTCAACAATTCTAAATATATATATATATGGAAATAAAGGTAAAAACACATTCGCTCTGTTCTAGTACTCCATCTGTCCAAATTCATCACTGATTTTTTATTTTTTTATTTATGATGACGATTTTTTAAAAATTATTTCGTTGCGACTACTTTATTAATGCGGCAGGGAGCTTGAAATCTTTTGGTTTCTGTTTATCCTCCGCGTACTTCTGTAGTAATTTCCGACGGATGTGTTCCTGGAACGCATCGGAGCAGCGGGAGAGTTGGGTGTCGAAGTTTTCTTCATAGTCCGGTAGCGCGTGCCCCTTGATGTACGCGTAGAGCTCCTCAAAGCCCGCGGCGGTGGTCTCCTGGTGTCTGCACTTGGCAAAGATGGTGGTCAACGAGGTCTTCGCCGGCTGGGAGTGCACCGTCGTCCCCACCTTCCCTGGAGAGCCCATCTGACTGGCGGGGTGCGAGGCGGCGGGGTCGGCGTGGCTACTCTTCACCACCACCCTCGTCGGCGGGGAGAGGGAGGCGCGCTGGTGGTGGACACTGTCCTCCTCTGCGAGCGCCTCGTGTGCGGTTTTGTTGGGATCCTTCTCCTTCGCCTCCCCCAGACTCGCCCGTATGAAGTGGGTGACCAGAAAAGGACCGCCCACTAACTTCAGAGAAGAGTCGAGCAGCGTGGCCCCCCGCTGTGCCGTGCTGTTCTGCAGGACGGTCTTTATCGTACGGAGGGCGAGATCGTCCACATTCTTGAAGGCGCTCGGTGGGTGCTGCAATAAGAAATCGTGGCAGCACAGGACAATGTTTTCGTCGGAGACGTTCTTGAGGGACAGTTGGAGAATGCACTTCACCGTCACCTGGATATACTTGAAGTCACTCTTGCGTGTTGTCTGGATGTACGTGGTGGAGTAACTCGTCAGTCGAGAAACCAAACCGTGAAAGACCTCGTTGGTGGAGGCGCCTAGAATAAATTTCAGAATCATCTTATTCAACGACTTGATGACGGACTCGTTGGAGGAGAACTGCTCCGACAGCAGACAGTCAAATAGGGTACCAATGAGTCGATAAATCAAGTTGGAGCGGCATTTTTTGACGCAAGAGGAATCCATAAACATGATCTGTAAGCAGTGGATCAGACTGAGTGCCAGCTCCGCCTCTAGGTGTCGCGTGTGCTCGAACAGTCGCTCGACTAGTATCTGCATCAGGTCCCCCGTGCCACAGCTCCTGTCCCGCTCAAAGTGCTTCTCAAAGTCTTCGCACATGTCAAGCGCTACCGGGGTGGGGGCGGAGCGGAGACCAGCTAAGATTTCCTGCATGGAGTACTCCTCCTCTTCTTCATTCTCGATGGGGACCTCCTGTGGCGGGGTGGTGGGACCAGGAGAGATGACCTCCTTGTGACCGCGTGGGTTGGACTCTTGCCGGGGTGGGGTGCGGGCCTCTGACTGACTCTTCCTACCCTCCACGACGGGAGAGGCTGACGCACGGCGTGGGGTGGACGGTGCCGACCCGCCCGGCTGTGGGCTGCGAGGCGTCATGGAGCGGCGAGGGGTCTTGCGGGCTGGGGTGTTGTGTTCGCTGTCCTCGTTGTCGATGGGTCGACCAGTGGGAAGGTTGCTCGTCGCCTGCACAAGGCGGTCCAGGACGGGGATGACGGTCTGCTGGTCGGCCGGCTTGAGCGTGTGGGCGACGGTGTAGAAGGCTTCATCGCCGAGGATGGGAAGAAAAAAGCCCACCACCCGCTCCGCCGCCAGACGCACCTCTTGCAGTCGATCCATTAGTGCCTTGATGACACCGGGGACCAACAATCGGAGTGCGTTCCGGTTCACATTGGCGTCGACTGGGAGTTGCTCAAACCCAAAGCACATGGCCTCCAGGACATTCTGCCGGCAGACATTCGACTCGGAGCTCAGCGGTCCTTTCAGCTGGGTCAGCAAGTTTTCAATGCCGACAATCTCCACGCCCATGAAGACCACCTCCCGCGCCTCATCTCGCAAGTTTAGTTTTTGATCGCCGAGGTAGGGGTAGACAGAGGGGAGCAGGTTGCGCATGTGCGGGGCACTCTCCTCCGCCCCTCCCGCCTGTGCGACATGAGAAATCTGCTTCAGTACATCGACAATAAAGTTCTTGTTGGACTCTGCTAAGCGGCCACCCAGTGCTTTTAAAATAGGGCCAACGGAGGATGGTGGTAAGGTGCCGCCCACGCTGTCAATGTAGTCGTTAATCTCGTGGACTGCCTCCAGCCGATCCCTCCAGTCGCCCTCGGCGGCAATTTGTTTCAAAATGCGCTTCAGCGACATGGGGACGTCTCCGGAACTGGTGGCGATGGAGTTGGCTAAACTACCTCTGGGAGAGGCGGACCGTATATTATTGGTGCTATTCTTCCGCTCAAAGGTGGAGTCCTGACGAGGTCGTTTCTGAAACGTCGGGGTTGCGCTGCGTACGTTGAGGGAGGACGCCCGCTTCGGCCGCTGGGGTGGTAACTGGTCCGCCACTCGCGCCTCTCCCAACTTCTGCAGCTCCACGTCGTAGTGCGAGCGGGCTGGGAGAGGGAGGGAGGCGGCAAAGGTATCGGTGACAGAAGCGCCAACTTGCTCTCGTAGCTGCAGCAATAACTGCACGGAGGACACGCGCAGGGGGACGGCATTTTGCTCGAGGCATACTTTCAGATAGGCAAGCAGCGGACGTGTTTCTATTTTGGACTCCTCCGGCGCGGAAGCCGATTGCGTGAGTAACTCGGAGATAATCTCATTCGTCTCCAACAAGAGTTTCGGTGTCTTCACCAGCATCGCCTCCTTCCCCAGGTGTCTCACGACGAATCGCGGACTGGTTCTCCCCGCCACCTCCATAATGACGTCCCTGCAGGGTTGTTTATTCTTGGGTTCCGTCAGCTTGTGGGTGCAGTCCGCCACTAGGGCGTAGCAGCCTGCTAAAGGGACGTCGGCACAGCGTGTCATCACACTTTGCAAGAGCGTGAGGACCGCCTGGAATACCTGAAACGTGTTCTCCTCCCGCAGCCCGGGGTGGTCCTTGAGGTAGACTAGCAAATAGGGAAAGTTCGTATTGCATTGTGCCGGGGTCCAGGTATCGGTCTCCTTCTGCACCTTCGCCACCCCGTCCATTCGCTGGTTCCACTCTTTTGATTTGAGTAACGTCAGGATGGTGTCGTCTCCGTTCAACAAACCGAGCATCGTGTTGCCGGCCTCCACCTTGGAGGGCAGCGTGGACAGCAGCGAAATGCCGTCTTCTCCTCCTTTGATGGGAGGGTGCGCCATAGAGCCACGGGCCGACCGTGAGCCTCTGGCGCTATCTAACGCACTCTGTGTTCTTGTTCTGGGGGGTCGCACCTGAGCAGAGCTGGTCCGCCGCCTCGGGGCGCCATCCGCGCCTTCCTCGCAGACGATTTTCTTGGCAGGAGAGAGGGACGGTGTCGCGTTTTCCTTCGGGGTCGGAAGTGCGCTGCCAGACTGCGACAAGACCGCCTGCATTTTCACACGCTGCTTTTCATCCATGGAGGAAATCACGGAGGCGTAGCTGTCTGGGCCGAACACGTTCACCAACTTGGAGAGCAGTGCGTACCCCGCATCGCGATTCTCCGCCCGTTCGTCGTTCACCATGCGCTTCAGAAGGCCCATGTGCCTTCCTAGCTTACCGTACTGGCTGGGCTCGAGTACATCTAGCATGTAGTCACAGAAGCGAATGGCGAAGAGGCGTTGATTCGGACTCTTGCTCCCCATCACCTGGTCCACCTCATCCACGCACTGATCAAAGGTAATACAATGGTACTGAATTAACTTCTCCAGCGTGGTCTTGATGTGCTCTAACACACTCGTCTTCTTGTCCTTCATGCGGTCAAACAGAGGCGCAATGTACGCCTTCGCGTGTGGCGCAAAACGGCCGCGCAACCCCCTCGCACACTCTTGAATCATCTTAAACCCCAGTAACATCAGGGGCGCCTGAGGGTCTATGAGGTACTGCCGCATCATGGAGGCCAGCTCGTGGTAATCGTCACTCTGCCGGAACCGTGGGGCACCCAGCAAGGGGATGGCGCGCTCGTTCACGACGTTACACCGCTCCTGCCAGGGGAGACTCTTATCCAGCACGGTTTTGAAAAAGTTCTTTGGTAGCTTGGGTACGACGGGGGTCTCATCGAGCAGCTCAAAAGCTTCGTCGTCCACGTCATTGTTGCCCCCTCCGCCGGACAAGCCCGTCAGTGGTACCGCAGAAGCTTTTCGCGATTGTGCGGTCACCTCCTCAAACCCATTGATCTGCTTCGGCGGAGCCTCCCCTACGGTAATAGTTTCAAACTGCTTTTCTAACTCTGCCAACTGTACGTCGCGTAGGTCGGTCAGATAGCCCTTGATGCCGCCACCAATGTACTTGTAACACTGGCAGCACAAGTTTTGTGCCTCCTTTCGCACCTGCGGGTTGACATCGCTAAACATGGGATGCATCGCCTTCAGAATCTCCTTAATAGGAAAGTGTTGTGTGCCAAAATCACTAATGAGCATACTGCACACCTGTACCGCCCCGGAGCGGCACTTGGGGGCCTTGTTGGTAAAACAACTAATGAGGGGCTCGATCACTTCCTTTGGCTTTCCACTCTCTACCGCAATGAGCGCGAACCGCTGGGTCAGCTCCACCGCCTTCGGTCGGCCGGTGAGCCCTTTCTCCAGCATGAGGGTGAACGGCGCCCCGCAGAGCACCCCTAGCTCCTCCGGTTCACAACAGGGGACTAGCTTCACTAATGCCTCGAACAATGACTCCTGCACCGCCGCCTGATTCTCTGATGCTATCTTGGCGATATTTTCTAATAAAAGTGATTTTTCTTTGGAGGGGCTGGCGGCAATGCGCTCGTACCCCTCTTTCCGCGCCTTCCAGTTGCTATGGGTTAACAGTTGTTGGGTGGTGCACTTGCTGAAGTCCTCCTCCGGCTGCGCGGCACCGCCAAAAGGGATTGGCGCCCCCACCAGTGGATTGTCCGACTGGTCTGTCCTCCACGTTCATGAAAGTAATATTGCGTATAGTGTTGGTTTTTATTCTAACTATAGCGGAAGGCGAAGAGGAGAAGAAGGGAATGGGGGTAATGTGTCGTTCTTTTCTAACACGCACAAGAAGAGGAAGAAATGATCATCAAGGGGATTGAAAACAAAACAAGAAGCATTTAAAACAGGTTCGTATCTTTTGAAAATGCGCATTTTTTTTTTTTAAAATCGTTAGCACATATTGGATTGCCTTCGCAGCATTTTGTTGTTGTTGTGTTGTCCAATTACCGGGACGCAAACTCCTTCAGGAGAGACTCCACCTGCTCATCCACGTTGTCTACCTTCTCAATACTCTTTTTCTCATAAATTTCAACATAGCGATTATTCTTGTTGACGACAATAATGTCGTCGCCTACGATGAGTTGATCTCCGCTGGTGGGGGCGGAGGAGGCCGAACCGGAAAAAAACGTGGTTGGGCCATTGTTGTTATTATGATGATTGGTAGTGCCACTGCCCGAGGAGGTTTCCCCTACACGGTTATTGGGGGCCGACGTTGTGGTTTTCTTGTTGCCGTCCTTGTCATCGGTCAATTCCTTTCTATATGGTTTGGCGCCAATCCCAAACACAATTCGGTACAACTTGCGAAAGAGCAAGTAGTAAAACACCCAATACCAGTGTCGTTTGAGCAGTGTGACGATGTGAGGGTAACTGGCCTTGAGTTCCTCCTGTAGGTTGAGCTGGAAGCCGCGGACGTGTCGGACGAATATTTCTAACCCTGAGCGAGCCTGATCTAATACGGTATCCGAGTATAATTGTAAACTCATTTTTTTTATTATTAATTTTGTTTATTCTGCTGTTCGTACCCGCGGGGGTAGATTATTCTAATGGTTTCTTTTCGTTTCTCAGTAAAAAGAAGGGGGGAAAGAAGAACAGTGGTAAGCAAATAAGAAGTGTCAACGAGAGACCAATTTTTTTTCTTTTTTTTAGAACAGATAATATTAAAATGCATTTTCTTTTTTTATACTGGATAATACAAAGAATTTGCAATATATGCGTACAAGGTGTGAAAAAAAAAAAAAAAGTAAATATACAAAAAGTTACAGTGCAGTGTATTTTTTTTATTATTTCGGATTAATAGAAAATAATAAAATAAAAAGAGAAACGATGCAGTGGGTCTACGTTTACGGCATAGAGCGGCAGGCGTAAAATAAAAACAATCACTAGAACAGAACAATTTTAGCGGCAACAAAACAAAAACAGAAAAGAAAGCCCGGCTACTTTTTTTTTTTTTTTCAGTTGTTAATTATTATGCGTATCCTCGCTCTCCCACTACTTTTGACGTTTCACCGAGTGATTCGCGGCGGCGGTGTTTAACAGTACAAAATAATCTAAAACCCGACGCCAATTGTGATACTCGTGATCGTTTAATACAATAAAGGTGACATAAAACTTTTGAGGCGCACGGCAGTGGAGGGAGAGGGCTCGCTTGCACTCTACGTTGACTTTTGTCCCTTGCGGCAGGAGGGTGCTAGAGACGGTACCGGAGGGCGTCTCGTACTTGGACTTCTCCACCTCCTCCAACCCGCGTGAAACAGAATGCAAAAACGCCAGCGGAATGTATCCATCGATCACGTCTGGTTTGGAGCTATTAAAGATGGCAATACTCCCCTCGTCGGCGTCGTAGTTGCGCAAGAGACGAAGGGCGGCGAGGCACTGTACTGGGGAGTGAGGAGACTCATTAAAGACACACACCTGTGTGCCTTGGAAGAGGGCGTCAATGGCACGCTGGACGGGAACCGTCATCTTGGGCCGCTTCGACACCGGTAGCGTCGGCCACAGCGACATGATGAAGGCGACACAGGCCACGTTATTGCGGGTGAAGCCGACTTTATCTAATTCCTCATCGGTGAGGTTTTCTCGCGACGTCTTGCTAGAGGAGGTGTCCATCATTTCATAAAGACCCTTGAAGCACTTGCGCACCTCCTCCGCCCTAATCGAACGTACCTTCTGCAGTCGTCGCTGCTCTCGCTTCTTGACGTAAACAATGGGGGAATACACATTCCACACATCTAACGGGTTTTCCTGATCGCACGGCACCTCTACCGTCGTGTTCGTCGACTCGTTTGATATTTTCACCTTTCTTGGGTACCTTTTTCACGTTGGTGGTCTTCTTAATGGAGGAAGGGGGCGTAGCGCCTTGGTTCGCGGTGGCCTGCGAGTGTTTGTCAATGTTGGTGCTAACGGAATTCGACCGGGATTGCGGCCGTTCCTTGGCGATTCGACGACTTTGCGTGGAAGTTTTGCTCGCTGGTTGGGGGGAGCCTGGCATTCTAATGTGTAAACTACAGTGGTGATGGTAGGCGTCGTTGCTTCTTTAGCCAGTTTCTAGGAGGAGGAAAAGGCACAGTAGGTGTTGGAAATCAAACAGAGAAACAACCGTGAAAAAGGGGATCAACTACTAAAACGGCAGCTGAAATAAATAAATAAAGAAACGTAGTGATAATGTACAGTATAAGTTTGTTTTACGCGCCGTGCCGTTCCAATAACGCGCACTGTTCACGCAACTCTTTTAACTCTGCGGATTCCTTATGGTAGATCAACTTCCACTCCGCCAGCTCTTTTAGTTTAGTCTCCAATAAGGATTGTGCAGAAGGACCCATCAGTGGTTTCTTGGGCACCTCCGCTGCCTTCTCCTCCACCCCCAGCGCATTCCTCTTCTTCAGCACATATAGTTTATACTTTAGACTCTCCACGTCGTCCTGGACGGTGTGCAGTTCGACTCGAATGTGCTCCAAGTCTTGGTTGTCGCGCTGTGCCTTAATGTTCTGTGAGAGGGAACGGCTCGTCGTCGCGAACTGGGAGTTCTTCGTGATGAGCTGACGGGCCGTCTCCTCATTCTTTTGCTGCAGACGGCGCAGCTGGCGTACCTTGGCCGCGTAACTATCGACCACCGTACCCATAGATGTATTGTTGAGGCTGGTGTGACGACTGTGTTGCCCTGTCTGGTTCCCATCCCGTGGGAAAGTCACACTGGGCCCCGGTGAATCCCTCGTTGCCTGCGGGGTTAAAGGGGTCCGTGCATAACTCGCGTTGGCAGAGTACCGCCGACCGTTGGAACGCCCTTTCGTCGCAGACGGTGGTGGCGTCGGCCCTAACTTACTATTGTACCAACTAGACTGTGCCGCGCGCTTTTCCAGCTGGGAAGAGCGGTGGGAATATTGAATGATTTCGTCCTGCATGGCACTAATCTCATTTCGCAGGTCATCGGTGGTGGAATAGAGCAGTTGTAGTTCGATATTGACCTGGGCAATGTCGCTCTGGAGCCCTTGTACCACTTGTAGCTGAACGGCGCCTAAATCGGCTTCCATTTGACCCTAATGTTTATTTTTCTTTCTACGAGAATGTGAAACAAAATCGAAGGTAGAATGCACGTTTGGCGTAGAAGGGGCTGAAACAATAGAAATGTGGCATATGGGTTTCATTCTCTGTTCTCGTTCTATATTGTGCAGTTAGCGATTAGAAAAAAGAAAGTTTTATGTAAAGATTAAAAACGAAAAGAAGCATTCCCTTCGCCTACACCTGTCGAAGGAGAATATCTTTGCAATAGTCCACCTCAAAGTCCTCCAAGTCCTGCAGGTTCAACGTCAGGGTCCACAGACCGTGCGACCGCACCTGCCGCCCCTCACTCACCGCCGCATTCGCCGTGTTCAGGGGATCCATGGAGCTCGTCACCGCCCACTTCCGCTCTAGGGATAGCTCCTCGCGCATGCCTTCCTGTAGAAGGTTCAACACGATACGGCCGATAGGGACGACTTCCCACTGTTCATCTGTCTTTTTACGAGGAATCTTCGCGATGCGCTTCAGTGCGTCCGCCTCCTGTGCCGCCCAGGCCGCGAGGTGAATGTGACGTGGCCCCTCGCAGGTGCCGAACATAATATAGTCAAAGTTTGCTGTTTTGGACGATACATCAATGCAGCAAATATCTCGTACACGCATTTCTTTCAGCACCTCGGTAAGCTCCACCACGTCCTCGAGGTGGGCGCGACGGCTGTCCTGCCAGGCCTCATCGATAGCGCCTTCCACTTCCATTTGCAAAAGCATTTCCGCAAACTTTTCATCATCGTAGGGCAGTTCACTTTCTGCGTTAGGCAACCTCGCCAAGACATAATCCTCGTCGGTGGCGGTGTCCTCACTGTGGGCCGCTTCTTCCTTCTCTTCAGGTGTCACCGCCGCTCTGCTCCCCTCTCTTGGCAGTGGGGCGCCTTTTCGGGGGGTCTCCAGCGGAATATGAAACCTAGAAAACTCTGTCCCCGGCGGCACCTCGGGGGTTCGGTCCACTCCCACGACCTCCTCCGTCTGAAGACTCATCCCCGCCAAGGCGTCCACGTCTATAAAGTCATCCTCTTCTACTACTTTACTAGCGCGAAGGATGCCGCAGCTGGCGAAGGCACGTCTGCCGTGTAGCGGTAGAGAGACACCCTCCACGGGGATACCTGAGGGGCGAAGACGTAGAACACCGCGTAGGGCAGTCCGCATTTATTTTATTATTACTATTATTTAAAAACACTAGTTTGTGGAAAAATAATAAAAAAAAAAAAAAGGTGAATTCATGGTATTCCTCGAATTTTCTGAGGACGGGGTTCTGCCGCGTACCAAATACAAAACGAAAAATGAAATAAAGAATCTGTTCGCACCAGAGCAAAACATCTATACCGGTTCAAGTAAACAACTATTACGTGAACAATAATTATATGGAAATAAAATAAAAAAAAAAAGTCGAAAGCGAAGCGCGGCTTTTATATCCCTTCTGTATTACCGTCCCAAATTGCGTATTTGCAGACGAATGTGTCCAATCATTCGCTCTTCCTCCTCCAGTTGTCTCTCCACAGTCACCTTTCGTGCCCGGTCCGCGACGCTGCGGGTGCGCGTGCTGTCCAGCCGCTGCAGTGCCCCCTGCAGCTCATCTCTAGCAATACTATGCTCTAGCAGCTCCGCCTCCAACACCTCGACACTGGCAATGTGCTTGTTGTAGTTCTCATTCTTTTGCTTTTCCGTCAGCTCCGCGTTGTTCCTCGCCTCCCTCGCCATGTCACTAGGATCGTAGTAGATGGTAGGCTGCGAGGGTTGTCCCCTCGGCTGTGGTGGCGAGCGCTGCACCGGTTCACTGTCTTGCAGGCGGCGGCGCTGAAGGGGCCCGCGGGAGCCGCTCTGTGAGTTGGTCTCGTCATTCTCGTCGTACTGTTGTTGGAAAATGTTAAAGTGAGATTCATTCGACCGTGCTCCACGTGCGTGAGAGGGGGTCGCTTTTGCCGTTGGCTCCAAACCATTGCGGAGGGGTCGACGACGGCTCCCTACGTCGTGCTCCTCGACAGACGTATTAGCTGTGGTGACGTTCGTGGTCTGAGGTTTCTCCCGTGCTGGTGCCTCTAACGGTGCCGCCACGTAGACAGCGGGTGGGGGCGGCTTCACACGAGACGCGGAGGGCCTTTCCTGTGAGCGGGCCTGACTCTCCCGCTGTTGGTTGACCTCTGATGACGGATCGTCTGCATGGACGCCAGCTCCTCCTCCAGCGCCTGCACCTGCTCCTCTAAGATGGCACTGCGATTCTTCTCTTTTTGCAAGTTAAACTCACAGTTTTCCTTTTCTAGACGCACAGCGCGGAGTTGACTTTCCAGCTTGTGCTTTTCGTTCCGCAGAAGGCTGTTCTCGCCTTGCATCTCGGTGAGGGTGCTTCGCAAGGACTGTACAATCTCTTCATACGACGACTCCACCTGGTGGATCGCCTCCTGTGAGGTGGGGTCCATGTTGCCGCGAGTGACACTACGACGTGTCGCCGACGAGCGCTCGTTGGTCAGTTGACTTCGGAGGTTCGTCGCCGGCACCACTACCCGCCCCACGCTCCTTTCCTCCACCTCCCCGTCGTCGGCGTAGTGCAAACTCCTACGGGAATGATCGGAGTGCCCGCTCTGCTTCATGGACGCCCCACGGCTACGAACTTGTAGGATACCGGCAGACTGGTTTGGGGTCATTTGGGCATACTGGGAGGAACGCTTGCGGGAGGAGAAACCGGTGTGGTTGGGGCTCGTGTCATCGTCGACGTCGAGCTCAATCGTGGCGAAGCAGGTGTCATCGTCGTCGTTGTCGAATGGATTTTCGTAGTACTCTTTTCCAGACATTTTTTTTTTTTTTGAAGTGCTAAGCAATCTATATATAAGTAAAGTGTAAAAAACAATTTGCTTTCAAAAGAAAAAAAGGAAAGACAATGCATTAAAATAGGGCGGCAAAGCGACCACCGGCGACTCCGCATATAAATAAAGAAAAGTAAATCATAAATAGAGTAGTGTACGGAAATCTATCGCAAATCACTACTTACCCTTACTACACCAGGGCCGGCGGGGGCGGCGGCAGGTTGTAGCGTGAAATAAGCATATCTATCGAGTGTTGTATCAAATCTAATTGCTCCTGCAGCAGTGTCGCCTCCTGCGCCTGTTTGTGGCTCAGTGCCTCTATCGTCATGCGCTTACTATCGTACCGAGGCATCCCTTGGCCCCCTACCAGCCCAAAGTTAGAGGTGCTATAGTACCGTGCGTCGCTCATGCGGCCGGGCAGCAGGACAGGCCCAGCCAGCCGAGGATCATCCATCCACACCGGGTCCGTCTGTGTCTCGGTCGTCGTCGTCGTCTGTGTTCCCCTATCCACCACCATCACCTCTATCGCCTCGTACGGTCCCTCCGCCGGTGCGCTAGGGGTACTGGTCATATGGTGCGGTGGTGCGGGTGCGCTTGTCGGGGGAGACGGCACAGCGGGGAACTTGACGGTGGTTCCCACGGCTGGCGTGTCGACCGAGTCGAAGGAAGGTCCTGTCGTGACAACTGGTGTCGTGCCAAAGGGAGTGGTGTTGACGGCCTCCGCGACCTTGGAGACCACATTGGTCCCGAGTAGCGCCTTCATCTTCTCTCGCATCTCCTCCTGTCGTTGGCGGGCCTCGTCTGTAACGGTGCTCCGTGTGGTGCTGGTGTTGCTGACGGTGGGGGAACCTTCCTCGGGGTTCAGAGATGCCTCTGAAGGCTTCGTCGTCAGTGGCGGGACCAGCTTCGTCTGCTGTGTGGTGGACTCCTCCTCATCGGTGTCGGTACTTTCACTGTCCGTCGCCAGCCAGTCATTCAGTGATTTCATTGGGAAACGGAGGGTTAACGTATCTTTTTTTTTTTTTTTTAGACAAGAAAGAGAAAAGGGACTTTATTGAGCACGTAGGATCATCCTAAAATCGAAACGTGACAGGAAATCGCAACCTACCATATATACATATAGATGCGAATAGATTAAAGTATATATATATATAGCCAAAGAAAATTATCTTCAAAGGAGTATCGTACACCACTCTACCGGTAATGTGGTGGTGTTTTATAAAAATATATTACCAATCGGTTTTTTTTTATTATTATTTTTATTGTTATTATAAGTGAATAAAGGGGTACCCTTGTACAGAGCAAAGACACTCGTGGATACGATTAGGTGCATTTCGCGTAAAGTTGGTTGCACTTGTTTTTTTTTTTCCCCTTCATCGGCGCTACCGAGAAAAGAAAAAAAGAAAAAATCAACAAAAAAATTTACAATATTTGTGCAAACAAAATATTTTTACAACCGACTTTATACGTTTTTTTTTTTTTTTTTCAGTTGGTGTTTCTTTTCCTTTTTCTAATTTTCTTAACTTTTTTTTTCTTTCCCCATTTTTATAAATGTAGTGCGCTATACGTTAAATCCCTGGTGAATCACTGCGAGTAGTTGCGTGATAAACCCAGACAGAGATATTCGGCGACAACTAAAATAGTAATCAAAAAAAAAAAAAGGAATAGCAGTACAGCTTTCATATTCATTCCGTTTCGGGAAAAAAAAAGTCAGTATAGGGGTTGTTTTCGAGACACACACCCTACACGGTAGAGACGCTAGTCGAGAAGATCAGTCGACCAGAGTGGTGTTTTGTTCGTAGCAAACGTTGCTGTAGTGTGCTGCCGCTGTTGATGACCGTGGGCAACGACACGTTCGGGGTCTGGCAGCGGGCAGCCGTCACCAGGTTGAGCGACGGGCAGGTGAGCAGCACGCTGAACTCAAGGACCTCCACGCAGTCGTCCATGTTTACCTCCCGCAGCCTCTCCGACCAGGCGAGCGCCGAGAGGTCGTGCAAGGCGCGGCACGCCGACAGATCCATGCGGACGAGGGACGGGTAGAGCAGGTAGGTGAGGGAAAGATCATCGAAGTGGTCGAAGAGGTCCGGATGGCAGAGCCGCGTGATGGAGGTCCCACGGAGGTTGAGGTAGCGGAGGTTGGGCAGCAGCGACAGGACGCTGATCTCACCGAGCGAGCGGCAGGCGGAGAAGTCGACCCACTGCAGCTTCGACACGATGGGGGACAGCAGCGGGTCCTGGGGGTGGGTGAAGTAGTACCTGGCGCGGTGGAGCAGCTCCTGGTAGGGTGGTAGTTTGGCAGAGGTCTCGCGGCAAAGGAGGGTGTGGAGGGTGGGGTGGGCCAGCAGCGGCAGCACGCGTGTGAGCCGGGGGCAGTAGGAAAGGTTCACCAACTCCAGCGCGGGGCAGTCGGCGAGGCCGTCCACCAGCCTCAGGCCCAGACAGCTGCTGAGGTGCACCACACGCAGTCGCTGCAGCGACCCCACCGCCGTGATTTCTTGCAGGTTGTCGCACAAGCTGAGGTCCAGCGTCTCGAGCGCCCCGCATGCCGTGATGGCCGTAAAGCCCGCATCGTGCACCTTCGTCTGTCGCATCTCCAAGGCCCGTAGGTGTGCCAGGGAGCCGATCGGACCGCAGTCGATGGGCCCTCGCACCTGGTTCAGCAGCAGCTCCTCCAGCAAAGGGATACTCCGCAGAAACGACAGCGAGGGGAGCTTCGTCTCCGACAGGTTCAGTCGCTTCAAAAGGGTAAACGACTCCAAGAAGGAAAGATCCCGCCCATTTCGCACGTCAATTAGTGTGAGGCGTTCCACCTGCCCTGGCGGGGGGTGGTCTGGTGTGAAATGGAGCTCCGTGTCCATCACGTACAGCTCCCTCACGTTCGACCGGTGCGACACCACTTTATCGAATACCCCACTGACGTCCTCCAAGAGGAGACTGTCGAGGGTCGTGTAGGCCTTTTTTGCCAGCATCAGCAGCGAAGCGTTTTCGATAGACGTCAGTTTGAGGCGACGAAGCGTATCCACGGCTGGTATATCCACGGGAATCACGTCCCCTCCTCCCTCCCTCGATGGCAACACCTCCAGATCCTTCAATTGTGTACAAGAAGGAAGTAATTGCATCAAATCAGAACTTTCGAGTACACCTTTTAGAGCCCGCAAAGACGCGCACGCCTTCATTCTTTCCGCCTGAGATGGATGGTTCAGCCACTTGGTAATGGGGGTTCCTTTCAGTGCAATGGTTTCTAGACTCCTACACTCCAGCAACGGTCTTCCGTCCTTGAGCGCCGTACAGTAGGAGAGCACGACAATTTTGAGCTTGGTGAGTGTTTCCAGCCCATGGAGAGAAATCAAGTTGGAGGCGTCCGTGATGTCCACCTCCACCAGTGCATCACACTCACACGGCTCGGTGAACAAGTGACTGCAACGCGTGGAGATCGCTGACGAAGATCTTTTTCAGGTTGTGGTTTTTCCTTAAAAAGTCAAGGGTCACCACCGCCATGCGCGAAAGACAGATTTCCTCCAGGGCGTGCAAACACTCCAGCTCGGCATCCCCTGCAGCGAACGGACAGTTAAACAGATTGAGAAAGCGTAAACTCGACGACAACAGACCGACCTCCACTTTGGCGTACGCCTGAAACATCTTTTGCGTGCCCTGCGTCGCCTTCCGCCACCACACCAGCTCCTCCTCCTTGAGTGCCCGGAAGGCGGGTTGGCGAAGGTGTCGCACACTGGGCTGGAAGTACACTTGGGACAGTACAGGGCGGAGTTGACGCGCGAGCTCGTCATTGAGACGCCACCCCGATACAGACGTCAGCAGATGACAGTCCAGTGACAGCGGCAGCGCGTCCCTCGTGTTGGTGAGCCACCAGGAAGAATAATAGAACTGAATCGGGAAGGCCTGATCCAGTGCGTCGCTGCCTTGAAACGTCACCCGGCGGACAAGGCCGGTGGGAGGGTGGGGGCCCAGTGGATCTTGCTCGCTCAGAATGCTATCCATATTGCTATACTCGGCATCCTCCGAATCGTAGGAGTAGCCACGCTTGTCGTCGAAGAAGTTCTCCTGGCAAGAGTTCTTGAACATTTCGTTTTTCAGATCCGATGGGAGAGATCCCTCCTTGGCGTAAGGGGCATACCGACTCCTCTGGGTCAGGTCAGAAAAGGGAGCATCGTTCGCCTCTAGAGGGCGCCTCCGACACAACACCGAGTGGGGGTCCTCGTTTTGTGTAATGGCGACATAAGTATCCCCCTCCACATGAGCTGAATAGCTATACTTATCGGTGGTGACTTCGACGTGGAGGCACCCCACCGACATGCCCGTCTGCATCTCCGTGGTTAGCCTATGGTTAGGGGACGCAGCGGCCAGTGCAATGGGCGGGACACTCGCGTAGGCAACGTAAGGAAAAAGATCCATTTCTAGCAACAATAATAATAATATAAATAGTGATATGTCTGTGACAGTAATAGTACAACGAAAAATGAAGAAAAAAAAAACAAGCAATTATCTTTTTTTTATTATTATTATTATCTGATTCCCTGTGGTGATGCGACGCTTCAGTAAAAGGACTAATTTTTCTTTTTTAGGAACGATGTAAGGCAGTAGCAGTCGTAAAAAGCCGAAGCAACGACTACCCACGCTAATAGAGAACTTTCTTCTGGAGAAAGTAAGGAGAGCTATAAAATAAAAAAAGCTTACAACTTCTAAACAGAAAAGAAGGAGGGGAGAGTGTAAATATTTTTGTCGTCGTTACAAACTTTTTTTTTCCTTCTGTTTTTTTTTTGTATTGCACAAGTCTTTCTTTCTTTTTAAAACACACTTCGCCAGAGCCCCACGGCCCCGCGACTCTCCACCACATCCTTCTCTCCCATTCGCCAGTGACGGCAGCAGACGGTGGAGTAGGCCGAGGCCTCGCCGTCCTGGTCGCTGGTCTCCTGCCGCGAGGAGCGACAGAGATCGTACGACTCCGTGGACCGACAACTCACCTCGGTGGCAATATGCAGTCCCACGAGGGGCACCAAATGCGGCTGGGTGGGCAGCAGTGGGACCACACGGTGCAGCCACTGCTCCTCCTCCTCGGAACTGGTACTACTACCACTATCACTGTCGGAGGAGGTTTCACTCTCGGAGCTGTCCTCGTCGTCACTGTCACGAGGGCGCTTCCCTGGTGGTCGCCGCGCCTTCTTCCGCTCCCTCTCGCAGCGGGCGTACACCTCCTCATTGCAGTAGTGATCACAGACATACTGGAAGAGGTGCTGCAGTCCATCGGCGTGACGGAAAGCATCCCCCACCAGCACTGTCGCCACCGTCCCTTCCTCCTGCCGGCAGCGAATGAGAAAACTGTCGCTGGACTTCACGCCAGACTGCCACAGACTAGCGGGGTTGGTGGAATAGAAGGGCGGTCGGCCCACCACGCGCACGAGTGTCCTGGCGAAAAGGCCACAATCCCTCTTTTCCTCCGTGGAGAGCGCCTTCACCCACTCCAGCTCCTCCGCCCTCCGCCGTCCTTTTCCCTTCCCCGTGCCACCGTGTGCCGGCCGCATTTGCAGCAGCATATACTGGTAAGCACGGAGTCCGAAGAGCTTTAGCAAGTTGGGTCTGAACACGGGGTCGGTCAGATCTAGTGTGGCGGTGGTACCGTGCTCATGGGGCACCCCCTGTCGGATACTCTCCAGCGACCCCAGCCGGCTGACGGCGTGACGCACCGTGCTGCCCCCTTTGATATGAGAGACGGTACAGGACGCCCAGTCGGCCTCCAGCACCACACACTCCTCCGATGCACCGCTGGCAATCGCGGCCGCCACCACCCCTGTCACCAGCAGCACCACTCCATGGACCTGAATGGGGGGCTGAAACAGCCACTGGAGTAATGTACTGCAGTAGTCCTTTGCACCGCCCTCCCCGCGGGTGACGCTGGGGAAGGCACGGGAGAGGGGGACCACGATGGAAATGTCACGGTGCTGGAGCAACTCTGTTAGGCGTGCCACAATGGGCTCCATACTACTGTTTCCTCTGCTCTTACCACTAGCGCACTGTTCCAGCGACTCCAGTAGACTAGGGAGAGTGAGGGACACACTCTAGGTCCGCTAGGAGGGAGAGGGACCCGAGATCGCTGACTCGTAGGTGTGTCTCGGTGATCTGTAGCAGACGAACTGGACGGAGGACCGTCTCCTGTACTGCCTTCCGCCCGCTCCCGCTGGTGGCTGCCGCTGTAGAGACAGACGGCTTCGTGCTCATCTGATGATCTCCACGTCTATAAGATAAAAAAAACTATACCGCTAGCAATGTAGAAAGGGAACAGGAAAAGAAAAGTGCGGAGACAAATGGCATACGTCTACATAATGCTCATCCAGCATCTTTATAAACAAAACAAACAAACGAATAACATTTAAAGGGATACATAGGAAACAAAGATTCCTAATGAGGCACGCATTCTAGGAAACGAATGTGTGTGTCCTTCGCAATAATAATAATAATAAAAGGGCAAAATAATAATAATAAAAAAAAGTCGGTGGGGGTACGTAAAAGTAAAAAAAAAAAAAAGGAAAGAACTCACTCACTCCATAAAACATGTAATATACTGCACGTAACTTTGAAATGAAGAATACATATATTAATGTACGAATATTTTATTTTTATTTTTTTCACTGTTCGGCCATCATTATTCAATCAACAGGAATTGTTTGATTATTCCACTTTGATGATAATTTTGCCAATGTGTTTCTGCGACTGCAGCTGGCGGAGCGCCTCCTTCAGTTGAGGGAAAGTGAACGTTTCAGGGCTCAGCACTGGGTGGATCTGGTTGGCGGCGCAGAGGTCGAGCAGCTCCTCAAAGTCCTTTCGTGGGCCGACGAGGAGACCACGCAGGTGCACCTGCTTCATGAGCAACGTGGCATAGTCCATTCCCTCCGGCGGGAACTGCATCGTCAGCACGCCAATCGCCACGATCGTACCGTGACGGCGGGCACAGGCGATGGACTCGTTCAGGGAGCTAGGCCCCGCCACGTCCACCACCAGGTCCACGCCGCGCTCCTCCGTCGTCATCTTGCGTACCGTCTCTCCCCACTTGGGGTTCTCTCGGTAGCTGACGCAGTCCTCCTGCTTCACGACGCCCATCGACACCAGCTTCGACAACTTCTTGACATCACTGGAGGTCGCGATCACGCGGCAACCCGCGGCGTGGGCGAACTGGGCGGCGAGCACGCTCACGCCACCGGTACCCTGCACCAGCACGGTCATGCCAGGGCGAAGACCGTTGATGCCAGCCTTGAGGGCTCCCCACGCGGTCACACCGGCGCAGGGGAGGGAGGCGGCCTCTTCGTAGGTCATGTACTGCGGGAGGACCAAGCAGTCCTCCGCGTAGACCAACGCGTACTGTGCCGCCACACCCTGGGAAGTACCGCCGAGGCAGGTCTGAAGCCCTGGGCCTTCCGCCTGATCCCCCGCAAGGTTGAGGGTGGACATGCTCACGGTCACACGGTCTCCCTTCTTCACACGGGTCACTCCGCTGCCAACGGCGTAGATATCACCGGCGCCGTCGGAAAGGGGGATGATATTGTTAATACTGCACACACCCATATTCTTTTCCGCGATCACGTAGTCACGGTAGTTGACGGAGAGGGCCTTGATGCGGATAACGACCTGTCCTTCACCAGGGGTAGGGATCGGTCTCTCTTGGAGGGCGAGGCTGTCGATGCCACTGCCCTCGTGCGGTAGTTCCCATTGCTTTTGCATGTTGATGGAAGAGGAATAACGTACGGTAAACTAATAAACCTAGGGTAAAGAAGAGAATGAGAGGGGCGGGGGAAAGTTGGGTGTATCGGAGAAAGAGAGGGAGGCAAATAAAAACGTGAGCATAAACAAATCCTTTATATTGCTATTTTTAATGATTGTCTGAATCGTTCTTTTTTGCATTTTGGTAGATTATATCTATCGTCAACTATTTACAGAACACTATGGTTGTTTCATTGTATATTCATCATACGTCTGTTCATTTTTTTTTTTTTTTACATCACCACGCAATCGCCCTTCTTGTGCACACTCGACACCACCTGCGTGCGGTCGGCCTTCGCTCTTTCCTGAGGCGCGCTCACCACATTTGCCGTCGCCTGATCGGCCAGGTCGAGGTCGTACTGTTTGATCGTCACGCCACACAAGTCGGCGGCAATTTGAGTAAAGAGCGCATTCACCTTCTGCCCCGAGCGGGCCGACACCAAGGCGCCACCGCAGTTCTCACCGAACTCCGCTAACAACCCCGCCTGCAGCGTGTCAATCTGCGAGTGCGGTAGGTCCACCTTATTACCAACCAAGTACATTCTGGGAAAGCTCCGCTTGGTCTGCTGGGACGGTGGCAATTTCGCGTTGGCGTTGCTCCCCGCGTTGTAGGCACTATGAACGGCATCCCGCCAGTACCGCAAGTCCTGTAGGGAGTCCCGGTTGGTGACGTCAAACACTAAACACACCGCATCGCTGCCGTAGACGTAGTTGTCCAGCATGCTACCACCAATCTGTTGACCACCGACATCCCAAATGTGCAGCTGCACCTCCGGGCCTGGTTTGCCGTCCACACTGGTCGGTAGTTTTACCTTCTTGGAGTAGAAGTCTAACCCGATGGTCTGTTTGTAGTTTTGGTTGAAACCGCTTTTGCAAAAGTATTGGATGAGAGACGACTTACCGACGGCACCGTTACCAAGGACCGCAATCTTGAACTGCACTATTTCGTCGTCATTATCGGAGCTACCACTGTCCATTACGAATGAATATTAGTGGTGGTTGTTGTTGCTACTGTTGTCAACTAAGCGTCAAAAGGAGAAAGGGGGAGAAGCGGATTGCAGGAGTGATTTTTATTTTCCTCCCATTTTAATGAAGGAAAAGATACTTTTTTGATTCTATCAAAAACATTGTATGGAGCAAAGCACAGTAGAAACAAGAAATATATTAAGCACAGTAGACCCGCTGCTTCACCCCCGCCCACACCCAGCTGATCAGACACACCGCCAAGACGGAACCCTTCACCGGCCCCAAAAAGCGGAAAAAAGATGACAAGGCGCCAATCAACACGGAAAGTGGAATGTGGAACACGACTGCCCCCACAAAAAAGAGAAACGCGAGCCACAACAGGGCTAGTTTGAGACCCACCACGAAAGAAAGGACCAGCACGCAACTGAGTAACGCACACACCAGCAGAGCGACCAATTTTTCTAGAAGGAGCACCTTTTCCTTGAGCAACGCAATCTCCTTATCTTTTTGTACGAGGAGCTCTTTCGCCGCCACGAGCTCCTTGTGTAGTTGTACCTCTTTTTCCGTGATGAGTTCCATTTCTTTTTCCTCTCGGTTCCCTTGGAAAACGGCACCAGTGGCGCTGGTCGGCGCGTTGACAATGACATCTTCAACCTCCTTGGGTCTTTCTACCGGCGCTGCAGCAGCGGTCGGTGGTGGCGTCTTGTCCTTCCCTTGTTTCAATTCTTCCACCTCCTTCTCCCACCGCTCGACGCACTCCTTGCCACCAGGGAAATCCTCCCAGTAGGTAAGACCGCCTTGATGTGCTTCCGTCGCCGCCTCTCCTCGAACAGTGGGGAGAAGGGAGAACCGTACTTTGGTGTTCTGCCCGTGTACGTCGTAGAACCCAACGCGTGGGGCGTCCCCACCGTCCGCGGCCGCCGCCTCCTCCTGGTCCTCCACATACATGACGGTCGCCGTCAGCACCGCCTTGTTCCACTTCTTACTGCTCATGTAGATGAGAAGTGGCTTTAGTACCTCCTCCACCTTGTTTGCATGGAAGGTGGTCACGATTTTGACGAGCTGATCGACGAAACGGTGTGTCACGAATAACGTTCGTTGTTTGGTGGTTTGGTACCCCAAGATGCGCTCCAATTGCAGCAATACAAACTGCCGTCGCTCCGCCTCGCTGTACGGCACAAACGGAAGAAAGTAATCCACCCGATTGACAAATGGCTCCCCAAACAGGGTGGTGCACTTTTCTTTGCACTGGCGGATGTACCGTTGGGTGTACTGTTGCTGTTCACTCGGGGTGGCCCTCAGAAAGGCGTGACGGTCCTGCTGGATCATGTCATCACAGAGATTGCAGGTGAGAATAAACGTCGTCTCCACGGTGGAGACACACCGATCTTTTTGTTTCAATGAGCGAATTGTGCCATTCTTTTGAAACGCAGAGAGCCATAAATTCTGAATGGAGTCTGCCGTGCTTTTTTCAAACTCATCCAAAATGATCACCGCATCTTTTTGTTTCAGTAACGCCGAGAGCAGCATGCCATCCCCCACGTGCGCGGCGGGCGGGTCGACCAGCGAGTAGATGGAGTCTCGTGTGCAGTAGGACGGCATGTGTATCATCAACAGTTTGCCCTCTGCTTCCACCTCCTCCGTCCCATGCAGCGCGACGGCAATCCGACGGGCGAGCTCCGACTTCCCGTACCCAGAGGGGCCGAAGAAGAGCAGCACGTTGGCCTTCCGTCGCTCCAGCAGGCCACCGTGAAGGAACACTTCTTGTACGGCACGCCACGCGAAGGGTTGTCCAATGTATTGCTGTCGCTGAGCGGTCCACCACCCTTCGCTGTTGGGCTCCTCTTGCTGGTCGGCGTGTTCTATTCGGTTGTAGTAATAATGAGACAGCTCCCGTTGACAGGATTGGTTCTGCTTCGTCTTCTCCACTTCTTCCAGCACTTCCAACTGCTGCTGACGGCGGAGTAGTCGATGATGAAGGAAGGAGAGGAGCGGCCACAATTTTTCTTCCTCGTGTGCGTCCCCGTTTTCATCGTCATCGGCGATGTCATTTGCACTTCTTTTCTGTTTCCAGGATTTAATGGTGGCCACCAGCTCCACTAGTATTTTTGTATTCGCAAACTCGGAAAAGGTCGGTTCCGGGAACTGACACGCGGCGATGAGGAGCAGTAGGTGCGCACACAGCATCAGCACCGGCCGCTGGCGGATGGACCGGTTAGTGTTACCGTGATGCGAGGAAGATTCATCCTCGCCGCTGGCGGAAGGAGAAATTTGTTTTTGAATCAAGTACAACCACTCCTTGAACTCTCTTCTTTCATCGTTTCGGACACCACCACTATTATCAGCTAGAAGACCCTTCTCTGTTGCGAGAAATCAACAAGATGTCGTACAAGCGTTGAAAGCAAGTGAAAAGGTTGCTGCGAGGGCAGGAGTTGGAGGAGCGAGTGGTGAACTCATTTTTACTGGTCTGGCGATCCATATCCTTATTATTATTATTTCCTCGTCGTTGTACTTTGTTCTTCACGCCAACCGCGGCCGCCCACAACCGCTGTCTTTTGCTTTTTGTTTCGTGGTCATTATGATTATCCTCGTTAGCTGGCTGATGGACTTCCCTCGAGGTGATGGGTTCTTCCTCCTCCTGTTCCTCCATCTCACCATCCTCAGAGGAGCTGCTCTCCTCGCCACCGTTGTCACCCCCTTCCTCGTCGGACGCGACGGGGGTGTGCCAGCTCACGTCATTCAGCACATCTAAAAGGGCCTCCACCTTATCAAAAAAGATGGTGTCTGCGTTTTTATCGATTTCATCGCTATTTTCATTCAGGTGGTTGCCTTCCTGCTGTGTGTGAAAGACGCCTCGTATCCAGGCAATGGCATGCACGGTGAGGACCACCAACGGTTCATGTAGCGTACTTTTATCAATCTTCATACTACACAAGGTAGTCGGTCCGGAGGAAAACGGAATCGCCTCTTTTCTATTTTTCATTTTTCCCTCCTGTAGGGATCCCAGGAGCGCCTGCCACTCAATGTGGGAGAGTAAAAAAGGATTGCTTTCCTTGTCGTTCTGATTAGCGCCGTGCGGTGCGGTCAGATAGCGCTGCTGTGCCTCCTCGTACAGCTCTTCCCACCGGAGGCTGGTGAACAGGATTTCATCCCTCGATAAGTGCGTACCCATGTTGACGGGTAGAATTCTCTATTTATTTTTGAATGTGTGTGACTGGTTTGATAAATGTCGTTTCTATTCTTTCTTTCTGCAGAAGACAAGAGAACAAAGGGTTCATTTACAGTGAAAGAAAGCGATAAAAATACAAATGCAACACTAAAAGAATATCAAATCACGGAACATACATTCTTGACAACTATACATACATCACTACTTCTTCTTTTTCTTTGCCGATCCGGAGCGCGCGCTGGCCTTCCCACCCTCGGCCGCCGCCTCCGCCGCCGCCATAGACTCTTTTATCTCCCGCTCCCTCTTTCTTTGCAAAGTGACCCGTTCCTTCACCTTCTCCAACTCCCGCGTGGCGGCCTCTAACGCATACAGGGATAAGTTATAATTCTCCTCCAGCAGCTTAAACCGCTCCGACTGTTCGCGTACTTTTTCCGTGTTGGGTTGCAGCTCGTTCACCTCGAGATAGAGGCGGCGGGCGCGCAGGAGGCACACTTCGTCCCAGAGGGGGGTGGGGACTTCCTTCGGCTTCGAGACTTCCTCCGCGGCGAGGAACTCTTGCAGGATGGCGCTCGCCGTCTGCCCCTCACTCACGGCGGAGGCCACGTCCTCTAGTGACTTGCTCTCCTGAATACTATTCATGTTATTGCCCGCCGCGTTGAGACTTCGCTCGAAGGGACTTTCGTCCCCTGGAATGGGGGTTTGCTTCTTCAACAGCGGTTTCAGCTCACTACTACAGTCACTCGTATAAAACTGACGGAGGGTGTTCGAAATCTTGGTCCGTTTCTTTTCCTCCGTGAGGGTTTTCATCATATTCTCCAAATTCAGAAAGAGCTCCTCATTGCGACGGCCGTCACTGTCGGCGAGCTCCTCCCCGTCCGCCCCTGCAAAGAGCGAGACACGGCCGCTGCGGGAGCTGGTCGGCCGGCTGCTGCTACCGGCCACACTCTTCCGTCCTTTCCCTGCCGCACTGGACGGTTTGTTCAGGGCTCGCTCCTCCTCCTCCTTCTTGCGCAAGATCATTTGATAATGCTGTTCACGCTTCTTCTTAAACTCGGGGATGTTCAGCTTGATGAGCGCCTGCGCCTCGTCGTTGACGAGGCCGACCTCCTCTAGGGCCGCCTCCACCACCGCGGAGAACTGCTCCAATGCGTAGGTGCAGCCGGAGACCTCACGGGAGACGGTGAGCACGCGAGAGGCCCACTTGGACTCCCGCAAGGTGCACTGCTGGACCTCACTGTCTTGTAACACCTCGGATAGTAAACCGCCCTCCTCACCCGCGCCGCCGTCGGAGGCCCCACCGGGTGACTTCGGCCGACCTCTAGCTGACATGATGCGAGGATTGCTATGCTTCTAATGAAAAGAAGAGAATGAAATGTATGTGAGTGGCAAACAGGGAAAACAATCGAAACAACGAAGCACACGCAACTCATTAAGACTAACGAATTCACATCGTTTTACGGTCCACCTTCCACACAGTTAGGAAGATCAGGGGGTACACAACCATGGACGGAACATTCCGTGCAAAAAGTAAAGCAGAATACGCCAATACATTTGAAACTGTAAGCAGTAGACGATACGTCAGCCGAAAGGTGATTATATGCGTTAGTATCATTATTATGCCAATCAAACTGTTTGGACCAACATAGAATTGTACATCATGCAGGGAGAATAGGAAAATAGAGGAAATACACCCAAAGGATTAGGGGAAACTACAGAAATTACGGTTCAGTGTGAGCTGAGTTGTTTTATGTCCTCATTTGGTTTCGGACTGACAGGAAACATATATAAAATTTCATCATGTATGGAAAATAAAAAAAGACGAACCGGGAAATCGGAAACGCTGTTAAGATAGTAAAGTGTTAGTTACAGATACGGTACTTATATTTCTTTTCAGTGTGAGCTGAGTTGTTTTATGTCCTCATTTGGTTTCGGACTGACAGGAAACTATATATATAATTTCATCATGTAGGGAAAATAAAAAAAACAAGCAGTTCGTTGAGACTCTCAGCGTTTTGATGCTCCAGCCGCGCTACAAGTAAGCAGGTTGGTCTCAATGAACGCTTTACGTGATAAGAATAATAGTAAAAATAATGCCATGTTACTTCGACTCGTCAGACCTGTTGAGTTTTGACTAGGTGTGCATTCAGCGGTTGTATCACGCACGAAAGGTTGTCATCTTCTCGTCGAATTCATAAAAAAAACAATGTAAAAGGGAATCTTCAACATATTTTCTTCTTCTGTAAGCCTCGCCTCAAAATACGTCAACACCACTGTGTTTCCACATCGGTGATGTTAGTGAGGTACGAATTGGTACTTCTACAAAGAAAAGGGAGAGAAAGAAAAAAAAAAATAATTCTGGATAAAAGAAAGAGGGAAGAATAAGAATCAAACACAACCGAGCACACGAAACCCATGACCCTGCTACTCACGCATTCTAATTATAGTGTACTGTTCGTTATTTCGTATAAAGATATATATGGCAAAAAAAATCAGCAATGTATACAGGGACGATCCGCACGACTACCATGGCCACCAACTAGGCTTATCAAAAATAGAATCATTGTTGGAGCTCGTCCACGTTTCATTGAGCTGCGTCGCAATGTTATTCAGCATATCCTTCTTGGCAAAGTTCTGGTAATACATGGGGTTACTCCCACCGCTCAGCAACGTGTGTTTCTTGCGATCGGAGCCAAAGTAGGAGGTCCAGATTTGAATCGGATAGTTGAACAGATCCGCCGCGTTGGCGCTGTAGATGCACTTGGCACAATTCTTCTTTCCATCCCCATCCCCCACGCAGACGTGCGTGTCGTCGGAGTCGAACATGCACTCGTCCTCGCCTAGCTTGTCATTGTAGGAGCACGTGGCGACGAAACCCGTCTTGGCCGGGGCCGTCACGGTCGTCACCTCCGTCGTGTACAAGTACTCGTCGCAGTAGTTGGTCTTGGGGGCCGCCTCGCCGGAGGAGGAGGAAGAGGAGCCGGAGGAGTCCGACGAGGGGGCCACCGACGAGGTCGTGCTGTAGCACTTGATAATGTCAAAGTCAGGGTTGTTGATCTGCACCGTTTTGGAGGTGGAGACATCAAAATAATTGAAATGTCCACGGTACAGTCCTACTTCTAGAATTAGGGTGTCGACCACCGCGACGGACTGCAGGTCACCACAGAGGGTGCTACCGTTCACCGCCACCAACACCGCCGCAGAGGAGTTTGTGTCGGAGGGGAACAGCGGCGAGTCCAAGTTGCCGAACCCGTACACCCGCAAGAAGCGACGGGACACATTGTCTCCCAAGTAGTACTTGCCGCTCACCGTCCTCCCCGCCGCCAGCAAACCGGCGCCGTTTAGACTAAACGCCTGGAGCTCATCCACGTTGGGGCAGAAGCCGTACGTGGCGTAGGTGTACGTGGCATCGCCGTACTTGTAGTTGTTTTCGGGGGACACGTCGAGCATGAAGCGGAGGTCCATTGGGTTCTTGCGTAGACACGATGCGTTCCCCCACGGCGAGCACTTCCTAGCGGTGGTGCAGTCTTTTCCCGCCGCGTCTGCCACGAACACACCAGACGTGAGGAGGACTACCAAGACTGTCAGCGATACTAGAAGCAAATTGGTTGTCATTTGCGTGTATTTTTTTTTTTTTCTAAAGGTAAACGTTAATGATGATACAATAAAAAACAAAATCGATAGACTTTCTGAGGAATATAAAAAGAGAAAGAGGGTGAGAAAGTACAACGCCAGTTTGTCTGTTTATTTACGACAGTAAACAACCATTTTCCAAAAACCAAAATGTTTCATGTAAATACGTTTGTTCAAAAGTGAAGGCCAGCGCCCACATACCTATCCCTATCCAAGAAAGGAGGACGTAACGGACTAACACAGCAAAGCAAATAAACAACAACAACAACAAAAAAAAAAAAAGCAGAAATAGAAACAAACGTAGAAGCAGTGGACGATAAGTCAGCCGAAAGGTGATTATATGCGTTAGTATCATTATTATGCCAATCAAACTGTTTGGACCAACATAGAATTATACATCATGCAGGGAGAATACGAATAGAGGAAATACACCCAAAGGATTAGGGGAAACTACAGAAACTACGGTTCAGTGTGAGCTGAGTTGTTTTATGTCCTCATTTAGTTTCGGACTGACAGGAAACATATATATATATATAATTTCACCATGTAGGGAAAATACGGAAATTAGGAAAATAAAAGCAAGCAATTCGTTGATACTCTCAGCGTTTTGATGCTCCAGCCGCGCTACAAGTAAGCAGGTTGGTCTCAATGAACGCTTTACGTGATAATAATAATAAAAATAATGCCATGTTACTTCGACTCGTCAGACCTGTTGAGTTTTGACTAGGTGTGCATTCAGCGGTTGTATCACGCACGAAAGGTTGTCATCTTCTCGTCGAATTCATAAAAAAAAAAAAATATATAAAGGGGAATCTTCAACATGTTTTCTTCTTCTGTAAGCCTCGCCTCAAAATCCGTCAACACCACTGTGTTTCCACATCGGTGATGTTAGTGAGGTACGAATTGGTACTTCTACAAAGAAAAGGGAGAGAAAGGAAAAAAAAAAATAATTCTGGATAAAAGAAAGAGGGAAGAATAAGAATCAAACACAACCGAACCCATGACCCTGCTACTCACGCATTCTAATTATAGTGTACTGTTCGTTATTTCGTATAAAGATATATATGGCAAAAAAAATCAGCAATGTATACAGGGACGATCCGCACGACTACCATGGCCACCAACTAGGCTTATCAAAAATAGAATCATTGTTGGAGCTCGTCCACGTTTCATTGAGCTGCGTCGCAATGTTATTCAGCATATCCTTCTTGGCAAAGTTCTGGTAATACATGGGGTTACTCCCACCGCTCAGCAACGTGTGTTTCTTGCGATCGGAGCCAAAGTAGGAGGTCCAGATTTGAATCGGATAGTTGAACAGATCCGCCGCGTTGGCGCTGTAGATGCACTTGGCACAATTCTTCTTTCCATCCCCATCCCCCACGCAGACGTGCGTGTCGTCGGAGTCGAACATGCACTCGTCCTCGCCTAGCTTGTCATTGTAGGAGCACGTGGCGACGAAACCCGTCTTGGCCGGGGCCGTCACGGTCGTCACCTCCGTCGTGTACAAGTACTCGTCGCAGTAGTTGGTCTTGGGGGCCGCCTCGCCGGAGGAGGAGGAAGAGGAGCCGGAGGAGTCCGACGAGGGGGCCACCGACGAGGTCGTGCTGTAGCACTTGATAATGTCAAAGTCAGGGTTGTTGATCTGCACCGTTTTGGAGGTGGAGACATCAAAATAATTGAAATGTCCACGGTACAGTCCTACTTCTAGAATTAGGGTGTCGACCACCGCGACGGACTGCAGGTCACCACAGAGGGTGCTACCGTTCACCGCCACCAACACCGCCGCAGAGGAGTTTGTGTCGGAGGGGAACAGCGGCGAGTCCAAGTTGCCGAACCCGTACACCCGCAAGAAGCGACGGGACACATTGTCTCCCAAGTAGTACTTGCCGCTCACCGTCCTCCCCGCCGCCAGCAAACCGGCGCCGTTTAGACTAAACGCCTGGAGCTCATCCACGTTGGGGCAGAAGCCGTACGTGGCGTAGGTGTACGTGGCATCGCCGTACTTGTAGTTGTTTTCGGGGGACACGTCGAGCATGAAGCGGAGGTCCATTGGGTTCTTGCGTAGACACGATGTGCTCCCCCACGGCGAGCACTTCACAGCGGTGGTGCAGTCTTTTCCCGCCGCGTCTACCACGAACACACCAGACGTGAGGAGGACTACCAAGACTGTCAGCGATACTAGAAGCAAATTGGTTGTCATTTGCGTGTATTTTTTTTTTTTTTCTAAAGGTAAACGTTAATGATGATACGATAAAAAACAAAATCGATAGACTTTCTGAGGACTATAAAAAGAGAAAGAGGGTGAGAAAGTACAACGCCAGTTTGTCTGTTTATTTACGACAGTAAACAACCATTTTCCAAAAACCAAAATGTTTCATGTAAATACGTTTGTTCAAAAGTGAAGGCCAGCGTCCACATACCTATCCCTATCCAAGAAGGGAGGACGTAACGGACTAACACAGCAAAGCAAATAAACAACAACAAAAAAAAAAAAAAAAAAGCAGAAATAGAAACAAACGTAGAAGCAGTAGACGATAAGTCAGCCGAAAGGTGATTATATGCGTTAGTATCATTATTATGCCAATCAAACTGTTTGGACCAACATAGAATTATACATCATGCAGGGAGAATAAGAAAATAGAGGAAATACACCCAAAGGATTAGGGGAAACTACAGAAACTACGGTTCAGTGTGAGCTGAGTTGTTTTATGTCCTCATTTAGTTTCGGACTGACAGGAAACATATATATATATATAATTTCACCATATACGGAAATTAAAAAAGCAAGCAATTCGTTGATACTCTCAGCGTTTTGATGCTCCAGCCGCGCTACAAGTAAGCAGGTTGGTCTCAATGAACGCTTTACGTGATAAGAATAATAGTAAAAATAATGCCATGTTACTTCGACTCGTCAGACCTGTTGAGTTTTGACTAGGTGTGCATTCAGCGGTTGTATCACGCACGAAAGGTTGTCATCTTCTCGTCGAATTCACAAAAAACTTTGCATTTCTCAAATCTCACTCGAACTTTCGGGCACACCCGTCACTGAGAAAATATAGACAGGGTGCCAGACAGGTCAAGTTTAAGAAGAACTAGAAGCAACGAAGAAAAGGGAAAATGGAGGAAGAAGGTAAAACGAAACGGATTCGTAGAGAAAACAGAAATGAGTGAAAACGTAAAATAAAACTAATATCTTGTCGAAGAATATAGTTTAAAAAAAAAAAATGTGAATAGAATAAACAAAAGGAGCAAGCGCACGACCGTTCTCTCGATAATAGTGGCAACAGAGGATAAAGAATACTTTTCTTTTTTTTTAGGATTCCTTCTCCTTTGGGTTGGACTCCTCCGCGGTGGCTGCCTTCCGTACTTCATCCAACTTGGCAAAGTCCTCCGTGCGTATAATGTGTCGTTTCTTGCAGCTCGCGCACACCAAACCCTCCTCCTGCGCCGTCCCCGCCGCCACCGCCTCGTGTGCCTTCCGCAGGTCCTCAATCACCGCTTGGGGGGCGGTAATCAAGCTGTTCAGTATCTCCTGACGAGTGCAGCGGCAGAAGAAGTCGATACCGGTGCGGGCGGCGGACGCCCCGTCGAGGGGCAGCACGATGGCATCGATCCCTAACGCGACCCGGACCCGGTGGATCTGACGACGGACCGACTCCAAATCCACCTCGACGACGGTGCGGGCCTTCATGGCGGCCGCCAGCGCGCCCTCGTAGTCTCCACTCACCAGAGACAGCACCGTCTGACAGAGGGAGGCATGGGACACGGTGTCTTCCCCTAGCAGGGGGTACAGCGGAGAGCGGGAGGGCTGTGGACTGTAGAGCAGCTGGGCGGTGGCCTGCGTGAGGGCCACTTGTATCTGTCGTACCTCCTTTTCTTTCTGTGCCCCTGCCGCCATGGGAGTGACGCGGAGACCGAAGGAATAGGGGATACACGCCTCTTTTAGGGCCTCCGCCGTCAGCGTGTCGGCCGACCACTCTTTCCGCGTTTGGGCAATCGCCGTTGGGCACCACAGCACGGAGGAAACCCCGTCCGAGGCGTACAGACTGCCGTAGCCTAGCAGTGCTATATTATTGTAAAAGTAGTTGTAATACATTTTGAGTTGTTTTTCCATCTCTTGCGCGGTGGCGTTTTTGTGTTGTGGGTCCCCAGTGGCGAAGGCGGCCTCGCATGCCTCCGCAGAAGGAAAGAGGTCCAGCGAGAGGTGGTTCCCACTTTCCACGGCAGAGGACGACTGGATGAGCTCCCCACAACTCCTTGACACCAGCGAGGTAAACTTCTTTTTTTGATTATACAAGACCTGATCCACCTTCAAGGATTGGGTGTGTTGTAGTAGGATATCTAACGTGTTCTTGGAGATGCAAGCACCCTCCTCCAAGTAGTTCATGAGGTCCGTTTCTCCGCACCGCACCCGGGCACGGCACTCCCCTAGTCCTAGCGCCTCACACTGCATGAAAAAAAAGTGTTCCAGCTCCGTCGCCTGTGGATTGTAAATATCTTCCCTGGCGTACCGCAGCTCGACCCGCTGTTCCCCCTCTAGCGGGGCGGCCTGGAGGTTGATGAAGGATAGAATACTACCGACGAGGTGTAGGTTGGAATACCACGTCTCCACGACACTCTTTTGATGGGGAGAGTCCGATTGGAACGGCCACAGCCCATGGCGCACAATGGTCTCTGCTAAGGACTGTCGATTCTGTACATAGGTAAAGCGCACGAGACCATCCTTGGAGGGTACCTGCAGCGAGAGGTCCTTGGTTTTTAGTTTGAGGCGGACGGCCTCCTGGTCCACGACAGGGCAGTAGCATGGAAGGGAACAGCGGAAGGTACGGCGGAGGATACTGCGGGTGAACATTTATTTCTTCTTTTTTCGTGTGTGAAACGGTTTTCTGAAATAGAGAGGAAAGAGAGTAAAAAAGAAGGTATTGGACTATCCGATGGGGTCGGAAAACATGTTTAACGGCACAAACATGAAAAGATCACCCACATCATGATGTACATTGTTTGTTACAGTTTCTTTTAGAGTTATTAATAGTATCGTCGTTAGTTCATTTTTTTTTTTTTTAGAGAAAGAAAAACAGCACTTTTTTCCTCACACGACAACACCGAAGGAGCGTTCCTTATAAGCGGGGACGGTCGTAGACATCCAGTCCATCGACAAGATGGGCACCAAACCCATCCACGTCAGCTTGAGCAGCGCGACGAGGAACCCCACTATACAGCATCCCACATAAATCAACTTGCCAAGTTTTAGCGAACTCATAATTTGTTTATCCTTCGCCGCCTCCTCCTCAAACCCCGCGAACGTCTTGTTCACGCTAAGAATGCTGGAAATGGGGTTCACGACGGCCATCCCCACAAACATGATGGAGAACATGGACACGTCATTGCCGACCATCCACATGAGGAAGAGATTCATGGGGAGAGAGCTGACGGGCTGGAGGCGTAGGCTGTTGATTTGATAGTTGACACGCTGGCGGGTGATCTCCTCCTCGGTGGGGGCGCTGACGTTGGAGCCGCCGGCGGAGGGCTTGGGGCCTGGTTTACTAGCGGACATTTATTTTTCGTTATTATTCTTATTTGGTGTATTACTGGAAAAGAATGGAGGAAGAGTGAAGTGTATTCAATCAAAGCTTTACACAGATCAACTAAAAACGAAATAAAAAGAAAAAGTTGCTTTTTGCTGTTTTGTTTGGGAGGTATACAAATACATATACTAAACTACTAAAAAAAAGCAAAGCCATTACGGCTTTTAGTTTTTTTTTTTTTTTTTGCTAACTACTACAATACTAATCTGTTTCTAGCAATTTTTTGGTGTTTATTTTTTGTTTTTTTTTTTAGAATGGCCCAAACCGCGTCACGCCTGGTACCTGATCCAGGGAGCTGTTGTACCTATACTTCTGCGGCCCTACCACGAAGCACCAAAACAAAAATCCAATAAACGCACCGAAGTAGCGGGCACCCCTGAAATCACTCACCATAATGACATCATCGATGGTGTTGCGGAAACGCCAGCGGCCGTAGGTCTTCACGTTCATGAGGTTGTTCGCCCAGCTACCGAAGCAGAGCATGCAGGCACCGCACATGATGAGACTACCGACGATGCCGACCGCACTGTGGAAGGGACGAGTGGTGGTGAGGGCACTGGACCGCACCGGGGTGAGACTAGAGGAAAGGGAACGACGTAGCATATGTATGTAATACTTATTTTCTTTTTTTACACTATTGGAGAAAAAAAAAAAAGAAAATGAAATAGAATCCAACAAACACTCGTTATTTTACATCAAATATTGACACAATGAAAGAAAGAAAGAAAACGATTTGTGAAAGCCACAAAAAAAAAAAAAAAAAAAAAAGTATTATTTTACAACTGTAAACACAGATCATCATTCCTCCCTCTATGGAGGAGACAAACGATGTCTGCTCTCACTATTTTTTATTTCGACGATCATTACGATTATTATGATGAGGATAGTGTCGCTGTGGCCTGTTACCGTACTGTCGTGCTGGACGGTTCCCCCTCTCTCGCCCACGACCACCACCACCAGTGGATTTATTCGATTTTTGTTTCTTGTATTCAATCAGTATCATATCATACAGTGTACCACACTCTAGGGCCAACGGTTTTAATATCTGTTCGGATACTTTTTCATTTTCATGATGATTAAAAAACTGTCCTCGTCGTTCTTCGATGCAAATATAAAGTGGCACACAAATATTGCGAATAAAAGTTTCATCTTGTCTATTTTGTAAAATAAAAATGATCGCTTTGGAGACTAAAAAGTCCCAAAACTCTTCCGCGGTTATGCCATTATTATTATTATTGTTATTAGTAGTATTATTGGAATGCATTTCCTGGTGTTCCCTCTGTTGCATGGATCGTTGAAACTCTCTTATTTCCTCCTCTACCCCGTTATTTTCATTCTTATTCTTATTGTGATAATGAGGATTGGTGCCCACTCTGGATGGCGCTAGCGTGTAGGCCGGAAAGCGCGCGAGGGCGTTTATAATCTTCACAAAATGATACGAATTCACAAAATACTTATCCCGTACATACAGCGCCCTCGCCAGGGACCACGACCACCGCAAGAGAAGCGACTTCTGTTGAACGAGTTGTGGATAAGGGTACAATATGGACAGATAGATGCGCGTGAGGGAAAAGGCTTGCACCAGCGAGGTAAACCGTAACTCTACCTTGTGCTGCATGATGCACGTCATCAAGTGCGCGACGAGCATTCTTGTTTTTTCGGTTTCTTCCGTCACATTCTGATTATTATGATTGTTGGAGTGTTTTAGGAATAACTCCCACTGGTTGGGGTCCGCGTAGGACTCTACATTTATATTTAATAACGTTTCCAGCGCCGCCAATGCATCCTCCGCGGAACCAAGAAAAGCACCATGAGGATCCCTATCTTTCGTATTATTATTATTATTTTGATTGGTAGCGGTGAAAAAAAAGGTAATGCGCTGCAACGTCAGATTCGCTAAACCAATTTTACATTTCTCAATATCATACGACGCATATTCCGTTTTATTATGATGATTATTTTGATGAAGTTCACGGTCGATTCGTTTTAACTCCCGTGAAATGTATTGTAACACCACAAAGGTATCTCGACTACTCATTGTGCGTGCCTCCGCATCATTTTCATTCTTATTTTCATTATTATTATTATTATTATTATTATCGGGTGGATGGATAGTCAATAAGGAAATAGATTTCTGTATCGCCGCTAGCGGACACTGTAGTCGATGGTCCGACAAACCGTGCGCTGCGATAAAACTAAAATCTCTACTTTTAAAATTATATCGATGTTTGTTATTTGTATCGTCATTGGATTCTAAAAAGAAACAGCAATAAACGGCATTTTCAATATTTTCATTCCAAAACTGTACGAATTCCTTTCTTTTTCGATTCCGTTCCGTCATTTTATCTTTTTTATGATTTGGTTCATTTTCATTATTGTTGTTGGATGTATCCACGACGCCAAAAGAAACTTTGTGTGTCTTACACTCGGATAAAAAGTGGGTTAACGAAACAATATTATTATTATTATTCTGTGGATTACTATTTTTATTATTATTTGGTGCATATTAAAATTCTTTCGAATCTCTTCCACCTGTGCCTCCAAATGCTGTAACGCACTTTCCTTATTACTATTCATATTATTATTACTATTATTTTGCTGTTTTGCCTCAATCAACGCTGCTCGTTTCATTCTTGCCTCGGTCTGCGAGATGGTATAAGAGTCCCTCCGTGCGTATCGTATTGGGAAAACATGTAGAAAACGAAAAGAGGACACTAAACTATTTTGAAGTAGTGACGAGTGACGTACACTTCGGCGGAGTACACACCGGCCGACGGACTGCATCTAGAAAAAAAAAAAAGGAATGTTTATGAAAAGGATAAAGTTTGCATAATATGTACTACAAATAAAAGAAAAATGAGAGAGAAAAAGAAGCTTATCGTATTAAAAAAAAAAAAAAAAACGAAACACTCAACGAAAATAATAGAAATCGTAGAAACAAAATAACGCATTTTTTTCTTTGATGATTATTGTCTGTGTAAACACGATTAACAATGAACGGACAACAAAAAAAAAAAAAAAAACGCTAAGAATTAATTTAAAATTCGAATTCCGTTTTATTATAATTATTACTGGTTCTTCTTTTCCTCCGTAGGTGTTTCCCCAGCAGCAGCACTAGTACTCTTATTACTGTTTTGCTGGATCGTCTTCTCCTTCGCCTGGGCCCGCTGCAGCATCGCCTCACGCTTCGCATTCTCCAGTTTCCGCTTCTTGCCCTCCTCGCTGGCCTGATAGAGCTGAACCACAAACCCTAGCAAGGCAATCCCCAGCATCCCATGCCGCATCCACGCGGGTAGTTCCTTCTGGTGACGGTTGTAGACGCTATCATTCGGGGAGGTATACCCATGGACCCACATGGTCTCTTCACTGCCATCACCATTATTATCTTTCCCGGAAAGGCGGAGGGTGAGGGAGAACTCGTGTTCGCTAAAAAAACGCAGGTGGTAGGACAGCTTCTCGCCATGACGACCGGTGACGGTGGAGGAGGCCCAGCGAGGGAGTCCTACCGTATTAAGCAGCAGCGACGGCGCCAGTCCATTGTCCTTTTCCTCTTTGTGAAACAGAAAAGGAATGGTGAAGGTGGGTTCCGTATTCCCTTCCTCCAAGCTCATCTTGAACTGCTCGACCTCCCCTTGACGAGCGGGTAGCAGAAAGACGTGCAAGAACCCCTCGCTGGCATCACTGCTGCGTAACTGTAACTCCAGATAGCAGAACGAGGGACGTAAGGTGGGGGTGGTCTTGGACTTTCCGTCGGGGTTGGTGAGCTTGGGGAGGGTGAGCTCCTCTTTGGGGTTACTTTTCTTGGCATCCGCGTCGATTGGCAAAATGTCATCCCCGTCGAGACGATCTCTCAAAAAATGTGGCAACACTGTTTTTTTCTGTCCTTCCTGAAAGATTGGTTCATTGTGCGGCACACACTCTCCTGTTAACCGCTCGGGGAAGTTGAATGCTTTTTTGAGCCGTAGCGTGGCGTTGAAGGTGCCGTACTGGGAGGACATGACACTGAGAAGGAAATCCTGTCCAAGCATATTTTCAAACTTTGGTAATTGTAGTTTATCCGTTTTGGCGGCCGCCTGTGAAATAATTTGCTGTTCCCGTTCTTTTTGTTGTTTTTCCGCTTCTAAGATCACATCATAGGGGTCTCCTTTGACCGCCCCGACGGAGGTCGATAGACACAGTAAGGCGGCCACACAGCACACGGCGGAAAAGGAAAGGGACGATACCATTTTGCTTATTTGTTATTTTGAGTAATGATTGTAAACTTTGAATGATTTTGTAAACCGTAAGGAAAAGGAAAGAGATAGGAAATAAAACAGTAAAAAAAAAAAAAACGAAATATGAAGTTACCCGATTCGTTTATTGTATAAATCTTTAATAAATAGAGAAACAGTGTTTCGTAAGAAAGCAGAAAATATATTTTCTTGTCATCAGAGTTAAAGGGTTCTTGATAAGCTTTTCAATCCACACAAAAAGTGCGGTCAAAGAACACTCAGAGAATTATCGAAGTTTTGATCATCAGGGAAGAAATAATAGTTAATTTAATTTTAATAATTAATTCAGAAATCTAGCACAATTTTTGAACCGATATTTGTTATAAAATTAGAAAACGAAATGGCCTTCGAACTATGCAGGGACAATGACAGAAATAATAATAAGCAGAGATACACAACGTATACCGTGAGAATGAGTCAAGTAGCGAAGCAAAGAAAATAATGATAATCTACAGAAACTATCTTTTATTATTAATATTATTATTTCTTGTCATCAGAGTTAAAGGGTTCTTGATAAGCTTTTCAATCTACACAAAAGTGCAGTCAAAGAACACTCAGAGAATTATCGAAGTTTTGATCATCAGGGAAGAAATAATATTTAATTTAATTTTAATAATTAATTCAGAAATCTAGCACAATTTTTGAACCGATATTTGTTACAAAATTAGAAAACGAAATGGCCTTCGAACTATGCTGACAAAATATATCATTATTTACTATTATTTTATTTCCTATTATTTTATTTCTTGCTTCTGTTTGATGATCGGACGTGTTTATAGAAGGAAACAGTATTGCCAATCACGATTCAAAAGCGGTAAAAACAAAAAATATATAATAGAAGAAAAAAAATGTCTTTTTTTTTTTCTTTTTTTGTAAGAAAAGAAAGAGGAAAAGTGTTTGTATCTGAGAAGTAATGATTGTCGGTACCCACAACACAAAAAAGAGAAAAAAAAAACTAAAAATAACAACCTAAAAAAGTGTATATACAGCGGGGGAGTCGCGTCCGTTAGCAACAAAAACAAAAAATGTCAACTGCAGAGTTGTTTTAATGTTTAAATTCTCAAAATGTGTATTTATTATTTATTATTCTATTCCTCATAGCGAATACGAATGGGCAAGTTCACTTGTCGTTCCTTTTCCGATTTAAAATAATATTCCTTCAACTTTTTCTTATCGGTTAACATTTCTAGCGAACCGTTTGCATTGAAATTATTATAACTACCGAATAAATAAATGGAAAAGTCCGTTTCATGCGAATTACTATTATTATGGTGGATAAGATTGGAAATAATGTGGAGAGAGGCACCACGAATACTGTAAGGGATCGACCCTAACTGTAGAATGACTTCCCGCCAAGATGCTTTTTGTTTATTATTATAATTATTAGAATCTGAAAACTCCACCAAGAATAATTGCAAGTGCGTGCAAGGCAGCGGCGTACAGGAGGACCTTGAATCTTCATGATCATCTTCATTATTATTTTCATTTTTATGATTATTGGAAACATAGTTTGGCTCATTTTCGGTCAGGATCACTAACACGTCTTTGCTAGTGACATCCACCACACATTGGTGTAAACTATGCGGAAAATAATATTCATTCTTAGTGGTATTAATCCATTCGACGGTCTCCCAGCAACACGCCTTACTATTATTATTGTTATTGTGATCTTCCTCTTGTAGTAATGCATGATAATGAGAAGAGGTCATGGTCAGTATGGCCGTTTCGTTCTTTTTGTATTTTTCATTCTGTTCACTATTAGGATCTCGTAAGGAGCGACCGCCGACACAAATGACCGTTCCATTTTTTAGGGAAGTTAATTGAAGAAATGAACGTGTATGCGGTAAATGACCCATCAACTTTGCAAATGGCTTTTTATTATTATTTTCGTTATTATCTTGTCGAGGGTACAATAATAAAAAGCACTCGGAGCAGTATTGTAACGCATCGCTGCAGCCACCGGCAATGAGAATGGCATGATAATCTTTTATTATTGTATTATTTTCATTATTATTATTATTTGGAAAAAATAGTTCAATCGAATCGTGAAACGTACGTTGCGGTAACACCGTGGCATCCATTTCCTCCACACTCCAATGATGATGATTGTTCGTATTATTAGAGAGTCGTTGGGACCACAGTTCCGTTTTGTAATTGCCAATCGTTCCGGCGGTGAATCCGCCGTACATGAGCATTGTTATATTATTGTTGTTATGATGTGGTAGCAGAGAAAGTAAAGTACAGCCATATCGTGCCGGTGGAGAGCGTCTAGCGGTTATTGAATAGTATTAATATTATTGCTATTTGGATCGTCTTCCTTTTTCGTTTTATTCTTTTCCTTTTCTTTTTCACCTTCTTCCTCCAAGAAAAGGGCCGCCTGAAACGCGCGACACTTATTTTGTTTTTCCAAATAGTGGGACGCAATATATTTATTCCCTTTTAATGTCTCGTTCGACCGCTGCACCGCATTGCTGCCTTGTATGGTGACGGTAAAGTCCGAGGTGACCTCTGCAGGGGGCCGTGGGACCGCGCCACGCAGGATATTGAATAACTTTGCATCACTATTATTTTCAGTTTTATTATTATTTTGAGGAATGAGAACTTCTTCGCAAATAGCGGAAACACCACCGTAACTGATCACACGTGGTGGAGAAGAAAACAGTGTTTCATTATTTTCATTATTACTATTATTTTCATGATTGTTGAAATAATAATAATTGAGATACCGCTGAGAAGGAACGGCCGTGGCGCCGTGGTAGTGGACTCGAAAGGCTTCTTTATTCTTATTATTACTGCCGTTATTATTATTATTATGATTGGTCGCTGAGAATTTCTCCAAAAATTGGCTGGAAAACACAGGACAGAACTGAAATGGGAAAAAGGCATTTAAACGCGTTTTGATGAGGGAATAAAAATAAAAACAATCTTTTTGTCTTTTATTTTGATCCAAAAATGCGTTTCATCGCTGCAGACAATAAAAATGTGATTGTGGCTATTGTCATCATTTTTAGTTTGAAAAAAGTAGTACGAAATATCGGCCGAGACAATCGTATAACGACCTCTCTCCTCTGCTTTTTTATAATTACTATTACTATTATTTTCAGAAATCGCATTGTAATAGATCAGTCCCAAGTGCTCATAGACGTCTAAAAAACGATTGTTCCATTTTCCTTTCCAAAACGATTTCTTTTTACACAACACCGAAAATAATTGTTTGCCGAATAAAGAATCGTACGTCTCCTTTTCATTCTCAGCATTATTACTTTCGCTATGATTACTTTTTTGTGGTTTCGTGAGTACGTGTTTCAGTCTACTCGTCAGAACGGTTACAAACCGCACAAACGTTGTTTCATCCTTCGTTCGCAACTTCCAACAATTTCGTTCCTCTAATAGCCAAATCGTTAAATAATAATATGCATTTTTACTCGTTTTACTACTTTTGTTGTTTTGATGATTGTTGTTGTCGTTGACATAATCTAACGAGATGATGGTGGCACTTTTCTTTTCAAATCCAATAAACTTATTATTATTATTATTATTATGTTGGTCGACCAACGGCACGGTATACGAAATGCGATTGTGCTGCACGACGAAGAATCGTTCCTGCCAGGAAAACACATTCCACTCCAACTGTTTTTCCAAATAGCCTTGACAATGAAAATTATCCTTCTCGTTACCATTATTCATAAAACTGTCTTCCTTATTATTATTAGTGCCATCCGTGTTGGGAATGTCTACGACAGTGAAGTGAGGGTCGGCATGCTGTGTGTTGGCGGTGTGCTCCTCGACGGTGGTGGAGCCGGTCAACATGGCGAATGATGAATACTTATATAGTGTAGAAATAGGTATTAAGAAAAAAGAAAAAGAAAAGAAAAGTGGTTTTTATGTTGGTCGATCATTTTGTTGTTGTTGTTGTTGGTTACTTTTTTGGATCCTTCGATAAATAAACATGTCATTTTAGCTAAATAATAAAGTATGTGTGTGTATTTTTTTTTTTTTAATTCTATCCTTTCCTTCTTTCATGGCGTCATCCTTCCCAGCAAAAAGAAGCAATTCTCGGTACATTTCATTACTACCTCTTTTGTACGTTAAATTCTTTTCCTTGACAGCCAAACACGCCTTCTCCACCGCGGCCACCTCGTCCCCGCCTTGCAAGGCATACTGTAATAATAATATATCCCGTTCCTCCTCGGTAAAAGGAATTGGGGCACCATCACGGTTGGCATCGAAAGAATTTGCATTGGTCATGGCGTGGCCATTCGTAGAGGAACAGTAGCGGCAACTCCAATTCGTCTTTTTATTCTTATTATTTTCATTTTCATGAAAAGTGGAGCCGAATCCTTTGCAGCTGCCACGCACCGCGGGTAACACACCCTCGATCGTGCTGAACTGAGAAGAGGGCACAAACACCGATGACGATGATTGTTGTTGTTGCTTTAATTTTATGTATTCCTCGCTGGTGGGAAGACGATTGACGTACTGACGCCAGTTGGCCTCCTTGGACATGGCATAGAGGACCGTTTGATACCCACTTTCGCACGCATCAAATAGTAGTAAATTTTTTTTTTTTTTTTCATTTCCGTATTCTTCCTTGACGTTCCAGACAATGCATACATTATTATTATTGCTGTGATTGGATTCTTTGATGAAAAAAAGTGGTTCTGTTCTTTCGGATTGATTGTGCACCACTAAAACGGTCCTAAAATCGGCATTATGATGTTGATGTTGTTGGAATGCTTCACGGAAGGTGTCGTGTAAGGTGGGCATGTAGAGCACTTCTTCCAGTGGGTCTTCCGCCATCACTGTTCGTAAAAAAGTAATGCCTCGGTGATGATTCTCATTATTATTACTAGTTTGAGTTTGTTTGAACATATTTTCCCACGCCACGACACGGGTCTCCAACTCCTTCAAAATTTGTGTATTATTGAGGTCGAAATGCGTAAAACAGGCATGACGACTACGAAACAATAACCAAATAGACACGGGATCGGGTGGAAATAACAAAATAGATTCCAACGGAAACGATAACGGATCGATAGAGGATGGATTATGCTGTGTTTCACTTTCCTTTTCTAACGCCAACCATCGAGTTTTATAATTTCCCGGTAAAAAATGTTCCAACCCGTCGCCAAACCCGTTTTTGGTCAGTTCGCTAATGCCGTCTAACGTACAGCGTACAAAGTCAAACGGGAGAAATTCACTGATTTCTTTCTCATGTGGGTGGACGCTCGCATCGAAAGGGGTACGCATGTCTAACTTGGAAAGTAACAGGGAGGGACCGCACCAACCACCTAAGGAGACCCACCGCCGCATGAGGGGATATGGAATTAATAATAATAATAAATGATAATAGTGTGGGTTGTTTAGGGAAAAGCTAAAAAGAGAATACGAAAAAGAGGAGAGGAATACTGTTATCATAGTCGGAACAAAAAACAGAAAGAATAGAAACCATCATGTTCACCTTTTCCGATATATTTTTTTTTTTTTCTTGTTGTGATTCTCTACATCATCCTACCGTAATACTCTTCGGGCACAGTCGCCCAAACGCCACAATGGATCCCCCCAGTCGTGACGTCACCACGGCATTGTAAATACCGTACGCCCCCAGCACCACCAGAGAACCACCGACAATAAAGGCCAACGCCCCGACAATCAAAAAGTTCCACCCATTCTCCTTAATCTTCTTTTTTAGGTAAAATGTGCTCACCGCCGTCGCGCAGAGACCCACGATAAAAAAGACGAGGCCGTAGTCCACCAGCAGCTTGCCACCGACGAGTAGTTGTAAGGCCGCGGAAAAGGCAATGAAAAAAGTAGACATGCCGCTCGTGGCGGAGGTCTCCTCGGGGGTGAGACCGACCTCGTACAGGACAAACCCCAACACAAGACCGCCACCAATCCCCAGCATGCTGGCCGCCGCCCCCGCAATCACCGCGACTAACGGATACTTCACTGTATTGTTCGTGTTCCAGGCAAAACTGCGCTGACGGTCTGTGAGTTGTTGTAAGTGGGTGTAGGCATAGTAGAAGATACCGCCGAGGATGAGGAGTGGCAGCAGGAGGCAGCACCAGTACCAGAAGCCACCGCAGGAGGTGTATTGACGGATAATGTTGAAGAATAGTACGATGAAAAAGGCAGCGAAGTTGACGCCTAACTCTTGTTTGGGGTACTGCTCCTGGTCGTCCTTGGCAGACACCTCATTAGTATTATTGGTGTTATCATTATTGTCATCCTCCTCTTCATCCTCATTATTATTATTATCGTTTGTCTCGTTTTCTTCCTCCTCAGCGGGCTGGGAGGTCACCACCACCTCTGTCGCCTTGTTGGCCTCATGATCCTCCGCGTACTGCTGCTTCATCTTAATCACTGTTCGGTACAGCACCACCGACAGCAACAAGAATAAAAGCAACAAGCGCAGAAAATCGGGGCACACCTTCGACAGCTGACCGCCAATCATGGTGCCCATCAAACCCAGCGGCAGCAATAACGACAAATACTGATAATTGATCAGCGGACGCTTCCAGTTTTGATCATTCTGGAAGTGTTGTTGGACGGCGAAGTACATGTTGAGGGTGCTCTGACCGCAAATGGTAGACTGGGAGAGACCGACGGCACTCTCCATGGGGAGGGAAAGGCAAATACAGAACATGGGGACCAGCATACCGCCACCGCCGACCCCCGCCACGACACCAATTGCCCCAATCAAGCACGCAAATATCATCGCCAACACCGTCAGAAACGAAAAGTTATCGGATGAAAAGAACGATTTCACCTGACAAGTGCCGGCCTTGTCGCTGTCCTTCTCGGATTGGTAGCAGTACATGGCAGAGGGGTAGCAGTCGGTGTCCTGCTGGCACTTGCTGCACGTGCTCGTGGTCTCATTGCAGGCGAGGTGCCCACACTGCGTCCGCTGGGTCACATAGGCGCAGGACTGTTTATTGTTATCGTCCGCCGCACAGACGAGGCAGAGAAGGGAAAAGAGGAGAGACGTTCGGTATAAGGGAACCATCATTTTCATGTTTTTTTACTTGATGTTTCAAAAAAAAAAAAAATGTAATTATTTTGTTTGTTAATTCTTCTTTTGAAATAAAGAGAGGAAGGGGAAAATATTGATGTTTTCTGTGTGTGTTGGTGATTCACCATTAGAAATAGAGTTGTAAACCAAAGAAAAAAAAAAAAAGCACTTAAATTAAAAATGAGAGTGATCTCAGCAGTTATATAAATAAGATTAATAAATAGAATTAACCGAGGTGTGTGTACCTTTTTTACTTTTTCTCCAGTGTCAGCTTCTCCTGTACACACTCCCTCAACTGTTCCATTAGCTTTTGACGTACAATGTGCAGTGGCAATCGCTGCAAGGGGTCGGCCGCCATCAGCCCCATCGCCAACGATATTTCAGGAAACTGCTCCATCAAACTTTTAGAATCGGTACTTGTTTTTTCATAAAAATAGTCAAAATGGCCGCGACGCCACTTGGAGAGTTGATCCAATCGCTCCCCCGTCGTGTAAAAACTCGCGTACAGTTCTAAAAAGATAATCCCAAATGAAAACGCATCGGAGTAGACGTGCATGGTGGTATCCCCACGGAGCTGTTCCGGCGCGGCGTACAGCGGAGAGCCCACGCCTACCGTGTGCGGGGAAAGGGAGGAGGACCACTCGCCACGCCTTGAGATGGCGCGCTCGTCGCCGTGTAATGCGAGGACACGATATCTTTGGAAATACCGAAATCTCCCAGCCGCACTTGCGCGTGGTGAGAAAGTAGCTCCTCCATGGTATACGTCAAACAATCCTCTTTATCATGATTAGAGTTATTATTATTATTATTGTCTTTATGGTTGGCGACATAGTTACGGCCAATAAAGCGGACCATGGTGGCGGAGTCGTGATGCTTGGTGGTGAGTAAGGAATCAATGAACTCTTCCTCAAAACTATTATTATTATTATTATTACTATTGTAGTTCACATCCAGCGGAGAGTAAGGAGACGTCTTACTGGAGGGGTACGTGGGGGAAGAGCTGTCAGACGAAGAAAAGAAGTAATAACTATTGTTAATACTGCCGCCTTCGTAGAAGTTGGAAAAGTAATATTTCTTGTAGTTATCGGTGTCGTTGCGAAAGGCACTCTTGTTGGGGTTGACGCAAGCCAGCGACATGCACACCTCGTCATCGCAGTCATCGCATTCCTTATTATTGTTATTATTAGTGCCGCCGTGCATGGATTGTATATCTTTATAGACCTCTCTATAATATTCATCCTCCTCTTCCTTCTCTTCAATGTGATTCGCATTTCTGTTATTACTATTATATAGTAAAACATCACTCTGGGAGTAAAAATTTATAAAAATATTAGACGGCTTCAAATCTCGGTGAAGAATGCCTCTCCCGTGCAAATAACGCAATCCATTTAACATTTGAATTAAAAAGATTAAATTTTCAATCCGATCCACACTTTTATTATTATTATGATTATTTCGCTCCTGTAACACCAAATCTAACGTCGTTTGACACAACTCCAATTGAAGAAAAATCACACGTGCGCCAATAATGTTTGGAATCGAATCGGTGTCGGTTTCTTTGGAGGTGTCGACGGCGACGGTGCTAGACCCCTCCGACCACGTGGAGGGCTCCTCGCTGCTGTCGGCACTGGTCATGGTGGACGCCTCGCTCGCCACGGCATACTCCTCTGAAAAATCTTCCAAACTGTCACTATCCTCCTCCTCTTCTTCCAGGAGGGAATGAAACATTATGGGGGATGCCATCGATACGAGGTCGATTATTATCCGTATTATTAGCATCGCTGTTCATATTATAAAAGATACTACCCCACCGCATCCGCATTTGTTTTCGTACTTGTTGCAAAAAGAACTTTTCCTCCGATTTGTGGTTGGTCATACTATTATTATTATTATTGTTGTTTATTTTCTGTAAAGCGGAGAAAACCGCCCGTCTAGAACACGCGTTCACCATCGCCAGTTGAATCGCCCTCTGGGGAGAGACGACCTCCGACCAGCAGGAGTAGTATCGCACTAAATTATTATTATGAGTATTATTATTATTATTATTGTTACGTTGGTTGGTGAGCATGGCGTGCAGTCGTACCTCCTTCAAGACATCTTTTTCCACCTCGTAATTATCGATGAGCAATAGTTTGATGGCGTAGAAAAAAAAGGTAATCTTGTGTTTCACCAGCAGCACCACGCCACCACCACCTTTTCCCAGTACCCGCAAGGGAATGAAATTTTCATCAAAAAAGGACGACTCCGAGGTGTAGCACAGAATACTATTTTGATTTCTATTGTTATTACTGTTGTTATGGTTTTCTCTTTTCCCAATGTACAGTTGCTGTCCACGCGGTGAAAGATAAATGTTACTCTTATTCGACTTTTTAGGAATGCGATTATCAAAAGTGAAGAGGTGCTCCGCGCTGGTCCGCCTTGTCGGGGAGGATTGTAACGTTGTCGGCGTGGACATGAAACTATCCATCGAGGACGACGGAATCATAATGCGATTATTTTGCGAAGGATTAGAATTCGTTTTCTCCGGTGGGGGCGAGGTGGAGGAGGACGGTGTGGTCGACGGCGGTAGTGCATAGGGTGCAAAGGCTGGTTTATTATGATTTGGTTTCGTGAAGTGATAGGCGTACAGACTAGACTCCCTGGAAGGAAAAAAGGGGGTCCCCTCCGATCCCACAGAAGGATGAAGAGGATGACGGTGGGGCTGCGAAAACAACAACACATAACTATCTTGGAATGGTTTTATACACTGCAATAGATGATTGGGGTGTTCCTTGGCCTGTTGGGCAGCGACCTCTGAAACAAACTCATTATTATTATTATCATGAGGAAGGGAATCATTATTATTATTATTCATTACACTGTGCAGACAGTGGGACCAACACACTCGTCTGGGTCCGCTCACGGTACACTACCGCAAAGGCAAATAGAATTATATTCGAATGTGTGATATCCGTCTTTTCACCATCTGCAAACTGAAAAGAAATTGTGTTTTCTCCATTATGATGATGATTTAGGTGTACTTGTACCCAATCGGTGTAATCTTCTTCCGTCGTCGTGATTCTTGCAAGGTTGTCGTTGGCCATGGAGACGTGAACTTCACTTTCGACTAAAAAAGAACCCAAATTGGTGAAATCGTGGTTTTTGTTTTTTCGATAAGCCGTCTGCGATTTTTCCGTCATGTGCCACCATACATTTACAGTTTTAGAATCCTTATTATTATTCTTATTCTTATGTTGACAATTTTCTACTTCTGGAAGAACATAATTAAAATGACCGTTCCAAATATTTATTTCCGCCACGAATTCCGTTTCGGTTTTCAAACAAATATGTGAATTATTATTATTATTATTATTTAATGTACCGTCGTTTAACTTCCTAGCCGCGTTTGTTTCTTCTTCCTTCTCATACCAATCGGCCTGCACACACATGATCGTATTATTATTATTATTATTGTGCCGATGACGGACGGTGAGGCACGTCGCATATTTTTTTTTATTCTTCATTTCATGATTATCACCACTGGGATCTCTTTTACACTGTAGCGTGTGGAAGTGGAGCGCACGATGGGGTAAAGTATTCTCCCACTGTAAACGAACGGTTTTATTTTCAGAATCCACCATAAAAGTAGAGATGGACCCTTGGTGATCCACCACACTGAGGAGTACCACATCCTCCGAGGGATGGTAGTACACCTTGTTGGTAGTGTCCTCTAGCATTTTTTTTAGTTTTTAAAATTTACTGTTCTAGCATAAAACGAGATGGGAAGCAAAAAAAAAAAAAAAGGGGCATAAAATAAAAGTACGTATTTCACGTGATACTTTCTTCCGCATGCACAAAAAGCAGAAAATAAAAAAACAAAAATAAAATATATTAACTGTGTGTATTTTATTTTTAGTCCTTTCGTTTCGTTCTTTTCTCCTCGTTGATCTCATCCCCCATCGTCTTCTTTGCCGTGTTCACCTCATACCGTGCCCGCTTCTTCCCCTTCAAGCTGTCCACCTCCTCCGTGTAGGTCCGCTCCACCGGCCGCTCCAGCAGCGGCACATAATTGTGTGGCGTATAACACGTAAAATTATTATTGTTGGGGCTAAAATTTTGTTTGTTGTTGTTGTTGGTGAGGTCGGTTTCCTCGTGGTAGTCGTCGTCCTCGTACCGGATCATGTGGAGAAGATCCATCCGGCGTCCCCCGCGGCGGCTGTACATGGTGCGTTCGTCGGTCCAGTCACACCCCAACACGGCCCACCCATCCACCAGCACATGATGATGATGATTGTTATTATCCTCTTTTCCAAACACCTGTCGTCTCGTGCGATCCCCAATGGCGTAGACTGGTTTAGGATGATCATTATTTTTATTTTCAATAGCATGTTGATGATTACTTTCGTCCGTGGCGTCTGGTGCGGTCTCGTACCATCGGAATATTTGACTTCTCATCCCCGCCGCCATCCCACTTCGTAAAATAAACGCAATCGCCAAGTCCGACAATTCCTTTTCAATTCCATAAAGTGATTTTCGTGAAATATGCCAGTCTAATTTATTTTTCCAAAAGTCCTTTTCGTTGGTTTTATTGTTTTCCTTGTGGGTGCCGAAGTGACACTCCCACAAGATGAGTGGTGCGCCGTCTGCCAGCGCGTAAAATGGTTTTTGATCGCCTCTTTCCAACAAAGTTTTCACAATTTCCGGCTTTTCCAACTGCATACCGACTAAAAATAAGATTTCCATCGTACACCGAATTTGATGATACAGAAAAGAGTTCGCGGTGATCTCAAAGTAATATAAAAACTCGGGGAGGTGCTCGGAAGGGTAGATCCCCACCTCGTACACGGTCCGGTAATAATTACTGACATTAATCACATCCATACAACAAAAATTGCGAAAGTTTTGTTCCCCTAAAAAGTACTGCGCCGCCTGCTGCATGTGTTCAATATTCAGCAACACGGGGGTAGAAGTTTTTTCATGGTGTAGACGATACGGATAATGACGAATACTAAAGTAGTAACGGTAGGATCGCGCGGTGCAGGAAAAACGGGCGTCAAAGTCGTCCTCCACATAGCTAAACCCCACCACGCGTATCGTCATGGGTAATACATTATTGAGCATTCCACAATAGTCAAAGGGTGGCACGTCTTCCTCTTTTTTATAGTTGGGATGTCCTACTGGCCAGGTGCTACTCCGCATGAGACAGCTGTAGGCATTCCCCAAGGCGCTGACGCCTTTATCGGTGCGACCACACCGACCCACCTCCGTCGGGCCTTTTTCGGGATCGACTAATTTGACTAACTTTAAACATTTTTCTAACATGCCCTCGACGGTGTTTTCATTTTCGGTTTGTTTGGCGAGTCCGTCGTAGCGGTGGCCGTGGTAGGCGAGTCGTAGGCATACTTTACGACGAGGATAGTTTTCAAATATGAAGGGACGATCTTTCTTTTTTTTGTCCTTTCCCTTATGGGTTGGGAGGACGGACATTGGTGATCTTCATATGAAAAGGGGGATGAGAGAAATAATGATTAAAATAAGGTGCTTCCGGTATCCGGTAAATGAAATTATACTTTCGTCGTTATTTTATTCTTTTTTTTTTTTTTTTTTTTTACTTGTACAATAACAAAACAAAAAAACACAAATCCGTTTTTATTAGTACTTTATATTTCTCAACCACTTCAAATACGCTTTTCCAAACTCCGCACTAAACGATCGAATTTTCACCGAAAGTGTGTTTTGACTCTCCGCGACAAAGTGACACAACAAGTACATGTTTTTCTGCTGAATATAATTATTATGCGGATGGTGCATGTCGTTCCCAGAGAGGGAAAGCGAGGATGGGGTGTCACCAAAGAGCGCATCCACATCTTTATTGGTATGATGTTGGTGGTGTTGTTGAGGCATTCCAGAAAACAAATCACTACCACTGTTCATCATGCTGCTGTCGTCCCCGGGCGGGGTCGACAAGTGCCCTGGCTGTTCGTAGGTGTAGGCTAATATTTCTGCCGCCGCGATCGCCTCATGGCCAATGACGTCAATCACCGTTAACTTTCCTTTTTCGAGCACGGTTTGTTGAAATTTATCCGATTCTAGAAAGTTGATCGGCATATATTTGTTCGCTTTATTATTATTATTTCCGGCCGCATCAAAGGAGTTGTTGTCCATCAGAAAATCAAAACTGTTATTATTACTGTTTGTATTATTATTATTATTATTATTCTCAAAATTTAAGCGACCATGAACGGTGTCAATGGTGCCCGTTATTTCATAACACTCCATGGGGCTCGACGCGGTTTGGTACGAGGACCAATGCAGGCCGAACACACTCGTATCAAAATCATGTTTATTCACCCCACGCAGCACATCAGAGAGCACAATCGTCGTATTCTTAATTTCTCTCCGCGAAGAGAGCAACGATTCCTGGCGACGACTGGTGCTACTATTACTATTACTATTATCGTTCTGCACTTGGTCCTCACGACGGTGCAACAAGGCGTCATTAAAGTAGTAAAACACTTGCACCTCGACATTGTACAAGTTGCCGTGATTACACACAAAAGAATGAAATGAATCAAATCGTTTTTCTTTATTTTTAGAATTTAAAGTTTGCGTCGTTAGCGCGATGGAGGCGTACACATGAAAAGGCGTGTTAAACGATAACGGCGGGAGCGACACGTAGACGGCATTGCTATTGGCATCTCGTTTTTGAATATCTAATCGAATTTTGTGTTGATGGAGGTTGCTCGTGAGGTGCGTGGTGTCTTTGGTATAAATATTATAAATGGAAAAGCCAGGAGGCGGGGTGATGGTCATACTTGCTTTTTCTAATTGCGTTTTTAAAATATTTTCCGGATTATTGTTGTTATTATTATTGTTCGTGTTATTCTCCTCTGGGGTAAGTATTTTAGTAAGGGAGAGCGATGGGGTGAGGGTGTACGCCATCTCCAGCGCATTGGGGTCCACTTTTTTTTCTTCCTCGACTAAAAAATCAAAGCTGTACTTTTTGTTGACGATCGGGGCGGAGGATCCGAGGCTGTAGCAATCCGTGCTGCTAGCCCCGTAATTATTATTATTATTATTATTATAGTTGGTGACGGTAGAAACCGAGGCGGTCGTGCTGACAATGCTGGAGGCGGTACCGTCCTTGTGGGAGTTTCGAATATTCAGGTTGTCAATACTGCTGAATAAATCCTCGAGTGGGTCATCTTTTTTAGTCACTGTATTATATATTATTATTGTTATTGGATGTAAAAAGAGAATCTAACAACTCGGTTTTGGGGGTTTTTCGTATTATTATTATTATTATTTATTTGTACTTTATCGAGCGATACTACTTTTTTTACGGTCGGTTGGGATTCTTTCGGCTTCGCTCCTCCGAAAATGTCATTCATTAACTTTTTATTCTTCACCGTCTTCTCCTCCGGTTTGTTATTACCATTTGTTGTAATCACATTTACAGTATCATTATTATTTTGCTGAAAGTCGGACATGGCGTTCTGTTCATTGCTGGCATTTCTATTATTATGCGTCGCAATCGCCGAATTCGTCAGTGAATTGGACATCACAATATTATTAGTATTATTATTACTATTATGATGGTTCGTGTTCAGCCCCCATCGTTTCACCTCGGAAGAAATCGTAATAGTTTCATCCGGAAACATATTACTCAAATTAGTCGGATTAGGGGCGTCCGCCGAAAAAAGAGCGCTGTTGTTGTTGTTATTGTGAATTGAAAATTCTTGATTAAAAAAGTTTCGCACGCCCATTGGGTTATTATTATGATTATTATGGAGTGTCATGGCGTTGCCCACGGAAGGTGGTTGATACGCTTTTGTTTTTAGTCCGTCCGTGGCGGCGCTACTGACACTGCGGCGAGGCTGACTGCGTTGTTTGTTGCTGTTGTACTCCTTTGCTCCCTTTTCTCTCGCTAACTGTACAATACTATCTAAAAAGGGCAGACGGGCATCCACTTCCTCATTATTATTATTATTATTATTGTTGTTAGGATGGTACATTTTCTTCATTACTTTTGGAAATTGTCGCAGTAAAATTAAAAATTCACAACACTGTTGCTGCACCGCCACGGAGTGGGATTTACTGTACTTTGTCAATTGGTCGGTTAGATGTTCTAACACATCCTCCAACTCACTATTATTATTTTGATTATTATTATTATTATCGTGCAAGGCATTCGTCGTCAACTTCATTAACGCGGAAAGAATGTAACTTTTGGTTTCAATCTCTTCGCAATGTTCGAATGAATCTAATAATAAACTGATAAACACCGCATTGCCCAACCCTACATTATTATTATTATTATTACTAGTGTGACGGTGATAGTACGCCTGTACGAGGTGTCCATACTCGCCAATCGTCCAGGCCCCGACTTTATACACACTTTCCGGAATGATTTTAATTTTATTTTTCAAATTGAAATTTTTAATTTGGCTCACTACCTTTTCCGTAAACAGACGTGAGTTACCGACGGTGAGTGGGGTCCCTTCTCGGACCGACGTCGTGCTGGTTAAGCTGTTCTCATACATCAGTGTGCTAGAGTTGGCATTATCGAGACTGGTGTTGCTCCGTGACATGCAGTCCGACGACGCGTGATGCAAAACCCCCTTGTAAAACAAAAAATGACGCAATAGCGGATTGATATCCTGATTGCTATTGTTATTGAAAAATACCCGCACGTCGCCCCCTAATAAGGTATAATACAGCTCGACCAGATGAATTCGAAACAAATCCGTCGTATTATTATTATTATTGTCCGCGCCCTCCGGTGGAAAAAACAAACTTTCCGAGAAGGAATGAGAAATCACCTGTAAGACCAGTTGCACATCCTCTCTGTAAATGTACTCTGGCGCGGTAAAAATGATGCGGTGCATTAATCGTATAAAGGCCGCTGGTGTGCTGCTGTACCGCCCAGCTAGCCCAATGAGACCACGGGTCGCCCGCATCTTCAGCAGTGGCGTCAGACTCGTCGTGTGGGCGTTGTTGTGTACACTTTTTCGTTTGATAAAATGTAACACTTGATGGACAATGGTGTCCACATTCTGTGCCGACGCCATCGTCAATAATAAGTCAATGGTCACCCGTAATAATGATTCTTCTTCATCTTTATTTTCTAATAGTAACATGACTTGTGTCTGATGGGGAAGCGCGAACTTGCTGTTGTGTTGGGTGAGCGCACAGAGCGCCTCCACACCGCTATACCGTACATTGGGGCTCTTGGAGGTTAAAAACTTATCAATCGCCTGCGTGGCGAGCTCAAAGATAGCGGTACTCACGCCATGATGTTCACTATTATTGTTATTATTATCGTCGTCTAGACAGGATGAGAAGTCGTACGCGGGTAATAAATTAGATACGGCCCGCACCGCTTCGCAAATCACCGAGAATCCAATAAACATACCATTGTCGGCTCGCTGCATCACATCGGAGAGGGTCGCCAGCACCGTTCCTAACAACACCATATTACTGGACGATGGCTGTGAGGGGTTTGCATCTAGCAATAGTTTTTGACCCATGAGGCACGTGATGAGCTGAATTAACTGCATCTGTAGCCACGGCGCGGGGGTGTGGTGGTACTCGTACTGTTCTGGTAAGTCGTCGCTGAATGACTTGCTTGAGAATCGTCAGAAACGACTGTAATAAGTCTAACTGGGCGTAACGCACCTCGAAGTGTTCCTCACCACCTCCCTCTTTGTTGACGTGGGGGTTGGCGAAGAGGATGAAGTAGTGAAAAAAGCGTACGGCGGCCGACATGACGGCAGGATTGGTGTCACACAAGGCCTGTCGGAAGAGGGGTAAGTATTGCGTCGCCAGGTATTCATTCTTGCTACCACCGCTGTCCCCTGGGACCCACGCTAACTTGAAAAAAGCATGCAGTGCCTCCACCGCTTTCCGTCGTACCATCGCCCGCTTGTGCGTCAGCAGCTGCATGACATCTCCCTCTACGACACTACTGAGTTCCCCGCGCAGACACCGTGCCGCCGCCGTCAGCGCCGCCGGCCACCTCGATGTAGTTATCACTCTTGCAATCCTTCTGCAGCTGGGCAATCACCAAATAATAATACTCACTCTCCGGCGAGACGCACGTCGCCAGCCCAACGTAGGCGGTCTTCTTGAACAAGAAGTAGGACGAGGGCAACAGGTGCACACACTGGATGTGCGCAAAGTCGGCGTGCTCCCCACACATCTCCGCATGCAGCAGTCGCACCACTACTTCTTTTAATTTCAAATCCTTGTAGGAGTACTTTTTGCCGCTTCGTGTCGTGATATCCTCTACATCCCCATTCTGTTGATGTTTGCGTTCGTTGTCGTCGCCGTCGTCGTAGTAGGCGTCTTCTTTTGCCGCTTCTAAGATCCGATCGAACGAGGAGGTGCTATTGCCCGACAGCTCCGCCTTCATCTTTGTCAAGTCCGTTCGCACCAAGTCCACCTCCTCCTCCTTGGAGTTTGCCTCACTTAGTTTGGTAATGTATTTGACAAAACGGGAACTGTGCCCCACGGAGTAATCCTTCTTGGACATTTTTTTTTTTTTTTATCTACTATAAAAGTATTGTTGATATTCTGAAAAATGAAAAAGAAAGTGTTTTTGTATGGAGGCCGTTGCAGCGGCAATGGGAAGAAAAACGACAATTCCCCCTTAAAAAAAAAAAAAACACACATAAACGTTTGAATTATGGACTAATTCGATTAATAATAAAGCTGTGAATCATAGTGATCCGTTAGACTTCCTTTTCCCCAGCCGCCACCGTTTTCATTCGTTTGTACTCCCGTACCAGCTGCAAGGTGTGCCGCACGACCGTCGCGATATCGTCAACTGCCGCCATTCCGCCGTTCCCCACGTCCCCACACGCCAGACGCTTCGTCACCGGCCCCACCACCTGAAATAAACTATCCTCATAGGAAGAGGGCAGCCGATCCGGGGCGGCGGTGTGGATCTCTTCCCCCTTATGATGACTATACCACGACTGCAACGTGTGTAGCTGGGTACTCGTGACGGGGTGGTCCCACATGGCGGTGTTCATGGCAGGACAGACCAGCACCGGCCGCTCCCGTACCCGCCAGGCTCGCAAAATACAGGAAACGAGATTATCGCACAAGCCGAGTGAAATCTTGGCGAGACTGTTGGCATCGAGTGGCAGCACCACCACCAGGTCGGCCCACTCTCGGAGGTCAATGTGCAGCACAGAGTCCCCAGGAGTGTTCCACGAGGCCCACTCCGCCTCATCACTAATGATACTCTGGAAAGGGATCCCCGTCTTGCTAGGGGCGGCACGCTGCAAGAAGTACAATGCCGTTTTGGTGGTGACCATACGTACATGACACGCCTCGTCCGCGATTGCATCTAAGAATAAACCGAGCTTGATGGCGGCTACGCTACCGGTGACCAGCAGCAGCAAGTTAGGGGCGATCACCTCATCTTTTTCGTTTTCTTGTTGTTTTTGTTCGGTTACGTTTTCTTCCTTGGGTGGCGGTGCCTGCTCCTCTACCGCTGGGGTCTCCTCATCCGTGTTCGTCTGTAGCGTTACCATCGTCGGGGCGTTCCTCTTCCTAGGGTACATGGGCTAAGGTAATTTTTTTTTTTTTTAATATGATATAATGATGATTGTATCTTTTTGTGTGTGTGTTTGGAAAAGAGGACAGAAATGAATCGTTCGGTGGGGATCACTCAGGAAAAGAAAGAAAAACATAGAAATGTAGACCTCTCACTGAATCTAGATTAAAAAGCTGAAATAACAAAAAAAAAAAAGAAATGGTGTGTGTTGTTTTTATTATTATCATGATTTAATCACTAAACTCCTCAATCACCTCGCCGTCTGGGAGTAGCGGTTTATCGGTGTTGATAGAGAAGTTAGGATTGGCACTATTATTAGTATGATGGTTAAAATGAACAATGTCAAACTCTTCTGATCGTACACTACAATTGGGATTATGATTATGATTACTCTTTGTCGGAAGGGTTAGCGTATTATAGTACAGATCACTGCAGAGACGTTTTGGTGGTCCTTTTGGTAATTCATTATTATTATTATTATTATTATTATTATTATTATTCGGTGTGGCATTAAAGGTGAATGTCGTCCTTCTATTAGCTACTTTTGGTATTGTAGGATTGTCAGTGTTGTTGGGGTTTGTAAACGTAAAAGTGGTGCGTGTTTTCTTTGTTTCTTCACTATTTCCTTTTCCGAACGTATTCGTTTGTTGGTTGGCGGTCCCTTTTTCATTTTAACGTTTTTATGATTATTATTTTCCAAAATAATCTGTTTTCCATAACTGTAATAATCCTCCACGACGGCGCCCATTGTGTTGGTCTTATTCAAAAAAGATGGTTGACTTTCTCGAATAATATCGTACAATTCGGATATGGTACTATTATTATTGTTATTATTGTTGTTGGATAGGGAAGAAGTAAACAAAAGCAGTCGGTCTAAACTATTTTGAGTCCATTCCTGTTCGGAGATGGGGAAAATATACTTTTTCCACCTTTCGCCGTAAACATTATTATTATTATTATTACGATCCGAGTTTATGTCATCCCCACTCTGTACTAGGCACCCCTCTCTTATCTTGGGGTACGCCCTCGCCACAAAGGGCAGTGGTCTCAACAAGAGTAAACTACCCGATTTCTGATTACCATTCTGATTATTATTATTTGATTATTATCCGACGCATACGACACGTGTGGGTGTTGGTAGCGATAGTTCAAGTCAAACACCACGAGGGACATGTACGCCAGTTGGCTAGGGATGGACACTAATTCCTCCTCCTCCTGCCGTCCACTGGTGGTCCACAAGTTCGTGTGGGAAGAGAGGTTACCCCGACTGGCGTCGGCGACACTTCCCTCCAACAGGCAGCGGTCATACGCCGCCAGCGAGGTACTGCTCTCTTCGCCAAAGTACAAGTACAAGTTTTGAATCGCGTACTCTAAAATTTTATAGAACTGTGGCGCCGTGTGTTGCGAGATGTTGTAGGTTAATACCTCTTTCAAGGTGTACTGCTGCGTGAGCAGGCGACCCACCGCGTGAGAGAGATTGAGTAATGTATCGCGATAGCCGACGACGACATGTTTTAGTTTTTTCCGCTCCGGCGCGGAGGAAGAAGACGGAGTGAGTCCACCTTCGAGCAAGTCTTCAATCGACAGAGAAGAAGAAGGCGGTTTGGCTAGTTTGGTTTCTAATTTTGCTTTTTTGTTGGGTTTCGTGTCTTCGTCCTCGCTGTCGGTGCTGCTAATGACGTGCACATCGGCCTTCTGAGAAGTATTACTATTATTATTAGGATGACGGTTAAAAGATGCGTCTGGTTCGAGTAAATTCAACTTTGATTTTTCTAGCACGCTACGCAATAAATGTTCAGTCTCGGTCCGTTCCGCCGTCCCATCCTTTTCCTTTTCTTCATCCTGAAAAAGAGTCAGCCAACGCAGCTGTATCAAACCTTGTCGTATGTCCCCCAAGGAGCGCTCCGACACCTCTCGCACGGCAAGTGTTATATTTTTATGTTTACAATTATGATGATGATGATGGTTTGTTGCGTTTCGCTCTCGTTTGCGTCCACCTGCTGTTTCCTTTTTCCTTGTGGCGCTGTTTTTGTTAAAAATGTTTTCCTCCGCGGACAACAGTAAAGATTCACTTTCGCTTTGGCTCGTGTTGGGATGCTGATGCGGTTCCACTTTCTGTTCCTGTGCCACTATCTGCTGTAATCGTCGCATCATATTCTTTTCCGTAATACGTGTACAATGAAACAAGTGTACACAAACATGATTATGATTGTTATTGTTTTTATTTGTATTCATGCTGGTATACGGTAGAATAGACGCAAAGGTCTGTTGTAGCTCGACCCGCTCCTGCTGTGTGTCGTGCGCGGTATAGAGAAAGAAAATAGGCGTCAGACACAAATTTAAAAGTAACGAAGATGCCGTCCGATTACTACTGTTAATATTATCGGTGTTGTGAAAATATTGACGAATTGCGGTGGATCTCAGTTCCGCGTAATACTCCACAAATTGTTTGACATATAACATTTTTAAATCATTTTTCTTTTCACCGTAAAATTTTACAATGAATAAATGCGGTGTCAAACTTTTATTATTATTATTTGAAGTTGTGTTTTCGATTCGTCCTAAAATGAGGGACAACAGTCGGCGAAAGTCTTTTTCACTGTAATCGCAACTATGAAGAATTGTTTTATTCGTTTCGCTATTATCATTGTTATTATTATTATTATTATTTGGTGTTGCTTTTTGATAAAAGTCGTCGTACAATACTTTTACCGATGTCAACTTTCCACAACCGGTAGGGCCGTATAATAATTGAATCTTTGGAATCTGTCGAAACGAAAACACCATTTCCCTATTATTATGATCTGTCTTGTTCTGCTGTTCCAATGCGGCTAACATGGTTACCTGTCGATACACAGAAAAACACGTCTCCTCTAACACGGTGGTCAGTTCTGTTAGCTTCACGGAGCTCCAGCACAGCTCCTTCGGCGTGGATGGATAATAATAGGCGGGTAGCATGATTTCGTATATATAAGTCTATCTATATCGTTGTATGTTAGGAATATGATTGTTGTGGTTGTTGTTCCTTGATCGGCATGTAATAAGGAACCAAGTGTGTATGAACTTCTTTTTAACTGTTTGTTTTTGTCGCCGAAATTGTATCTGTATGAAAAAGAAAGAAAAAAAGTAATGCTGTTTGATATTTCTGTTTCTTTAAAACAAAACGGAAGGAGAGAAAAAGAAATGATGTTAAGCCGTCACTAATCAATTCTTTCAGGGCAAATCAAAAAAAAAAATAATAAAATGAATTCCGTACGCAAAAAACACGAACAAAAAAGGAAAAGAATGTCAGCCATAAGCAGAAATGTAAAAGCAGAAAAACAACAGAAATTATATTCTCCTCGTCAGCATTCGTTAGTTGAATGGATTGGTTAAGTTCAAAGCGTTTTACTGTCAGCACCGCACCTAGTGTGGCTCAACAAGAGATTCCCTACCTTGATTGTCATCAGTTACGGGAGAGACACTATGTTAGCAGAAAGGAGTGTACGTGTGTGGTGAGAGGCTCTGCCATGGTATTAGGTTCGAAGGCGAAAAAATAATGTCATTGACACTTTCCGTGGAGAGATCGCCACAATCTTCATTGCTTCACTATATGGAAAAAAAAAAAAAAAAACTACAAAAGAAAAACTTTTACTTTCACTTTTTATTCGATAGCTATTCTCCTCGTCAGCATTCGTTAGTTGAATGGATTGGTTAAGTTCAAAGCGTTTTACTGTCAGCACCGCACCTAGTGCGGCTCAACAAGAGATTCCCTACCTTGATTGTCATCAGTTACGGGAGAGACACTATGTTAGCAGAAAGGAGTGTACGTGTGTGGTGAGAGGCTCTGCCATGGTATTAGGTTCGAAGGCGAAAAAATAATGTCATTGACACTTTCCGTGGAGAGATCGCCACAATCTTCATTGCCGTAACACAATCATCGTTAAAGTGAAATCTGTTCAAAAAAAAAAAAAAAAGGAAAAGAGAGAGAAGGAAGAATGTTCTTTTAACCGTTATGATGTTCACCGATTCTTATTCTACTTTCAGCAATTCTCCAAAAAAAAAGAAAAAAAAACGATTTTAGACGCATCTTACTTTACAAAAAGCATTTTTCCCCACACGATAACGTTATAACGTTTCCACCGCCTCCACCTCCGTCGTCGCCTCCCACCGTTGCGACAGCCAGTAGTACCCGACAGCGACGGCCGCCACCACGAGGCTCGCCATCCCATAGAGCCATCGTGCCCCTACCGCAGAATACAGCAATCCACCCACTACATTCCCTAAGGTTGGCCCTACCCCGAAGGCGGCGACACTCAGCAGACCAATGCTGGACTGCGAGAGGGTCTCTGGAAACGCGTGCCGCACGTAGCGGACCCCACCCAACCACATAAAGCCGAAGGAGATGCCATGCAAAGGCTCCAGCAGCAGCACGAGCCACGGACTGTAGACCAGTAGGATCGCGTACCCCAGTGCCCGCAGCGCCCACGCCAGCAGAGCGAGGGAGAGCATCTCGTGATCAGTAAACCGCTGGTAGACGTGGCCGCTCAGAAGGAAAAGAGGGATCTCCACCACGACTGTCATGGTGACCGACAGCCCAATGAGCAGGGAGGAGGCGGCGAGGTCGTGCTCGAGGTAGCGGGGGAGGAAGCTGGCCGACAGACTGTAGGAGAAACCAGAGACCGCCACCGTCACGAGAAACAGCAGCACGCTGCGGTTCTTACTCGCGTAGGACAACACTTCCCGCAGCTCCATTCCGGTAGGGGGCGGGGGTGCCACTGGGGTCATGACGTAGTACCCGTAAAGGGCGACCGCCATCCCCACGACGAGCACCACACACGACAGCACCCAGCCGACGCTGTCCTTGAGGGCGAAGGAACTGACGGCGACGATCCCCCAGCCCACGCTGCCGTAGCTCCGCAACACGCCCCACGCGGAGGACCGCTCCTCCACCGGGATGGCCGACAGGACACGATTGTCGTAGAAGGAGAGCAGGGGGGCGGAACCGGCAAAGTGTAAGATCATGAAGAGCACGACCCACGCCGAGGAGGAGAGGCCGGCCGCCGCGAGGAACCCCAGCACGGTGAGCCCGGCGCCGACGGACATCAGGGTCGTGCCACAGTGCAGCTTGTCAATGAGGTAGGACACCAACGGCACCTCCACGACAGAAATAAGCGGAAAGAGCGCCAACACCCAACCACTCGCCGCCTCAGAGAACTCTTTTTCCGATAGTAAAAGAATGTAAAAAGGTTTCACCGCGGCGAAACCGCCGTAAACGGTAAAATAGCCAATTCGTGCGTAGAACTTATTCTTTTCGACCAGCGTGGCATTACTAGCGGTGGGGTGCACGTCCTGCTCTAGGTAGACGGGCGTCTCGCCGTAGTCATCGGAACCGGTTTCTTTTTTTACTTCACTCGACGACAAATCATTCATTGTATAAGTACTTTAGACAAAAAAAAGTAAGAAAGGTAAAAGTTTGTTATTCCTTTTTTTTTTTTTGTTCTTATTGTGTACGATTAGTTTAGTTTATTGTGAAGAACACTATTCGAAGAAGGTGAGAAAAGAGGGAAATAGAAAAGAAAAGGGCAGTTTAGCCAGGGAGAAGTCGACTTTATTGTTTATCGTACTCCATCAAGCGAGTTTCTCTTTGTTTCATAAGGTGTGTATCACACCACTACAGCAATAAGCAGAAAAATGCTGGACACATAAAAATACCCGCATTGTTTGCAAACAGAAAAAAACAGAAATAATTCTCCTCATCAGCATTTCGTTAGTTGAATGGATTGGTTAAGTTCAAAGCGTTTTACTGTCAGCACCACACCTAGTGCGGCTCAACAAGAGATTCCCTACCTTGATTGTCATCAGTTACGGGAGAGACACTATGTTAGCAGAAAGGAGTGTACGTGTGTGGTGAGAGGCTCTGCCATGGTATTAGGTTCGAAGGCGAAAAAAATAATGTCATTGACACTTTCCGTGGAGAGATCGCCACAATCTTCATTGCTTCACTATATGAAAAAAAAAAAAAACTACAAAAGAAAACTTTTACTTTCACTTTTTATTCGATAATTATTCTCCTCGTCAGCATTCGTTAGTTGAATGGATTGGTTAAGTTCAAAGCGTTTTACTGTCAGCACCGCACCTAGTGCGGCTCAACAAGAGATTCCCTACCTTGATTGTCATCAGTTACGGGAGAGACACTATGTTAGCAGAAAGGAGTGTACGTGTGTGGTGAGAGGCTCTGCCATGGTATTAGGTTCGAAGGCGAAAAAATAATGTCATTGACACTTTCCGTGGAGAGATCGCCACAATCTTCATTGCCCTAACACGAAAAAAAAAAAAACACATTCCTGTTTTAATTGAAGGAAATAGAGAACAAAAAGCAGAAATATGTATATATAAATTGGTAATCAGTTTATTTTTAAAAATGGTTTTCAACAGTCGTTTTTTCAGACTCATTACATCAGAACATTTTCTAGTTCATCACTTTTTTTTTTTTGTTTTGTTTTGTGCGAAGGCGAAATGAAGGGAATGTGCTTTATAAGCAAAAAAAATACTTTACGTTTCATGAATAGACGAAAACGGAAAGAGAAAAGAAATAAAGTGTTCTGTAACGATTCAAAACAGTACGGAATCACAAACACACACCGAAACAAAAAAAAAAAAAAATCATATTAATAAGCCTACAGCATCAAAAATTTTACAGTAAAAAAAAAAATGGAATGGACAACAAATAATACAAAAAAAAAAAGAGATATTTATGAAAAAAGCGAAGCACATAGCAAAACATCAAGAAAAGCGCTTGTTTTCTTTTTCCTTTTTCCTGTTGTGAAAACTGCCTGCAAGATAGCCTTATTTTATTATTGTTTTTTGTTTTTTCTCCCAAAGTTCGGCTCAAAAAAAGTACAATAGCATAATGATGAAATAAACACAAAAAAAGGAAACAACTATGATAGAATAACTGATCTGGAAAATCAAAAAGCAAAAAGTTTTCCTTTTCTAAATGCGTCTCTTCAGCGAGCGGTTGGAACCTTTCGAGGAAGACTTCTTCTTCTTGGACGAGGAGCGGCCCTTCGAGGAGGATTTACCTTTTTTGGTCGAACTCTTCGCCGCCGTCCGCTTCGGTGCCCGTCTGCTACCGGAGGTGGAGGCACTACGACTAGACCGAGACGACCCCGAGGAGCGCGAGGAGGCCCGCGATCCCGCCGACCGGGACGACCCAGCAGACCGGGAAGAACCAGAGGAACGCATTGAGCCGGCAGAGCGGGTAGAACTCTTCCTACCGAGGGGCGCAGGCGCACCGGCGGCGGGCTTGCCCTTGGTCGCCTCGTCTCCATCTACCTTGATGACAATGTTCACGGCAGCGTCGGTGCGAGGGTCGATACCCAGCTGCTGAAAGAGCGTCTGTTGTGGCTGCTGTGGCGGAGGCGGGTACATACCATACGGAGGAGGGTACATGGGCGGAGGTCCGTACATGCTGCCAGGGCCGTACATGCCGTACATACTGCCAGCACCATACATGCTGCCGGGGGCACCGCCATACATGCTGTCTCCACCACGCATACTGCCGCGGCTGCTGCTGCGGCGCATGCTACCGCCTCGACTGCTTCCTCTTCGCATACTACCACCCCGGCTGCTGCCTTTTCTCATACTGCCACCGCGACTGCCGCTGCTGTGCATGCTGCCTCGGCTGGAGCTGCGTCGCATGCTACCGCCTGACTTCCTCTTGAAACCCATTTGCTTTTGTTTTTATTTTTTGTTTTGTTTTTTGTTGTCTAATGACGAACAAAAAGAAAATAAAATAAAATGCTAAATACTAGCCGAGAAGTTGAACCGTTCGGGAGGAGAGGAGAGACACAAATAAGCAAGTCAGTTATTCAGACAGCAACGGCGAAAACACAAAACACCAGAGATGCAACAGCAGTAAAAGTTCAGTTTTTAGCATCAACAACAACAACAATGAGAAAACAAGAATACCTATACCATAATTTAAACTACAAGATGTTGTTAAAGTAGTAATATCATAAAAATAAATACAAAAAAAAAAAAAAAACATAGCACAGCCAAAAAAAAAAAAAAATAGGATAAATATGTGAAGCAGTCCCATAATTATTTTTTAGCGTTCCCTTCTCGAAACCGCTAGCCTCACGACGGAATGCAAGTTTTTGTTGATCACCTTTACTACTGTTTTTTTTATTTTGTTTTCCGGAAACTAATATGGCGTACAACAATGCTTATTTGATGTTTTTTTCCCAAAAACATTTCGTTTCTCTAGCAAGTTTAGTTTCTGGCTTTTTCGTTCCAGAAACTTTGAAAAAAAATACAACAAAAAAAAAAGTTAGTACATTGGCCTAGGCGCGTACATCATCGCTACCGCCTGCTGTTGCTGCAGTAGCGCCTCCTGTCGTAGTCTCTCTGCCTCCTGCTGCTGTAGCTGAGCCTCTTTGGCGGCGCGCGCCTTTGCCTTCGCGTCCTCCTTGACCGCCTTGCGCTGAGCCTTATCCGCGGCCTGTTGTGCTTTTAACGTCGCCTTTTGCGTTTTACTTTCCGCCTTGATGACTTTTGCGTTGGGAGGAGGAGCAGCCGCCTTCACCAGTACCTTGGTAGGAGCGGTCGCAGGGGCAGGAGCGGTAGCAGGAGCGGTAGCAGGAGCGGGGGCGGTCGCATAGGTAGGGGCTGTCGCTGGTGCTGGTGCCGGGGCTGGAACGGAACGATTCGCCACGGACCCTGACGCCACCTTCACTGCAGCTGGCGGACCGGGAGCGACCGCGGCGGGAGCAGGGGCAACGGTATAGGCAGGCGCTGGCGCTGGAGCAGCCGTCGCCGGGGCGTACATGCTACCAGCCGTGGAGGGCGCATACATGCTGCTGTTCGCGGCACCACCGCCGGGGGTGATGGTGATGCTCACGGTCGACTTGGAGTTGGGGTCCAGTCCCAGCGAGCGGATAAAGCTCTGCTGGGGATCCATCGGAGGAGCGTGCATACTGCCAGGCGCACCGCCGTACATGCTACCAGCACCGTACATACCATACGGAGGGGGGTACATGGGTGGTCCGTACATGCTGCCAGGGCCGTACATGCCGTACATACTGCCAGCACCATACATGCTGCCGCGCATGCTGCCGCCACGCATACTACCGCGGCTGCTTCCTCGACGCATACTGCCACCTCGGCTGCCATCGCGGCGCATGCTCCCACGGCTGCTGCCCCTTCTCATGCTACCGCCCCGGCTGCTGCCTCGACGCATACTGCCGCGGCTGCTGTTGCTGCGCATGCTGCCTCGGCTGGAGCTGCGTCTCACCATCTTACCGTTACGGTCGCCGTCTCCGCGACCGCGCATATGATCCATCAGTGAACCACCCATCTTGATTGAGGTGTTAGAAGAATGAAAAAAATAGGTTTTAGAATGATATAAAAAAAACTATTTGGAACTGAAATACGAATAGAGAAATGAGGAAAAGAAAAAGTGGAAGCCTTAAGCAACAGCAGCGCTGACAAGGGAAGGGGGGGAAACACAAACGATCGAAAAGCCGTATCGTTAACTTCAAAGTCATATACTACCGCAAAAACAAAAAAAACATGCATGGGAAAATCCAGGTGGGATTAACTTGAATTAATGAAAAACACAAATCAAAATGAGTTCGGAAAACAACAAATTGAGAAACTGCGAATGAACAAAAAAAAAAAAAAAAAGGAAACTACCCGCAAACAGATACTCACTTTGAACGGGAACTTCTCTTGGCCTTTCCGCCACGCGGCGGTGCCGGTAGGGCACCCGGCTGGGGGGCGGGGGACTTCACAAGTACCTTTCGTGGTGCCGCTGCGGGCGCAGGTGCAGGAGGGGCAGCATAGACTGGCGCTGGTGCTGGTGCTGTGGCTGGAGGGACGGCGTACATACTGCCAGCCGTCGCCGGGGCGTACATGCTACCAGCCGTGGAGGGCGCATACATGCTGCTGTTCGCGGCACCACCGGCAGGGGTGATGGTGATGCTCACGGTCGACTTGGAGTTGGGGTCCAGTCCTAGCGAGCGCATAAAGCTCTGTTGAGGGTTCATGGAAGGTCCGTACATACTGCCGGTGGGGTTGGCCGCATACATGCTGCCGGGGCCGTACATACCATACGGAGGAGGGTACATGGGTGGTCCGTACATGCTGCCAGGGCCGTACATGCCGTACATACTGCCTTCCCCGCCGTACATGCTGCCGCGCATACTGTCCCCACGCATACTACCGTGACTGCTTCCTCGACGCATACTGCCACCTCGGCTGCTGCCTCTTCTCATGCTGCCGTTGCTGCGCATGCTGCCTCTTTTCGAGCTGAGTCTCACCATTCCACTGTCGCTGTCGCCATCTCCACGACCGCGCATATGATCGAGCAATGTTCCACCCATCTTGATTGAATAGTTTAACGTAAAAGTAAACAAAGTACAAAAAAGGCAATCAACTGGACAAAGAAAAAAACGACAGAGAGAAGAGTGTAAACTTCAAAAATAGAAAAATGAACCCATTTGAATAAAGATGAATAACACTCGCAGAAAATAGGTAATACAAAAAGTGGTTCAAAAACACAAAAAAGTGACGGAACTGCAAATGAATAGAGTGGAGGGGAACAGTGACGAATAGTCAATGGAGAAAAGAGGAAAAAGAATGGGGGAAAAAACACCGGTTAAACCGATAAAAATAGAAACGACTGCGCCTGTGGGGAGGCACAGTGTTTTTGAACAACTTTCCTCTGCATCCCTACTTTTTGTTTTTTTATCGCGAACGACGGGAAGCCCTCGCCGGGTTGGTAGAGGTGTAAGGTCCGTGAACAGTGGCCCAACGACTGTTGCTCATCCCTTCTTCATGGGGTACCATCATACCGACAGGGAAGAGCGCGCTGCACGGGGGATAGAAACTCCGGCCGCCGTAAGACGTGTTGGGACCCATATTTTGAAAAAAGCTCTGCTGTGGGTAGATAAAAGGGTTGTGGCCGTCGTGGTAGGCAGGACTGTAGAGGTCTCCGTAGGAAGAGGGGCCGAAACTGCCTCGACTGCTGTGATCACTTCTCCAGCTGCCGTGTTTTTGGTTGTTGTGTCTGCCGCCTTTCCGCCCGGTTGGGTGCAAACTGTTATGAGCGCTGGTTACGCTGACGTTGCCGCTGCAGTAGGGCGGAAGGGGCTGCCACCCTGGGAGGGACGCCCCCGGAGATGGTCCAACAGCGTACCGCTCATGGAATCGGCTTTAACCAGGAAGAATAAAAAAATAAAAAGAAGGGAAAAGTCTTAATGGAAAAAAAAAAGAAAAGAGGAAGGTTGGTCGAGCTTTTTCGTTAGGGTGTTTGGATACTTACGGTCCAAGATGAAAAAACAGACAAGTATTAGGGAATATTTTTAATGTTTTTCTTCTAACGTAGTTCATTTATTATATTTTTTTGAAAAAAAAAATATATATAAAGTGAAAACAAATAGCCTAACTGCAGCACTGACAAAAGAAAAAGAAAACATACATTTTATCAAATCTTTATATTCTATTCTCATTCTTTTATTCTTCTATTTAGCGGATTATTCATTTTCTCACCTTCAAACAACATTAATATACATTGTTTGTTTGTTTCTCTATTTTCCTTCACAGCAACGCAATGGATTCACATGTACAACTTCTGATATTTACATTTATAAATGTGCATTTTTTTTTTTTTACCAAATCAGAAGAGAAAAAACAAAATCTTTTTTATTATTTTCATTTTTTATTCGTTTATCTTTTTATAAAAAGAAGTACACATCTATCACAAGGAAAAATAAAAAAGAAATGTCGAATTTCTTTTTAAACCGAAAAACTACATCAAAAAAAAAAAAAGAAAAAAGCATACGCTAAACAAAAGAAAAAAGGAATACACACACCAGAAAACACAAGAGAAAAAGAAGTCCTCACGGTCGCAGGGTTCTCTTCTGACTGATAGAGATCCACTCCGTTTTACTTACTTGAATAAAGAAGAAAAATGCATCAGTCATCATTATTATTATTTCTTTTTTTTATTTATTTATCGCGACCTTCCGCGGCTACTAGACGGTCGGCTACCACTTCTGCTGGCAGGACGACTGCCAGTTCGACTCGCCGGTCTGCTGCCATTCCTGCTAGCGGGTCTGCTGTTCCCCCCGTCGTCGCTGCGGCCGGTCATCATGCTGGGGAGGCTGCTAGCGCTACCGGTGGAGCGTAGACTGCTGTTGCTGCGCTTTCGTTCAATGTGATTCGTGCTGTTGCTGGCGCGGTTCTGGGCGGGGGCGGCTTGGTTGGCTCTGGCGGCAGGGGGCGGGGGCCCAGCGCGGGGCTGCTGTGGTCGTCCTGGCGGTGGCGGACCTTTCACCAGCCGTGCACCGGGCGGTGGTCCCTGTGCCTGTCGTGCTCCTGCCGCGGGTGGTAGCTGCTGCTGCTGCTGCTGCTGTTGCTGGGGAGGAGGGCCGCTAGGACGGGCAGGAGCGTTAAGAGCGACCGGCTGGGGTGCACCCTTCACTGCCGGGGTGGCCGCGGGAGGAGGACCCGCCTTGACGCCGCCCGCCCCGTCCGTCGTGATGGTGATGGTGACGGTGGACTTGGCATTGGGGTCTAACCCCAGCGATTGGATAAAGTTCTGCTGCGGGTTGTTGCTGATGGGAGGGAGGTACATGCTGCCGTAGCCCCCAGCGCCACCGGGGCCGCCGTACATGCTGCCCTGCTCTGCCGGCTGATCGTAGCCGCCGCCGGGGTAGCCGCCGTAGAGGCTGCCGTAGCTTTGAGGAGAGCCGTACATGCTGCCTCGTCTGCTGCTGGTGCCGCCACCCTGCATGCTGCTGCCTCTGCTGCTGACCCGCCGCATGCTGCCGCCGCCTTGGGAGTACATGCTGTTGTTGGAGCGCATGCTGTTCCGTCGCATGCTGTTATTTCGCATGCTGCCTTGACGCATGCTGTTTTGACGCATACTGTTCTGGCGCATACTCCCCTGACGGCTCTGCTTGCGCATGCTGCCAAGGATGCTGCTGCCTCGCATGCTGTCGCCGCGCATACTCCCGTGCATACTACCGTGCATGCTGCCACTGCGGCTGCCGCTACGGCTACCGGTCCGGTGCAGACTGTTACCACGGGGGGCCTTGTCCTTCCCCGTCATGCGGTCCATGAGAGTGCCGCCCATGATTATGAAAGAAAAAGTGTTATTCTGGCGTGTTTACTTTTAAAACAGAAAAAAAAAAAAAATTAGTTCAGATGAAGAGAGAAAATGAGGTACGTTAGGGTACAGAAAGGTTCGTCAATCAAGAGTTACTGGTGTGTCTGGTGTTGATTGTATTTGAGTTCCTTTTTTCTTTTCCAAAGTAGCATAAGCATAGTGAGATTCATATATATATAGTATTTTTTTTTTAAAAAAAAAAAAGCATCATAACATTCAATAGCAAAAAAAAAAAAAAGGGGGGGTATTCAAAAACGGGGAGGAAAAACAAAAAAAAAACAGCAAAAATGGGAATACTGTTTTTTTTTTTTTTCAGTTACTAATACAGGTGTCATCCATTTTTTACAATGCGTTTTTATTATTAGTATTTATTTTTATTATTTTATAAAAAGTAACGGATGGACAGTTCTCGTGTATTGTTTTTTCTCTATCATACGCACATATCGTAAAATGTCTCCAATTCCTGCAGCTCGATGGCGCTAGGAGAAAAAAAAAAAAAAAAAAGCACTGCAGGCGAAAAAAAAAAAAAGTGAAAAATGTGCTACTTTTCTGTTCTATTGTATTACCCTATTTACTATGATTTTTCACTCTATATTCCGCCTTTGTTGTTATACGTAAAACATTTTATCTTGGCAACGAAGTCTACGATCCTAAAAAAACAGGATAACAATAAAAATTTAAAAAAAAAAGATGCGTTAGCGTTACTTCCCCTAATACAGTGGTGCCGGGTACATTGGCTGCCGCATGCTCTCCCGCCGAATTTTTTCCTTCATCTTTGCGTCCTCCTGCGCGGCGACTTGCTGTGCCTTGCGCTCCGCCTGCTGTGCTTTCAGCGTCGCCTCCTGCGCCTTTGCCTCTGCCTTGAGCACCTTCTTGTTATGGCTGGTGGTGGTACGAGTGGCGGCCGGCCGGGATGGTGTAGCGGTGATGGGCGCGTACAGGCTACCCGCCGTGCTAGGAGCATACAGGCTGGTGGCATTGGCTCTCGTATACATGCTACCAGCGGTAGAAGGCTTGTACAGACTGCTGCCGCCAGCCCCGCCGCCAGGGGTGATGGTGATGCTCACGGTCGACTTGGAGTTGGGGTCCAGTCCTAGCGAGCGGATAAAGCTCTGCTGGGGATCAGCGGGTGGTGCATACAGACTGCCGGCGGGGTTGGGGGCGTACATACTACCGGGGCCGTACATACTACCGGGGCCGTACATACCATACGGAGGGGGGTACATGGGTGGTCCGTACATTCCACCGTACATGCCGGGGCCGTACATACTACCATACATGCTGTCTCCATACAGGCTGCCACGACTGCTGTTACGCCGCATGCTGCCAGACCGAGACGCGTTCCGCTGTCCGCCTCGCCGGCCGGAGGCGTATAAACTATTGTTTACGCTGTTGGTGCTTCTTCTGCTACTGGAGCGTCTGAAGCTGCTGCTGTCTTGCTCGCCTCGCATGTGGGAGATGATACTCATTTTCTGACGGTGACACGATTTTGTTTTTGATTAGTTTGAAGAAAAAAGAAAAAAAAAAGAATGCTTTCTTGATTTTGATAGTGGTTTGCCTATTAATGATAGAAAGCGAGGGAAATGAAAAAGGGTTCGCCAGTGAATCACGGAAAGACAAAAAAGACAAAGAGAAGTGTCAGAGCTCAATAAGAAAACGGGTAGTGAATGTTTCTTTGACGGAAAGACCGTTATACAAAAGTTCATCTCAATGCATTTCGAAAATAGAATCGCTCTTTTTTTTTTGTTTGTTTGATTATTATTATTATTAGTAAATCTTAAATCACTCTTTAGCTGTAGGGAGAAAAAAAAAAAAGCGAGTACAATACAAGACGTGAAAAAACTGAAATAGGGGTCAAAAAAATATGTTATCACAAAAAAAAAAGGAGAAAAAAAAAACATGCAATGCTACTACCTATTCATCATGATATAAGTAGTTTTAACCACAACCAAAAAACACGTTTTTTGTTGTTGTCGTTTCTTTGCTTTTCTTTTTTTTTTTTTTCAGATTATTAGTATCATTTTAATTGTATTGTCAATGAATACAAATATGCAGTGCACGATGAGTCGGTAAAACAAATTAAAAAAAAAAGAAGAAACTTTCAACGGGAAGTAAAAAAAAAAAAAAATGCCAGTGAGAATGTTTGGGCACGTTTTTCTTTTTTTACTTTCTATTATTACGATTCAATTTTACTTCTTTCCGCTCATCTTCCGGGCCAGCGTTGGCTTAGGCTGACCCTTGGGCTTGGACGCGGTCCGTGGCGGGGGTGCCTGGCCGGGCGGGACCACTGGCTTGGCCGCCGCCAGCCGCCGTCGCTCCTCCTCCTTCGCTGCCTCCTGCGCGGCCGTCTGAGACGCCTTCAAGCTGGCCCGCTGTGCCTTCTCTGCCGCCTTGGCTGCCTTCGCGTCGGCCTTGGTCACGACAGGGTTGGTGGTGAGGTGGGGGTAGGCGGCAGAGGCGGGGACAGGCGTGGCCACCGGCTGGGCAACCGACCGCGTGCCTGGAGCGGCCGTGGCTGGGGCAGGAGCAGGAGCAGTGGTATAGGCAGGCGCTGGAGCCGGCGGAGGGAAGGCGGTGACCGCGGTCGCTGGGGCTGCCGTGGCGGGAGCGTACATACTGCCAGCTGTTGCCGGGGCGTACATGCTACCGGCCGTGGAGGGCGCATACATACTGCTGTTCGCGGCACCGCCGCCAGGGGTGATGGTGATGCTCACGGTCGACTTGGAGTTGGGGTCCAGTCCTAGCGAGCGGATAAAGCTCTGCTGAGGATCCATCGGAGGGGCGTGCATGCTGCCAGGCGCACCGCCGTACATGCTACCAGCACCGTACATACCATACGGAGGGGGGTACATGGGTGGTCCGTACATGCTGCCAGGGCCGTACATGCCGTACATACTGCCAGCACCATACATGCTGCCGCGCATGCTACCACCGCGACTGCTGCTCCTCCGCATACTGCCACCTCGGCTACCATCGCGGCGCATGCTGCCACGGCTGCTGCCCCTTCTCATGCTACCGCCCCGGCTGCTGCCTCGACGCATACTGCCACGGCTGCCGTTGCTGCGCATGCTGCCCCTGCTGGAGCTGCGTCTCACCATCTTGCCGTTACGGTCGCCGTCTCCGCGACCACGCATGTGATCCATCAGTGAACCACCCATCTTGATTAAATAGTTTTACAAAGTGATTGTTATACTAATCAAAAAGAAAAACTTTAAGAACAAGAAGCAATGGAGAAGAACGTGTGGCGGTTTATCATGAGAATGAAAACGAAAACCAAACCAGTAAAGAATGGTCGATGAAAGATGCTACAAAAACATAAATAAGCAGACCGTGTTCATCCCCTTCTACCTAACCCTCCTGCGGTACCATAGGCGGGAAGTTATTTCGCTTGGCAATGAACTCGGAGAAACGGCAGTGATCGTCGTCGTCCTCGCTCACTTCAATTCCTTTCACCAACCGCCGACGCCTCTTCCGTGCTCGGTCGGTCTCCTCCTTACTACTGTGCTCCAGTTGGACCACATCCACCGGCAGCCGCAGCCGCTCCGCATGCAGATACATGCGCGGAAAGGCTGCCGTGTCCACCTCCGGGAAGAGGGAGGCAGTGGTATAGCAGACATCCCCGAGGATGGGGTGTCCCAAGGCCGCACAGTGCACGCGCAGCTGATGACGGCGGCCGGTGCGGGGGTAGAGGCGCACGAGTGTCACCGGCACCGCCTTCTCCTGGTCTGGTAGGTGGATGTACCCTCGCCGGACGACCTGCAAGTGTGTCAGAGCGGCCCTCCCGACAGGTCCACCACCCTCCGCCTCGCACACTTTCATTTTGAAGGCATCTTCGTCGTCGTGGGTGATGGGAAGACAAATAGACAACACGGTGTTAGACTCACAGGAAGTGGTTTCCTCCCTCTCTGTATCGTCCGTGTACAGGGTGCCCTCCTCGCTGGTGGGTATGTGCGAGAAGAAGGTAAAAGGAGGGTTGGGGCCCTCCTGGAGGATGGGGCAGACGTAGACGCCCCTCGTCACGCCAGCTAAGGCCTCCGCCGTGAAGTCATCCATCACCCCACGGAATGTGATGGGACTCCTGTTCGCCGCATACCGCTCCACCGCGGCAGACTCCGTCAAGTGCCCCAACAAATACGCGGAATACATTTTACAGCAGTTTTTTCGACTTTGAAAACAAAAGGAAAGCGTGGCGGACGCCCGTTTGTCAAGGCCCACGACTAACACTCCACTGGTGGCGTAATCCAGCTGGTGCACGAACTTGACTTGTTTTTTCATTTTCCCCTCTTTTTGCAAAGCACACTGCGTCACGTCTAATAGGCCGACTTGGGAGAGATGCTGCAGACACCAACTCTCCACGGTTGGTTTCTCAACATCGGTAGAAGGCACGACGACACTCTCCGGCGCACCACCCGTCGTCGTCGTCTTCTTCTCGTTAGGAGTGTCCATGGCGACGTCGTGTGGTTTGTTCAAGACGAGCATTTTTGTATTCGCATAAATTAAAGAAAAGGCATCGTTGGGCGAAGTGGACATTTTTTGAATGGAATAGCGTCTGTGCTTATTGTTATACTGTTATTTTCTTCCCTGTTCGTGTTATGTAAAGGAAATGTGAAAGAAGAGGATAGTGGTGTTATGAGAGGATACAGACAGGTAATACGACTTTCCCCTTTTTCGTTGCTTTGCAGCTTTTCACTCACATTTATCAGGAGAAAAAGTCTACAAAAACAAAAAAACATAATTGTCACTCCATGTTATTCACCCAAAAAAAAGTGAAGCACTAATAAATAAAACAAGCAAAGCACAGCAATTGTGGTACAATACAAAAAGCGTATAGATCAGAGCTCGTACATTTCCATCTACTGTACGGCTACACGGCTGCCCTGCGCAGGCACATTCTTCAGCGACACCACGCTAGGAGCGGTGACACGCTGTGGCTCGGGGAAGGCATGGGACCGCCCGGTGATGGGCACCACGGACAGAATCGGCTTCGGCGGACCCTCCACCGGGGCCACCGTCACGTTGATTACACTCCGGTCGGTTTGGTAGAAACTCTGTTGTGGGTTCATAGAGGGTCCGTACAGACTACCAGCGGGGTTGGCCGCATACATGCTGCCGGGGGCACCGCCGTACATGCTACCAGCACCGTACATACCATACGGAGGGGGGTACATGGGTGGTCCGTACATGCTGCCAGGGCCGTACATGCCGTACATACTGCCTTCCCCGCCGTACATGCTGCCGCGCATACTGTCCCCACGCATACTACCGCGGCTGCTGCTTCTTCTCATGCTGCCACCTCGGCTGCTACTACTACGGCGCATGCTACCGCCACCGTCGTCACGGCCCTTCAGACGATCTATAATACTACCTCCCATTTCGGTTTGATATATAGAATTGGAATGAAAAAAAAAATGAAAAAAAATGTAACGATGATGGTTGCTACTTGATGTTTTTTTCTCCTATCGAGGGTATACGATTGAAAAGTATAACGCCAGAAAAGTGAGAAAACTACAAGAGGAAAAAGAAATGTGAAAGCATGGGAATAAATCTATGTCAATACAACAATAGTCCTGGAAGGGGGTGCATTGTTTTATTTTATTTTATGCTTGATTCATTGGTTATTTTCACGAATGAGGAAAAAAAAAAAAAAAAGGCTACAATTGCACAGGAACAATGATGATTGACAAAAACAAAATGAGGGATGAACTTAGATTTCCCTTTATTCATTTAAAAGAATTAATATATTTATTTCTACTGCATTTTTTTTTTCTTTTTTTGATCTAACTTCTCCTTTTTTTTTTTTTACTTTTTAGCAGACGGGGCAGGCACCTTCACGAGTACCTTCCTGGGCGCTCTGGCGGGTGCCTCGGCCGAACGCGTGGGTGTCGCCGACGGGGCTGGCGCGGCGGGCGCTGCCCTGGGGAAGGCGGTGGCGCTGCTCGCCGTATAGCCAGCGGGAGGTGCCGCCACTGCTGGCGGAGGGGCGACTGGCGCTGGGGCCGGTGCCGTGGCTGGGGCAGGTGCCGTGGCTGGGGCAGGTGCCGTGGCTGGGGCAGGTGCAGGAGCGACCGCCGCTGGTGCGGGAGCGGCAATAGTATACAATGGGGGAGGTGCTGGGGCAGCCGTCGCCGGGGCGTACATGCTACCGGCCGTGGAGGGCGCATACATACTGCTGTTCGCGGCACCGCCGCCAGGGGTGATGGTGATGCTCACGGTCGACTTGGAGTTGGGGTCCAGTCCTAGCGAGCGGATAAAGCTCTGCTGAGGATCCATCGGAGGGGCGTGCATGCTGCCAGGCGCACCGCCGTACATGCTACCAGCACCGTACATACCATACGGAGGGGGGTACATGGGTGGTCCGTACATGCTGCCAGGGCCGTACATGCCGTACATACTGCCAGCACCATACATGCTGCCACGCATACTACCGCGGCTGCTGCTCCTCCGCATGCTGCCACCTCGGCTACCATCGCGGCGCATGCTCCCACGGCTGCTGCCCCTTCTCATGCTACCGCCCCGGCTGCTGCCTCGACGCATACTGCCGCGGCTGCTGTTGCTGCGCATGCTGCCTCGGCTGGAGCTGCGTCTCACCATCTTACCGTTACGGTCGCCGTCTCCGCGACCGCGCATGTGATCCATCAACGAGCCTCCCATCTTGATTAAAGAGGTTTACAAAGTGATAAAAAGTAATAACTGAAAATAGATAATAATAATAGTAATAATAAACTGATATCTCTGTGCGGATGACTTGACTGTTTTTTGGAGAAAGACGTAATAGAAGAGAAACGAGATGAACACTCGTAACAGGATAATCAGAAGAAGAAAAAAGCGGTTTAGGCAAAATGCATAAAAAAAGAAAACCTTCGTTAGTGTATATTTCTTCTCTCCCGAAAGAAAACAGAGAGAGACTTTACGTGCCCCCATCGAGAATACAGGATTCGTATTTATTTCTATGTGTGTTGTCTATGAAACAAAAAAAAAAAACTCGTGAACTCTGTTTAGGTTTGTTTGTTTTTCCCCTTCCCACACGCACGCGAGTACTTTTTTTATAGTTCTGTTACCGTTGCGACAGGGCGGTGGTGAAGGGGTTTGTTTGTGAGACGTCTATGTAATGGTGAAAAGGAAAAAAAAAAAATGAAGAAATTTACTTTCTTAGGTAAACCGGAATCTGTTCTCCTTTGTCATTCACAATATAAAACTGTGTTTCCCCAGTTTCCGTTCCAGTCCGCTCCTCCGACGCCTCCCCCGTGCGGGGGCGCTTGACGGGGGTCACAATGTGTACCGAAGAGGAGCTCCTCACCACCTCCGGCTGCGTGTCGGTCGTCCGCTTCTCGCTCGTCGTCGTGGTCGGTTGGCTCGGGTGGGCCGTGTTGCCATGCCGTGCCCGACCCTTCCCCCTCGTACCACTGTTGGTGTGATCATGATGGTGGAAGTCCTCCTGGTTGTTGTTGGTGGGCACCGCCACACTCAGAAACCGCTGGTTGTGCGTTTTCCAGTGGTCAAAGCTCTCGGACACCTTCTCCAGGAACACTTTATCGCGCACCAGGACGAGGATGGACACCTCGCAAAAGGCGGAGGGAGAGAAGAGGGGGCTCACACGGTTACACGGCAGTCGGAAGGCCCCTTTGGAGAGAGTTTTGGGGTTGTAGAAGGTCACCTTGTTAATGGGATCGTCCGGTCGACCTTGACTGTCGCTGCTGCCGTAGTTGATGGTGGTGAAGGAAACAATAATGGTGCGGTTCAGCGCCTCACGGGCTTCTTGTCGGTCGGCCGCCGTGACTGGAATGGGCGTCGCGCTACTTGCCGTGTCGTCGTTCGCAGTGGGGACGGCGTGCGGCGTCGGTGAGAAGTGATTCGGGGCGCGTTTGGGAAAGAGGGACCAGTCGGTCTCCGAGTCGTTCGCCGAGAAGATGGGCGGTGGGTGCACGTCCGCCCTGTACGACCGCAGCAGCGCCTCCTCCTCCTCTCTCGGCCGCCCCTCCTCGACGAGCTCCAATACCTCACTCACGACGTCGTCCTGCTGGCAGAGGTATTCGACCACCTCCAGCTTCACCTGGTCCTCCTGTATCATGTGACTGCAGGAGTGGATGCTGTTGAGGGTGGCCGTCCCAGCAATCGCGTACAGCTCCCGTCGCGCCAGTCGCGCCAGTATCTCCTGCGCCGGCCGCAGCGCCTCCTTCTCGGAGGCCGCGATGCCGTTGATGATCCAATCTCCCAGCTTGATGAAGGCGGCGTTGTCGTCGACGCAGTCGGAGATGCGTAACGATTTCACTTCCCCACTGTTCGCGTCGCGGGAGACAATCCTAAAATGCTGGTTGGCAAACGTGAGGGCGTCGCTCACCATGTAGTCCGTAATCTTCACAATTCGGTGTTGGTAGGCGTACTTGTGTAGTTTTGCGCGGACCGCAAAAATATCGCCGAGGTTGAGGGCCAACTTCTCCTCATAGCAGATCTGATACTCCCCCTCGAACGCCAACACCTTGCACGCGCTAAGTAGGCGGGGAAAGTGGATGTTCACCTCGGCTCGCCCATAGACCCCTAACGAATCACGGAGGAAGTAATCCAACTTGTCCACGTCTATCCCATGCCGCTTGTTGGCCACAATATCGACGAGAAATCTCTTTTCAGGGGCGCGATTAATATTGTCCGGCCACGCCTTCCCCGGGGGTAACCCCGTGATGCACAGCTCGATAAAGTTGATATCTTCCTCACAGAGTCCGTGCGCCTTGTAGTCCACCTTTTTAAAAATGCTTCGGAGTAGTTTCAATGACATTTGCTCGTGGTGCCACTCCTCCTTGTTGTTGTAGAAATTCCTTGTGCGGTTGGCATGCGGCGTGTTGCTCACCCCGTGCTCCCACGCCGGCGCCCCCGCCCCGCCCCTGCCGGCGTGGACCATCTGATAATAATTGCTCTCCCGCTCCTCGCGGCGAATACGGTTCACCACGTTTTCAAATAAGTGGCTAAACGGTCCGTGTCCAATGTCGTGGCAGAGGCCGGCAATCACAACGCATAGTTCGTCAGTGGCGGTGATGGCCAACTCCGGCTGGCGCTGTCGAAGGTAACGCACCGTCTCTCCTGCCAGGTGCGCCACGCCGATGCAGTGTTCAAACCGTGTGTGGGTGGCGCCGGGGTAGAGGAAGACGGTGGTTCCCAGTTGCTTTAGGTACCGTAGCCTCTGGAACTCTTCCGTGTCAATAATGTCTATCGCCAGCATCGGAAGAAGGACGTGTTCGTGCACTCGGTCCTGTATTAACTTACCCGGCCGCTGGCTTCCCTTGGAGGTGGTCACCACGTGCGGCACCGTCCCTCGCCCTGGGCACTGGTTTTGAGAAGAAGTGTCGTGGTCGGGCGCACAGTGCGGTAACGACTCCGCACCTTCCACGCCCCCCGCCACACCCTCCGCCATCCCTTCTACCGCGGGAACAAACACAAAACAACCGTGACAACCTTCCTTCTCCAAAAGGCCTTTCAGCTTGCCGCAAACCCCGTTCAGCGTATCGGCCGATGGCAGCATGTACCTTGGGCGCCTTTCAAATAAAAAAAAAAAAACTTACAAGCAATAGAAACAAAACAAAAAGAGTAAGAGGGATACGAAACAAAAAAAAACGAAGTGCTTCACCCACATAACCGATAGTTAAGCCAAAGAAAACAACACCTACGCTAGTCTGAACAACAAAAACTAAAAAATACAAAATGCTTATATACGTCTTTTTTCCTCTAATGCTGTTGAATTGTTTATCCGCAAAAACTCTTTTTTGTTAACACACAATCCACGCTACATCGCGCAGCGGCCTGGCGAGTCATCGGTATTACTGAAAGAAAGGGAAAGTCAACAAAAAGAGTTCGGCAATCTTTAACATAAATAAAAAAGGGAAATAACAACACAAATAAAAAAAATGACACAAATGAAAATAGGGGCTACTTCTTCATCACCGAGGGGGCGCGAAGGCCAAAATGGCAACCAAGCGAGCCTCCCTACAGCGCAAACGCTACCAGGAACATCACCGCAGCCGCACCAGCAGTCACCGTCAGCGGCACAGTCGCTGAGTTGGGTCTGCTTTTACAGGAGCCGTAGATCGTCGCGTAGTACGTGCTGATGCACCGTGTGCAGAAGGCATTATTGTTCGTGGAATACAGAAGGGCAGCGGTGCATTGCTCTGGGATCTTTTGGCAGATACTCTCGCTGTACTGAGGGGAGTAGTAGCCCACTGCGCACTGTGCGCATGTAGACGCCGACGAGCACAGCGCGCAGCCGGGCACCGCATACTGGCACTCGAGCTGGCCGCGTGCCGTACCCGCAAGCAGCAAGCACAGCGCCAGGAGGAAAGTCTTGAGAGATGCGGTCATGGTGAGAAGTGTAAAAGGCTTTAGGCAAGAAGAGCTTAAGTCTAGCGGGGCACAGAAGCAACAGGAAAGAGGAAGAGAAAGAGTGTCTCTGCATGCCTCAAAGACTAAAACAGTCGGCCAGTCAGTCACGGTTAAAGCCAGCATAGCAAACTACTTAATATCAACATGAGAATACTTCTACTGTATTAAACACTTTTTCTTTTTTTTTTTACAATTGGTCCACTTGTTTCTTCATTTTTCTTGCTTTTTATGCACATTGATTGATGCGGAACGCCGTGGCCTGGCGAGTCATCACTATTACTGAAAGAAAGGGAAACTCCACAAAAAGAGTTCGACAATCTTTGAAAACAAAACAAAAAAGAAATAAATAAAAACAAAATAATAACACAAATGAAAATAGGGGCTACTTCTTCATCACCGAGGGGGCGCGAAGGCCAAAATGGCAACCAAGCGAGCCTCCCTACAGCGCAAACGCTACCAGGAACATCACCGCAGCCGCACCAGCAGTCACCGTCAGCGGCACAGTCGCCGAGTTGGGTCTCATTTTACAGCTGCTGCGGATCGTCAAGTAGAACGTGCTGATGCACCGTGTGCAGATGACAGTATTGTCCGTGGAATACGGAAGGGCGGCAACACACGTATCTGGAATCCTTTGGCAGATACTCTCGCTGAGCTGAGGGGCGTAGTAGCCCGCTGCGCACTGTGCGCATGTAGACGCCGACGAGCACAGCGCGCAGCCGGGCACCGCATACTGGCACTCGAGCTGGCCGCGTGCCGTACTCGCAAGCAGCAAGCACAGCGCCAGGAGGTAAGTCTTGAGAGATGCGGTCATGGTGAGAAGTGTAAAAAGCTTTAGGCAAGAAGAGCTCAAGTCTAGTGTGACACAGAAGCAACGGGAAACAGGAAGAGAAAGAGAAAGAGTGTCTCTGCATGCCTCAAAGACTAAAAGAGTCGGCCAGTCAGTCACGGTTAAAACCAGCAAAGGAAACTACTTAACACTAACACAGGAATACTTCTACGGTATTAAATACTTTTCATTTTCTTTTTTTTTTTTTACAATTGGTCCACTTGTTTCTTCATTTTTCTTGCTTTTTATGCACATTGATTGATGCGGAACGCCGTGGCCTGGCGAGTCATCACTATTACTGAAAGAAAGGGAAACTCCACAAAAAGAGTTCGACAATCTTTGAAAACAAAACAAAAAAGAAATAAATAAAAACAAAATAATAACACAAATGAAAATAGGGGCTACTTCTTCATCACCGAGGGGGCGCGAAGGCCAAAATGGCAACCAAGCGAGCCTCCCTACAGCGCAAACGCTACCAGGAACATCACCGCAGCCGCACCAGCAGTCACCGTCAGCGGCACAGTCGCCGAGTTGGGTCTCATTTTACAGCTGCTGCGGATCGTCAAGTAGAACGTGCTGATGCACCGTGTGCAGATGACAGTATTGTCCGTGGAATACGGAAGGGCGGCAACGCACGTATCTGGAATCCTTTGGCAGATACTCTCGCTGAGCTGAGGGGCGTAGTAGCCCGCTGCGCACTGTGCGCATGTAGACGCCGACGAGCACAGCGCGCAGCCGGGCACCGCATACTGGCACTCGAGCTGGCCGCGTGCCGTACTCGCAAGCAGCAAGCACAGCGCCAGGAGGCAAGTCTTGAGAGATGCGGTCATGGTGAGAAGTGTAAAAAGCTTTAGGCAAGAAGAGCTCAAGTCTAGTGTGACACAGAAGCAACGGGAAAGAGGAAGAGAAAGAGTGTCTCTGCATGCCTCAAAGACTAAAAGAGTCGGCCAGTCAGTCACGGTTAAAACCAGCAAAGGAAACTACTTCACACTAACACAGGAATACTTCTACGGTATTAAATACTTTTCATTTTCTTTTTTTTTTTTTACAATTGGTCCACTTGTTTCTTCATTTTTCTTGCTTTTTATGCACATTGATTGATGCGGAACGCCGTGGCCTGGCGAGTCATCACTATTACTGAAAGAAAGGGAAACTCCACAAAAAGAGTTCGACAATCTTTGAAAACAAAACAAAAAAGAAATAAATAAAAACAAAATAATAACACAAATGAAAATAGGGGCTACTTCTTCATCACCGAGGGGGCGCGAAGGCCAAAATGGCAACCAAGCGAGCCTCCCTACAGCGCAAACGCTACCAGGAACATCACCGCAGCCGCACCAGCAGTCACCGTCAGCGGCACAGTCGCTGAGTTGGGTCTGCTTTTACAGCAGCCGTAGATCGTCGCGTAGTACGTGCTGATGCACCGTGTGCAGAAGGCATTATTGTCCGTGGAATACGGAAGGGCAGCGGTGCATTGCTCTGGGATCTTTTGGCAGATACTCTCGCTGTACTGAGGGGAGTAGTAGCCCACTGCGCACTGTGCGCATGTAGACGCCGACGAGCACAGCGCGCAGCCGGGCACCGCATACTGGCACTCGAGTTGGCCGCGTGCCGTACCCGCAAGCAGCAAGCACAGCGCCAGGAGGAAAGTCTTGAGAGATGCGGTCATGGTGAGAAGTGCAAAAAGCTTTAGGTGAGAAGAGCTCAAGTCTAGTGTGACACAGAAGCAACAGGAAAGAGAAAGAGAAAGAGTGTCTCTGCATGCCTCAAAGACTAAAAGAGTCGGCCAGTCAGTCACGGTTAAAACCAGCAAAGGAAACTACTTCACATCAACATGAGAATACTTCTACGACAGTTATGACTTTTTACTTTTTTCTTACAATTGGTCCACTTGTTTCTTCATTTTTCTTGCTTTTTATGCACATTGATTGATGCGGAACGCCGTGGCCTGGCGAGTCATCACTATTACTGAAAGAAAGGGAAACTCCACAAAAAGAGTTCGACAATCTTTGAAAACAAAACAAAAAAGAAATAAATAAAAACAAAATAATAACACAAATGAAAATAGGGGCTACTTCTTCATCACCGAGGGGGCACGAAGGCCAAAATGGCAACCAAGCGAGCCTCCCTACAGCGCAAACGCTACCAGGAACATCACCGCAGCCGCACCAGCAGTCACCGTCAGCGGCACAGTGGTCGAGCTGGGTCTCATTTTACAGCTGCTGCGGATCGTCAAGTAGAACGTGCTGATGCACCGTGTGCAGATGACAGTATTGTCCGTGGAATACGGAAGGGCGGCAACGCACGTATCTGGAATCCTTTGGCAGATACTCTCGCTGTACTGAGGGGCGTAGTACCCCGCTGCGCACTGTGCGCATGTAGACGCCGACGAGCACAGCGCGCAGCCGGGCACCGCATACTGGCACTCGAGTTGGCCGCGTACCGTACTCGCAAACAGCAAGCACAGCGCCAGGAGGCAAGTCTTGAGAGATGCGGTCATGGTGAGAAGTGCAAAAAGCGTGGGGCAAGAAGAGCTCAAGTCTAGCGGGGCACAGAAGCAACGGGAAAGAGGAAGAGAAAGAGTGTCTCTGCATGCCTCAAAGACTAAAAGTGTCGGCCAGTCAGTCACGGTTAAAACCAGCAAAGGAAACTACTTCACATCAACATGAGAATACTTCTACGACAGTTATGACTTTTTACTTTTTTCTTACAATTGGTCCACTTGTTTCTTCATTTTCATTTTTCATTTTTCCTTGTTTTTTTGTGCACATTGACTGACGCAGCACGCCGCGACGCAGCGAGTGGTCAGCTTTACAGAAGGAAAGTGGTACTCCACTAAGATAAATTCCGAACTTTGGATACCGAAAAGAGGGAAAGGTAAAAAAAAAAAAAAAAAAACATTTAACAATGGGGACTACTTCTTCATCACCGAGGGGGCGCGAAGGCCAAAATGGCAACCAAGCGAGCCTCCCTACAGCGCAAACGCTACCAGGAACATCACCGCAGCCGCACCAGCAGTCACCGTCAGCGGCACAGTCGCCGAGCTGGCTCTTGTTTTACAGCGGCCATAAATCGTCGCGTAGTACTTGCCGGTGCACCGTGTGCAGAAGGCATTGTTATCCACGGAATACAGAATGGAGGCAACACACATTTCTGGCACCTTTTGGCAGATAGTCTCGCTGTACTGAGGGGCGTAGTAGCCCACTGCGCACTGTGAGCATGTAGACGCCGACGAGCACAGCGCGCAGCCGGGCACCGCATACTGGCACTCGAGCTGGCCGCGTGCCGTACCCGCAAGCAGCAAGCACAGCGCCAGGAGGAAAGTCTTGAGAGATGCGGTCATGGTGAGAAGTGTAAAAAGCTTTGGGCAAGAAGAGCTCAAGTCTAGTATGACACAGAAGCAACGGGAAAGAGAAAGAGTGTATCTGCATGCCTCAAAGACTAAAAGAGTCGGCGGTTAAAGCCAGCAAAGGAAACTACTTAACATAAACATGAGAATAGTTCTACGGCAGATATTACTTTTTACTTTTTCTTTTTTATTTATTAATAGTTGTTCACACTTGGTCCACTTGTTTCTTCATTTTCATTTTTCATTTTTCCTTGTTTTTTTTGCACATTGACTGACGCAGCACGCCGCGACGCAGCGAGTGGTCAGCTTTACAGAAGGAAAGTGGTACTCCACTAAGATAAATTCCGAACTTTGGATACCGAAAGAAGGGGAGGGGGAGGAGGAAAGAAAAAAAAAAAAACATTTAACAATGGGGACTACTTCTTCATCACCGAGGGGGCGCGAAGGCCAAAATGGCAACCAAGCGAGCCTCCCTACAGCGCAAACGCTACCAGGAACATCACCGCAGCCGCACCAGCAGTCACCGTCAGCGGCACAGTCGCCGAGCTGGCTCTTGTTTTACAGCGGCCATAAATCGTCGCGTAGTACTTGCCGGTGCACCGTGTGCAGAAGGCATTGTTATCCACGGAATACAGAATGGAGGCAACACACGTATCTGGCACCTTTTGGCAGATACTCTCGCTGTACTGAGGGGCGTAGTAGCCCACTGCGCACTGTGAGCATGTAGACGCCGACGAGCACAGCGCGCAGCCGGGCACCGCATACTGGCACTCGAGTTGGCCGCGTGCCGTACCCGCAAGCAGCAAGCACAGCGCCAGGAGGAAAGTCTTGAGAGATGCGGTCATGGTGAGAAGTGTAAAAAGCTTTGGGCAAGAAGAGCTCAAGTCTAGTATGACACAGAAGCAACGGGAAAGAGAAAGAGTGTCTCTGCATGCCTCAAAGACTAAAAGAGTCGGCGGTTAAAGCCAGCAAAGGAAACTACTTAACATAAACATGAGAATAGTTCTACGGCAGATATTACTTTTTACTTTTTCTTTTTTATTTATTAATAGTTGTTCACACTTGGTCCACTTGTTTCTTCATTTTCATTTTTCATTTTTCCTTGTTTTTTTGTGCACATTGACTGACGCAGCACGCCGCGACGCAGCGAGTGGTCAGCTTTACAGAAGGAAAGTGGTACTCCACTAAGATAAATTCCGAACTTTGGATACCGAAAAGAGGGAAAGGTAAAAAAAAAAAAAAAAAACATTTAACAATGGGGACTACTTCTTCATCACCGAGGGGGCGCGAAGGCCAAAATGGCAACCAAGCGAGCCTCCCTACAGCGCAAACGCTACCAGGAACATCACCGCAGCCGCACCAGCAGTCACCGTCAGCGGCACAGTCGCCGAGCTGGCTCTTGTTTTACAGCGGCCATAAATCGTCGCGTAGTACTTGCCGGTGCACCGTGTGCAGAAGGCATTGTTATCCACGGAATACAGAATGGAGGCAACACACGTATCTGGCACCTTTTGGCAGATACTCTCGCTGTACTGAGGGGCGTAGTAGCCCACTGCGCACTGTGAGCATGTAGACGCCGACGAGCACAGCGCGCAGCCGGGCACCGCATACTGGCACTCGAGTTGGCCGCGTGCCGTACCCGCAAGCAGCAAGCACAGCGCCAGGAGGCAAGTCTTGAGAGATGCGGTCATGGTGAGAAGTGTAAAAGGCTTTAGGCAAGAAGAGCTCAAGTCTAGTATGACACAGAAGCAACGGGAAAGAGAAAGAGTGTCTCTGCATGCCTCAAAGACTAAAAGAGTCGGCGGTTAAAGCCAGCAAAGGAAACTACTTAACATAAACATGAGAATAGTTCTACGGCAGATATTACTTTTTACTTTTTCTTTTTATTTATTAATAGTTGTTCACACTTGGTCCACTTGTTTCTTCATTTTCATTTTTCATTTTTCCTTGTTTTTTTGTGCACATTGACTGACGCAGCACGCCGCGACGCAGCGAGTGGTCAGCTTTACAGAAGGAAAGTGGTACTCCACTAAGATAAATTCCGAACTTTGGATACCGAAAAGAGGGGAAAGGAAAAAAAGGAAAAAAAAAAAAACATTTAACAATGGGGACTACTTCTTCATCACCGAGGGGGCGCGAAGGCCAAAATGGCAACCAAGCGAGCCTCCCTACAGCGCAAACGCTACCAGGAACATCACCGCAGCCGCACCAGCAGTCACCGTCAGCGGCACAGTCGCCGAGCTGGCTCTTGTTTTACAGCGGCCATAAATCGTCGCGTAGTACTTGCCGGTGCACCGTGTGCAGAAGGCATTGTTATCCACGGAATACAGAATGGAGGCAACACACGTATCTGGCACCTTTTGGCAGATACTCTCGCTGTACTGAGGGGCGTAGTAGCCCACTGCGCACTGTGAGCATGTAGACGCCGACGAGCACAGCGCGCAGCCGGGCACCGCATACTGGCACTCGAGCTGGCCGCGTGCCGTACCCGCAAGCAGCAAGCACAGCGCCAGGAGGCAAGTCTTGAGAGATGCGGTCATGGTGAGAAGTGTAAAAAGCTTTGGGCAAGAAGAGCTCAAGTCTAGTATGACACAGAAGCAACGGGAAAGAGAAAGAGTGTCTCTGCATGTCAAGGACTGGCGCAAGAAGGGGTCAGCCGCGAGGAAGCGCAAAATCCTGATAAATAGAAAAAAGGGAGGGAAAACAGTGAGATTAGGGGAGGAAGGGGTCCCGTAAAACAAGTGAAGGTTAGCTTTCATTAGGGAAGCGTTTTTGTGCTGTCTTCTACCGTGCGTGTACGGGTCTATCCCGTAACAGAAACAAATTCGAAACGAAAAAAAAAAAAAAAAAGAACTACGTTGAATTCTGCGAAACGTCCATATCCTCCAGTAGTGTGTTGAGCCAGTACGCTAGACGACGTCCGGCCAGTACGATTCGTTTTTCTGTGGTATGGCGGCACCGCTCCAAGTAGTCCTCCGTCAGCTCGTCGCCGGGGCGGAGGCCGGCGTAGGTGGTGTTCATGGCATACTGGTAGCTCTCCGCGGCGTAGAGCTCCACATTTTTCTCCTTGATGAGGCTTTCCTCGTCTATTTTGTAGGCATCCTCGAGCTCCTCGGAGACTTGCCGGATGTAGGTGTCGTACTCCTCTGGGGAGAGCGGGCGGTGCAGGGTGTGTTTCGTCAGTCGCCGACGGTCCTTGTCGTCGTGTGGTCGGGGCTCCGCCAGCCGGCACAGGTCGTCCCACACCGCATGCAGCTTCACCTCCTTTCCGTGGTAGAAGACGTGAAACAGGTTCCCACCGTGATCGCCGTCGGGAAAGCGGTCGGAATAAAGCGTGGCACAGTGCAGCGGCTGGTGGGCATCCCCGATGAAATGCACCAAGTGAAAAAGGGCAAACTGATAGTGAAAAAGGGGGATTTTTGTTTTAGTGGTGGAATTGGTGTTTTTCAGTGCCGTCAGCATGTCCCGAATGCTGGAGATCACGTGAGGCTTGGGCACGCTGGGGATGATGTCCGTCAGCAGCGCATGGGTGAGGGAGGCGGGGGAGGTGTAGGCGTCTGGGGAGGATGGCGGCCCGCCCTCCTTCCCTCGTGGCAGACTGCCGTTCAGGACGAGCGGCAGGTCAATGTAGTGCCACGCCGACATACTGTACTGATGCCACATCTTGAGATCATCCGACCAGCAGGCAAACTCGACGAAGGAGGGGGAGAGGGGGAAGGGGCCGCTCTCGTGGAAGGTCTGCACGAGGTGGTTTAGCTTTTGTTGATTCTCACTCGAGACGTGGTGGAAGGCAATCTCCGCCACGAGCATGTGACCTTCGCACCCCCACGCGTCGGCCCGGAGAAGGGGGGAGGACACCAAGGCGGTGAGGGGCGAGAGAAACAGCGGGAGCGCCTGTTCAAGGAGTAGCAGAGAACATAGACAAGCGAAAAGAGGTGACCTCTTGTATGGATTAGAAGTCAAACCCATTTTTAAAAAAAAAAAAAAATTATCTTGCTAAATGTAAGTTTCTTTTTTTTTTTTTTTGGATGAATAGAACAACTTTTTCTCTAGGAAGAAAGCGTAACTGCGGTCCAACCGTTTAGAAATAGAGAAGGGAGAGTGGATGAATCGGCACGGAAGATTGGTTTTCTGTTTTACCAAAATAATAATAATAATAATAATACCAAAACAAAAAGGATTTACATATCGCTTCTATTTAATAAATGACCGTAGAGAAAGGGCTTCAGTGTTTTTGTTTTTGTTTTTGTTTCCCTACAACCGTATGGCTAAACAACTTCTATTGTTTATTTTCTTATTGTCAACATGCTTCATGATAGTATTATGGTTTATACAATCTTTTCACACAACATGTAATCAAACAAGCTGCGCTCACTCGCGGCGGGTCACACCAAACGCCGTAATGGGTGTAAAGTGATCGTCAAACACAAGACCCATTTGCTTAAACAGCAACCAAATTTTCGTCACCCTGAAAATATCCAGGTCAAACTCCTTAAACAAGAATCGCAGCTCGCCCTTGGTGAAGTACAAGGCACCGTGCTGGTCAATATCCGGCGGATGGATGCCGCCTAGTATCTTAAACGCCTTCTGGCGGTCGTTCCCGGTGCTCTCCAGCACCTTGAGGGTCTCCGCGGCCCGCCGCTGCACCTCCTTCTTGAGGGTGAGGTACTGGATGGGGTAAATGTAGTTGGCCTCGCAGAGACTACTTTCAAAGAAGGTGAGGCTCTCGAAGCCTTGCTCGCGGGTGATGTCTAGCTTACCGCCGAACTCGGGGTCGACCCCGGCGAGATGGCTGAGACCGACCACCCAGGCCTCCATGTCCGCTACGTTCTTGGCCACAATGTCCACCGTGCGTCCCCCTTTTTTCAGCCCGACGGAGAAGCACCTAAAAAATGCAGGGTTCGTCGGGGGTATGTAGTGACGCCGGAACACCTTGCTAAAACAGCCTAGCTGGATGTAGCTGATCGAGTTGATCGGGACGGAGCTGCGGTCGACCCCCTTCGCGTTGGGATTGACAAATTTGGTGTCCCGCCACAGCAGCTGCTTGTCTCCTCTGGAGATGTTCACCCAGAAGATGCGGTCGTGCGGGTTGCCTTTGCGTCCGTGCTTAATCATCACCGCACCAGACCGGAGGAAGCGGAGGAGATTTTTCACCAAGTCAGGGGAGTCGTACACCTGCCGCAGGTCGGCGGTCGGTTCGCTCTTGCGCTCCTCCACCACAGGATCGGCGGCGCTGTCGCCACTAACGGAGGAACCACTCTCCTCCGCATCCTTCGCGCTCCCCTCGTCATCACTGCCGTCCTTCCTCGCGTGGCGTCTCTCCTCCTCATCGTCGTCGGAGCTCGCCACCACCGGCTTCGCGTGTTTCTTCTTCTTGTCCTTCTTGGGTGGGGCGGCGGCCTCCTCCTCGACCTCCGGCTCCTCCGCACGTGACTTCTTCTCCTTCTTGCTGCGGTGCGACTTCTTGTGGTCCTCCTCCTCCGGCTCGGGCATGAGCAGACTGCTGGAGGCTCCCTTCGCCTGCCGCGCCTTCCGCGTCTCGGCGGCGTGGTGGGAGTTCTCGCCATCGCTCTCATCGCTGCTAAGAAACGTAATGTTGTGGCACTTCTCGGTCACCGGCTTCGTCGCCGGCCGCGCGGCGAGCTCCTCGCTAGAGGGCAGCAGTGGGGGGAAGAGGCTGTCGGCGCTGAGCACTTGACGGCTGAGCCCATCCACATCTCGCCACTGCCAGCGACTGTCCGCCTTGACGACCCCGTCGCTGATATCGACCGCCCGCTCCACCAGAAAGTAAATAATATCCGACAACAACGACCCGTCGGTGACAATGTCGGAGCTCATGAGCTTCATGTGGCGCACCTGTGCCCGCTGTCGCCCCGTGGCGTGCAGACGGCTCACGTACATGCTGTACAGCCGATTCTGTTCCATCGCGTGGGCGTGAAAGTTTTCGATCAACTCGTGTATGGCGGACTCCGTCTCGCCCGTCATGAGGGGGTTCGTCGGCTTGTGCTCCTGCGCCAGCTCCGAGGTACCCTCCCCCACGGCGATGCGACCCGAGGCCACTCCTTCCGCCTCGCCATCGATCTCTTCCTCCGCCTGTCGGAGCTGGGCGAGCTCCAGTCGTAGCTGTTTTACCTTTTCATCCAGCTTGACCCGTGCCTTCTTGTACTTCTTGGCCTCGTGCAGCAGCTCCTCCTGTTCCGCCTCGCACTCCTCCTTCAGCTTCTTCTGCCGCTTCTTTTCCTTCTTCACCGCGTGGGCGACGGTCTCGTACTCCTCAATGAGTTGATTCATGTGCACCACGAACTGCTCCACCTCGGCGTCACGTCCCCTTGCCTCTTCCTCCTCGATTTGCTGCAGGAATTGGGCCTCTTTTTGGGCATTCAGCTGACCCGCGTTGGCGCGCAAATAGTCAATTCGCTCCTGACGCACCCGCTCCAGTGGAATGGACTGCTGCTCCGCCCGCTGGACGATGCGCTGGGGCTCAAAGTAGTGTTCCGCGTTGAGGATGCGCATTTCTGCCGTTAGCTCCTCATCGAGCTTGACCGACTTGAGGAAGTTTTCCTCCTCCTGTGGGTCCGCGAACCCGCTGACTTGGCCAGCCTTCAGTCCCTTCACCCGGTCGCAGAAGCGCAGCGTCCCCAGACTCTCCTCGGCGCTCACCAGCGGCGGCGAGACCTGTCCTATGAGCAGTAGCTTGCTCTTGGTGTCGATGAGGGAGTTCTTGAGCAGCTTGGTGAGCTTGGACTCTCGGAATGGGATGTGCGACTGCTGCGTGTACATGGCGTTAATGACGGTCCCGAGGGTGGAGAGCGACTTGTTAATCGCCTGCGCCTCGGTCATCCCTTGGCCGGTGACCCCAGACTTCTTGACACGCTCCGACCCGGCGAGGTCGACTAGCGCGAGACGCGACCGGACGATCCCATCCATGTTGCTGTTGCTATCCCCGCCGACCAGTGACTCGAAGGAGGGCACCTGCTGAAAAAGCGGGTTGGCCTTTCCTGTTTTGGGGTTCGTTTCCGGGATTTGAAAGATGTCGATAAAAAAGAGGGCGTGGGAGCGGGAACTGGTGTCGTTCATTTTTGTGGCGGTCACACTACGGAAGGAGTTGGCGAGCTCGTAGTTGGCGAGTACATCCTTCATATCTTTCACTTCCATCAGCGTGATGCCCAGCATGAGCGTCTCCTCCGGGGACTCTCGCAGCTTGAGTTTCTTTTTATTCTTGGACAGGAGGTCCATCACGTCGTCGACGTAGAGCTCAATCGCGGAGAGGGAGAGCATAATTTTGATCTTCTGCTGTACCGACTCCCTGTAGTGGAACAAATCTTGAAACACTCGGAGGAACATACCACTCCCTTCGCTCAGCTCGAAGGCACCGATGCTCTCCCGCCGCATCGTGCTGAACCGTTCTTGCGTTGCCTTCATCTCCTGCGTACTACCAAGAATGGTGAAGGTCTTACCGGACCCGGTTTGACCATAGGTGAAGACGGTCGCGTTAAACCCGCTGAGGGCGTGGTCCACTAGTTCCTGCACGCTCTCCTCATAGACACCTTGTTGGTTATCTTTTTCGTCAAAGACGTAGTCGAATAAAAAACTGTTGGAACCGTTGCCGCCGTTGGACTGTTGCACGAAGGCGGTGGCGCTGCTGTCGTCGAGCTTGATGCTGATGGTCTGGCCGTCACTGGCCTTCCTCGCGCACACAGGGGAGTACTTTTCTTTTTCCAGTGGTGGACGTATTCTCACAGCGACGGCAATACGTTGATCGGACATTGTATTTATTTTACTTTATTTTATTGTTATTATTACTATTTTGTGGGATAAATGTATAAGTTTTCTACTTTTTTTTTTTTTCTGTGTCAAATCCACAAAAAAAAAAAATTGGATTAAAGAAATATGTGCAAAAAAAGAAAAAAAATTCTTATCTTTTGATACTATTTCTCCGAATTTAGAACAGGAGAAAAGGGAAAAGAATGAAAAAACAAAGCACCAACAGTTCTGTAGCGATAAAAAAAAAAATGACAAATTTAGGGTAACTTTTAATTAAAGAAACAATAAAAAAAAAAAAATCGGTCTTATCTAGCAGATTTGTTTTCCGATAGACCAATCTTTTATGGATAGAGTGAATCTTAAAGAATTTAAAGCATCTGTTATATATATTTTTTTTTACTAAAATGTTCTGGAGAGCCAATACTTTTTTTTCCGCAGCATGAACTGAATATTACGGGACCACTTCAGGCTAGTAGACGGAATCATCAACACCCGTCTGGATTCTATCCTGCCCCGCTTTCGCCCAAAGAAAGTATTATTATTATTATTATTATTATTATTATCAGGACTCAGGAATTCACTCTCGAGTGGGTCTTGTGTCCCTCCCTCTTGGGTGAGGGCCGCGCGGGCGGTCCCCTCGGAGGGTGGCGCCGCTGCTGCTCTATCCTCCTGCCGTGCTGGAAGCGTATTCCTCACTTCCCCGGTCAGCGTCACCTCCAGTCCGCTCACGGTGCTGTGCTCCGCTGAAATCGATTCCTTATTGTTCTCAATGAACTGTAGCGTGGTCCACACCTCTCCCTGTGAGAGCAACGCTAACTTTTTCTGTATGTTTTTGTTCTTTTTCTGGTGGGATCGGTCTTCCTCATCATAGTTGTGCATTTCCCCCACCTCGTTGGTTTGAATGAGGTTTAACGAAAAAATAGCCATGTCCAGTCGACTGCTGTAATCCAACTTTGCCGTTTTATAAAAGTGATTCTGTGAAAACTGCTCAAAATTGTAGGCGTAGGCCTCCTCCTGGATCGCCCGTCGCTCCAGACGGTTTAATAATAACTTCGTGTGGGTGATTTCTTTTTCCAAATTGTTAAACGAGTCAAAGTATAAATGACCTTGGACCACTTTGGTGAGCATTGCTTCCTCTGGGGAAGTTGGTTTCGTGTTGGCCACGCCGGTGAGCACGTTCACGGCAGACGCCGGGTGCAGTAACGCATTCTTTGTGGGCGTACTCCGAAGGTGGGCGCGACGGTCGACCTCAGTTTTCAGTGCCGCCAGCTCCGCCGGCGAGAAGTAACCACTCTGCAAGGCATACTGCTCTAGCAAGGCGAAATGCTGCGCTGGATTAGAGATATGTTTTGTTTTCTGGTGTTGCGGTTGTCGGAACATGGAAAGGGTTTCGAGAGGAGAGGCGATGTCAATCCCGCGGACACCCTCTGTCCTTTCTTCCTCCTCCTCTTTCGTGTACAACACGGATCCCAATCCGTCCTGCAGCGAATTAGCCGTTTCTTTTTCGGAAGAAGAAGACTTCTGTCGCATCTTTCGTTGTCGTTCACACTTCTTCAAGTACCGCTCCAAGTGTGGGACGCTGGATAATATTTTATTGAAATCCTTCTCGCTCACATCAGGTTTGTGTGTTTTCGTCTCTTCTTCCTCCGTATCGGTGGTCGTCTGTCGACTGGACTTCAGATAAAAACGAAGATAGTAATTTTTTGCCATTTGCTCCCTCTTTTTTAACAGTACACGATAATAGGATTCCAGTGCCATGAACCGCTTAAGGGCGCTCGCCTGATTCTCTTCTTTTAGCTCTTGCACCACCTTTTCTAGCAACGCCGCCTGCACGTCCGCCTCGTCCTCCTCGTCCTCCAGTTGGTTAGCTTTTCTCGCTTTTTTCATTTCCTCCTCCTCTCGCTTTTCTTTCTTCCACTTTTGTCGCAACGTCTTCTCCGACGAGGAGAGGTACACCACGGGCTCGTACGTCAGCAAATACAGCAGCTCCATGTAATCGACCACATCACGGGCGCACACGACCGAAAGCTTCGAGTAGTGGGGGCCTTGCTTGTCATTGGAAGTATTATCCGTGTCCTCATCATTAGGGCCGACTGTGGTGTTCTGCAGTATGGATGCCTCATTTCGGATGTGATCACTGTACACGGTGCGGTACGTGTCTCGGAAAAGCTTGAACTTGTTGGGCGGGATGAGATAACGATAGTGCACGGAGAGCACAATGGCGTCCGGTTTCAACGCCAACCCCGCACGCTGGAGAATAGAGTAGTCCACCCAGAAAACCTCGTGGGCGTCAGTGTCGTTGAGCGCTGTGACATCCCCTTCTTCCTCTTTTTTATTATTATTCCGATAATGAGGACGATGATCTCCCTCCTTGCTGTGTCGCTCCTTCCGTTCCTCTCGACGGCACTTGGTCAGCCATTCTGTGGTACGACGCGAAAGGGGCAGAACGCCTAACGAGGGGCTGTAATACTCGCCCTTGAAAAAATAACGTTTCTCCGTTTTCTTATCATTATTATTATTATTATTATTTTGAAGGGAGGCGGCATAGTTATTAGGGGCGCAGGTCATGCGGTTAAAGAGTGAGGCATCCGACGTCTGCTCCGCGTTCATTAATAACTTTCCATTGAAAAAAATGGGTGCATTTTTCGGATTCACGTAACAGAAACTTAACGCCTCTGGTGTGCGAGCGGACACAGACGCCCGTCGACGCGCCTTTGTCTGAGAAAGAATCCCTTCCTTCACATAGACCTCCAGCGCTTTCCGGCTCGAGTTCAAGTCAAACGACACCACGCTATTATTATTAGTATTCGGTACCTCCGCTAGCTCCTGGCCGCTGCTCCCCGTGTGTAGCAGACCGCTCCCCTGCAGCACCGAGGCCGCCTCCTCCACCTCTAGCCAGTACGGGCTCTGATAGGTGAAGCGGGTGTACCGCCGGACGAGGGCCCGCTGCCTCGACATGGTTTTATATCTGAATGTATTGTGGTACTGCCTGGGGTTGGTGAAGAAGAGATGAAACAACTTCACGTAGTCGTTGTATTGAGGGGACGCATCATTCTTATTATCCATGAGATTAGACGTGTCTTCCGTGGTGGTGGTTTTCGGTGGGGTGGTCTGCTCGACGTACGCGGCGTCTATTGGAATCGCCTCGGACCGTATTTTTAACAATTCTTTGGCAAATAAATTATTGGCATTACCATTATGGTTAGTTTCATTTTTTGTGTCACTGGGAAGTTCTGTTTCTTTTTTGTCCGTGGTGATTGGCTCCAATGGTGTACTTTTCTTTTTTCGTGACGGTTTTATCACTTTTATCGGTTCCGCCACCGCCGGAGCCGTTTTACTCAAAAACTCTCCCAGCGCACGATTTCGTTTCTGAAAAAACACCAAATTTTTATAATAATCCTTCGGAATATCCGCCATGCACCGTTGACGTACCATCTCCACCACTGACAGCGGGCCGCCGCTCTGTCGGTCCAGAAATAGTTCTCCACTGAGATTGAGTGGCAAGTTGTGCTCCTCGCAGGTGGTGGAGTGAATAAACGGCCGTAGCGGTGTCGCGGTGAGGTCACAGTACACGTTACCGCCAAATGAAAAGGAGTCCGGGCGATCTGCATGATTATGATGATCGAGAAACCGAAATTCTTCTTTTAACAGAGGAGAGTGCAGAAACTTTTCCGTCTCCCGCATCGATCGGTAATTAATATTTTCATTCTTCTTGCCATGCGTGTTGCCCAATCGTTCCAAGATATTATAATACCCCATCGGGTTGTCAATGTAGGCCTCGGCGTCGGGGGCGGTCGACGGCAGTGCGACCGGCACACTATCATACTTCTTTTTATTGTGATGATTCGCCTCCAACTGTCTTCGCTTTTCCTCCCGTTGACGAAGATAATTGCGACTCTGCACGTAGCGGTTGTTCTGCTCCATGTAGAGAAACACACTCGCTGGGAAGTACAGCACGGTGGGGAGATTCAGTGTTAGATTCTCACGGGAGTTCCAAAATCGAGTATAAAAATGATGATCCTCATTGTTGAAAAAAAAGTGATTGACGTTGTTGAGGTACCGAATCCACAGTGGATTTTTTACTTTAAAATTTGGCTGAAAGTGCTCCGATTGACGACTTGCATTATGATTCAACGCGTGAAAGAAATGCGAGCACTGCTCGATTAGCGTGCTCACCCGCTCCGCCAGTGTTTCCTCCCCTCTCTTCGGGAATGGTTTCCACTTCTTTTTTTTATGCTTCTTTTCTTTTTCTTCTTCCTCCTTCTCATTTGTTTTTTTCTCGGTGAGATACTCAAAATAACGAGCCAGCTTGGAAGAAAAAGAGTGCGACGACACTTTCCTGTGTTGGTTAAAATAATAATAATGCGTGCTGCCATCGTCAAAGTTTCGCTCACTTTCCGCCTTGGAGGCAAGTAAAAAGGCATCCACGTTGATATCCTCCTCCACAAACTCCCAATCCGAAAAAAAGTCAAACGCAATGTGATTATTATTATTATTATTATCCCGATAGACGGAAAACGGTGTTAGTTGGTTATAAAACTTTAACAAAAGAGAGCGCATGTAATAATATTTTAATCGACTTTGAAGAAAGAATTTGTCGTAGCCGGAAATCTCTAAAAATATTTTTCTCGTCCCCTCGTCGCAGCTTTTGAGGAGTTGGATGTGATTGTAAATCATGTTGGCCTGCAGCCCTTGCACATATGCACTGGAGTGATCATTAAAATTTTGATTATGATGATCTATCATTTCCTTTTCCCGTGAGGAAGAAAACTGCAGCACATCGCGGACCCAAAACTTAAATGCAATCGTTAATTCTTTTTCAAGACTGGTCAGAATTTTATACTTTTTGGCATCGTCTTTCAATTCAATAAGAGTGAAAAACGTACGAGAGAAGTACGGCTTTTTATAAAACTCCGTTGCATCTTTCGGCGCATCCTCCTTCTCCTTATGCTCATTAATATTAATATTAATATTAATATTAATATTATTATTTTTATTATTATGGTGTGCTTCCCCTCGTTCCTTCAATCTATTGATAAACCGGTCCAAGTCATAATAGCGAGGGTAGAAGTAGTAAGGATACCGCAGCGCGTCGCCCAGCACTTCCAGCGGTGATCTCTCCATGTGCGGTAGACTACCACCTTTATAATTATTCTTTTCATTCTTCTTTTCGTTTTCCCCTTTTTGCTCGGACGCAAAAGTCAAATCCTTTTAAAAAGTATGTTTCTCCCTCCGAATCGTTTTCTGTAGGATTCTCATTTTCCTTTTTTTCATCCTCTTTTTCTTCTTCCTTGTTTATTCTTTCGGGTTCCACTTCGTCTTCCCCGGACTCCAAAAGCTTGGACTCCCGTGGGGACAGCAGCAGCGAGGGCGGTGGCGGTGGGATAGGGAAGTACGGCAGACAGTGCAGCAGCGACGGCGTCCCCCACACCGCCGTACTCACGTGATGATTGTTGACCACGGTCGGGTGATTTCTATCTCTTATGTTAAGATGAACACCATCAAGATGATCGGTGAGCAGCGCTGCGTGTCTGGTGTGTAGGTGAGGATAGAGATAGTATAATTTTTCCCTATTGTAAAAGAAATTTAACGGAATGTGTTTCGATGCCCTTTTCTGCTTTTTTTATTATTATCCAGTTTTGCATTTACGATCGTTTCTTTTCTGTTTCGTAGTGAGAACGGAGGGGCGTCCTCGTTATGCTGATGACGCTGCGCATTGGTTTCCTCCTCCACGGTCATTAATTTCGTGAAATAGAATAACGGCGGCAGCAGTTTGTATTTTGTATTCTGTTGTAAATCTTTTAATGAAATGGGTTTATCCTTTTCACTTTCCTCCATTTCGTGTTCCTCCTCATCGTTCAAATTAGTATGATTATTGCATTGAAGTAGCTTCATTAGTGTCTGATACTCCTCGATGTCACGGTAGGTCAGCAATGGTTTCTGCAAGGTAGGTTCGTCTTCTTCCTCCTCCTCCTCCATTTCTTTATTTTCTGATGTATCAGCGGACTGTTTTTCTGTCTTTTTTTCCTTTTTTAGGATAATACTCCTTTTTATAATAATTCGTAAAAATACGCAACTGCCGCTCCGGATCCTGCTCCGCCTCCTCGTACAGGTACAACACCTGTTTCGGAATGGGAATACGATTTAGATTGGCAAAGTCCACTTTTTATGTGGGGATGCTGTTTTTTGGAGCAGCGCAGCGGTGCCGTCCTGCCGGCATGGGAGGGTAGGCGTATAAATATATTTACCATGTGACACTGCCTCCATCAGTCGTCGGGATGTCGTACTTTTATGCGCGGCAAGACCCGTCTCCGTGCCGTTCTCCCTCCCCCCACTGTAAGACAACAATGTATACAGTGAGGAGGAACCACCAGCTGACGAGGATAATGCATTCTTTTTTTCATCTTCTTCAGAAAAACTTGGTGCACGCCCGCTCGTTACCTTTTTTTTACAATACGTAAAGTTCAGCGCGTCGTTGAACACACAGCCGTGCGGGGTACCGCCAATGTTATAGTGAACCGTCTGGAAAGCATCTTGAATCGCATTCTTATTATTATGATGATTTTGAAAATTTGGTTTCGAAATGGTGTGCTGCATCGTCTCCATGCACAGATTGCACCCGTGCATTCATTTTTAAAAATTCACCCAGGTCGCTTTCTAGTCCGGTTTGCACGGTGGGCTCTGCCGCTGCCTCTGTGGCGGTGTGCACAGACCGTCGTGGGTAAGTAACAAACGAAAGAAACAGCGATGGGAAAAGAATGTCATTTCTATATCGTGAGAAGGATGGAATGGGAGTGTGCTTCAGCGTCTCTCTTCTCCATTTTTGCATTCGGCAAAACAAATAAGAAAAAGATGCTTTAAAAAAAAAAAAAATGTCTTTCGAAAAAGAGAGAACGAAAAGGAAGTGATCGTGGCGGCGGTCATTAAATGAAAACAAGCCGGAAAATAAGAAAGAAAAAAGTGAAATGAAATGAAAAAAAGGAATAAAGAACACACGAACTTTGAAAAGAAACGAACAGAATACCGTTACCGATAATTTAAGGAACGAAAAAGGAAAGAAAAAAAAAACGATCACAATGCGAAAAACAGAAAAATGTGCACAACACCACTTTCCCTTTTTCGTTACCACTTTTTTGTGTGTCGACTATTCCGAATTATAATATATCCCTCTTCACAAGTGCGCGGCAGGAAACAGCGTTAGTTGACTAGGATACACTTTGCCTGCAGGGTTCATGCCATTACAGGGATCGAGACTCTTCTTAATACTTTCTTGCACGTCGACATGCACGTCACCGTGCTCCTCCACCACATGACGCACTTTCCCTATCCCCACCCCATGTTCCCCAGATATCGTCCCTCCGCAGGCAATCGCCCGCCTCACCAGCGACGTCTCCAGATCCTTCGCCACTCGCATTTCCTTCTCATTCTTGTACGGGATGACGACGTGGAAGTTGCCGTCGCTGATGTGGGCACAAATGATGCACGGGATGGACTGTGTGGTGCCATCTTCTTTATTTTGATAGTTTGCGAATTCCTTTTCGGTGTCGACGATGCAGTTGGCGAGGGCGGTGAGAGGCACGCACACATCAGTGGTGATACACGTCGCGGTACCCACATACTTCATGGCCGCAATACCGCACCGTCGCCGGGCCGACCACAGCGCATCCATCTTCGGCCCTTTTTTGGCAAACCGAATCGCCGCATGTTTTTTCAAGTTGCCTACTTTTTTAATTATCCCCGCGACCACTTTGAAATCACGGTGGATGTCACGCATGTTGGTGGCGACAAATTCTAATAATAACGTGGGACAAACCGGGATTTGGGCGTCACTTTTATTTTCCTTCACGCACAGGGCGTTCGTCCCCACAACGGCGTCCTTGCTCAGCAGCTCGCAGCGCAGCAAGGTGGATGGGACCCCAGCCGACCGCAGCGCCACCACCGACCGCACCGCATCCTGCAACGTGTCGAAGGAGGCCAGCGCGCCGGCGGAGTACGTCTCTAGCGGAAACAGCCGAACACACACGGCGCAGACGACCCCCAAGGTGCCCTCACTGCCGATGAACAGTTGCGTGAGCTCTAGCCCAGCGCTGGACTTGCGGACCGGCTGTCGGGTCCGTTCGATGATACCACCGTCAGGGGTGACGACGGTGAGAGACAAGACATTCTCCCGCATCGTGCCGTACTTGAGGGTGCTCATGCCACTTCCCGAGGTGCTGACCATGCCACCGAGGCAAGGGTTGGAGGAGGGGTCTGGCCCGAAGGTGAAGCCCGCTGCCTCTGCCGCTCGCAGCAGTGCCAGCTTGCGTACCCCCGCCCCTACCCACGCGAGTTGATTCCCCTTGTCAATGTGGATCCCAAGTAGCAGACGGGTATCGAGGACGACCCCACCGCAGTAAGGGATGCAGCCACCCTCCAGGCCAGTTCCGGCCCCTCGCGCCACCACCGTCACACGATGCTGCGCACACAGCTTCACGACGAGGGAGACGGTCTGCGTGTCCACTGGTGCTACCGCCGCGAGAGGCACACTGCGGGTATATCCACTCTCATCCGCGCTGTACCGACGGGAGAGCCGCTTGTAGTCGGTGATCACCTCTCCTTTAGGGAAGGCGGACTGCTGCAAGGCTTGGAGTGCGGTGAGGAAGGAGGCGTGCTGCTTCTGTCGTGCCTCAAAGGAGGCCAAATAGGGTACTTTGGGGTCCACAGTATTGGACATAAAAACTGATGTTTTATTTGTAGTTGCTAAAAAAAAAAAAAAATTAAGAAATGGAGAGAGAAATAATACGGTTCTTTTTTTTTTTTTTTTGTAACACTTGCTTCGTTCGTAATAAGCAATAGAACAAAGAACTGGATCAAAAAAATTACGAATGCAACGAACCTAATCCAACAATGCACACACACAACACTGCAACGCCAACTTCACATATTTTATTTCATTTTTCAATCATGCCATGGTCGTTTCTTTCGGTACAGAATAACACGTAGCCCCTGGGAAATCCCCCACGGAGGTCATTTCCAACAACATTTGCTGTACTAGGCAGCAGCGGCAGCAGAAGGCCCCAGTACAGTCCCGGCAGAGCGTTCCTCGTATCTGATACCGCTCTCGCACCAATCCCCGCAGCTGCGCTAAAAAAACGATATCCGCGCAGGTGTACATCGTCAGCATGTCCAGCACGGCGAACAAGACACAATACGGCACGCTGCAGGCGCGGCGGTGGTGGAGCAGGAAGTTCACCTGACGAGAGAACTGACAGTAGAAGCAGCAGTAGCTCTCGAGGCAGCTGTGGGGGTCCGTGCAGCAGTAGCAGATACCGTAGTGAAAAGGTCGACGGTGACGGGCGGCGCGGGTCACACGGATTGGGGCAGCACCTGCCTCGCCAGCTCCTTCGTTCGGTGGCATTGTATAATACGCGCTATCATACCGTTCATTGGGGGATGATTCTACTTCTGGTGTCTGTGGTGGTGGTGGTGGCCGCTGCTGATGTTCGCCACGACTCCCCGTCGAGGTGGGTAACAACTCTAAATCATCGACGTCGACGTAGGTGTCCTCTCCGCTGTGGTGGCTGACGACGGGCTGTCGGCCGGCGCCCACCGCGGTACGGTAGGTGCTCTCCGTGTAGACTGCTTTTCTCATAAGGATGGATCTGCTAACGATAATGAGGATTGTTGTTTTGCACTGGGAGTGTTTTTCTACAGAAAACAGCAAACCACCCGCAACAGTAAACAAAAAAAAAAGGCAGCACTAACGGAGAAGAGAGAAGGAGGAAAAAATAAACAAATAAAGGTAAGTTGGAATAGTTTCAAAAAAAAATACGACGCCGCGGTAACTGCGGTTCACTTTTCATAATATATCTTTCGATGTCAACACAGGAAATAAAAATAAAAACATTAAACTTTCACATATATACATTTTTGGATTATTAAAATTTAAATTGAACAGTAAACAGAAAGAAAGAATAGAAAAAAAAAAATCATTTTCTGTTTGTGTTACAATCAATTTTAGTAGAAGATTTAAACAAAAATAAAAAAAAAAAGGTAAATTTTTATTTTCGCCTAGAGACCAACAACCAAGGGAGGAAAATTAGGAATGAATAAAAACTAAAGTTAACAGGTCTACACCAAAAGTAGACAATTCACAACAACAAAGATGGATGAAAGGAAAAATTAAAAAAAAAAAAAAGGAATTGGAGCTATGATCAACGATACCTGAAATGAATCCGATAATTCAATACACAACAACAAAGGGGGTGGATCAAAGAGAAAAGTTTTTTTTTTTTTTTCATTTTCCTTTTTTTTTCTAAAGTATTTGGATTTCGTATTATGTCATATGACGGCCAGGCCCCGCCGTGTAGCAGCAGGCGCTAGGAAACTCGTTACGGTACGTCATTTCTAGCAATTGTTGTTGCACCGCGCACGGCTGACAGCACCACGACGGGCAACAATCCCGCCAACACGCCCCCAATCCCGTACCGCTCTCGTATCCGCTGACGCGTCATGCACGTGCCGATGCACATGGGCAGACACCCCAGACAGAAACTACACAAACACATACCAACACAACAAAGGCAATCCATCTCTGGCATCCCTTTCCGTATCATGTTGTACTGACGTGAGATCTGACAGGAGCGGCAGCACCACGCCTCGAGGCAGCTGCTACAGTCTTGGCAGCAGTGGCACATGCTGTAGTGCCAGGAGGTGAGCATGGGGAAGGGTCGCTGCTGCTGCCGCCCTGGCAAGGGTTGCTGGAGAGGGACCACTGGCTTCGGCTGGGGGCGGTTCTTGCTCACACTGGCGGACTTTTGAGGATTCGCATTATAATACTCGTACTTGGCGGCGGAGCTGTCCCGTCCTTTGGTCTGACTGCCGCTACGCTTTGCGCTCGTTTTTCTCTCCTCTTTTGCGTTCTGCTTGGATTGATGCTTGGACTTTTTCTTTTCCTCCCTGGCGGAAGCTTCTCTCGCCGGTGCCGCTGGTGGCGGTGGTGCTTGGATCTCACTGAGAGGAATGCCAGGCAGTGCTTCCGGGTACGTGCCCGCGGTGTAGGGATTCTGGGGAGCAGCATTATCATCGAACAAGGAGCTGGCATCGTCGTAGTAGTAGCTCATTTTTTTCTTTCGCGAGTGTGTGAGACGTTTTATTAAAAAAAATATATATTGAGACGCTAAAAAAGGAAAAGAAAAAAGCTGTTTGTCGTCGCTTTTCTTTCTTTTTTTTTTTTTCTTTGCTTGAAAGATAAGAGCAAGAGGAATTGGAATAGAATCGAAGTCACAACCACACAAAAACCAAAAACAAAAAAAAAGGATTTCACCCGGAATACCCTGGAAAATGAAAAAATAATATTAATAAGATGTGTGCCTAAAACACAGTTTATAACTTGAAGCAAAAACAAAAATGCTAACGCATGAAAAATGCAAATGGTGTAAACACTTTTACCTGGGAAGGGGTGGTGGCAATGAAAAAGTGTAGCATAAATTTTTCGAACATTTTATGAACAAACAGAAAAAAAAAAGGGAATTTGAACCGAGTTCGGAGGGGGAAAACAAAATAAAAAAAAAAAGAATTGTATAATAAAAATAAATAATAAAGAAATTGTTTCATGTCATATACTGACCCTGTGAGGCATCGTAGCAGCAGGCACCGGGGAAATCACTCACAGAGGTCATCTCCAGTAGCTGCTGTTGCACGGCGCAGCTCGTACACCAGCACGTCACGCAACAATCCCCACAACTATTGCCCTCAATCCCGTAGCGATCCCGCACGCGCTGTCGCACCATGCAGGCGCCAATCCAGAGCACAAAGGTCGCGATGCACATGGTACCGAAGGTCATGCCAAGGCAGCACAGCCAGTCAATCTCCGGCTTGCCCTTCCGTATCATGTTGTACTGACGTGAGATCTGACAGTAGGAGCAGCACCACGCCTCGATGCAGCTGTTGCAGTCACTGCAGCAGTGGCAGATACCGTAGTGCCAGGGGCGAGCAGCGCCGGCCACTGCTTCCGGGGGAGGAGGGCGGTACTGCTGTTGTTGTTGCTGTGGCGGATTGTTGCTGTACTGCTGTGGGCGAGGCTTCTGTCCATACGAATTGGGCTGTTGCTGATAGGCACTGTTGTAGTAATCCGAGTTGCTGCTGGCATCGTCGTCGTAGTAGTAGCTCATCTTTTTTTTTTGTTTTTAACAAATTTTTGAGAAAATGTATACACAAATAAAGTAAAAATTCGATTAATGTGCTTTCTGAGTTTTGTTTTTGTGTGCTTCTCCGTTCTAGGCAGTATGCGTGTAATGGGAAGAGAAAGAGGATAACACTGGTAACAACAAAGGAAGACAGATAACCATTGAAATCAAATAAAAACGAATATTTCACTCCAATAGAGAAAGAAACGATTTATCTTTAGTGATATATCAAAAACTTTAAGAGAACTGTTCCAGCCAGTACACGTACACGAAAGAAAAAAAAAAAAAAAAGAGCTGTCAAGAAAACAATATCTAACTATGAGGAAAAATAAAATTAAAAAAAAGAATTGTTATGAGCCGTACCTGGAAGAACCAGATCACTATATGAAAAAGAAAAGAAAAATATACGAAAAAAAAAAAAAGAAGCTGAGAAAGGAAAGTATTTTCTATTTTATTATTTCTTTTTTTTTTTTTTGCTAATATTATTTACTCAAATATATTTCAGCTTATGTCATGTACTGGCCCTCCCCGGCCTCATAGCAGCAGCCCCCAGGAAACTCCCCGACAGAGGTCATCTCCAGCAATTGCTGCTGAAGGGCGCAGCTCGTACACCAGTACACCACACAACAATCACAGCAGCCATTGCCACGAATCCCGTAGCGGTCTCGTATCCGCTCCCTCACCACACAGGCCCCAACACAAAACACAATCGTAGTGAGGCACATGGAGCCAAAGAACAGCCCTAGGCAGCACAGCCAGTCGATCTTTGGAATTCCTTTCCGTATCATGTTGTGCTGCCGGGCCAGCTGGCAGTAGGAGCAGCACCACGCCTCAATGCAGCTGTTGCAGTCTTTACAACAATGACAAATACCGTAGCGCCACGGCTTGGTGGCCGCGCCGGGCCCCCGCTGCGGAGGGAGCGGCCGCGGCTGCTGTCGCTGTTGTTGTTCTAGCGGTGGTACGTAAGAATGATAACTGTTATTATGATTCGTATTCATTGCAGACGGGTAGTTGCTGGTATTATCATTGTAGTAGTAGGAGGCGTTGCCGGGGTTGTCGTAATCGTAGTAGACCATGGTGTTTCCTTTTTTTTTAGGAATTTCTCCAGCGGCGGGGGCGGGGAGGGCTTCTGGATATTGTCCCTTTTTTTTCGCTTTTTTTCCGTCGGAAGGGGGCAGCGTGTCTGCGAAGGTCACCCCAGCGTACTGATGCCCTTCCGTACCATTATTGTAGTAATTACTGTACTGGGATGTGGAATCGTCGTAGTAGTAGCTCATATTTTTTTTTATTTATTTATTTATTAATATTTTGGGGGGGTTGTACAAAAAGTGGAAAAAAAAAAAGTGGTGTATGCAGTGGGTATAAAAGTAAAAAAAAAGCAATCGTGAAATATTAAAAAAAAGAAAAAAAAAATGGTTTTTGTTGTTGCTTTTTTCCTTTTTGCTTTTTTACTTGAAAGTTAGGAGAAAGTGAGATTGCTGCAGGAACAATGCCATCACCACACACACACACAAAAAAAAAAAAAAACTAAGATGTGCGTTTAAAATAAAATTTAAAACATGGTATACAACTGGTAAAAAAAAAAATGATATTAACATGAAAAATGCAAATGGTGTAAACACTTTTACCGGGGGAGGGGGGGACAACGAAAAAGTGTAGCATAAATTTTTCGAACATTTTATGAACAAACAGAAAAAAAAAAAAGGGAATTTGAACCGAGTTCGGAGGGGAAAACAAAATAATAAAAAAAAGAATTGTATAATAAAACTAAATAAAAAAAATTGTTTTATGTCATATACTGACCCTGTGAGGCATCGTAGCAGCAGGCACCGGGGAAATCACTCACAGAGGTCATCTCCAGTAGCTGCTGTTGCACGGAGCAGCTCGTACACCAGCACGTCACGCAACAATCCCCACAGCTATTGCCCTCAATCCCGTAGCGATCCCGCACGCGCTGTCGCACCATGCAGGCGCCAATCCAGAGCACAAAGGTCGCGATGCACATGGTACCGAAGGCCATACCAAGGCAGCACAGCCAGTCAATCTCCGGCTTGCCCTTCCGTATCATGTTGTACTGACGTGAGATCTGACAGTAGGAGCAGCACCACGCCTCGATGCAGCTGTTGCAGTCACTGCAGCAGTGGCAGATACCGTAGTGCCATGGGCGGGATGCACCGGCCACCGCTTCCGGGGGAGGAGGGCGGTACTGCTGTTGTTGTTGCTGTGGCGGATTGTTGCCGTACTGCTGTGGGCGAGGCTTCTGTCCATAAGAATTGGGCTGTTGCTGATAGGCATTGTTGTTGTTGTAGTAATCCACGTTACTGCTGGCGTCGTCGTAGTAGTAGCTCATGGGTAAACTTTTTGTTTCTTTTTTTTTTTCTGGGGCAGAGAAATATGATTGGTACACACGTTAGAAGAGTCCGGCAACGATTTGATATTTATTTTCACAAGTTTTATATTTATTTATACATGTCTAAGAATTAATATACCGTTAATCGCTGGTGATTTATTTTATTTTTATTTTATTTTTTGCATTTTGCATAATAGCATTAAAAGAAAAGGCGTACAAGACACACACACACACAAAGGAAAAAAAAAAAGAAAATGTGCAGAAAAAAAAAAAAAAAGTGAATCCATTTTAAAAAAAAAATAATAATAATAATGATAAACGATTACTATTTACACCATATAATTTCCCCCGACCGGCTCCACGTCATAACAACACGCTCCAGGAAACTCCCCCCTCGCCGTCAGCTCTAGCAGGTTCTGCTGAATGGCACAGCACGTACAGCAGCACCCGGCACACCCATCGGCACAGAGGTTACCCCGAATACGGTAGCGGTCTCGCACCGCCATGCGCAGGTACGCCCCGGAGACACAAATCACAAAAGGAGAGAAGAAAAAGCTACCCACGATGAGCCCAGCGAGGAACAGCCCACTGACGCCACGCTTATCGTTCTCAATACGATTGTACTGTCGTGCCATTTGACAAAACAGACAAAAATAGGCCTCTAGGCAGCTATTGCAGTGCCCGCAGCAGTGGCACAGGGAGTACAGCCATTCTGGCTTCATCGCTGGCTGGGGGAGCGGCGCATTGCTATACACTTGATGGGATGGAGGATACTGTTGTGTGGTGGTGGGTCTGGCGGTGGAAGAAGAAGGGTCGACGGCGACGGCGCTCTGCAGCACGACGCCGGACACCGCTCCCTCTCGGTCGTAGTAATCGTAAGGGAGATACACGACGGCTGGAGTGGGAGGGGCTGCTGGCTCACGGTCATGCACGGTGCTGCCGTGGACAGAGGGGGCGCTGACCTGCGGTGGGGCACTGCTAGACATCAGAAAGAGAAAGACGGAAGATAACTTTTTTTTTTTTTTTTGTAGAACTCTTATATTTTTATTTTGTTTTGTTGACTTTTCTTTCTTTTTGATTTTTCTCGTTTTCCCTCACAGAAAAGAGGGCTTTCATGAAAAGTAAAAAATAAAGGAGAAGAAAGTCGTGTCGTCATTATTTATTCTCTTTTTAGAATTTGTTTAACGATTCAAGCAGCACTTCATCCCGTTTATCTTTTCTTTCTTCTTTTTTTTTGCATTATGTTTATGTTTAAGTTTTCACTTTTTTTTTATTTTTATTTTTTTTTTTTTTTTTCAGATAGCATCGCACGATAATTTACACTATTTCCTTTTAAACAATGAACCAGGCGGAAAAGAAAAAAAAAAAGATCGCTGGGCAACGAAACCACATATTTTAGCAAAAACAAAAACAAAAACAAAAAAAGGGACCGTAAAAAAAAAAATGTTTTTTTTTTCTTTTTTGAGGTCGTTACGTCATGTATTCTCCTTCTCTCACGACATAACAGCAGGCCCCTGGAAACTCCCTCACCGACGTCATCTCCAGCAACTGCTGCTGCACCGCACACCCCGAGCACCAGCACGTCACGCAACAATCCCCACAACAGTTGCCTCTAATCTGATAACGATCTCGCACCCGCTGTCGTATCTTACAAGTCCCAATCCACGTGAGTAGTCCGCCGGTGAGCAGCAGCCCGCAGGCCAGCAAGACACAACACGGCACATCCATGCCTGCCGTACCTTTTTTCATGCGATGGTACTGACGAGAGAGTTGACACAAGGGGCAGCACCAACACTCGACGAACGAGTTGGCGTCACGGCAGCAATAACACAAGGAATAGTGCCAGGGGCGCTCCGCCCGCTTCGTGCTGGCAGGGACCGCAGCGTGCGCGGCAGACTCCATGGCACGGTAGTCGGTGACGACCACCTCTGGGTTGTCTCGGCTATCTTGAGGGACACCTTTCATGGGGCTCATTTCCGTATCTTGATAATACTGGCTACTCATTCTTTTTTATTATTATTTATTTATTTTTATTTATTAATATGATGACACCCTTTTTTTTCTGTTTTCTATTTTTGTTTTTTTTTTTTTTTTTTGTGGTGGTTAGCTTCTAGATGGAGAGAGAGATGTGTGGGCCATTAAAGTTTAAATAAAACGAAAAAAAAAGAGGCAATTTCTTTATTTTAATTTTAATACTTTTACGATCTAAGATCATTATCTTTGTTGTTCTTTTTTTCACGGACGAAATTAAAAAAAAACGTTTACAGGTATCTTGGTAACAGTATCCATCATCAGCAAAAAAAAAAAAAAAAATCGGTAAAAGTGCTAGTGGTCGTGGCTTTTATGGAAGAAACGAAAAAAAAAAGCATTTGCAGTGAAGAGCTCACTTTGTAGAAGGGAAGAAACTATTCTCCAGAAGAGAAAAAAAAAAAAGAAACGAAACGCGAACTGGGAAAAAAAAAAATTAAAAATACTTTTTTTTTTTTTTTCTGTTCTATGTCATCCGCACGACATAGCAACACGCGCTGGGGAACTCCCCCACGGACGTCATCTCCAGTAGTTGCTGCTGGATGGCGCAACCCGTACACCAGCAGGTGGTGCAACAATCCCCGCAACTACTGCCCTCAATGCCGTAGCGATCTCGTATCATTTCACGAACACAGCAGACACACCCCCAAAAGAGCAGTCCGCCGGTGAGAAGGGTGCCGAGGTAGAGGCAGAAGCACGTACAGCAGGGCAGTTCCGCTTTATGGTGTTTGATCATGTTGTACTGTCGCGAGAGTTGACACAAGGTGCAGCAGCAGCACTCCAAGAAAGAGTTGCAGTCACTGCAGCAGTGGCACAAGGAGTAGTGCCATGGGCGTTCTGCCGGTGGGTGTCGTCTGCCGCCAGTGCATCGTCGGCAATGACAGCTGGTGTGGTGAGGGCCGTTATGATTATAATTATGATTGACGCAGACAGAAGGACCACTGGGGGTCTCTTGGATCATGGGAATACCGGCACAGGGCTCACCCTTGTGGGTGGGCTCTCCGTAGGTGGACATATATTTTTTTTCTTTTATTTCTTTTTTTTTTTTTATTGGGCGATTGCTTGGGAGGAAGTGTAGTAGAGGGGATGTGCTTGTCTTTTCGTTTTTGTTATTTATTCAAAAAAAAAAAAAAAAGAGAGAGAGAGGAGTGAATAACAGGGGTATTTAAAAAAAAAAAAAAAAAGATTTATTCATTTCTAGCCTGTTTGGAAGACAAAAAGACTGGTATTTGTTTGTTCCCCGAAATATTATAGAGTAAAGAGGTCACAAAGTGAAAAACTTTAGTTTAAAAAAAAAAAAAACGGTAAATGTGCATAAAAAAAAATTATAAATTATGGTAAAAGAAGGGAATCACCCATTTAACAGAGAAAGGGTAGAAAATTATTTTTAAAAAAAAAAGGGAGGAAAAAAAAAATTAAGAAAAAAAGAAAAGAAAAGAGTGTTTTTCTTATTTTATTCTTCTTTTTCTTTTTTTTTTTACAGACGTCAACCTCTATATTTTTGTTTTATGTCATGTACTCGCCCTCCTTCACGGTGTAGCAACACGCGCTGGGAAACTCTCCCATCGAGCTCATCTCCAGCAAGTGCTGCTGAATCGCACAGCCACCACAGCAGTACGCCGTACAACAGTCACTGCAGCAGTTGCCCTTGATCCCATACCGTTCCCGTATCTTCTTCCGCTGGTGACAAATGCAGGCCAACATGACGATACCAATTAGGATGGAGCCGATGGAGATGCCGACGCAGATACCCACGTTCATTTCCGCCTTGTTGTGTTTCAACTTGTTGTGCACACGGGACAGTTGACAGCAGGGGCAGCACCAGCACTCCATGAAGGAGTTGCAGTCGCGGCAGCAGTGGCAGAGGCCGTAGTGCCAGGGGCGCTCCCCTTCCTCCTGAGGCTTCTTCTTGTTATCGTTTTTCTTTTCCTTGCCGTCTTGCTCCTTGGAACTTACTTTGCCAGTGCAGACGTCGCACTTGCACTCGGCGGGGTGAGGCTTGTCCTCCTTGGCGTAGGGGGCATACTCATTATTATCGCGTGGTTGGCTCATTGGCTTATTTAATTTTATTTTATTTTTTTGATGAAAAAAAGATTAATTTTTTTTTATTTTGGAGAGGGATCCCAGAGGTGACTCGCTCTATTTTTTTTTAAAAAAAAAAATAGAAAGAAGGGGAAATGAGAGTTTTTCCGATTTTTTTTTTTTGAAAAAGAGAAATAACGGAGAGCAAAACATGACGAAAGGCAAAAAAAAAAAAAAAAAGTGAATGCGACGAGAAAAAACGTGTATAAAAAAAAAAGAGTGAAAAGCAAAACTTTAATATCAACGCAATGTTGTCAAAAACAAAAACAAAAACAATTAACGATATAAAAACAAGCACAATGAGGAAAACAAAAAGGGAAAAACGCATTTTCTTTCTTTTCTATTACTATTGCTTTTTCCTCCTGCTTACGTCATCGCCTCCACCACGGGACCTCTCCCGCCCTCATAGCAGCAGGCCCCCGGAAACTGACCCACCGACGTCATTTCCAGTAATTGCTGTTGAATCGCACACCCCGTGCACCAGTAGGCCGCACAGCAATCCGTGGCGCTGCTGCCCGCGATGCCGTAATGCTTTCGCATGTTCTGACGAACCGTCATCGTGCAACAACACACAGCCAGACCACCGGTCATGGCGTTCGCGCAGGTCAGGCAGGCACAGGAGACGATATCGAGCGAGGGCGAGGCGTGATTCAGTCGGTATTGCTGACGGGACAGTTGACACGGCGCACAGCACCAACACTCCATGAAGGAGTTGAGCTCACGGCAGAGGTGAAAGAGAGAGTAGTGCCAAGGCCGCTCGACCCTGCCGGCCATGGAGGGAGGGACTTCAAGATCTTGGGGGATCGGTGCTTTACTCATTTTTTATATTTTTGCTTTTTTTTTTGTTAGGATGTTGTTTAATGAATGTTTCTTTTTTTTTTTTTTTGGCAGCGGACCAAACTTCTTTTTTTTTTTTTTTATGATTTGTTCACCGGATTGAAAAAAAGAAAAAGAGGGAGAGTGAGGAAAGATATCATTTCAAATAATAATAATAAAAAAAGAAAATAAAAAAGGCAACGAATCATTAATAATAAACAACCAAAGCAGACAAAATTGTGAGTTCAACAAGAAAAAAACAACTATTATCATCTATTATACAATGGGGGATGGCAATTGGATGCAAAAAAAAAAAAAAAGTGATGTAGGGAGACACAAATAATCAGAAAAAATAAATACAAAAAAAAAAACAGCATTTCTTTCGAAATCACAGCCATAAAAAAAAAAAAAAAGAGGGGAATGGACTGAAAATTCTACAACAACAAAAAAAAAAAATATATGTTCGGTTTATTCTTATTCAATATTATTCATTTTATTCCATGCTCGCCGTCGTCGGCTGAGGCAGCTGTTCCAAAAAGTAACTCCCACCGAAGTGTTCATTCCCCGCCATCTCCACCAAGTCCTGCGCTAACACACAACACGGACACCACATCACCAGGCAACAGTCCTTGAACTTCTCACCGCCGTCGTTAATCTGACTTCGGCCTTTCGTATTCGCGGAGACGGAGTTGATCCCCATCAGGTGGTACCACAGCCGCACACGTCGTCGGACTTGATAAGAAAAGTAAATCCCTGGCGGATTGAACCACAACAAGCACGAAAAAAGGGCGGTGGAAAAGCACACCGGAATGTGCTGCTCCTCCTTCCCATGATATAAAATATTATACTGACGGGAGAGTTGACAGCAATAACAGAAAATAACCTCATTCCGGACGCTGCAGATATCGGGGACGTAATATTGTAATAACGTATCCGAGTAACAACACAAACAGCAGTCGGTGAGATCGGTATGGAAGCGCTCGACACTGTTGGGGTCCCCCGTCGTGCTACTATCGTTCTCGATGGCTTGCTGTGCCGCCTGTCTCGCCTGTTTTTCTTCCGCCTTGTGTTGCTTGCGTAATGCGGCTTCTTGTTTTTTACGTTCCTTTTCTTCCTTTTTGCGTTCTTCCTTTTGACGCTTGGCGAGGTAGGAGCTCATGCCGCCGCCACTGGTGCCGTCCGCAGTGTACGCGCTCGCATAATAGTTGGTCTCGTTCATCTCGGACTGATTCCCTAGCGGGTTGGACTCTGTTGTGTATTCACTCATTTTTTTATTATTTTACGATGAAATAGATATAATGCTAGTCAAAAATTAGGGATACAATTATGTAATGGGAAAGGGAATTTTTTTTTTTTCTAAAAAACTAGAAATGCTTTTTTTTGTTGTTGTTTGTTTGTTTATGAGAATAAAACAAAACTGAGGAGAGAAGAGCAATAGAAGAGGTTCACACCGTGCAGAGAAATTCTATTTTTTTATTCAACGTCAACGACACTTTACTTTTTATTTTATTATTTTTTAGTATAACAATGACGATGCTAAAATGTCAGAAATATCGATAAAGTACAGTATTATTATTTTTTTCATTGTTTTTTTTTTTTTTTTTTTGTTACAGTGAAATGACTCATATACATGAATAGATATCATTATTTTCAAATAGGATAAAAAGAAAAAAAAAAAAACGATGCTGGAAAAAAAAAAAAACAATGAAATGATCTACAGAAAAAAACTCACGAAATAAAAAGAAAAATCATACTATTAATATTATTATTATTATTTGTTTTCGTTTCCTTTTTATTACTCATTCAATTAATAATAATACACCACCGCCTTTCCGTCGTCTCCCGCGCACGCGAGTACACCTGGCAGAGCGGCGGTCTCTCGCACCGCGGCGGTACAGGCCCCTAGTCCATACAAGCACTTTCCCTCATTGGCGTCGAAAACAAAACATTTCCCTCGCCATCGCCGCTAAAGATAATATTTTGAAATCGATTCTCACGACGGTTGTAGTGATTGAGTACATTGAGGGAATAAATAAAGTCTCGGTGATCCTCAAAAGTGTGTAACGGTTGAAAATTTTTGCGAGGCTCTAAAATTTTAATCTTCTTATCCGCCCCGCACGTGACGACTTGGGGAATGTAACTATAATTGCCAGTGTTTTCGTCGGGTGCGTGGTAGACCTGGTCGTTGGTGTCATAGTAATGATTGTTAAATAAAAATTGGATCTCGGTTAAGGAGCCGCCGGGGTGGACAATGTCGGAGAATACTTTTTGGCTGTTACGCGTGCGGACGTCAGCGATCGTCAGGGCGCCTACTTCATCCCCATAAGCGGCAATGAGCGGCGTACCCCCGGCTTCCTCCACTTCCTCGCCGTGATTCATGAAAGCGGTCGGCATATACACCGCGCGTAGGGCCGTCAGGGCACCTTTCTTGGTGGCAAACGTATGCGTCGACTGCGCCTGCTGCAAGTCCCAGATTTTCAAAATCCCTTTTTTGTCGCCGGAGAGGACAAAATTATAATTCCAGTTGAAGTGGGTGATGGCACTCTTATGCGCGTTGGCCAGCACGGCGCTCTCTTTTCGTTTCGCGGAAATGTTAAACATTGGTATTTTATACAAACGGAGAGAACGGTCGTAGCTGGAACTTAACAATAACGTATTCGCGGCGTTGACTTCTACTTTGGAGATGGTGGAGCTGTGGCCGAGGAGCTCCACACACCGGGCGGGGGAGCTCTGATCGTACAAGATTTCCCCCTCCAAGCTCATCAAGTTATTCGCGTTACCGGTATTTTTCAGAAACGAATCCCACAGGCAAACCTTGTTGTCCATGCCGCCGCTGACGATACGGCCATCGGAGAGGCAGCGACAGCACGTCACCCACTCCGTGTGGCCAAAGTTTTTATTATAAAGGGTCTTGATGTTCCGCATGCTGTAGAGGTCGAACACTTTTAGCCCATGGTCGGCACCCCCCAACGACACACAGCGGACCCGGTCGTGGCATCAAATCATTTTTATTCTGCTTGTTCACCTTGGTCTTGTGTTTCGCGGAAAATCGATTGTAATAATTATTAATGTTTAACACATCCATACAAAATAAATTACGGTCACTGGCGTCAAAAATGGCGCCCTCGGGGTTCAACGGGCCTGTCGTCCACGACGAGTACAAATCCTTGTTCGACACCAGAAAATAATTATTACGTTCGTCTTGCAGGGTGACGGGATTGAGAATAGTAGTGTCGTTGTGGTGCTGGGCGAAGGGGTCGTCCTCCCCCTCGCTGCCTTCCTCCTCCTCCTCCTCCCCTTCCGGCTTGCCCATGTAGCGCAAATCATTATTCACATTGTCGGGGCCGTTAATGTAATTGTAATTGCTACAATTGTGGCAGTAATAAAAGTTGTACACCTCGGGGTTGACGGCGGCGCCGTTTTTGGTACCGCCAGCGTTCTGCAGGACGCCAGCGGCGAGGGAGGCACGGCGGGAGGCAGAGGAGCCCGAGGTGGCGGAGCTTTTCCGTTTCTCCTTGCTAGGGTCCACCTCGGTTCTCGCGATGCTGGGATCCTTCAACAAGACCGCGCCCTTGCTGGAGCGGCGCTTTCCGCCAGGGATGGCAGAGGCATAGTTGGCAGAGCTAATATTGCTCTGTCCTCGCGGCTGGGAGCGTGGGTTGGGCGTCTGCAGCTCCCCTAGCGAGTCACTCGGCTGCCGTACGTTATTTTCATAAAAATCGGACTTGGAGGGGGATAAATTATTGGTGAAATATTCATCCTGCAGTGCCTCGATATCCCGTTCCAAGGAGCCCGCCCCGCCGCTGCTGCTGTAGTTCCCACCGGAGAGGGAGGGACGGCGGGCGGAGGGGGTCGACTCACGTCGCTTGCTACTCTCATTGCGCATGTACGACCCTGGCGTGTGTTGAGCCATGGACGGTGACGGCGTGAAGACATCCGATACATACGTCACTTCACCCGTCCCTTTCCTCGCACTGCTAGCGGGTGCCTTGCTCGCTCGCTTGGCGCTACCCCCAGTAGAGGGTTTGCGCTTGACAGAGGAGGGATGTGCAATAGATGTTTTCTTCTTGGCGGAGGGTACTTTACTTTTTGGGACGCGTGGTGGGGTGGCGGCGACGGGTAAGATACCGACGGAAGTACGGCGGGCGGGGCCGCTGGAGAAGTTGGAGCCTTGTACGCCAAAGTCCAAGTCGGAGTTCATTTTATTTTTTTTTTTGACTTTTTTATTGGATAATAATAAAATATTTTTTTTTTTTCTTTCTTCTGGATCTTTGGAAGAGGAGAAAAAAAGAGAGAAAGAAGTGATTGTGAAATAGTGAAATATTTCATCATAAAATAATTCATTTTCAAATGTTTTTTATTTATTTATTTTTTTCGTTTATATAAATAATCCTATTCATCTTTTTTTTTCTTCGTGCTTTTTTTTTTTTTTTAAATGGTTCTTAAAAATAAAAAATGAAAAACTCTCCGCTAATGACATATATGTTCTTTCTTTTCTTTTCTTTTTTTGAAGATGTATTTATTCCACTTTATGTCTATAATCATTATTATTTTTGTGCGCGATTCTTTTTTTTTTTTTTTGCTTGTTTGTCATTATCTATTGTTCGTAAAAAAAAAAGAAAATTCTTTCTTTTTTTCGCCGGTTTTCATATTTTTATTTTTCAAAAAAAAAAAAAACATCGTCTTGAATTATTTTTTTAAAATCTATAAAACAAAACAAGGGTTCATGGAATGAAAGAAAAGAATACAGCTTTTCTATTGTTCTTTTTTATATTAGAACGCTATTTTTTTTTTTTCTTTCTTTTTAGTTCCTTTTATTTCATTATATACTTTTTGCGCTATCCGTGTTCTTATGATATTTTGTTGTTGTTTTGTTGGTTTTATTTATTTATTTTTTTTTTTTTGTTTTATTGTATTTTTTTATATATATATGTATGTTATACGTGATAACAAGAATCTACCTATCGGAACACAAAAAAAAAAATGGGTTTTCTTTTCCAAAAATCTTTTTACAGATATTTTCCTTCCTAAGTGTTGTCGGAAACCTCAAAAACTGGAAAAAAAAAAAATGTAAAAAAAGAATCTAATTTTAATAAAAAAAAATGTGCTTCTATAAATATATATCGTGTTTTTTCAAAATCTGAGTGCTCTATGCAAAAAAAAAAAAAAAAAAACAGCCATTATTCGCAAAAATTCAAAAAAGGTTTCACCGGCAATGTGGCCTCCAAGGCCGACACCAACTCCGCCAGACGCGCCGGCGCTAGTTTCGGCCTCGTCCGCTGCCGCCTCGCTGGGGTCAGGACGCACCTCACCACACACACCGCCTCATCCGCGGTGAGACGTATCACCAGCTGATTGGTCTCCACTTGCAAGCGTTGAAATACCTCCGCCACCTGACCCGCTAAGATTTGCTCCTTCGACTCCAGCATGGTGACGAGCCGTGATGGGTTCTTGGTGTGGACGGGAAGGACGACGGCGGGGAAGTTGGTGGTGAGGGGCGCCTGACGGAGCGCACCTTTGCTGAGCACGGTGGTACACCAGCCCAGATCACGGCAGGCCTGGCCCTCTAGCGGGCTCCTTCCGTCTAATAACTGCAGTGTGTACTGCTGCCGTGGGACCACTGGCTGCGGTTCCTCGAGATGGTAGGACGAGTGCCACGGGACTTGTAGATAATCCAGCAGCGCGCGGTCGGGGTTGATGATAGCCTGAACTGTCAGACCACAGCGTAGCTGAAAGACACCCAGGAGATAGCGGTCGAGGTTGTCGCGACGGGAGAGAAAGTTGGGGTCGGTGTGAAAGATATAAGGCGAGGGTGCGACGACGTTCTGTTTTTGGTTTTGTTGCTGTTTGCGGACGCTACGGTCAATAATCTCTTGAAACGCGGGAGGGATCAAGTGCTGTTCATCGACCCTCATGTCGTCCCGGAGGGCTGCATTATGATTAGTATTATTATTATTGTTGGTGTGTGTCTCCCCAACAATGCGTGTGTTGACCGCGCCGGTCACGCGGCGGCGGCCGGAGGGCTCGGAGGCACTGTGAGCTAAGTGAGGAAACGCACTGGCAGTATTATTATTATTATTATTACCAATGATGACCTTGATATCGTTATTATTATTATTTTCGGTGAGGCGAGTGTTTTTGGGAAAAGAGGGCGCCTCGCCGGTCGGTGGGGACACCACGGTAACCGTCTTTCTTATTTCATTATTATTATTATTACTGATATTTGTGATGTTGCGAAGGACGTCGCGGGTTGGCTTGGTGGGCATTTCCTCCTCTCGTTTTGTTTTTCTGCTTTCCGCCACGTCGGGGTTCACCTTATACGGAGAATCTTCCGTGCTTAGTAAAAATAGTTTTGTCACCGGTACGCGGCGACCGCCGACCGCAATGAGAGAACCCGCGGCGGCCTTCACTGGCGGAGGAAAGTTGCGCTTCTTCTTGTTGAAATAATAATTATTAATCATGGGATCCGCCGTTGTCGTCGTTTCCCCTTCTTCCTCATTATTATGATGATTCGTGTTGTACGTGTTCATGGTGGTGGTGACCGTACGTAACTGAAACTTTCCGTTTGTCTGCGGAATGGTACGAGTGGAGGCCGTCACATCTTCACTATTATTATTATTATTTTCATTCTCTTCATCGTGGTGAGGGCTGTTTTTATTATTATTGATAATTAGCTTTCGTAGTTCCTCCTCATCCTCGCTATCCTCGTCCTCTTCTATAATGACACTGATGTTTTCCTGATGAAAGGCATTTTTATCCATCGCAATATTATTAGTATTACAGTAGTGGAAGTATGCTTCTTCCCCCTCTTTTTCTTCGTCGCAACCCTCTACGGTGAACTGTGGCTGCGGTGGTTGGCCTTCCTTATCGTTAGGAGGATTCTCGTTTAGATGCATATGATGCATCTCTCGCTGTACTTCCTCCTCGGTAGCATCGTGCACAAAGCCGGGAAGGGCGGGGGCGGGGGTCTCCTGAAGCACGGTACTGAGTACTTTATTCATTGTCGTCGGCGTCAGCAGAAACTGCTCTTCCGTACTATTACGATTAGGATTATTGTTCTGTTCGTTGTTGGGGGCAATATTCTTTGGATCTAGCATGGTGTCGTACGCTCCGCCAAAGTACCCAAAAATATTGTAAGCGCCCTCCTGCTGAGAGGTATTCAACGCCTCTGTATTCATATTATTATTATTATTATGGTAAGTGGTACTGGTGTTGAGGCTGGGGACGTGGAAGCACAGGGAGATATCGGTCGCGTCGCTCACCATCGATACATTATTATTATTATTAATGGAAATATTATTATTATTATTATTATCGGTTGCCGTCGTGAAGGTATTCGCATTATTATTGTTATGTGTCGTATCTTTATTGGTGGTACTGGTCGTCGTGAAAGTATTATTATTATTATTATTATTATTATTATTATTATTCTTTAATTCTGGTGGACTTTCCCAATACACAAAACGCTTCGTGTCTTCTTGCTGCTGAAACCCAAAACGGCATTCCGAAAATGAAAAACCTGTATCATTATTATTATTTTTATTATCCTGTTTTACTGTTCTAAAATTCGCAGGGGCGTCCGGCGGTGGTAGGTTTTCTTTATTTTGTGATAATAAGCGTAGGAAGGCGCCACCGGAGTGAGCCGCACGGCCATCCAGATCCTTTCTTCTCATTCTGTGTTTGCCGTTTCTGCCTAACTCCCTGGGTTGCATTTTTAAAAAAAAAACTGAAAAAGAATCTAAATTATTATTTTCTTTTTCTTTTTTTGGAAAATAAAGAATAATAACGATTCTATTCCGTGGACTACTAATCTCTTTTTTTCCTTTTCAAAAATTAAAAAAAAAATGAAACTAATTTTTTTCTTTTTTTTCTTTTTGAAAACGAAATATATATTATTTTTTCTCAAAAGCGAAGAAGGAACGTGTGTACGGTTTTATATAAAAATAAAGGTAACACTGTTCTTTTCTTATTTTTTCTATATATATATTTTTATTTTCAAATGTATAAAATAAAATTAAAAAGAGAGGGTAGGGTACTGAAAAAAAAAGGAAAAAAAAGTAAAAAAAAAAATGGATCTATAAAACTTGTGGAAAAAAAAAAAAGAAAAAAAAGAAAGATTACTATAAAATGTGAAAGAGAGAAAAGGAGTAAAAGTTTTAGAGCATATATGCACGCACACAAAAAGAAAAGAAAAAAACACCGAGAAAAGAAAAAAAAAAAGTTATAATTGTACTTAGTTAAACGGATAAAAAGAGAAAATTTAAAAAAAAAAGCTTTTAAGTGGTAAAAACAAAAACAAAAAGATTCAAGCATTTCAAATATAAATAAATATATTTTTTTATTATTTAATCGAAAAAGTCATTGCCAGCGGACTTCAGCTGTCCCTGTATCTTCCGTTTCTGTCGTCCTTTTTGCGTATTTCGATGTAAATTTTTATAAAAATCACGGTTATCCCGTCGTTTTAAATTTTTCTGCACCTGTTGTTTGATGTGTTCCTCGTTGACGTCACCGGTGGAGGTGTAGTTCACGTTGGCTTTCTTTTTGAGGAGAATAGCCGGACGGGCCTCTCCGTCCTCACTATCACTATCATTATTATCATTATTTTCGCTTTCTTCTTCTTCTTCGGATTCCTCTTCTTCGTCAATGTCTTCATCATTGTAGTTGGTGTTACCGTTATCCAGTAGGGTGATCTCTTCTTCTTCATCATTATCATCTTCTTCGCTTTCCTCTTCCTCATCATTTTCACTATCATCTTCATTTTCGATCGAGGCCCAACGTTCCTTCAATAATTTTTGTAAATCCTCCTCCTCTCGTTTCGTAAAATAACCACTGGCAAACACTTTTTCATCCAGTCGCGCGTTATTGCGTTTAATATCCTCTTTTAACGAAAGCGACATGACATACCGGTCTGGTAGTTTGAACCGACGTTGAAAAAATAAATTAATATTTTTCAAATCGCGCTGGAATAATTCCTCGCCGTTGGGGTGGTTGGTCGACACCATTTGAGGAAAATCAATTAGATACACCTCCACGCCACACTTATTATTATTATCATCCTTATTCGTTTTATCGATGGGATCGTCGACGAGAATGATATTAAATTCATTAAAGTCCCCGTGAATGAGACCACTCTCCGCCAGCCGTACCATCAGCTTAATACACTGCTTATACACATGCAGGACGACACTGAGTTCACTGTCATCGCGATCTTCATTGACTGGCACCGCATTATCTTCTTCTTCCTCTTCGTCTTGATGTATCTTCACACTGCCCAGCTGTTTCACGTTATTTAATAATATTCCCGGAATCTTTTCCATAATGATGGCATGACGGTTGTGGTCGATGGGCCGTGGAACGGGGAAACCTTCGTTAAACAATAATTTCATAAACGAGTACTCTTTTTGCGCTGCCAGACGAGAAAGATAAAACCAACTTTCGCCACGTTTCTTGTTATTTCCCGTGTGTCGATTCTTCCCCTTGTAGTCCCGGTTGCGGGTGACGGTACGGAAGGAGCAGCGCCCTAGTCGTTGTAGTTTCAGCACACACGTTTTATAGACTAAACCCTGGATGGGTCTGCCATCCGCGGTGGTGCGGACGGTGCCGCCTCCCACGCTTTGATTATCCAAATAGTGATTGTTCTTTTCATCTTTTTCATCTTCCTCATCCAGCTGCACGTGGGCGTAGTTGGTTCGATTGGGGTTTAGTATCTGATCGACTTGGTTACTTTTCAACACTTTTTTAAATTTTCGAATATTTTCCTCGTAGACGACATCCATGTAGTTATCGTAGTCGGTCTGGTTGAAGGAGGGGACAGGGTCGGTGTAGGCGCTCTCGCCAGCATTGGTGTGCCGCATGTTTTGAAACATGACCTCAATAATATCGGATTCTTTTCCACAGCCGATGCGATGCCCGACGGCGGAACAGCTGCCTCTTTTCAAGAAGGTGCGCAACGCCAAGTAGTCATAGGCGCCGTACTTCATACGATACCCGTCGTACACTTTATTTTCATGCACAATGAATAGTTTTAGTTTGAGTAGTTTAGATAATACACGCTTGGTCCCGCCGTGAGGGAGGTTGGCCACTCGCTCGATGAGCGCGGTGGGGGCGACTTCATGATTACGTAATGTCATTTCTAGTGCCGTGAGGACACGGAAGTCTTCGCTCTCCATGAAGCGCATTTGACTGACATCTAGCTTCACCATTTTTGGCTAATGATTTTTATTTTTCTTTTTATAATAAAATAAAATAAAAAGAGTATTCTTTTTTATTATTATTAAAAATAAAGGAAGAAAAGGATGAATGTGTCTTGTGGATTTTTTGTTTTCCGTCCTATTAAAAATGCACAACTTTCTTTTTTAATTTTATATTTTATTTTTTACTATTTTTCGTTAGTATTGCATTGATGAGAAAACATAAAAAAATAGACATTAAAAAAAAAAGAGTGGCAATGTTTTTCTCCGTTTTGTTTAGTTTTTTCCTTTTGATGTCATAATTTACAATTTCGAAAAAAAAAAATACCGTTATTTTTTTTTTATTTTACAAATTCACCAAAAAACTCCTTCAAAATAAAAGATTCACTTATAATTTCATTCATGAGGGCCTCGTTCAAACTGTACACTGGGAAGTGTTGCAAAAAGTAGAGAATCTTGGCACGTAATTTTTCTGTTTTGTTTCGTATTTTCTTTGGTTTGGGTTCTTTTTTATTATTATTATTATTATTGACACTTTCCTCATTTTCGTCAAAGTCATCGTCGTCGTCGGGACGGACAGACCCGGAGTTTTCGCGTGTGATACTATTATTATTTTCATTTTTATTGTCTTTCTTTTCATTATTATTATTTTCTTCCTTTTTCTTCGGTAATTGTGTCGTCAATTCCGATTTCTGATTTGCATTTTCGATAATTTTTGTAATATAACTTTTTCCGTGCAACAACAGCGCCGCTGCAAAAAATACGAATACATTAAAATTACTGCCTGAACTGTTTTTCACCGCCCCTAACACATTATCGGCAATAAACGAATCAAACACCGTAAAAATTTGAAATACGTTGAACGTTCTGGAAAAAAAGCTGTTAAACCAAATAAAGGCAAAACTTTCAAAATAAATTTGAAAATCATTTCGTAATAAATTAAAATACGGCAAATCCGCTCGTCGAATAATCGTTTCCAATTTTTTGATTTGTTCCACCATAAACGCATCGTTGGTAAAAATATTATTCGGATTGACATTGTGCAGCACGTTGGTGGCACCGGGATGGCTATTATTGCTATTATGAGGATTGTTACTCTGAAACGCACAAGTGTAAAATTGTTTCGTCAAGGCGTACACGTCGGCCTCGATAAAAAATTCAAAACTCTCCCTGGAAATATTTCGCTGCGATAATAAGATATCCACCGCACACTGTGCCAGGTAGATGGGATACGTGGTGTAGAAGGTTTCACTTTTCGTTTTCCCTTTGTTGGAAGGGAGGGCGGAGGAATCGACATTTTTTCCATTTTCACCGGTGACGCTGGGACGTGGTCGGGCGCTTTTTTCCTTGTGTAAGTCGCAGTTGGGGTCGAGGTGCACACTCTCCGTACGGGCGAGTGGGACAGCATCGAGCACCTCGGGGCTGTTCGCACGAGGATTATCATTTTCATGCTGATGCTCCACATGAACGTTATTATTGTCCATCGTGGTGGGAGGTATTTCCGTATCTTCTTGTCTGTTTTCATTGTTTTCGGTTGGCGCTTCTCCCTCTTTTTCATTATTTTCATTTTTACTATGTTCGTTCTCTTCTTCCTGTGTTTCCTCGCCGTCGTCGTGTCGGTTAAGAAATTCTTCCTCATCCTCGAACACGCTTGAACTAGGGGAATCCACACGTTCAAACAAATCTTCAATATTTTCCATCGTCATGGTCTCCACCACATCACTGGGCGAGTGGTGCAGCGGCTCCTCATCGCTGTGCTCTTTTTCATGATTATCATTTTCGGATGACCTTCGTTGTTTCGCGAGCGCCTCGCACCGCTCCTGCGGGGTAAAACTTTTAATAATCCACGCCGTCTGTTGTGCCTTGCCAAACGTCGCAATGGCGTCATCCCAGTCGGTGAATTGATAAAAGTATATTTCTTGGTAGAACACCTCACTGAGCACCAACACGACGAAAGGGATGATGCGGTCGAAGAGAGCTTGGAAGTAATAGTTATAATTGTAATCAAAGTTGTTGTGATTGATGTTGTCGGCGTCTTTTCCGTGGCGGCCTTGTTGCAAAAATTGAATGAAATCTTTACTACGAGACCAACTTTTCTTTTCCTCGCTGCTGTCCTGGGCGGTGGCGCTCGTGCTGCCGCTGCTGTTGCACTCCAAAAAAATAAGAAACAACACTTTTTCAATCATGTGCTGAATGCGGGGATGCTCGAGGAAAAAGTAAAACATTAAATTTATAAACATAACATTAAACCGACCTGACTTGGATTCCTCCCCGTCGTCAAACGGCGCCAACAATCGCGTATTTTCTTCAAAATTCTTCGAAAAGTTTGAAAAAAACTGCTTGAACGGATTGTAACGATAAATTTTATTTTTCAACTTCATGATGAGCAACTTGTACAAGAGCATCACGTCTTTTCCCTCTCGAATGGTGTTGTTAAAATGCCTCCTCGGTACAAAATGGAGGAAATAGTCGTAGTACGGACTGCACTTGGGCAGCGCGTGGGAGTGACTGCTCATACTATTATTCATCTCAAACCGAACATTCACACACGTGTAATAATACTTTTTCAAAAGCGATCGATAGAGTTTTCGGCTATGCTTGTACAGCATCTCATTGCTGATGCGGATGCTCAGGTTATTGATGTTATTCTCGATGCGGTCGAAGAGGGTGGTGTCGCGGTTCAACGTGTAGGTGTTGAGATTATTACTCAGTCGCTCTAACAGCAGTTTCACGTTGGCGTCCTCGGCGCCGCGCTTGTAGGCGAGCAAGTGCGCAGGAAGAGACCGCTTCGACGGATCCTTTTCATTTTCTTCATTTTCTTCCTCATCATCGAACATATAAAAAAATTTCTTCACCACTAAATCATCAAACACGTTAATTTGAATATTGGAAATTAAGTTATACTTGTTGTGCAGCAGACTGTACCGAAACAGCATTGGCCGCAGCAAGAGCGGACACCCATTCATGCTAAGACTATACATTTTTTTATGCAACCGGTTAATAAACAAATTACTACTATTGTCATCGCCATTACTGTTGTGAATGTGATTCGTCTCTTTGTCTAAAAATAGATCGAGGAGATCCATGACGCAGAGACGCAGCGGTGGGTGTGGGACCGGCCGACCCTGACGGTGCCGGGAGCCGTGTAAATTACTACTGGGTGACACCTCAAACATCTGCAGTTGCTCCTCCAGCGACTTGCACTCCTGTCTTCCAAACGTTTTATTATTAAATTTTATCTTTTCCACCACATTGCGGCTATTCAAGTCGTTTAAGATGCGCTTGTTCATGCGGTCTTGACTGTGAGTGAAGTTGTAGTTGAGGGAGTAGGGGATCTTATCGTTGGGGTTGTTGCTGTTGTTCGTGCTGGCGGCAGGGCTGGAGCGGGAGGTGGACTTGCTACTGTCCTCTTTTTTGTGTTTGTCCTTCTTTTCCTTTCCGCCGAAGAACCACATCTGTGTGTGTTCTTGCTTTTACTGTTATGTTGTTTTTATTTATTTTATTTTATTTTAACTTTCTGTGCTTACTACTTTGATAGGGTGGAAGCAAAAGAGAGAGAAAGTAAGAAGCATGGTTCATTCTTTTTATGATCGACTATCTCTGTTTCAAAACGAAAAATAAATAAATAATAATAATAATAATAAGTAAATCTTGTGGTGGTTCGTTTATCATATTTCCTTTTTACAATATTCTCTTCTTTTTATTCTTCTTTCCACCACGGTAGAGAAGTGCGGCCCGCTCCGCCTCCAATCGCTGCAGACGCGCAATTCTGTCTTCCTCCTCCTCTTCCCGTGGTCGCTTGTGTGCTGGCGGCGCATCCTCCGCCTCCTCCGCAGGAGAACTATTATTCGTATTCGTAGTATCGTGATGGTGTGGCTTCGTTTTGGATTTTACTTTCACGTGTTGTTCCTTTCCCTGGTCTTCCTCCTCATTCTCGTGAAGGTGACTATGGCTACTATCCCCACGATGACGGCGGTTATCACGTGGCGCTAACTTTTTCATAATCTCCTTTTCCCGTGCGTCCTGTCCTCGCGACACGACCGCCTCTCGTCCGGCGTGCTTCTGTTTTCCCTCTGACGTTGTATGGCGATGCAACGCTTTTTCACCCGATGCAGTGTTCGTGTTTGTGTTATCGTCGTCGTCGTCGTGGGTGGAGGGTCCGTAGATCTTCTGGACGAGCTCCAGCTGCTGTGTTTTTTCTTTCCCCGTCATGGAGCCAGCGCCCACGCCGGAGCGACCCCACGGCCGCACGCTACCCTCCACCTCTCCCTCGCTCACCTTTCCAGCCTGGGGACGGCTGTGCGACAAGACGTGCTTCTCCGCTAGGGCAGAGAAGGAGTGATTGATGTGGAAAGGACTGCGGAGGTAGGAACCGGTGGCGGACCGGACGGGGTCTTTGCGTTGTTTTAAATGAGAAGCGGCATTCATCTAGTGGTGATGGTTTCTTTGAGAGGGAAAAAGACAAAAAAGGAGAAAATAGATGGAAAGTGAACAAAAAGCAAGGCATTATTTGTTTTTTATCGTTGCGGTTGTGGTTCGTTCATAAAATTCCCCTGAAAAAAAAAAAGACAAATTTGTTTTTTCGTTTTGATATCTTTATTTTTATCTTTCTTTTCTTTTCTTACTGTGTGTTACCACGCACTAAGAAAAAAAAAAAAATAAGAAAGATTTTTCTCAAAACGTTTCCTTCTCCTTCAGCTGGGTCAGAAGGGTGGTGACGCTATCCAGTGCGATATCCCCACCGTCCCCCTGTGTCTCCTCGTGCACCACACCCTTCTGCGTGCGATCCAGCAGGATCAAGCGCGACGCCCAGGACTGCAGACCGCCAAAAATGTGCGTACAGTAACACACCGTCACTCCACGAAACGCACTTTCCAAATATAAAAAGAGCAGCAAGGCGTGACGCTGGTGAACGTCCAGGTCGGCGGTGGCCTCATCCAGCAGCACCAGCCGCTTATCCGGTAGCAACACCAACAAGAGCAAAACCCGCTTCACCTCCCCCGCGGAACACTTGCGGATATCCCACTGGAGTTGAACCTGCAGCAAGTGCTGGAGGAAGTCGCCTCGGGGTGAGTTCATGCGATACCGGCCGGCCTGTCGTTCTTTTTCAGCGTGCACATTGTATGGTGTGTTGGGGTTTCGCCCTTCCCCATCGTCGTACTCGACGTACTGGGAAAGAAGTTGGTAGACGTGCACCTCGCCGCCAGGCACACGGGTCCACCAGTCACCGCCGTAGGCCACATTGTCGTGCATGTACTTCATGCCATCCTCATACAAGTAGACACCGTCATCGTCGGCGGTGGGTTTGACAAACAACTTCACCGTGCCGTTGGGTCCGTTGGGGCGGTTGCGGTAGATGCACTGTTTGCCGCCCAAAATATTCAGCAGAGTGGTCTTGCCGCAACCGTTGCAGCCGCTCAACAAGACGCGCTCCCCGGTGTGAATCTGAAACGATACGTTTTCCAAAATGGTCTTGTAGGAGAAATGGTCAAACTCCAATAAAACGGTGTTGTCTCCTTTTGCCTTGCCCTCCTCCCAGTAGTTGCGTTGGTTTTGAATAGACTTGTAGAGTTGGATAAAGTTACTGCTGTCGCTGTTCGTGGGGTCACCAAGATCCTTCTTGTGGTGGATCGCGTCACGCATTTCCTCAAACTCACGAAAAGAAAACTGACTGTTTTGATACACATTAAAAAACGGACTGTTGTCGTGGACGATGCCTTTCCGCTCGGTGTAGCGGTAATCCTGGCTGAGCAGCGCATGCGCGTACTGCTCAATGGAGAACACTTCTCCCTCCTTTGCCGTCCGCGCCGTGAGTTCCTCCACACTCTCGAAGGATTGTATCTCGCCGTTGCGGATGTACAGCACATGCGTCGCCCAGCCTTGGAGGCCGTCGAAAATGTGCGTGGCGTAGAGGCACGCCCCTCGTCCCTTGTACACCACATCCCCATCATCAGAGTTGACCTTGTTGTTATTATTTTTGCTGTCGTTGGCGGAGAATCGGATCACCTTCACCTCCTCTGTCTCCCGGCGAATACGGCCCAAGACTGCTTGACGCTCCGCCACATCCAAGTCAGTGCTGCACTCGTCCAAGACATATAACAGATTATCACTTCCGTTTTCCGCTTTTAACCAGCTGCACAGAATCTGAACTCGTCTTCGCTCCCCGAGCGACATTTGATCCACATTTCGGTTTAGGTTGAGATGTAGTTCGTCGGCGAGTGCCTTCTGCTTCGCCTCAAAGGAGTTGTTCTTGTCGCCTTGACTTGGTTGTTGTTTGTTGTCGCTGAATGGTCTGGAGACACAACCGACGGTGCTGCCAAAATACGCCTCGGAGGGCCACGGCTGGCCGATGAAACAACACACCTTTTGTGACAACATGGCGTCATCGAAGGCGTCAAATCGATCAAACAATAACACTTTTCCATCCTTGTTGGTGCTGTCTTTTCGATTGTTATTCGCCTTTCGTTGTCCCGACAACAACGTCAGCAGGGTGGACTTGCCGGAGCCGTTGCTGCCCACAACCAGCACGCGGTTGCCCGCCTTCACCTCCACGCTGACGTCGCGTAAGGTGTAGGATTGCGTATCATTCGGGTCAAACTTGTGTTGAAGGGTATTTATACTTTCGCTGTGGCGGAAATAACCGTGTTGTAATTTGACGATAGGAACGTCCTCTCCGCACGACTGGGTCATTTCTATTGCTTCAAATTTTCTTTTTTATCCTTTTTAATCCACGTATGGTACGCGGAGTCGATCTGAATAAAAGAAAAAAAAAATGAGGAGAAATAATTATTTATCTGCGAAAAAAAAAACGCAAAAGTAGCGCTGGATTACAACATTAGGAACCATCACTTTTCGAAAAAAAAAAAAAATATGTCTTTTAAGAACAATTAAAAAAAAAAAAGTAAACAAACACTCACTAAACAAAGGGATGAAAAAAAAAAAAATTAACGTTTCACGCAAAACATGCCGTTAACGAGATGTTGTGTTACTAAGTCGAGTAATAAGGTAGGCAAAGTGAAAACGATCATCAGTGTTCAGAGAACAAGGACGAGCATCATTCACAGTGGGAGTTTAGGGATCCTAAGCGTATAGTTTGCTTACAAACCCTTCACAATAAAGCGACCTTCGTCGGGCACAAATGTCCTTTCACCCGCGGGAGCCACAATACCGCCGAAAGGCATCTGCGCAATCAACTTCCAGTCGGCCGGCAGGTCGTGCTGCTTCTTCAGGTCCTCCTGAATCAGCTCATTGTAGTGCTGGAGAGAGGCGCCGATCTTCCCCTGTGCGAGGGTAGACCACACGGCGTACTGCGCAATGGCGGACCCGTGCTCGGAGAAGACGGGAAAATTGGCAGCGTACGAGGGAAACTGCTTTTGTAAGTCGCGCACGCACTGTTGATCCTCGAAAAACAAAACAGTGCCAGCACCGCTCGCGAAGCAGCCATTTACCTTCTCCTCGGAAGCCTTCAGCGCATCGCCAGACACGCCAACGCGCTTCATGCCCTCGATCACGGTTTTCCACACATTATCGTGCTCCTCGCCGAATAAAATCATAATGCGGGACGACTGCGAGTTAAAACACGACGGGGCCTGGCGGACGGCGTGCTGAATTATTTCAGCCACCTCCTTCTTGGTGACCGGCAGTTTCTTGTTTAACGCGTAGATGGAGCGGCGCTTCTCGAGATTAGCAATAAAAGACTGCATTATTGTGTGCGGAAAATAGCTGAAAAATTGGAAGACCAAAAAATTTAAATAAAATGAGAAAAAGGAAGAGGTGAAAAATGAAGGCTCGAAAATTCAGTGAACCGCCCATTAAAAACCAAACACAAGAAGAAAAGTAGGTAAATTTACAAAATTAGGAAAGGGGAGGCAAACAAGGGAAAATTAAAATGACGTTTCGCACACGCCTCACACTAAAGTGATGCGGCGTTACTAAGTCGGGTAATAGGAAACGTGAAAACGATCATCAGTGTTCAGAGAACAAGGACGAGCATCTTTCACAGTGGGAGTTTGGGGACCATAAGCGTATAGTTTGCTTACAAACCCTTTACAATAAAGCGACCTTCGTCGGGCACAAATGTCCTTTCACCCGCCGGAGCCACAATGCCGCCGAAAGGCATCTGCGCAATCAGCTTCCAGTCGGCCGGCAGATCGTGCTGCTTCTTCAGGTCCTCCTGAATCAGCTCATTGTAGTGCTGGAGAGAGGCGCCGATCTTCCCCTGTGCGAGGGTAGACCACACCGCGTACTGCGCAATGGCGGACCCGTGCTCGGAGAAGACGGGAAAATTGGCAGCGTACGAGGGAAACTGCTTTTGTAAGTCGCGCACGCACTGTTGATCCTCGAAAAACAAAACAGTGCCAGCACCGCTCGCGAAGCAGCCATTTACCTTCTCCTCGGAAGCCTTCAGCGCATCGCCAGACACGCCAACGCGCTTCATGCCCTCGATCACGGTTTTCCACACATTGTCGTGTTCCTCGCCGAATAAAATCATAATGCGGGACGACTGCGAGTTAAAGCACGACGGGGCCTGACGGACGGCGTGCTGAATTATTTCAGCCACCTCCTTCTTGGTGACCGGTAACTTGTCGTTTAGTGCATAAATGGAGCGGCGCTTCTCGAGATTAGCAATAAAAGACTGCATTATTGTGTGCGGAAAATAGCTGAAAAATTGGAAGACCTACATTAAATTTAAAATGAGAAAAAGAAGAGGTGAAAAATGAAGGCTCGAAAATTCAGTGAACCGCCCATTAAAAACCAAACACAAGAAGAAAAGTAGGTAAATTTACAAAATTAGGAAAGGGGAGGCAAACAAGGGGAAATTAAAAGGACGTTTCACACACGCCTCACACTAAAGTGATGCGGCGTTACTAAGTCGGGTAATAGGAAACGTGAAAACGATCATCAGTGTTCAGAGAACAAGGACGAGCATCATTCACAGTGGGAGTTTGGGGATTCTAAGCGCATAGTTTGTTTACAAACCCTTTACAATAAAGCGACCTTCGTCGGGCACAAATGTCCTTTCACCCGCGGGAGCCACAATACCGCCGAAAGGCATCTGCGCAATCAACTTCCAGTCGGCCGGCAGGTCGTGCTGCTTCTTCAGGTCCTCCTGAATCAGCTCATTGTAGTGCTGGAGAGAGGCGCCGATCTTCCCCTGTGCGAGGGTAGACCACACCGCGTACTGCGCAATGGCGGACCCGTGCTCGGAGAAGACGGGAAAATTGGCAGCGTACGAGGGAAACTGCTTTTGTAAGTCGCGCACGCACTGTTGATCTTCAAAAAATAAAACAGTGCCAGCACCGCTCGCGAAGCAACCGTTTACCTTCTCCTCGGAAGCCTTCAGCGCATCGCCAGACACGCCAACGCGCTTCATGCCCTCGATCACGGTTTTCCACACATTATCGTGCTCCTCGCCGAATAAAATCATAATGCGGGAAGACTGCGAGTTAAAGCACGACGGGGCCTGGCGGACGGCGTGCTGAATTATTTCAGCCACCTCCTTCTTGGTGACCGGTAACTTGTCGTTCAGTGCATAAATGGAGCGGCGCTTCTCGAGATTAGCGATAAAAGACTGCATTATTGTGTGCGGAAAATAGCTGAAAAATTGGAAGACCTACAAAATAAAATGAGAAAAAGAAGAGGTGAAAAATGAAGGCTCGAAAATTCAGTGAACCGCCCATTAAAAACCAAACACAAGAAGAAAAGTAGGTAAATTTACAAAATTAGGAAAGGGGAGGCAAACAAGGGAAAATTAAAATGACGTTTCGCACACGCCTCACACTAAAGTGATGCGGCGTTACTAAGTCGGGTAATAGGAAACGTGAAAACGATCATCAGTGTTCAGAGAACAAGGACGAGCATCATTCACAGTGGGAGTTTGGGGATTCTAAGCGCATAGTTTGTTTACAAACCCTTTACAATAAAGCGACCTTCGTCGGGCACAAATGTCCTTTCACCCGCGGGAGCCACAATACCGCCGAAAGGCATCTGCGCAATCAGCTTCCAGTCGGCCGGCAGATCGTGCTGCTTCTTCAGGTCCTCCTGAATCAGCTCATTGTAGTGCTGGAGAGAGGCGCCGATCTTCCCCTGTGCGAGGGTAGACCACACCGCGTACTGCGCAATGGCGGACCCGTGCTCGGAGAAGACGGGAAAATTGGCAGCGTACGAGGGAAACTGCTTTTGTAAGTCGCGCACGCACTGTTGATCCTCGAAAAACAAAACAGTGCCAGCACCGCTCGCGAAGCAGCCATTTACCTTCTCCACGGAAGCCTTCAGCGCATCACCAGAAACGCCAACGCGCTTCATGCCCTCGATCACGGTTTTCCACACACTATCGTGTTCCTCGCCGAATAAAATCACAATGCGGGACGACTGCGAGTTAAAACACGACGGGGCCTGGCGGACGGCGTGCTGAATTATTTCAGCCACCTCCTTCTTGGTGACCGGTAACTTGTCGTTCAGTGCATAAATGGAGCGGCGCTTCTCGAGATTAGCGATAAAAGACTGCATTATTGTGTGCGGAAAATAGCTGAAAAATTGGAAGACCTACAAAATAAAATGAGAAAAAGAAGAGGTGAAAAATGAAGACTCGAAAATTCAGTGAACCGCCCATTAAAAACCAAACACAAGAAGAAAAGTAGGTAAATTTACAAAATTAGGAAAGGGGAGGCAAACAAGGGGAAATTAAAAGGACGTTTCACACACGCCTCACACTAAAGTGATGCGGCGTTACTAAGTCGGGTAATAGGAAACGTGAAAACGATCATCAGTGTTCAGAGAACAAGGACGAGCATCATTCACAGTGGGAGTTTGGGGATCCTAAGCGTATAGTTTGTTTACAAACCCTTCACAATAAAGCGACCTTCGTCGGGCACAAATGTCCTTTCACCCGCGGGGGTGGCGATACCGCCGAAAGGCATCTGCGCAATCAGCTTCCAGTCGGCCGGCAGGTCGTGCTGCTTCTTCAGGTCCTCCTGAATCAGCTCATTGTAGTGCTGGAGAGAGGCGCCGATCTTCCCCTGTGCGAGGGTAGACCACACGGCGTACTGCGCAATGGCGGACCCGTGCTCGGAGAAGACGGGAAAATTGGCGGCGTACGAGGGAAACTGCTTTTGTAAGTCGCGCACGCACTGTTGATCCTCGAAAAACAAAACAGTGCCAGCACCGCTCGCGAAGCAGCCATTTACCTTCTCCACGGAAGCCTTCAGCGCATCACCAGAAACGCCAACGCGCTTCATGCCCTCGATCACGGTTTTCCACACACTATCGTGTTCCTCGCCGAATAAAATCACAATGCGGGACGACTGCGAGTTAAAACACGACGGGGCCTGGCGGACGGCGTGCTGAATTATTTCAGCCACCTCCTTCTTGGTGACCGGTAGTTTGTCGTTCAGTGCATAAATGGAGCGGCGCTTCTCGAGATTAGCGATAAAAGACTGCATTATTGTGTGCGGAAAATAGCTGAAAAATTGGAAGACCAAAAAATTTAAATAAAATGAGAAAAAGAAGAGGTGAAAAATGAAGGCTCGAAAATTCAGTGAACCGCCCATTAAAAACCAAACACAAGAAGAAAAGTAGGTAAATTTACAAAATTAGGAAAGGGGAGGCAAACAAGGGGAAATTAAAAGGACGTTTCACACACGCCTCACACTAAAGTGATGCGGCGTTACTAAGTCGAGTAATAAGGTAGGCAAAGTGAAAACGATCATCAGTGTTCAGAGAACAAGGACGAGCATCTTTCACAGTGGGAGTTTGGGGATCCTAAGCGTATAGTTTGCTTACAAACCCTTTACAATAAAGCGACCTTCGTCGGGCACAAATGTCCTTTCACCCGCGGGGGTGGCGATACCGCCGAAAGGCATCTGCGCAATCAGCTTCCAGTCGGCCGGCAGGTCGTGCTGCTTCTTCAGGTCCTCCTGAATCAGCTCATTGTAGTGCTGGAGAGAGGCGCCGATCTTCCCCTGTGCGAGGGTAGACCACACGGCGTACTGCGCAATGGCGGACCCGTGCTCGGAGAAGACGGGAAAATTGGCGGCGTACGAGGGAAACTGCTTTTGTAAGTCGCGCACGCACTGTTGATCCTCGAAAAACAAAACAGTGCCAGCACCGCTCGCGAAGCAACCATTTACCTTCTCCTCGGAAGCCTTCAGCGCATCGCCAGACACGCCAACGCGCTTCATGCCCTCGATCACGGTTTTCCACACATTATCGTGTTCCTCGCCGAATAAAATCACAATGCGGGACGACTGCGAGTTAAAACACGACGGGGCCTGGCGGACGGCGTGCTGAATTATATCAGCCACCTCCTTCTTGGTGACCGGTAGTTTGTCGTTCAGTGCATAAATGGAGCGGCGCTTCTCGAGATTAGCGATAAAAGACTGCATTATTGTGTGCGGAAAATAGCTGAAAAATTGGAAGACCTACAAAAAAAAAAAAAAAAGGGGGGCGGGGGAAAATGTGAAAAATAAAAGCATAAAAATACTAGTCAGCCGCGAGAAAAAAAAAAAAAAAAAAAACGAGAGGACAGGAAAAAGACACAATTAACGAAAAGAAATGAGCAACAACAAAAAAAAAAAAAAAAGACGTTTCGCGCAAGTCTCACACCGAAGCGACTCTGCGCCAACAGGCCCTAAATATGATCATCGGTAGTCAAAGAGCAAGTGCGAGCGATCCTGTGGGTAGGATTACAAGCATTTCTCTACAATTTTGCAATAAAGCGGCCCTCGTCAGGTATAAATGTTTTTTCCCCCGCGGGAGCGGCGATACCGCCGAAAGGCATCTGCGCCGTTAATTTCCAATCCGCTGGCAGTCCGTGCTGCTTTTTCAGGTCTTCCTCGATCAGCTCATTGTAGTGTTGAAGGGATGCGCCAATATTTCCCTGTGCGAGCGTCGTCCAGACGGCGTATTGCGCGATGGCAGAACTTTCCCTCGAAAAGCCCGGAAAATTATCGGCATATAACGGCATTTTTTTCTGCAAATCGCGCACGACTTTTTGATCCTCAAAAAACAGAATTGTGCCGGCACCGCTCGCCAGACATCCGTTCACTTTCTGTTCGGCAGCCTTCAGCGCATCACCAGAAACACCAACACGTTTCATGCCCTCGATCACCGTCTTCCACATATTATCATGCTCCTTGCCGAACAGAATCACAACTCGAGAGGACTGCGAGTTGAAAGAGGACGGAGCCTGGCGGACAACGCGCTCAATTATCTCAGTCACTTCCTTCTCAGAGACAGGCAGATTTTTGTTCAGCGCGTAAATGGAACGGCGCTTCTCAAGCTGAGAAATAAAAGATTTCATTGGAAATGGTTCAATTTAGCAAAGGAAAAACGAGACCTAAATAATTAAGAGAAAGAAAAGAGAGGGGGAAAATGGGCAGTGAACAGGTTAAATTAATGGGAAATTAAGCGCAGCAAATAAATATAATTAAAAAAAATGTATCATCCACACGCGGTTAACCTCGAAATATGTGAGAAAAATTCGTTGGGGTTTTATTTATTCCTTTACTAATGTCCAAGTCGATTTTAATTACCACTTGCCTCATTTAATGTTTTTTGCAAAGAAAAAAATCGCCCGAAAAAAAAAAAAGGAAACGAATACTTCGGGAGTACAGGTAGTGTATAATTTGAAGAAGGGCAAATTACTAGTATCGAAGTTTTTCAGCCGAGCACCCTGTAATTTACGCCCTAGCACAATGAACAAACATTATGGGGAGGCAACATAAATAAATGAAAAAGGACAGATGTAAAAAGAGTAGGTGATCAATTTTGTTTGTCAGCACCCTGTGTTTTATTTGAAAAAGCGCCACGTTTTTGATTTAACTAATTCATTATTGTTACCCCTTTTATCTTTTTTGATCATGCCACTAACATCACTAAGAAGAAGAAAAAAACATTTTAGGGGCATTACCAGATCATTTGGCAATAAACGAAAAGAAAAGATTTGCTTTCCCGCTTTGAGGTACTCTGAACAGAAATTGACGGTTTCCTGGACACCCGGTCGTCCTTTCATTTTACCGTTAAGCTTCGCACGAGTATTTTCCTTTTTTATAGGTGTTAAAAAACAAAAAAGTGCCGCACCTGTTTGGCCACAGTTTTTACCCTCCCTTTGGAGAACGCTCGCGTTGGTCTGGGTTCCCCCTTTTAACGTGTTCCCGCTGAATGCTTTACGAGGAAGGCGCTCCTCACAAAGGGGGAATTTTATGCCTTGACGTCGCGCGAGAAACACCAGAATGGCACGTTCTTATTTTTTTGAAGAATGTTCCGAAATCCACGCCTCAGGTAGCGTCATTATTATGACCATTATTTGGCCCATATTTCACTGTCACTGAACCTTTTACCACCTCTCGCGGAGGGCCGCTCCAATCTTCCCCTTGTGGGAGGATTAACCTCAACACGCGCCGCGCAACTGCCTTCGAATAATACGGTAAAATTGGCAGAGCATGAGAGGAATTGTTCTTGTGGGCAACGCAAGCCCCGCCAACCCTGGGAAGATATTCATTAATCGGGCCATAACGGTCGCGCGTATGCGGAAGGGAAACGGGGGTCCCCCCGGCCCAGCCCAGCGCGATAGGCGATCCGCGCAGAAGGGGCGCCGTTTATCCCTGGGGATTAGAGGGGCCCCTCGCTCGGTCGCAAGAATATCCTCCCGGGGAGGCGGAGCTCGGCTGGGGGGCATCCGCCGCGCGCCCCTCGGCCCTCGGGGAAGAACCAGACGGGCCCGTGGGCGGGCGTAGGAAGAAAGGACCGCTAAGCCGAAACGGAGGCCCCCCGGTCCCAAAAAAGGCGGAAGGAGAAAAACACCCCACCGCGTCATGCTTTCGGCGAGCCCCCTCCCTTTTGATCCCCAGCATTTACCCCAACCTCAACTTCAACCTCCCCCACCCTTTCTCTTCTTTATTGTTTTACCAAAAGCACTTTCCCTACAGCCATGGAAAACTTTCAGCGCTTTTTGTTCTGCGCCTCAACTTTCATATTGTTGAATCTCTCCGTTATTTCTGCGGGGATATCGGCAGCATCTGACGCAGCCAACCAGGTGTTTTTCTTAGCGCTCCGAAATGACCTCACTCTCGTCCGGGAGCAAATTTGGAAGGACAGCAGCGCCCATTATTGCACGTGGAGCGGTGTTACCTGTATTGGCACCGACACCGGCGCTAACGTGACACTGTCGCTCGGCGGAACTATCCCGGACGACACGCAACTTGGTATTCCTGACCCAAGCAAAAGTTACTACGACAATGTTGACTGGAACTTGGTTCTCGTGACGGACATTTACATCAACGGGTCCTCCAACATTGTAGGAACTCTGAATTCCGAGTGGAAAAAATTTATAAGCTTGCGACGGGTTGATTTTCGAAATACTGGAGTCTCTGGGACTCTTCCCGGTGAATTTGACAGAATGAAAAACCTCACGTATATCAATTTGGACGGCTGCACCAGCTTGTGCGGAACCCTGCCGAACTTGGCATTGCCCAGTTTGGAAGAGCTCCACTTGAGCGGAATTGGATTCCGAGGTACCCTACCAACGGCGTGGGGAGGCATGACAAGTCTCCGAACGATTGATTTGACAGGTTCTAACCCTTGTGGCTGCATACCAGTAACCTACTACAGTAATACGGTCTTGCTTTCCTACTTTTCAACCTTTGCTGTGGGCAGTGCGACCTGCGCCACCACCAATCAGTGCAGCTCTTGCGACGGTGTTTGTGGAACGCCAAGCGGATGCGTTCAATGCAATGTTCAACGGTGCCGAACCTGTTCGTCCACAAATATTTGCTCCGTTTGCTCCGGAGGACTGACACCCACTTCCAACACATGTCCCATTTGTAGTGTCCAGTACTGTTCCTCGTGCTACAGCGCTACACAGTGCATCACATGCTCCGGCACCTACTCCCCCTCCACCGACCGAAAAACTTGTGTTCAGTGTTTAGTGGACAATTGTAACTCTTGCACTTCGACGAATACATGTGGGGTGTGCTCGCCCGGGTTACACATTGTCGGAGGGTCGGTGTATCTTATGCACCACCTCGGGTTGCTCAAAATGTGCCAATGAGGCGAACGTGTGTACAGAGTGCTCTTCGAGCGCGTATTCGCTCGTCGACGGAAAATGCGTGTCCTGCAACGTAGAGAATTGCAAGACTTGCGAGACGGCAGACACATGCTCGGTATGCGGAAACGGGAACCTCCCTTCGGACGGAAAGTGTCCTTCTTGTGACGTTGTCAACTGCCAGTACTGTGATACAGATGATGTTTGCTCTGGTTGTAATGGCGGGTACACCCTGATAGCCCAAAAAAACACGTGCGTCCTGTGCTCCACCGAAAATTGCGAAACCTGCGGCGCGTTGGGACAGTGTGTTGCCTGCAAAGATGGATATAACCTTCTGGATTATGCCTGCGTAGAGTGCAACATTGGAAAATGCGAACTGTGTTCCACCCCGAACTTTTGCGTCCAGTGTCCAGACGGCTATCGGCTCAACACTAACGGTGACGAATGTGTTCAATGCAATGTCGATAATTGTCTCACCTGTTCCTCCGACGGAGTGTGCGGCGCCTGCTCTTACCCTTACACACTCGCCAACGGCGCCTGCGTGCTTTGTGATATTGTGAATTGCGTTTCTTGCCAGGAGGAGAATATTTGCAGCGCATGTGCGTCTTCCCTGAAACCCTCCGCCGACGGACTCACCTGCCTTACATGCGATCTGGAGAATTGTGACGCCTGCTCCTCCGACAACAGTTGCGCCGCCTGCGCCATTGACGACTGTCGTAACTGTGACGCCACCAACGAATGTGGAACCTGCCGAAATGGTTACGGTGTCAATGAAAACACCTGTGTCCGCTGTACAGACGAAAACTGTCAAACCTGCTCCGGCGCCGACGGCAGTCACTGCCTCGTGTACCTCCCCGGCTACGAGGTGGAAGAAACGGCCACCGCGAAGGTAATCCCCTACTGGGTCTGGATTATTGTGGGGATTGGTGCCTTCCTAATATTTGTGCTCGTTTGTTTCCTCATTGCCTACTGCTGCTGCGGGTGCTGCCACAGAAAGAAGAAGTATAACATTGTCTATCTCGAAGACATGGAGGGCCACCCGCTGGCGGAGAAGGCACGGCGCCTGCAGGGCATCAAGTACAGGGCCAGGTCCCCCCACGACAGCAGCGAAGCCACGAGCAGCAACAGCGGGGGAAGCGAAAACCAACTATCGGCCAGTTCGACCGAAAGCGGCGCATCCGACGAGGGGGCGCACCTGGTGAGTGTGGAGTCGCCCCGCAGCGAAGAACACTATTATCGGCAGACCTTCGCGGAGGATGACCCCAACGCCGTCTACAACACCTTCCACATGTAAAATAACAACTGAAAAAAAAAAAAATTTCTTTCTTACTATATTGTATTCCCTCACACCCCTTCCTTTTATTTTTATTTTTGTTTTTGTTCAACTGCGAGTGATAATTTTTTTTTGTTTTTGTTTGATCCTCTAGAGTGAGTGCCATATAATTCCATTGGATCATATATACTGCGAGTGATATTTTTATTTTCCTTCGTTTGGGAGGGGAGCGAAACACGGCGGGAAGGGAAAGTCTTTAGAGTATTTTTTACCCTGCCTTCGCCACCCCTCCCTACGTACTATTTTACTGAATTATTCCGTTTGGTGTTGCGCGTGTTTTTGGCCTTTTTTGCATTTTTCTTCTTCGGGCCCGCCTGAAAAAAACTACCCCACCCCCTCTTCATTTCATTAGCACAAAAGGGTTAGCAGGCGTCCCACTAAGGAGGCGTCCTATTCGATGCGGGCCACTACGCCCTCGGCTAGCAGGGAAGCATAGGGGCCGGCCTAAGGGGAAGGAGAGAGAGGGAGGGATGTGCTCGGGAACAGAAGAGGCCGACGAGCCCTAACGACAGGAACACGGAGAAAATCAAAAAACATCCTCACAACACAAAAAAAAAAAGCATTTACTCACTCTCTTCCAGAAAATACACGTGTCGCTGCAGAGAAGGGGTAATCACATACACGGGCACCTCCGCCCACAGCGACGTCACCGCGACGGTCGTCTGCTCCCCCGACAGCCGCACCACCGTCCTTTGCTCAATTTGATTCGGCGAAAACGGATTGGCCTGCATAAACATCGATTTCACTTCATACAGTTGCATCGTCACGGAAGTTACTTCTTGTGTGTTGTTATTATTATTGTAATGACAGTGCACCTTGACGACTCTGCCCAGTGCGACGGGGTCCGCGACCGGGGCGTCCTGACGCGGGAGAGGCACCCGAAAATAATAATCCTCGCCCTCCGTCGGTGTGAAGGGCACTGCCGTATATTCATTTTCATTAACAACGTCCTCCTCGGTGTTTTCTTTCCCTTTGAGGGGCGAAGTCGTGGTGGACGTAGTCGGAGGATTCAGTAACCGCTGTGTTGGGGCTGGCCGCTTCTTGGGACTAACGCCCTTGACCGCAATGATTTCTTCCTCCTCCTCCTGCGTTTGAAGTTTATGATGATGATTATTTTCACTATTTTGTTGTTGTTTTTGTGTTTCGTAATAGCGATGGATCTCCATTAATAAGCCGTGTTCCTCTAATAGAGGTAACTCCTCCAACTTGTTGGGGCCACGTGTTTTGTGATCTAACTGAATTCTTTTCCCAGACGGTGCGAACACGTAATCCAGTCTTATATTACGTTATTATTATTGTCGTCGTACACAACCGCGCCACCTGCCGCCTCTATCATTAACGCAAAGTTCGATTCACTTTCTATTTTTTTAGAATTTGTCGATTTTGAGTTTGACTTTTCGACCTTATTTTTTTGCAGAAATAACACATTTTGATGTTCTAACAGTCGTTTTTCAAACGGCAAAAACGGTTTCAAATTATTGTTATTAATATTATTATTGTTGTTTTGTTGGTGGAGGTACGCATAAATTAAATAATCAAATGACAGCGGGGAAACCCCTAAGCACGCTGCGATGGTGCGTTCTTCCTTATTATCATCTTCTTTTGTTAAAAAGATAACGAAATGAGCATTCTTCTTATTTCGAAGCGCATTCACCTTTTTCGACTACATCTGCTAACGCATCACAGAAACACACATTTTTCTGTTTTTGGAGGGATTCCCAAAACATGGAAAAACTTTTTTTTTCGGTTTGTGTGTTTTGATGGTGTTGTTGATGATTACTCTGCAGCAGTTCCTCCTCCTCTTCCTCCTCTCGTGTATTATAATTATTATGATGGATAATAATACTTTCCTACCTCTTTTAGAGTTTCCGGGGAAAGATAAAAAATGAGATTATTATTCTGATTGTTGTGAAGGATATTGGGAAAGTGTTCGTATTTTCTATGAATGGATTCTATAAAAGTGTGATGATTATTATTTTCCTCTTTTTTTCTTTTATGATCATTATTTTCTTCGTTTATCTTTCGCACATCTTTTAATTTCACCAACGAGGCGGTATTGTCGTGATCCCAAATAATAGGAATAAACAACGCATTTTTTTTACGACTTGTACTTTTTTTATTTTTGGGTGTTTTTTTATTATTATTATTTTCTTTTCCTTCGGGAACGTCTTCACTGACTGTCGCCAGGTACCACGTCGCGCCCCAGCGTGCCTCTACCTTTTCATTTTTTCGAAACAACAATGATGATGAAGAATCTTTTTCATTATGATTATTATTTTGATGAAAAGCTGGTGGTGGCTGTAAGTACGGAGTTTGCTCGATATATTCTTTATTCTCCTCATCGACTGGTTCTTCTTTAACAAAACCGTCGTCCTGTGTCTCTCCCTGGCGAATTATTATTATTATTATTATTTTGAAATAATGTAGTTTCCGGCGAGGAAGAGGACTTGAGCGACGGCATGAGGGAAAGATCCCCGATTTGGAGCGTTTGTGGCACCATCGATAAGGGATGATATAATTATTATGATTATTATTATTTTGAGAATTATGATTATTATTGTGCTGTTCCGGGGATACCCCCATCAGCAGTGGCGGTGGACTCTCACTTACACTTTTAGTCATTCGATCTAAATTCATACTATGAATATTATTATTATTATTAGAATTTTGGGAAAGTGGCATTTCTTTTCGTGGAGAACTCATTTTTTTATTACGGCTTCGTTTTCTATTTTGTAATTGTTTATTATTATTATTATTATTTTCGCCTTGAATCGGTGTTTTAATGAGTTTTGGGGTGTATTCTAAATTATTTTCATTTTTTTATTATTATTATTTTCATTTTTGGTCGGTTCCTCCTCGAAAGGTTTTGGGATGACTAATGTGGGTATAATATTATTATTATTAGTATTATTATTATTGTTTTGTTGAGATTCCGATTCTTCGCCTAAAATAAAATTCATATTTGTATTATTATTATTTTGAAGTGGAAAGAAGTGTTCCATATTTTTGCTGAGGTCAATTCGCTGTGTCTCGTCGGTCATTATAATTAATTTATTTATTTTTATTTGTTTGTGACTGTTATTTTTTTTTATTATTATTATTTTCCGTGCTGTGAAAAAAGAAAAGAAAAAAAGAGAGAGAAGGAAAAGATAGAAAAATGAAAAAAAAAAATAATAATAATTTCTGTTTTCACGTAACGCACTCATTTTAAAAAAAAAAAAATAATAATAATCATTTAGTGTAGCAGTTAGCAGAATTATAAAATAATAGAAGGTTTCCATAAAATGATAGCAGAAAAATAGAATTATAAATGCAGTGCGTGAAACTTTTATAAAAATAAGATTAAGGACGGTTCCGTCGTGGTCTACCACGCTTCCGAGGAACATTAATATTATTCTTATCCGTGGTATTACTGTTATTGTGACTTTCATTCGCAGTGCGGGTAGTGCCCTCATTGCTTTCGTTACTTTCCGTGTTATAATTATTATGATTACTACCGTTACCACTTTCTGTAATGATGACAGTCTCATCATTATTATTACTTTCCTTCTCCATATTTTTATTCTTGTCCGTGTGATGCTCAGCGGCCACTTCCGGAATAGTATTCTCATTCTCATTATTATTGTTGTGAGTAGGGACTTCATTATGATTATTATTATTATTATTCTCATTATTATTATTATCGATGGAAGGAATTTTTGGTTTTACCGTTCGAGGATGTTGACTGGGTGGTCTCCCACGCTTACGAGGAATCGTAATATTACGATTCATGATAGTGGTCTCATTATTGTTATGATTATCATCCGTAGTGATATTACTATTTTCGTTCGTTTCATTCTTATTATTATTATTCTCCGCCATCCCTTCTGTATTATTATTATTATCCTTATTGCTGTTGTGATCAGTGTCAGTATTATGATGATGATTATTATTATTATCTCCAGCTGGCATTTCCTCCTGTACAGTATCCTTATTATTATTATTATTATTATTATTATTATTATTATTATTATTATTATTGTCTTCCATACGTTTGGGATTCGCCTCGTTTATAGGATTGTTATCCTTGTGAGAAGCATCTTTCTTGAGGGGTTTGCTAGGCGGTCTGCCACGGCGGCGAGGCGCAATATTATTATTATTATTATTCGTGTCGTGGTGATCAGTGATTTCCTCTTTATCCTTCTCAACCGTGATCGTCTCCTTACGTTCGTTCGTTTCCTTCTTATTATTATTATTATTAGTGTTGTCCTCCTCTGCCGTAACCTCTTTTCCATCCGTACCGATAACTTCATTATTTTCAGTCGTATTCTTATTATCGTTTTCATTATTATTATTATTATCATCCACTGGTGTAGGACTGTGAGAAGTAGTCGTGGATGTTTCTTTCCTGAGATGTTTGCTAGGCGGTCTCCCACGTCTGCGAGGAATATTATTATTATTATTATTATCATCCTTATTTTTATTTTGATTATTATTCTTAATATTATTTTGATCTTTTCTTTCTTGCATCTTTTCTACTTTTTCCAAATCCTTTTTCCACTTCCATAATAAAATTTCATCTTCCTTTTTTTTTAAATTCAGTAATTTTATTTCTTCCACCTGTCGCTGTGCTAGCCACTTTTTTGCCGCTTGTACCATTATTTTATCCATCTGATTTTGAATTTTATGTTTCCGTTTCGTTTCCGCTTTTTTTATTTCTTCCAATTTTTTTCGTTTATTATGTTCTTCTTTTTCCTTTTCTTTTCGTATTTTTTCCTCTTCCCGATTTCGTTTTTTCGCCTCTTTTTCTAATTTTAACGTTTCCTTCTCTTTTAAGAATTTAAGGTATTTTTTCTTCACGGTGAGATCGTCGTCGGTGCCGTCTTCCTCGTAGCATTGATCATAAAAAGAAGAGGGTGGATGTACATTTAACAAAATGGCTAATTTTTTTTCTTTTATTAACGATTTTTTCAATTTTTTTTCGGCCAATATTTTCGGATCGGTTCGTTCGATATTATTGCGACGACAAATTTCTAAACTTTCCGTTAAAATATTATTTTTATCATTATGATGATTGGAAAATCCGTTTAATAATAATTGTAAATATTGTTTCCAATAACAGACATTACAAGGTGAAGTAATGATCGAATTATCATTCTGATTATTTTCATTATTCTGACAATTTTCATTACAATTATGTTTTAACACCGTTTTCATTTCTTTAGGTGGAAAATAATTTTCAAGTCGCACGACACATTCTTTTTTATTTTCATGTTCATCCTTTTGTTGTAAATCTTCTTTGGTGAGAATTAAATGATCCAAATAGTGCACAAAATCACAAAATTTTTCCCAAAATTCATTTTTATTTTTTTTATGCTTATCGATATTTTCTAATAACGTATCGGCCTCCCACACCTCTCCACGGAAGATACGCTTATCCAACTCATTTTCCTTATTATTATTACTATTTTCATTTTATTATTATTATTATTATTATCCTCTTTTTCATTATTTTCATCATTTTGTTGCATGGTGTAGCTTCCCTCCTCAATAATCGCCTCCCTCGGTTTATTTTTCAAAAACGCCCGTTCCATAATCGTCGTTTCACACTTTTCTCGTGTCGTACAATAAAAAGCACGGACGGTGTGTTGTTGCCCAATGCGGTAACACCGCGCCAAGGCTTGATCTTCATTACTCGTCGTATAATCGTTATCCAATAATAAAATGAGATGCGAAGACTGCAAGTTCACGCCACAGCCACCAGCCTTCATGGAAATTAAAAAAAATAAGCAAGGTGTCTCCTTATTTTCATTTTTATTATTATTATTATTATTATTATTATTATTATTATTATTATTATTATTTTTTATTATTATTATTATTATAATTTTGAAAACGTAGCATGGATTGTTTTCGTTCCGCCTCGCTCGTCGAGCCGTTCAGATACTCTACATAATCCCGCCAACCCATCGCGGTGAAATATTCCAACACTAATTCAAACGTACTTAAAAAATGCGTAAAAATAACGACTTTTTTTTGGGCTATAAAGGCGCGCGTGAGAAATAAATGTAATAGTAATAATTTTCCGCTGCCGGCGAGGGCTAGCTCCGCTCCACCGTTATGATTATTATTATTATTATTTTCGTTTTTATTTTTATTAAAATTATGATATTGAAATGGATTCGGCGTTTGAAATTTTAATTCATTTAATTTATGATTTTGCAAAACGTTTGAAAAAAAAGGCAAATTAAAAGAATGGGTACAAATCTGTTGTGCCGTGATTTCACTGACTTGTTGAGAGGTAAGGGCGTAGGCCTGCTCTTTTTTTTTTAATAATAGTACTTCATTATTATGATTATTATTTTCAGAATTATTCGATTCTTTTTTATTTTCTTTTTCCTCTTCACTACTGGTACTATCACTAGCATCACTATCGCTTTCCTCTTCGCTATCCGAGACGGCAATCACCGCCGGCGTTCGTTTTTCTTTTCGTAATAAAGTTAATAATTCTTTCTGTAAAGTTGTGATTGGACACAATAACGTATGATAGGTCATTTCTAAATTTTTATCGACATCTTTTTTCGTTCTGCGTAACAAAAATGGCTTTAATATTTGATGCAAACGTAAAATGAGAAGTTGATTTTCCTCGTCAGAGAGTTGTACATCTTTTTCGGTAATTTCATTATTTTCATTACTTTTACTTTTATTTTTATTTTGTTTTACCTTTTCACTCGCATATTTCAAAAAAGGTCGTCGAAAAACTTCCTCAAAGGAATCATTTTCCGTAAAAATATCCGCATTTAAATAATACAACAAGGACCATAATTCTTCCAAGTCATTGTTGATGGGCGTTCCGGTTAGAATTAATTTACGTTCCGCGTGTATGTGTTGCACGATGCATTGGGCGGTGTGGGTCTGCAAGTGGCTGACGGCCTTGTGGGCCTCGTCGATAATGATATAATGAAATTTTAGTTTGGAAAGAGTTTGGTACTGTTGTCGGACGGCGTGGATGGGCATCACGACGATATCGATATAATTTTTATTATTTTCATTTTTATTATCTTCATTTTGATATTCATCACGCTCCGCGGCGGTGAGTTCTTTGATGGGATCTTCCAACGTGTTAAATATTTTAACATTTAAATAATCTTTCGCGAAAAGATCGGCGGACTCTTTCCACTCTCGCACCACCGACAGCGGCGCCAACACCAAATGCGGATAACCAATTTTTTTATTATTTTTATAATTATTATTTTTATCTAAATAATGTACAATCTTGTGTAAGTTTCGTTCCTTCAAAATCATCAAAAATGCTAAGGTCTGTATTGTTTTGCCAACGCCCATCTCATCCGCTAAAATGCCGTTAATCTGATTTAAATGTAATGAAAACAAAAACCGAAGTCCGTCGAGTTGATGCGGAAACAACGTCGCTGACAAATGCTGTGGGGGATTTTGTAGAAAGTGTGCCTCGCTCGTCGCGTGTTTTAAAAAATAATTATCTTATTATTATTATTATTTGAATTATTCGTGTTAGACATGTATTGTTGAAATTTTTCATAATCGGATAAATTTTTATCATTTTTATTTTTAGAAACGGATTCAAAAATATTTTCATTTTCATTTTCATTTTGATGTAATAGTTTTGCGCGTTCTCGCAATTTCACGCCAATTTTCATCATAAAATCATCCGTTTTTTCCATAATCGATAATAAGGCAGAAATTTTTAACAAGGAAACGTGTTTCACAAACTCTGTCGTATCTTTATTTTTTAACGCCGCCAGCCTCGCCCGAGTTTTGGCCTCTTCCTGTAACGTATGGTATTGAAATACTTCCATCGAAAGTTGAATAGAAAAGAAAAATGAATTTCTTTTTTTATTTTGATTTTGATTTGAAAATGAAATAAAGGAATGCCGCCAGCAGGACCAGACAGAAATGGGGAAGGGATCCTTTATATTATTATTATGCATACATTGTGGATAATAATTAGAAAAAATATTTTTAATATTATTATTTTCATTTTTATTACTATTATTATTATCTTGTAGAGAATAGGCGGATAATTCGTTTTTTATATTCTGTTCCGTTTTTACAATCGTTTCACATAATTTTTCACTTTTTAGATATAAATTTTCTTTTACCGTGTCAAATAAAATTTTTGACGTGTTCATTTTATAACGAAAATTTTGAATATTATTTTCCTGAAATTCTCTTTTTTGATTATCATTTTGGGAATGAAGAATGAAAAAAGACAACATCGTTTCTTTTATGATTTGATTTTTATTGAATTGTAAATTATTATTATTATTATTATTTATGATGATTTCATTTTCTTTGTTTTCTGTTTTTTCATTATTCTTGGAGAAAAAAATCGTAAGTGATAATTTCTTTTTTCACTTTTGCTCTTTTTTTTAGGAGCATTTATTTTTAATTCTGTTTTATGATTTTCTGTTATTGCCGCTTCATCATTATTATTATTATGATTTATTTGTATTTTATTATTATTCTTATTATTATTTTTTTCTGGAAAGGGAAAATCAAAAAGATTGGAAACTTGAAAAATATTATCTTCTGATTTCTGTTTTAGTGTAATTTCATAATTATAATGATTTTTATTATTACTTAAAATAATATTTTCCTTGTTGGATCGGACAATATCGTAAAAATCGTCAAAAATATAACTTTTCTGCATTATAAAATCTATTTTTTTATTTATTTATATTTTTAAAAAAAAAAAAAGTGCTGTATGTCTGTTTTTGAATCTAAAAAAAAAAATGAATATTCTGAAATAGTATAAAAATATTTTATGATTGTTTTTTTTTTTTTTTTGTTGTGAAAATCTTTTTTTTGGGGAAAAAAATAAAAGAGAGAAAATGAATTAATACAATATTTTCCATCAAAGCATTCGTAAAACAAACACACACACACACATAAAAAGCTTTAAAAAAAAAAAAGATTTATACTTTATTATTCGATTAATTACTCGTTTATTAAAAATAAATTATATTATGAAAAAGAGAAAAAAAAGAAAAAATTATTATAATTATGATTTTATTATTTTTATTTACAATAATCGTCGTTTCTTCGCGGTGTTCATGTATGGTTTCAGCACCCACTCGACCTCCGCGTCATCCATGTCTAACGTGCCTAACATTATCTTATACGGTGTCAGCTCAAAACGTGGTCCCACCTCCGTCAGCTGCACGGCATTTAAATTATTGGAATTATGATTATTATTATTATTATTTTCCGCATTATTAGAATTTGAAAAATAATGTAATCGACTGTCCACTGAAAAAGTGTGATGCCGAAAGCTAATAAAATCTTCATTATTATCAAACGTCAAGACACGCGTGACGCCTTCCTCTTTTGGTACTGGAAATAAATATTTTAAAATATTTTTTATCCGCAGACCAAGCGGGGTTGAAAAATTTTCAAAAATTAAGTGCGGATACTGTTCTGACATCGTCCCTACTTCCTTAATTTCATGTCGCGTCACTAAATTATGAATCGTAAAGATAATCGTCGGCCCTAACGGCAGATGAGAAATAATGAGCGAGTCTGGCACGCCTTGGGATTCTTGCACGATAATCAAATCGGAATAATTTTCTTTGCGTACCGCTTCCATCAAACTTTTTTTATTGTGATTGCCTCGATTGAGGCGAACGGCGTTGGGGATAATTAATCGAACTTCCTTCGCGAATTCTAAAAGTTTTTGAGACGCGTTACGGGACGTGGTGACGAGCACGCGAGGCTCCTCCACCCCGGCGTTGGCATACTCATCATCCAAATCCTTTTCCTTTTCATCATTATTTAAAAAATAACGTTTCGTTTGATTGTCGTCGAGTTCGGAAAACTTTTTGAGCGCGAGGGCGTCTTTTTTTAAGTGTCCTGGCAGTGGCGTTTGATGCTGCAGTGCATCGTTAAACTGAGCTTTACGGACGGCAATGAGTTGATGTACTTTTTCTTTTTCCCGCTTTTCGAGAAATTCTTTTCGACTGCGTATAACACTTCTTCGCATTTTTTTTGTTTAATAATTAATAATTATTGTTTTTGTTTTTTTCTTTGAAAAAAAAAAAGGAGAAATGGAGAAATAATAATGAATAAAAAGAGCTAAAATATGAAATCAATCATACTCAAAAAAAAAAAAATATCACTTTTATAAATACAAAAGAATCTTTTTTTATATATATATATGTACAGACAGCAAGTAAAAACAACGATAGAAATAAAAATACAAACATTTATTTATTTCACCTCACAGCGGACCCCACTTCGTTTGTATTTTAACAAAACCGTATACTGTAACGATAAGTCCGACTCCGCCACGGTGAGCACTTTTTCCATCCATAATTTTTCCTCAAACTTCGATTGAATACTTTTTCGAATAAATTTTCCCAATAATAGCTCCGTTTCCTCTTCTTCTAAATTATTTTCAGAATTATTATTATTTTCATTATTAAAATTATTATTTTTATGATTTCTATAAAATGGAATTTGTTCAATAATATACGACGTTTCCACCGCCGGGTGACACGACAAAAAGGACGACGAACTGACTTGCAGTAATGTTTTTAAAAATAAAGCTGGAATAAACATAATTTGATTTATTTTTAATATTTTATGATTTTCATTTTCATTATTATTATTATTATTTTCAAATTTTAAATTTGGATTTAACATTATTATTTCATTGACGGTAATTCCGTAACGATGAGAAATAGAATATAAACTTTCATTTTTTTCCGTCGTGTGCAAAAAATAACGAATTTTTTGATTCTTTTCATTATTATTATTCGAAATCGTTTTCGTCTCGCATTGATAATAATATTGTAACGTCAGTTGCACTAATTTTTTAAATAATTGTGTTTGTACTTCCACGGATAAATAATTATTATTATTATTTTCAATTTTATTATTTTCATTTTCATCATTTTCGTTTGGAATCGAAATATTAAAAATATAATAGATGGCTTTGTAAATATTTTTATCTTGTTTCATCAATAATAATAATCCCTCTTCCTCTTTTCCCATTCGAAATAATAAAAACAAAATGGCCTCTTTTTGTTGAAAACTTTTACATAAATTATAAATTTCTTTAATATTTTCCAAATACAGCCAAAAATTTCGTAAAAAGGATAATAAATGATTATTTTTATTATTATTATTATTTTCGTATTCGATTAGTAAAGTTGTTATCAAAAATGCGTGTTTTTTGACGAGTGGAAAATAATAATTTTGATACCAAATATTTTTATTATTATTATTTTCATTTTCACTTTTTTCTTTTATTGTTTTCAAATATAAAAATAAATGAAAACGATCATTGTACTGTAATGTTTCGACGACTTCCATTGGGGAAATCAATAACTCAAAATTATTATTATTATTATTTTCTTTTTTGGATAATAATAAGGAAATTGTTTTTTGTTCATTAATAATAAACAAATACGGCAAAATCGTAAATAATTCTGTGAAATTATTATTATTCCACAAAAATTGAGAAATGGAAGAAAATAATTCCTCTTCGAATTCAAACACTATTTTATTTTCATTTTTTTCATTATTTTTTAAAATTTGTTTTTGTAAAAACACAAAAATGTGCATTGCGTCTAAAAATTGAATATTTTGAATTAATAATAATCCGTAACTTTTTATTAACGTCAATTGCTGTAAAATGGAATAATTTTCAATTTCTGTATTATTATTATTTTCGTTATTTTTATTTGAAATTTCTAAATTAGGATTTAATAGGTTTTCATTATTTTGATTAAATAATAAAATCCATTTTTTATAAAAACATTCCGCAATCGTCAACGCATTTTTTTTTGTATAATTATTTTTATATTTTTGACTATTTTTCAAAAATAAAATGGGGTCTTTTTCTAAGGATCGAATCAATAATAAATCATAATAGCACGTGGAAATATTATTTTCATTTTCATTATTATTATTTTCATTTTTTTCATTATTATTATTATTTTCAGGAATTACGCCCGATAACAATAAACAATAACTGAAACGATTCAAAATAATTCATTATCATTTCCCATTCCTTTTTATCGTCTTTTTTCAAAATAGTGGTTAATACATTTAATAATCGATGAACATATTTTAATGTATTATTTTTATTATTTTGATTTAAGTTTATTTTTATTTTTTCTAATAGTAATGGTATTAAATATTGTTTTGCAATATGTTCGGACGTATTTTTTTGATGTAATACCATTAAATTTTTTTGAATTATTATTTTTATGTTTATTTTCTACTTTTAGGGCTAACTGGTACGCCTCCCAATAAGGGGAAATATTAATTTTATTATTATTATTATTATTTTTTTATTTTTGGCATAAAAATAATTTCCATTTTCGATGAATTCCATCTATTTGATCGTTTTCATCGGTAAGAGTAACGCGTAACATTAAATTATTATTATTATAATTATTATTATTATTTTCGGATCGAAGACGAATAAAATAATTCATTTCATTATTTTTATTATTATTTTGATAAAAATAAAATAAATTTAAAGAACGAGGATGAATATTATAAAATGGTAATTTTCCTCTGTAAATATCTTTTAATAAATAATAATTATTATTATTATTATTTTGATTATTTAAATTATATTCTAATAATCGAAATTCCACATTTTTCAAAACGGAATTATTATGATTATTATTATTTTCATTTTTTTCCGGATTTACCGCCGCTAACACCGAAACATAAAACACATTATTTTCATTATTATTATTATTATTATTATTTTCATTATTTTCAAAATTATTATTATTATTTTTCTTATAATTGGAAAGGGGCGATGCCATTCATAAAAAAAGGAAATGCAACATTATAATTTGTATTTAATATTAAATGAGGAAAAATCATTTTTGGTTCATTTATTTTATTATTATTATTATTATTTTGAATCGAGAAACACTGAAACCAATCGCACCAGGAAACGACTAAAATAGAATTATTATTATTATTATTTTCAGAATTATTATTTTTATTATTTTTTTGATTAATCCATAATAAGGAAGGATGGTATACATTATAATTTATTTTAATGTAATGGAATACACTTTGATCGAAATTATTATTATTATTATTATTATTATTTTGAAAAATCGGATAAAAAAATGAAAATTTAGGAAAATTCACAATTTTCAGAAATGTTTTACTATTATAATCGTACAACGAAACCCCCAAAAATGAAATATAACCGAAAAAAAAATGATTATTTTCAGAATTTTCAGCATTATTTTCATTTTTATACCATTTTATACATTTTATTTCATTTTTAATGGAAAAATGATCGTTTAGTAAAATGAAATTTTCTTCCTTCACAATACAATTCATATTTTTTTCTAAATTATTATTATTATTATTATTATTATTATTTGAAACTAAATAAATACAACTACCCACTGACACCGCCACTGGTGGCTCATTATTATGATTATTATTTAAATTATTATTATTATTATTATTTTGATTAAAATAAAGAAAATTACTAAAATTTAACGTATTAGTATTATTTTCATTTTCGTTATTATTATTATTTTGAATATTATTATTAAAAAAAGGCGCTACAGCAATATGACGAATACCATCCATCATTATTTCTTCATTATTATTATTATTATTATTATTTATTATTTTTTTTCTCCAAACATTATTAAAATTTTGAAAATTTTTATTTATATTTTTATGTTGCGGTTTATTTTTTTGATGTAAATGATAATTGTATTCATTATCAAAAAACAAAGTTTGAAAAATGATTTCACCGCCGGCGTCACCGCTAATAAAAGTAAAACTCTCTTTTTATTATTATTTTCATTTTTTTCATTTTCATTATTATTATTATTATTATTTTCAGAATTATGATAATTATAAAAAGCATTGATGCTCGTCACACTTTCTTCGTGAAAAGACGGCATAAAATACAAAATTTTGGATGATAAATTATTATTATTTAAATTATTATTGACAAACACAGAAATAATTTTAAAAATAATGATCGAACCGTCCGTCGTGCCTACCATCACTAAATCCGGAATATCATTTTCATTTTCTAAAATATTATTCTTATTTTCAAAATTATTATTATTATTATTATTCATAATATACACGCACGAAACGTTTTGTTGCCCAAAAAGGGTTTCTTCTAACGGAAAAGTATTAAATTTAAATAAATTTTCAGAAATTGTACAATTTTCATTTATTTTTTCATTATTATTATTGATGGAATCGTCAGAGGAATAAGAATAATAAGAAGAATCACTTTCATTATTATTATTATTTTGTTTTTCGATGGTTTCTTCGCTAAAAGAATTATTTTCCATTTTTTTTTCTATTTTTGTTTTTTTATTATTACTTTCTTGAAAGCTGAAAAAGAGAAAGAAAACATAAAATTCACTAAAATAAAAAGAATTTCTTTTTTTTTCGAAGTAGTCTCCATTTTTTTTTTAATCATTATTATTCTACAAAAATAAAAAGATGAAATGATATTTGTTCGTACAGAAAAAAAAAAAAGAAAATTATAAAATGTATAAAAAAAAAAAAATTAATATTTCTATTTTGGAATTTTAGAGGTATAATTATTATACAAAACAGAATTAAATAATCCTTTTTCAATTTCTCTTCGCTGAATCGATAAAAATGAAAGTTTTTTACTTTCTTCTTCAATTTTTTCAATTTCGTTACTTTTTTTATGATTATTATTTTATTTTCATTATATAACTGTGTAAAATTTTGTTTTAGAAAAGCGGCGTTGTAGCCATATCGTAATAACAAGGACGTTAAAAATAAAATATAACGTTTTTGGTGTTCCGCATTTTCTAAATTTATTTCATTATTATTATTTTTATTATTATTATTATTTTGTAATTCTTCAATTTTTAATAAAGCAGACGTTAATTGAAGTTGTATGGTTTCTTTTTCTTTTATCGTTTGTTTTAATTTTATTTTCCAAATATTATTTTGATTTTGATTATTTTCTTGAAAACTGCTGTTATTATTATTATTTTCATCGTTGGTCAGTGTACTAAAATTATTTAACGTTGTATTATTAAAATTATTATTATTTTGCGAATTATTTTTATAAATTTCAATCACACTTTTTAATTCTTCAATTTCGTTTTCCAACACGCGTACGGTATGCATAATATTATTATGATTTTCATTTTCATTATTATTATTATTATTATTTTCAGAAAATCCTCCAACATGTAATTCTTCATAATCTTTCAACTTTAAACTTAAAATTTTATTTTCCGCGTTTATTTCTTCATTTTCGGTTTGTAATTGTATATTTGATTGTTCTAACAAGGAAAGACGATCTTTGATTACAGTATATTTATCATTTAATTCTCTTTTTTCGTCACATTTTAAAATATAAAGTTCTTCGGAATTTTTTAAATTTTCAGATAATGGTTTCGATTTCGGTATTTTTCTTTTTTAATTCCGCTTGAAAATCTTTTTTTGTTTTTTCCAACTTTTCTTCTAACGCGATAATCACTTTATCTTTTGCATTATTATTATTATTTAAATTATTATTATTTTGCTGATTATTATTTTCTTCCAATAATGTTTTATATTTGTATTTATAACTGTGTAATTCTTCTTCGGATCGTTTTAATAAATGATTTAATTCTTTTTTTTCATTTTCTAAAATATTCACTTTTTTTTCTAAACGAAGAAAATTTTTGCGTAATAAATAATTATCATTGACATCAAAATTAAAATTTTCATTATTATTATTATTATTACTATTTTGGCTATTTTCTAAAAAAGAAGATTCCTCTTTTTGAATTAAAGAATGACTGCGACTATTACTTTTATTTTTATTATTTTTTATTATTTTCATTATTGTTATTATTATTATTATCCTCTGCTAAGCTGGGAGAGCGTGTTCGTATAATATTCGGAATAGAAAGAAGACTGTCACTTTCTCTTTTTAATTTATTATTTTGATTATTATTTTCGGAATTATTATTATTTTGAATATTTTCTGAACTTTTTTTTTCATTTTCATTTTTTTTCAATGAAAATTTTAAAAGTGTTTTTTTTACGGAATTCGATAAAATAATTTGCGTTTCTTTTTTCATTTGCCGTAAAATATTTAAGACAAATTCTTTTTTGGAAAGTGCCAATAATAATAAAAATAACGCACTAAATTCTAAAAATAATGAATTATGATCATTATTTTCATTTTCATTTTCATTATTATTATTTTCATTTTCTTCCTCGTCCATTAACGATTGTGGATCAAAATAATTTAATAATGTATTATTATTATTTTCTTCTGAATTATTATTATTTTCAAACACATAATGAATTTTAATATAATCGTTCATGTGACGGACGAGCGTGGATAAAATACTTTTTTTTAATATTTTATTTTTAAAACTATATTTTTTCATTTTTTCGACCTCTTCCAAATCTTTGAAAATTAAATTTTTATTATTTTCATTATTTTTTCTAAAAAGGTTAAACAATAATAATAAATCGATCCGTCTTGTAAATCTGAAAATTTTTCTGGAATGGTATAATTATTATTATTATTATTATTTTGTTTTATGATTTGTTGGACAAATTCTAAAATGGCATTTTTTAATTCTAAATTTTCGCTCATTTTTTTTTTTTAATTATTTTTTTTTTTTTTTCTATTTTGAAAAAAAAAAGAGAGAAAAATATTTGAAAAGGTTTTTATAAATAAACAAAAAAAACACCAATAATAATAATAATGTAAAATTACAAAAAAAATATATATTAGTGTGTGAATATTATTAATTATTTATGTATTATTTATTTATAATTCTCTCACCATCTCCACGGCATCTAAGTTCGTATCATAATAATGAAATAACGTTTTACGTTCTATAAAATTATATTTTTTATAAAAATCTATCACAAATCTTAAATTATCATTATTATTTTCATTTTCTAATTTTATTCGTTTCTCGCACGTGTCATTGTCGTCATCACTGCTACTATTATATTTTATAATTTTAGGATTATTATTTTCATTATTATTATTATTATGATGGATCATGGTATGTAGTCGCCAGCGAGCGATAAAATACTTTTCATTTATCTTATTACTATTATTATTATTATTTAAATTTATCACTTCTAATAATAAGTTAGAAGCAATTTTGTGTTTTCGGTAATCTTTTTTGACGTAAACGACTTGAAGATACGCCTCGGCTAATATTTTATTATTATTATTATTATTATGGTGTTGCATTAATTTTAAAAATTTTGGGCTATTCGATAATTTCACAAAATACAATGCCAATAAACCCTAAAATTTCATTATTTTCATTTTTTTCATTTTTTTCATTATGATTATTCTTTTTCGCCACGATCAATAAATCAATCGGTAATAATTGTTTTTCTATAAATGACGGATAAGGAAAGAAATCCCATTCGTTATTTTTATTATGTAGTAAAGTTTGAATAAATGCCTTGTAATGATGATGTGCTCTTGTTAGATACTCTATTTTAATTTCCATCGTACTTTGAAAAAAAAAAAAGAGAGAAAAATGATTCTATTTCATCCAAAAAAAAAAAAATTGAAATAATCTAAGCAAAAACAATAAAATACACTTTTTATTTTGTTTTTATATACATAAGCTATATTTTTTATTTACATTTATTTAATTATTATTTATTTTAAAACGGTATTTTCCCCACCGTCGTCGACCACTGCGGCAACTTCCATGTCGTCTTCAAAATGCCTAAAAATACATCGTCTTTTTCAATCACGGCACTTAATCCATTGTAATAATCTAAAAACTCGGAAAGCGGAATCGTCCCGTGTCCTTTCTTTGCCTCATCCCAAATGGCAATAAAACCTTTCAATAACTTATCCGCGGAAAATATTTGATCCGCGACGACGACGGGTGTTCACTCGCATTAAACGTGGATTGTAAGTCTAAAATTTTTAACAACCCATCGTTATCGTAATCCAAAGAACGAAAAATATGCAGGACGGCATCTTTTCGTGTGGCGTTCATCTCCCCACGTACGGCGGTGATAAACACATCGTAGTCCACGCCTTTTCCGTCTTCTTCTGGAAAGGCATCATACAACAAGGTGGAAACTTCCTCTACACTTTTTTTACTTTTATTCGTCGACGAAAAAGAAATCGCCTCGCTGCCAAAACATCTCGCATCCCGAATTAAAATTTTCATACTTTCCCGTGTGATCCAACGTCGGCCGTCGTCGGAAACTTTGCGAAACGGACGTCCCATTGCTTTAATGCCGATTTCAGGGACCCCGCCACCCACGTGTAAAATATACGCATCTCGTATCATTAATAGATAATCGTAGGCCTCACCGGACAGCGGCGCCACCTCATGCCGCTTGCCTTGCGTATCCAAAAAAGTATTTTGCAATTTCGCAATCGAACTATTATTGTTATTGTCGTGAAATGTTTTTAAATGCTCCGTATCGACGGACACAATCTTGAACCGCTTGACGTCGTCGTCTCGTTGGTTTTGCGGTCCACCGAGTGTGATGACACTATCCACTTGAAAATCACTCGTCAGATAATAATCGCCGTCTGGTTTCGTATACACATCAAACGGAAAAGCGGGAAAATGTTTTAAGTCCATTCTCCCCAGCGTGCCGACGACTTCGCGCACTTCTTCCAGGTAGAAGCCACGCCAGCGAGGATAGTAGGCGCCGAAAAAATAACGTTTCACGTCACGTTGGGATTGAGACAAGATGGTGCAATGAAACGTTAAATAATCGCCACGCTCGATGCGGACCAAGTCGCTGTAGAGCGACGCGTTCATGCGGATCGACATGATGAAATAAAATAATAATAAATAAATTATGAGTATTGGTGTAACTATTATTTTTTTTTAATTTTGGAAAAAAAGAGAAGGGGAAAAGAAATGTAAAAGGCACGATTCAGTATTATTATTTCAAGAAAAACAAAAATGATTTTTTTTTTTATTTTATTTTTTTTTTTTTTTACGATTAACATTATTATTTAATATTTCACTTTTTAAACCACGCGTTGGGTTTATTCTTTTTCCCTCCTGGCTTTAACTTATTATTATTATTATTCGGTCGTGTCGACGGTAATGAGGGAAATAATTCTTCTCTCGCCGCTTCATCGGCAAACGACGGGAAAGGATCTTGATAACTATTATTATTATGATTAGTATTGACGCCAGTGCCCCACCGCTGTGTGATGGACGTGGTCGGTGGTTCTGGTTTTTCTTTTTCTTTATTTTTTTCATCCTGCCATGCGTTTTTGACAATCGTGATTTTCGTCCGCTTCGCCCAAGGATTATTCCCATTATTATTATTATTTCCTTTTTTGTTATTTTTCGAATTATTATTATTATTATTATTGCCAGCCTTGAGAGACTCCCACAACGCGGCCTCTTCCTGCTTCACACGTTCCTCTTCCTTGACCTTTTCCTGTCGTTGATACTCCGGCGCACACTTCATTTTCCAGACTTCTCTCAGGGCCGTTTTTTTCTGTTCGTCGGGTACCGTCGCGACAAGCAGCGGGTACACCGACTCCAACGCGGGGCGGTTATGCTTAAAAAAATGTTGACTGAGCATTTCGTAATAATGTACCGTGAGTAATTTTCCGTCCATGAAGTCTTTGGTCCGCATTTTGAATTCATTGAGCTGACTGGGATTGGGAATATTTTTGCGCAATAATTGTTGAAGTTGACTTTTTTGTTCCTCGACGTCGGTGGGGATATTATTATTTCGCTGATAGGTTTGATAGTTTTCGGCGATGCGGAAGGCACTGGAATTTCGTTTCATACTATCTTCATTTTCACTTTTTTCGTTTTCATTATTTTCGTCTTTGGTTGTTTTTCGTTTCATAATTGGAAAGTGCACTTCTTCAAAGTAGTGCGGCGGCAGTCCGTTCGACTTGGGCACAAGTGCCACACTCGCTTCCTCTTTTCCACCCTCGGTTTTATTATTATTATTATTCTTATTATTTTTATGATTTTTATTTTTATTTTTACTCTTATTATTTTGATTCGACTGCGTCGGCAGCATTTCCACTTTTTCCGTGCGATAAATAAAATCAAAAATAATATAAATCACATTCATATTCGCCGCCGTCGCGGGGACATTACTATTTCCGTTATTATGATGATTACCACCAACGGGTAACGATCCATACAAGTTATAATTATTCACCTCACTCTCGGTGAGTCCACCCAAATCCGTAAACTCTAAACTTTTTAGTTTAATGCCGTGCACTTTTTGTTTATGTAACCCCAAGTCCAAGTCGTGCTTGAAGACACGTAACATGGGATCTACCTTCGCACAGTCGGGGTGATCGCACAACTTGTGTCGTCGGACAAAGTGATCGAATAGTTTTTCACGATTTTGATAAAACGTAAACGTGAACTGTCCCATGTTACAAATATCGCAGGTGAAGTGGTCTTGCTGCATGTGTTTGAGTAACGTTTCCCCATCGTAAAACCTTTTGTTGGGTTATTATTATTATTATTATTATTATTATTATTTTGATGTCGGTGGTATTCTTTACAAAACTTGCACGGCGGGTGCCCCGTGAAAGACTCGCTATCTTGTGGGCAGCACCCCTCCAAGTGCTGCTGCAGTGCCGTGGGATTGTATACTAGTTGTTCACACAGGAAGGCCGGTCGCGACCGCAGACACACCTCACAATAGTTCATCCCATCGTGTTCCACTCTTAAGTGTTCTTGTAAGATATTAAATTTGACGAATGGCTCCTGTCGTGCGCCACGCTCCCAACATTGCGGAAAAGGACACAAGGGTGCATATAATTTTTGCATTTCCATCGCCAAAAAGGGATTGTCAATTAGGCATTTTAAAGTTTTATCTTTTACCGGTTGAATGGAGGCATCAACACCACAGTGCAATAAGGAAAGTTCCTCTGGACTATATTTTTCCTCCTCCGCTGGGATGAACGTATTGGTGACAACGGCCTCGTCGCTCTTCACGCGGCAGACGGGGCAGCCGCTGTTATTGGTTAAGGATTGCACACGGAGGCCGCAGGCGTAACAGACGTAGTGACCACAGGAGAAGACACACACCGCACGACACGGTTCGACGCAAATAAAGCAATCGACCACTTCGTCCTGGGTGACGAGGGACATCAATATATAACAAAATAAAAAAAAAAAAAAGAATAAAGGGAAATTTTATTTTATTTTGGATTAAAAAAAAAGATAATACTGTTTTGTTAGAATGGGGAAAGAGAGGAAGATGTAAGAACAATCAAAAAAGTTTTTTTTTTCTAATTTTCAATTGTTTTCTTTATTTTCTTATTATTATTTATTATTTTCAGGAAGCGTGGCAAACAGTAAAATGGAATCTATTTCTAAGAAAAAAAGATGTACAATTCTAAAAAAAAAATGAGTAAAAAAAAAAAAAAAGAATCTAATGGCGAAAAAAAAATCTAACGTTACAAAAAAAAAAAACGAAATCTTATTATTATACCTTCACATTCTCCTTATCGTAAGAAATATTTGCTGTGTTGGTGTGATTCTTCTCCGTTTTGTTATTATGATTATTATTGTGATTTCGTTGTATCTCCCCCAGCGGTTTCTTTTTCTTTTCCATCTTTTTATTATTATTCATATTATTATTATTATTATTAGTTTCGATAGGGGCAAGTTTTACGGCTGGTATCGCTATCACTTCTTCTGTCGTTGTATTTTCATTTTTAGTTTCATTATTATGATTATTATGATTATGATTATTTTCTTTTTCCTCCCGCGGCGGTGGGGTGTGCGGACCCTCACTGACATTACTCATCACTGTACTGTTCATAATATCTTCTACATCGGCATAACCCTCCTTCTCCAGCGCCCGCCGCAACGTGTTACTTCTTCTTCTAAATGAATTATTATTATTTTCATTATTATTTTGATAATGGTGGTTTCGCCGGAAGACAGGGGCGAAGGCGAGGGCGGTGTAGAGCGGCCCCGTCTCGCGGTGAGAAATTAAAAAGAGCGTCGTGCAAGGGTCGGTCGGCACTTCTCGCTCCACCTGCAGACACGGTGGTAACCATAAATCATTATTTTCATTATTATGATTATTATTTTGAGAAGTGGATTGAATTTTCAAAATTTGTTTGTCTTTTGCCCATTCGGGGTCGCACCATCGTGGAGACCTCCAAACCCACTTTATGATATAATAAATAAAAACAATCCGTCTCTACCACTTCACGCGAAACATCCTTGTGCAATAGAAAACTTTCGTATTCTTTACTGCTAATCCGCTTCGACCGCTCCACTTTTTGTTCTTTATGATTAGAATTATTATTATTTTCTTGGATGGAAATCGATTAAAAAGGTGTAACGCGCTGCCGTCTGGCATGACACGCTTCACAACGAGGCGAACCTCTTTCATGTCAGAGTTCATGAGAATAGTGTGGTATTCTTTATAAGAAGCAATCGCGGTGGTATGTTCCGCGGTATCGGACGACAGTGCCTCCCGCATCTCTTCCAGCGTGATATTTTTTTTCAACACCACATGCGACGTTCGTGAAGTATTATTTTGATTATTTTCGTCTTCTGTGTCGATTTCTTCCCCTTTTACCATTCGTTCAATCATTTGAAACCCGTTTTCAATTTTATCGGTGAAGGATTCCCCTTTTTTGTTTTCCAACAAGCGCAGTTGGGCGTGGCCGACGTACGCCTGTCGTAACTTCAAATCACTGAGACGTGCGCCCTCCACGTCCTCGTAGCGAGCGGTGTTATCGTTATTGTAATATGCTTCCGCCCCGACGGCGGCGGACACCACGTGCAGCACACCGTCGTACCGGTCTCGCAAGACCTCCAACGTACAACCCAACTCGTTCAAAATAAAATTGAAATCCTCATCGCTACAGAACGCGCGTCCATCCATCGTGCCACGATCGGAGACTATTAACGTTGGCACCCCACTGAGCGCCGCCAATTCATAAAATCGATCTTCTAGTAATAATTGGGTTTTGATTAAAATGAGTTGTTGTTCCCGGACGAGGGAGGCATCCCACTGCATCCCGCCGGACACCAGCAGCGTGGCGGCCTCGGGGACACACATGACACGATAGCCACTGCGATCGAAAAAGTTGTGTTGTAGCTGGGTTAATAAACTACTTTTCCCACCGCAAGGGCCGCCCGTCAGACACAATTTGAAGATACGGTGACGCGAGTTGAGGGCCTCGTACACCTGTGGCAGCGGAATATGCGAATATTCTTCCGTGAGGGTGGTGGCTGGTGAGATGGAACGCATCACAGTATGATAACGATGCATGTCTTGGGTATGATGTACGGGGGACGACGGCGGTGGCGAGCGGGTCCTACTTTTATTTTTAATATTTATGTTTTGAATTTCGCTCGGCGTGAAGTTTTCTTCGTTTAGGGTGAGAAGGTTGACCATGTCGGCAGGCGTAGCGGAATCGTTATTATGATTAATATTCGTCATTATAATGGAAGAGGTATCCTCGTCATCACTGTTAGGAGGGATATCGGAGGGTTTTTCTTCTTCCGAGTAGGAGACCGTTATAGTGTGATGATTATGAATATTGTTTTCATCCTCGGAGAGGGAGTGGTCCTGCGGCTGGCGGCGGTCCCCTTGAAGAGGGATAGGACTAATACAATTCAAATCCGAGTCTTCCATCACGGTAACGGTATTGGTGTGCATATACGAATCATTGGTTTGATGTAACACTCGTACGACGGCATCGGAGTTATTGAATGTACTTTCATGATTCTGATGGTTATTATTATTGTTAGTTTCACTGGTCGTTTCCAACTGGAACTGTTCGTATTCTTTTTTCACGTCAAACCATTCGTTTTCATCGTTGAAATCCATTTTTTTGTTATTATTTTCATTTTCATTATTATTTGTATTATTATTATTGCTAGGGGTAGGCGGCTGGGTCTCCACGGCAGGGAAAGGGGTGTCCGGTGAGAACGGTCCTGCCGCTGGTAGCGAAGGATGACCTAGCGGAGAGCTATACACCTCATTATGATTATTCATTTTATTGTAATACTGTTCAAGATTTTGATTTATATTATTATGTATTATTATTTTGATTAGTATGATTATTTTCATGGATGAGAGGATTGGTCCTGGGGTTTGTGGTGTCACGAGGGGAGCGAGGTGGGAGCGGCGACTTCTTGCGTTCTTTTTTTATTTTCTTGTCATTATTTTTCAATCCAACTCCACTTTCGTAAGAAGTGATAGGCGGAAGAAATCCATTATTATTATTATTATTATTATTATTATTATTGGGGGGAATAGAGAATTCCTTACCACCACCAGCACCCATTCTTAATTTTTTTGATTTTTGTTTTTTAAAAAAATTACTCTATAAAGAAAAAAAAAAAAGACGACTTCAAAAAGGAAAAGAGAGTAAAAAATAGTATTCCGACAACAACAACAAAAATAAAACAGCATATCCAATACCCTTTTTTTATTTTTATTCTTATTACTACTTTTTATTTTATATTTTATATATTATCATTTTATTTCTAATCACACGCCTACGGCATGAATGACGCCCACATTATCGCTCTTCAATAAAATCTTTCCTAAACTCGTTTCCGTTTTGGTTTTCAAATTAATTTCCGTCGTGTCCTGTAACACAATATTCATGAATTCATCGTACCCTGCGAGGCGCCCCTCGTACCGCAACTGGGTGTCGTGCACTAGCCAGACGCATACTTTATTCCCACTCTCCAGGAACTGGAAGACGGTCTTGGAGGGGTTCAGCATTTGCTTCGTGGTGGACATGATGAAAAAATTAAATTATATTTTTTTTTATTTGATATTCTTTATTATTATTATTATTAGAAAACGAAAGAAAGAGAGAATAGAATGAAGATTAATGTATGTGTGTTCGTATAGAACAAATTATAATAAGAGAAAAAAAAAACACATAAAATAAAATAAAAAAAAAATGAAATTTAGTTGTAAAATAGAACATTTTCGTATGCATACATAAACCACAAATAACCACAAATAAATATATTATAACATTATTGCACACGCCGAAAAAAAAAAAAAGCACAAAAACAATCGATAGCCATCTCTCCAAAAGAAAGATATACGATACTTATATTTCTTTATTATTACATCTCGTTACACATTTTTTTTTTTATTGTTATTTATTCAAAAAACATGACATACACGCTGTCGCCGTTATCCAAGACGACTTTCTCCTCCACGATATCGACGATCTCATCGTCGCACCGGAACCATATCTCCGGTCGGGTGAGGTGACGGACGTAGGCGACGTAGTGCCCCCCGTGCAAGGAGCCGCGGTGGCAGATCATGCCGGTCAGTCGTCGTGTCAATGACGGTGGCCGCTGCGTGCGCTGTGCTAGGGGATCAAAGTCCACGGTATTGACATCGACCCGAGTCACTTTACGAAATAAATTATTCGTACTGCCAGGGGAAGAAGATAACGGAGGTGGTGTCGTCAGACTGGTGGAGAAGTTGCTGCCTTCATTATTATTAGTATTATTATTCGGTAGAGTGGAACCGGTGCGAGAGTGAAAGGAGGTCCCTGTTTTGAGCGAGGAGGTATAACCGTCTTCCATCATGGCTTTGGAGGCCACGGCGTCATCCCAGGAGGACTTCACTAAATATTGCTCAATCAAGTGCACCGCCACGTCAGGGAATCGCTGCATCATTTTCCGTTTCGTTTTCAAATGCGCATAAGACAATAACACTTCGGTACTGACGTGATCGGCCAAGTCAATTTTAAGCGGAATTTTCACAGGTTTCGTTAATTTTATGAATTCCCCTAATTTTTCATCGTACTGGAAGCGTAGCAAATGCACGGCTAAGGATTCGCCTAACTGTGTGACGGACGTGCTCACCTCCGCTTCGGAGTAGATCACATTGGCACTCAGTAACGGTTCCTCCTCGTCCTCTTTTTTTTCCTTTTTATTTTCTTTTTTATTATTTTTGCGCTCCTCGGCGAGTCGTCGGACCTTCTCGTTATGATTTTCTTGCTCCACGGGGTTTAGTTTTTTAAAACAAAACTCACAGGCGTAGCGATCTTTTCCTTCGAGACGGTTGACATGAAACACACTTTTCAGGCCTTCTTCAATCGTTCCTTCGACCGGCACAGAAATCGACATAAACTTTTCTCGTCGTACTTTTTTCGCGTGACAGCGAAGACAGAACACTTCGGTTTTGAGCGTCCCTTCGAAACTGAGACGCGGCAAGAACTCGTCGGTGTTCTCACCATTATTATTATTATTATTATTTTCGTCCGTTTTTTTATTATTATTTTTCTCGTCCGCCTCTTTTTTTAGTTTTTTATGCAAATTATCAAATTCATCTTGACACGCATTCAGTAAGGAAATTAAAAACTCCTGTGCATCTTGTTGTTCATCCTCGGCAAAAATGGGGCACACTTTGCAAACTTGTGAAAATAATTGCTTCACTGGGCCGTAAATTTTGTTCTCGTGGATTTCGTCTGGGGTGAAGGCATACAGCTGGTGGAGTAGCTTCCATAAGGCATGGGTGACCGGCCCTGGTGTATAGTCTATCGTATGATGATTATTATTATTATCATTTTGTTGTTTTTCTTTGTAAATTATAGATTGGTTTGCAAAAGTGCGTACAGCGGAGTAAACACTGTAACGAAGAATTCATATAACACAGAAAACTAGGATTATCAAAGCCGCACACGGCCGCCTTGGCGCAGAGCGTGGACACCTCCTGACGAGAGTACGGCACCACCGTATTATTCGTATTCGTCGAATTATTAAAATGAATATTAGAGTTATGATGGCTGAGGACGCTCGCATTGGGAGACGATCGTTGTGTTTTATGAAACTCGGTGACACCGTCGGCGCGGACGACTTCTTCCGACGATAAAATAGGAATGGCCGGGCTTTTCGTCATACTACTCACACTACTATTAAATCCTCTTCCACTTTGTGTTTTTTTATACATCGTTGCCGTATGGTTAACCGACTCAAATTCCTCTTGAAATTTAAAAAATTTATCGGAAGGAATAAAAACTACTTTTTTGGTTTTGCAGTACACGAGAAGGCTCATCAAGTGTCCTAGTCGCTGTAGCTGCCGCACCCTTTCCGCTTTCCCCCCGTTTTCGTCGAATTATTATTATTATTATTATTATTCGTTTTATAAATATCACCGTTGACCTTGTATAATTGTTGATCGGTTTGACATATTTGGCAAAGTGCGGTGTAACACCAACTGGTGCTGGGCTCCGCACGAAAAATAGGAAGGGATAACTCTTTTTTATTTTCATTTTCATTTTTATTATTTTCCTCTTTTTTTATTTCCTTTCCGTCGCACTTTTCTGCCATGCTATCCCACAGCTGCGTCAATTCAGAAATATTATAAAATGGAAATACTAACGGCGTATTATTATTATTATTTTCTTCTAACTCTTTTATTTGAATCGATGGAAACTGTACTCCCTTTTCATGATTATTATTTTTAGAATTCGAAAAAAAAGTAGGCACGCTGATAAAAAAAGAATGACAAGGATATTTCTGGGCGATATTAGAGATCGTGTGGTCTGCGCCATGAAACGTCACCGTACTGAGAATTACTTTTCCTTTTTCGTAACGATGTGTTTTCGAATGTTTTAGACAAAAACATTCCCCACAGGTGACGCAAAATAATATTTCATTATTATTATTATTATTATTATTTTCGGATTTATTACTATTCGTACTTGTATTATTATTATTTTCTTTTCGGCAGAGTTTGCAGGAAAATAATGGTGATTCGCTATTATTATTATTATTATTATTATTTACATCCAAGTGCGTTTCATTAAACACCCCCCAGACCACGTCGAGGTCAATGTCTTGGAGGCAGGAACAGGGCAGTAGGGCCATAGAAATAAAAAAAAAAAGTTTGTTTCTTTTTTTTTAATAAAAGATTTTATTTTTATTTTTAGAAAAGGAGAATAAATAGAGAAAAAAAATATACTATTCTGTATTTTAGAAAAAAAAAAAAAAGAGGAAATAATAGATGTAAAAAATAAAAAAGAGGTTATAGTACAAAAAAAAAAAAAAAATATATTAATTAAATTTGAAAAACATTATTTTTTTTTTTTTTTACTGTACAGAAATTTTTTTAAATAAAAATGTCTTCCACATTTTCACCTTCATCGGTATTTTCACTTTCGTTATTATTCGTTTCAGAAAATAAAAATAAATTATTTTCTTCGTCCGATCCATTAATATTATTATTTTCGTCATTTATTTCATTATTATGATTATTATTTTTCCTCTTTTTCAGTAAAGATTGTAATTTCATTTTCGTTAGGTATAAAGATTATTATTATTATTTTCTTTCATTTCTTTCCATAAATCTAATAATACATTTTTATTATTATTATTATTTTCTAAATAATATTGTAACGAAGTAATCAAAGAAACTTCATTCCATAAAATATTTCTGTGATTCTTATTTTGTTTTTTATTTTCATTTTCGTTAAATTTTAAAATTTGCAAAGCGGTTTCCAAATATAAAATATCATTCATAAAAATGTATTCTCCTAAATTATTATTTTCATTATGATTGATAAAATTTTCGTCGACAGCGGCACAAAACATTTCCAAATTTTTATACATTTCCGATTCTTTTATTTTTTTCGATAATTCAGAAAAATAATTTTTTTCCATCCGAAGACGTTTTTCTCTTTGGCGTTTAGTTTTATTTCTATTATGATGATTACTTTTATCAAAAAGTGTTTCTGTCATTTTTTTTATTTCGTCTTCGATGAAAAACGAATCGTTTTTCTCATTTTTAGAAATAAATGTCATTTCCGTTTCTAAAACGTAATTTAAAAAATTCTGAATCATTTTTTTACAAAAATAATACATTCCATTTTTTAAATGTTCGTTGAATAATTCAAAACTTTTCATAAAACTTTTTATAATTTCCATTTTATGCTGTGAAAAAATAGAAATTAATATTTGATTGATAAATAACGATAAACTCTGAATACTATTATCATGACACAAAACAGAATTAGAATTATTATTATTATTATTTTCAAAAAATAAAACTAACGACGGAAATGAAGTCGAAATAAAATTTTTTATGCAGTCGTGAGAAACGGTAAACGATAATACGCAATTAAAAAATGATATTAATATATTTTGTTCCATTATTATATTATTATTCATATTTTTATTTTTATGCGTTTTACTTTTTTTCTTTTCTTTTTTAATTTCTTTTTCGGTCGTTAAATTTTTAATATAATCCCATAAACATTCATCATAATTAATCGAAACATCAAAAAAATCTAAAATATTTTCATTATTTTCATTATTATTTTGATTAAAACTTAAAAATGGAAATTGCGAAGATGCATTAAAAACAATTAACGGTAATAAAAATATATTTTTATTATTTTCATTATTATTATTATTATTACTTTGATTGGTAATCCCTCTCAAAATTATTCCCGAATTATTATTATTATTATTATTATTTTCTACTTTTTTCTTTTTTTCATTTTCATTTATTATTTTGATGACAATAATTTTGTAAATATTCAGAAATATTTTTATTTTTATGATTATGTATGATATGTTCGACTTGAGAATTCATATCAGATAACACCGGTTTAAAATTATTATTATTATTATTTTCATTTTTTTGATTTTGTGAAAGTTGAAATATATTCGGAACAGAAAATGAAAAAAAACGAGTTTTTAAATTATTATTATTATTATTTTCTTCAAAAATTAAATCCCAAGAAAACGGCATCGCATCACATAAAGACGTAATATAATTATTTTTATTTTTATTTTTTTGAAAATTTAAAAAACTTTCATTTTCATTTTCATTGTTATTATTTTTATTTTCTTTGATAATAAAATTAAACAAATAAAACGGAATTTGAATTCGTTTTATTTTCGTTAATAAATAATTTTCATAATGATTACTATTATTATTTTGAGGAATAAACGATAAATGAATATGAATTAATTCGGAATGAATATTATTATTATTATTATTATTTTCAGAAAATGAAAAATGAATATTAAAATTTACTTTTATACGATTTAAAAAAGAAGGCGAAAAGAATAGATTTCTATTATTATCATTATTATGATTGTAAAATAGAAAATGGATGATGTTTTGATAATATTTTTCTATTTTTGCGAACGGTATTTCATTTTTAGGATTTACGATTAAATGATAAAATTCATTGCAGAATGGTAAAAAATCGGTTTTATTTTGCTGTACTAAAATAAAACATTTTAATTGATAAAAATTTTCCATTTGATAAAAATTTATTAAATGATGATTATTATTCTTTATTTTTTGAGACGTGAAAAAACATTCTTTGCTGTATTTTATGAAATGATATAAATTATTATTATTATTTTTGAAAAATTGGCACATAATAATACAATTGGCGATTATTTTCATTTCTAAATTATTATTATTATTATTATTATTTGGAAATAATTTTAATAAATGCACAAATAATAAAAATTGATGTAATAATAAAGTCGATTTAAATTTTAAATATTTATTATTATTATTTTGAGAAAATATATTTTTTATGATTTCATAATCCAATAATAAACAATTTTCATGGATGAAAATACAATTTTTTTGAAAATTAAAAAGTGTATCTAAAATATTATTTTTATTATTATTCTTTATTAATTTTCGATTTAAAATAATAATTTTTAAATTGTTATGATTATGATTATTTCCTAAAATAGAATCCACTAAAATGTGAAATTCATTTATAAAATAATAATCACAACCGAAAAAATAATAAAAATAAGAATTATTATTATTTTGATGTACGACTTTTAATGAAAATTGATTTAACGTGTGTAATGGCGAATGAACTTCTGAGAAAAAAGAAAATAAATTATTATTTTCATTATTATTTATAATTATTTCTTTCCAAATAGTATTATTATTATTATTATTATTTTCATGATGCTGAGACATAAGAAAACACAATTCATTTATTTCCATTGGAAAAGGATGAAAACATTTTATAAAATAATTTTATTTTTATTTTTATTATTTTCAAATAAAATAGAATTTACAAAAATGGATTCCAACGCCACAAAATTCTCTTTTTGTGTATCCTTTTGATGTATAAACGGAAATAAATAATTATTATTATTATAATTAAAATTTTCATTCGATAAATAAAAAAAGATTGATTCGAAAAAGAAATGAAAAATGTATTCACAGCGTAACTTAACGTATAATGCATCATTAATACAATATTATTATTATTATTATTTTCATTTTCTAAATTTATTTCCAAATAATACAGTTGAAAATTTTCATTTTTATCGTTTTCGGTGTTTTCTTTTTTGTTTAGTTTTAAAATTCGTTTATTATTATTATTTTCACTTTTTTGCTGAAAAGTGGAATACAATTCTAATTTATAATGTAAAGTATTATTATTATTATTATTATTATTATTTGTAAAAATAGAATTTATAGTTATGTTCGCCAAATTCGAAATATTTAACAATAAAAAAATATTGTTTTGATTTTTATTTTCTACATTTAATAAAAATTCTCCTTTTATATCAAAAAAAGAATTATCATTGTTTGAAATCGTCAAATTTAAAGAAGATTCGTAAACATTCATTTTAACATTTAATTTTTTACTTTTTTTTAGTTTTGTACTTTTTAGAAAATAAAAAAGAGAGAAAAAGAAATAATATTTTGCAAAAAAAAAAAAAGCATAAATCATTATTTTCAGAATCCAAAAAAAAAAAAAAAACTTATTTCATTATTTTTTATATTAATCGACATTAAAAATTATTAATTATTATTATTATTTATTAATTCAAACCTCCCTTCAGTGCTTTGTGAATCACTTGGATTCGTTTTAACAATATTGCATATCTTTCCTCTTCACTATCCGCTACCGGAATAATATTATTATTATTATTATTATTTATATTTTTATTTTTATTTTTATGGATCAACAATTCGTCAAAACCGGTGTCGGCCGCGACACACATCATAAAAAAGAGGAATCCACTTTTTCGCCGTTTTTTCATCGACAAAATTATTTTCAAAAAAATGTAATAAATATTTTTTAAATTCCACGGTGTTAATATTCAAATCTAAAATCGTCTGTTGTCCGTCGCCACCGAAAAATAATAATAATAATCGATTGGGGGGAATTTCTAACAAAATGCGTAATAATAAAATTCTTAAAAATAAAGAAATCGATTTATTCACGTTTTCCAAATCCAATCCGCGTAATAAACTTAACGAAAAAAAGCCGTTTATATTATTATTATTATTATTATTATTTTGATAAAAAAAATTCGTTAAAAATCGACTCAAATTGACATAATTTGGAATTGAGATTTGTGTTTCTTCCAATCGAATTAATTTAAAATAATCCCAAACGGAAAATTGAAACACTTTTTTGTATTGATTTAAATTATTTTTTGATTTTGCCTCCGCGAAGGAAAAAAAACGCGCAATAATATTAAAATAATAATGCGAATTATCATAAAATTTTTCTTGCACACACGTTTGAAGAATAACGTCACAAATTTCGGAAAAATAATGTAAATTTTGAGTTTGGTGTTGATAAAACTGTCCTTGTTGGTATAATTGCTGAAATGCGAAAAGATCGTCGCGGTGATGGATCGTATCTAAATAAATAATTTTAAATATTTTTTTTTTTGATTCGCTGTGAAACCGTTGGCCGCTGATTTGTTTTTCTTCGAAGCGTAATTTTTGTATTTCCAATTTTTTTTCATTATTTTCATTCATTTCGGATTCCTCACTTTCGGAATTTTCTAAATTATTATTATTTATTTTTTTATTTTTTCCTTCCTTTAATTTTTGAATGGTTCGTTCTACCTCTTCTTGATGGCGATCGACAATACTTTTATGAGTATTATTATTACTATTATTATTATTTTGAGAAATAACAACAATACTGTCAAATTTTTCATTGATGAGTGTATTCGAGACTTGCGCTAACCGCAAATACGTTTTCAAATCATTTTTTTTATTCTGTTTTGAAGTTGGATTGGATAAATTACTTAACAGTTCCGCAATTTTTTTTAACATGAGCAGACTTGGGGTCTCTTCTAGCGTATGATTTCTTTTATTTTCCTTCACCTGACCCCCCGCAATACTTTTCATCAACTTTAATAAAATTTTTAATCGCACCGTTTTCGTTTCATTATTTTTATTATTTTTTATCTTTTCGGACGTTTCGGCAATAATCGTTTCCATTTCTTGTGGCGATTCTTTAATGAGTTTTTCACCGCAGGAACGTAACAACTCCAAACCACAGGAAGCCGCCGCCAAGGATTGTAATTCTAATTTATTATTATTATTATTATTATTTTTGTTTTGTTGAAAACATTCCGCAAGATTTAGTAAAAAGCGAAGAAGGGAGATAACGAAAAGGTTGTCGGTGCCGTGTAATAAATAATATTGACCCAACAAGAAAATAATATTACCGGCCGCATTTTCGGAAATTGAATTATTATTATTTTGATTATTTAAATCCAAAAATTTTAAAAAATAACTACTCAGCTGAGAAACCATTTCTCTTCCACAATCGGAATTGTTATGATTATTTTCATTCTGATTATTATTTTGATTCCCGTGTAAAATAGAAATGCCTCTCATCAGCGCCGCGATGGGCAATAAACTATTTTGCTGTAACGTCGCCACTTCCTCTTCTCCATTATTATTTAAACTATTTAATTTATTATTATGATTAGAATTCATCTTTCCGCCACATAGATTTTGCACATGATACATCAAAACTTGAAGCACAAACGTACGCGAGGCGACACCGGAAAGAATAAAATGATGTAATTCTTCGATGAAAAAGGAAACGTTTTCGGTGGTAATGCGATTAATGATTTTTCGTATTTTGGTGTGTACTTCTTTTTGATTTTTATTATTATTATCATCATAAAAAATGGATTCCTCTGGGGGTTGAATATACTTTATATGATGATGATTTTCATTTTCTTCTTCATCTGAAAAAAAATCTTCAAAATTTTCTTCGTCGTCGTCAAAACTCATTTCTTCATCTAAATCGGCATTACGTTCTTCCTCTTCAAAATTATTAGTATTATTCTCTTCATCACTATAATACTGTTCCTCCTCCATGATTTCTTCCTCTGAAAAGTCATTTTCCGCTTCGAACTTTATTTTTTTCGTTTTTTGTGTTTTATTTTCTTTTTTCGGCGGTTTGGATTCTTTTTCTCTTGGGCGTTTATTATTATTATTATTTTCATTTTTATTTTTATTATTGTTTTGATTTAATCTTCTTTCCCGCCGTTGCTGAGACCACTCCTGTTGTCGTCGGATATTATTTTCCTTCTTTTCTTTTTTTAATTGTTTTCGTTTTAATTTTCGTTCCGCCTTTCGGTCCACAATTGCGTCTTCATTATTATTATTATTTTTATTATTATATCGATTATTACTATTATTATAAGTTGAGGCGCCTGCTCGCTCTTTTTGTAAATATAAATAATTTTTTAAATTACTTTTTGGATTGTTATTATGATTGAACGGTCTTCGTTCACGGAATTGCATTTTTTTTTTTTCCTTATTTTTTTTTCTTTATCGATGCGTAAAAAATTAAAAAAAAAAAGAGAGAGAAAGAAATTGGAAATCAATCTTCCATACTTTCACAAATATATTGCAATCTTTTTTTATAAAAATAAACCCCAAAAAAAAAAAAAAAAACACTGCAATTTATCGTTTCTCTTCTATCTTCCGCGCTACCAGATAAATAATCCATCCCAACGATAAAACACTACAAAGGGAAAAAAAAGAAAGTAATTTTCCTAAAATTTCCCCCAAAACCGCTACACTGACAAAAAAGATAATACGACGATATTTTACATTTATTCTTTTTTGTTTTGGATTAAGCACTATTCGTTTTTTATTTTTATTTTCTTCCTCCTCTTTTAAAAACACTTTTTCCGTCTCACTCAAAACTAAAAAATCACGCACGTCGTTGAGGATTTCTCGGATATATATTTGATACAAACAGTCCACCTGTCGGGCGGCGCGGTTGGCGACTGAAGTTTTGATAAAAATCGCTTTCTTATTATGATTATTCGAAAACAATCCATCATACGTCAACGTGCTCCACAGCAAAATAAAACACACACAAGAAAGAAATCCAGTCACGGTGTGAAAAAACAAAATATGATGATTGTTGGGACGAGTGAGGCTGACGGCTAGCGTGGTGGAAATAAAGAAAGTGCAGAAGGCGCACAAAAGGGAATACGTCAAACAATAACGGCCGTTGAGAACAAAGACGGGAGAGACGCGTTGTAAGTTGTTATCGATTTGCTCTGTCGTTTCCTTGATGGAAGTCATTTTTTTTTTTTTTTTTTTTGCTATAACGTTGGTATTTTTTTTTTCTGCATTCAAAAAAAAAAAAAAGAGAAAGTTGAAAATAAAAACAAAAATAGAAAAAGCAAAGTATTATAGTTTTACCACCACAATAATAATAAAAAAAGAAAACCATCTTTTTTCATTATAACACTATTTTTTTTTTTTTTTTGATCACCACTCAAACACGCTCAAATGATCCTTGACGACCTCCTCCCGTGGCCGGTACAGCTGCAGTCCGTTGCTACTATCGGTAGAGGCGAGCAGCCACGGCTCCTCCACGCTAGTACACCACGCCACATCGGTGACCTTCCCTAGGTGTCCCAGGTGGAGGAAGCTGACCTCTGGGGGGGCGACCCGACTGGTGTAGGAGGCACTGACAGTCGACTTGCTGATATCCCACAAGACCACACGGCCGTCATCCCCAGCGCTGCACAGCACGGACTCCGCAAAAGGGGACCAGGAAAAGCGGTACACCGCCTTGCCGTGGTAGTCTAACGTCAACAGCGGTGGGGCCATGGTCTTGCGGATATCGTACAGGTGGAGGCTGCCGTCGGCCCCGCTGCTCGTGAGCTGGTGCGCGCTGGAGGGGTGGAACTGACAGCAGAGGGCGCCGCCTTCGTGCGCGGAGGGCACCGTGCCGGCACACTTGCTCGTTCGTATATCCCAGAGACGAAGGTCGCCGTCGAGACCACTCGTGGCGAGGAGGTGTCCTTGACTGTGATGCCAGTCGCAGCTCGTAATGCTGTCGCGGTGGCCGGTGAAAGTATGTGCCGCTGCCACGAGGGGACCGTGGGCGTCCTCGGCCCGGTCGGTGTGTTCCTTGAGATCGACCGACAGCTGATGACGCACATCCCAGTACTGTAATAACCCGTCATCCCCGGCAGAGGCGAGGAACCCAATTTTCACGGGGCTCCATGCGAGGCCGAAGCCACCGACACGACTACCGTCTAACACGGCGTCCGTGATGGCCTCCGGGGAACTCTCTCCTCCCTCTTCGTCCTGCTGTAGGGTATTATACACGGTGACCACACCGGTGGCGGTCTTCACCGCAATGATATTATTTTCAAACGGTAACGCACAAATACGCAGGACCGGGCTGTCCACCGGGATCGTCTGATCACACTGGAAGTGCCCCCGGACGTGCTTAAACTGCTTTCCTTCCTCTATTTCCACCTCCAGCTCGCCCTCGGCGTTCTCGTCGTCGTCCTCGCCGTATAACTGGTAGTTGACCCCGCCACCACCCCAGGCGCAGTTGGAGACCGCCACTTCCATTATTTTTACATAATTCTGTTCTCCCCGACGGGCCTGCGAGCCCACGGCGACAGACTGTAACGTGTAGTCTCGCTCCGGGTCAGCGAAGCGGCGGTTGGAGATCCACTCTACCGACAGCGAGGGCCACTCCAAGACATGATTGGCATTGTAATTATAAAGATTGGGCGAAAACTGCTCAAAGTAGCGTTGTGAGCGTAGCAGACGTAAAAAGGAGTCGGCCTCTAGACGAGTGGCGGCTGGTGGATGATTATCGTTGACGTCTACACTTTTACGTTTCTTCTTTTTGTTTTCGGACTGCTCTTCTCATTATTATCGTTGCTCGCGTACTTATCGCCGTAGCTGGCCATGAGGGAAGCGTCCTGCTGAGGCGGGCGGTCCACATCGTGGTATTGATTCCCATAGTCCGCCATGAGCACCGCATCCTCTCGTATGCTATTATTCACACTACTCTTGTGATGCTTGCGGCCACCACTGCCTGCCGGTTTCTGGTGCGAGTCGTCGTAGCTAGACGTGAGTACTCTTTCCGCGGCAACAGTGGTGGGCAGCTCGACGGATTCACAGGACTCACGGGAGGCTAGTTCGCGTGCTGCCACCGTCTCCACCACCCCCACGGCGTCCGCCTCTTTTTTATTTTCTTCCTCCTCGTCGTGCAGGTATGGAATAATATTGCCATCGTGGGGTACATCAGGGAAGATTTCTATTTCATCTTCTACCTCTGTTGTGTGGGAGTGACGCTTTTTTTTGCCGTGCTTTTTTCTTTTTTTTGGCTGATCGTTTTCGTCGTCGGAGAGTGCTTCCCTCGGGCTGTGTTCGTCAGCCTCCTCTGGGTACTCGTCCATGTTCATGATTCTATTGTCGTCCTTCTATTTTATTATTATTGGTTGTTGTTGGTTGAACTGTAAAACGGAAAATGAGCGGAAGAGAACAAAAACGCGTGGCGGGAATATTTTACCTTTATAGACAGTCATACATTGAGGTTCATTTATGTTTGTTTGTTTTTAATTTTTCTTATCTCTGGTTCAAAAACAGCAAAAACAAATCTCTCTCTTTCATTCCCTTTCCTGCGAGGGTTGTTGCTCCTCCTTCGGTGTGTCAGGCGGAGGGCTGTAGCGAGGCCGGACGTGCCCGACCGTCAGACTAGAGGTGCGCCGTCGGACCACGGGGGGTGCCTCGGAGCTCGTGTTAGAGGTCATACTAATATTATTATGATTATGTGTGTTGCGACGGGTGTTGCTGGCGGCGGCCATACCAGTAATGGCACTCACCGTGGAGGCCGATATTGTATTAGTAGTATTATTGGTGTGTACCGTGCTCCCTGTGCGGGCGTGTCTGGAAGAGCTGGTCGGTCGCTTGCGCTCGGAGTGGCTACTCTCCGGTGGACGCAAGGCACCGCTGCTGGCAGACCGCTGCGAGTGAATCGACGGCCTCGCCAGCGCACTTAACGTCTCCTTTTCATTGCCCTTCGTGTGGTACGGGTTGCGGTACAAGCTGCCGCCAGCGCTAGACTGCAGTGTCGTCAGCAGGGAGCTGTGATGCTGCGAGTAGTAACGACTAAAGTCCAGTCGTGTCCACAGACTCGACCCCTTCGCCTGCCGTGACATGGAGAGATGCGAGACGAGCGGCACGGTGACCTCTTGTTGCAGACGGGTCTGAAGTGCCCCGAGCGCCGCGCGTACCTCCGGCGGTGTTTCATTGACGTCCTTCACCGCCCAGTAGACCAGTCGATAGCGACCACACAAGGTGTACACCGCAAAACTGTACAGACAGACCGCGCGTATCGCGTTTAATAACGGCTCCGCGCCCTCCGTGAGGAAAGAGCCTTCCGAAGTTTCCCAGAGAAAGCGGTCGTGTAGTCGTCGCGCCTCCTCCACCGCGCTACACCGTGTGAGACCCGCCGTGAGGGCACTGGCCGACGCGAGCAGCACATCCACCTGCAGATACTCTTGTATGTGATGACACAAGAACTGCAGCTGTTGATAGAGGGAAATAAAGTAGCGGAGGTCCCCACTGGGGTCACGGTTGAGGAGGGTCGCCTCCTTCACAGCGGGGCGGCATGCCTGTACGGCCTCTGTCGCCAGCCGTAGTGTGAGGTACAGGGAGAAGAGCCGTTGATAGTAGGTCAGGGCCTTACTAGAAACAACGAGCTGCAAACCTTTCGGCACGGCATACTGCAGTCCAATGTCTGCTGCTCGCTCTAGCATGCGCTGGGCCACCCCCTCCACAGACTGGCTCCCCTCCTGACTCTCACCGTCCGCACTCACCACCAGTCGGTAGGCACTGTAATCTTCCTTATCAACTAGACCAGCGGAGGAGAAGGCGAAGAGATAGGCCTCCGCGGCAGCACGGGACAGCGTGACCGGCCTTGATGGGGGTACATCCGAGTGGAATTGACTAAAGTACAAGTCGAACAGACGAGTGCTAAACGTGCTCCAGAGATCCCCCCGCTGGCAGAGGAATAAGTCCCGGAGGGCGTGCAGCTGCCGGTGCAGGCTGGCGGTGCTCCCTAGGGACTGCCACAAAGCCTTGGACCACAAGGTGCGGGCGGCCGTCACCCTCGCCGCGAGATCATCGGCAGCAAGGAGACCTCCCACACAAAGAGAGGGATGGAAGACGGCCTGAAACACGGTTTCCGCCGCCTCATCTTGTGCCCCTAGCGCCAATCGCTCCAAGTAATCTTGATCCGATACCATGGAGGCATTCAGCACGGCTCGCCGCTCCTTCCCGGTGCGTACAATCAAAGTACCGAGGTCGACCGAGATACACCGCGGCAGCTTGTCGGTATGCAAGGTGTGCTCCTCCTCCCCGGTATCGGGGTTCTGATGCACATGCACAAAAAAGCTATCCCGACCGTACAGCACGACCCCATGCGAGACGTAATGCGCTATCGTGTGCAGCAGCGACAGCCACACGCTCTGACCGACCCACTGCCGGAAGAGACGGGGGACCTCTTGATGAGCGAGGAAGTCTTCAATCGGATGAAGTGGTATATCGGCATGGAGGAGCTGACCGGTCGTGCTGGAACTAGGACCCACCACCTGCTGCACGGTGACCTCCGTCGCCGCGACACGATAGAGACGGGTCAGCAGCTGAAACGATAGGCCGTAGGTGTCTTTTAACACGCGTAAGGCACTCGGCGAGGTGCACAGCTCCACCGACTCACGGTAGTGCCCTAGGATCTGCTGGACGCCCATGCTGACGGCACTGCGGTACAGGCCGCCTTTCCCACCGCCCTCGCCCACCAGGGTGCGTCGGACCTGCTCCTGTAGAAGGTCGTATTGCTCTCCAAGCGGCAACACCTCCGCTAGTAAGTTTTGCTCCGCTGGGTGTAGCGACTGAAACAGACAGGACTCTCTATTAATGCGATGGGTGTCTTTACCGGTTTTATGATGATTGTTTTCACGAATGAGAAGATGATCGTCCTGCTGGAAGTGGGCAACGACGCCGGGGGACGCTTCGTACTCAAAAAAATTGGAGCTGAACCCAGTGAGGGTGCATTTTATTTCCTCCATTATCTATGATAAAAAATTGTTTATTCTATATTTGTGCTGGGAGGCAAACTGTTATTAAAAAGACGGAAAAAGAAAGCAATAATGAAAGGTGCGTCTTCAGACAAATCAATTTTACCAGAGGAATAAAAAACCTACAGCGTTGATGAATATTGATTATTATTTTTAAAAAAAATGTGTTTATGTTTCATAATTATACAAGCGTTTTAGGATTAATAGTTTGTTTGTTACTTCTTACCGAAGCTGTTCATCATGGTACTTCTCCCGCTTCGTCTGTCCATCCCTGGTAATACGACCATCAAACAGTTTTGCGGCCACCTTGAACGCTAGACACCCCGCTGGGTCCCCAATGTCGCGAAAGATCATGGTAATCTCATGATCGACGAGAAACGTATACGTCGAGTGCTGTAGCATGCGTGTCGTCAGCTCCACCGCCGCCTCCCAATCCAGCCGGTAGAGCAGACAGCGCATGAGAAGGACATACATGTCGGTGTTCTGCACGTACCACTTATCGGCGCCCATCACGGAGGGGTTGGTGAGGACGTTCCACAAGTCGGGGAAGAGATCCGCGGCGTCGTCGCCGTCGAGGAAAGGGTCGTGCTCGAGCGGACTGCGGCCGAGGGAAAGGTGCGGATAGGGGTTGTACACGGAGGTATCCCACAGGTGTCGGGGGACCGCCGAGGAAGGGCAGCGGAGGTGTGGCTGCGTCGTGCGCTCCTTGTGCCACTTAGCGGTGTTAGACCACACCGCGGACCCTTCGCCGGTGACCTTCTCCGACGCAAACTCGGGAAAGAAGATGCGACTGACGTCATTGCAGTCCCGCTCCACGACCTCTGGCGACCGCAGCCGGTGCAGCTCGCCGTCATTGTAGAAAATTTCCTTCATGACATCCCTAGCGTGCTGGGCGGACCCGAACAGACCGAGGGCAATGTCACGTGCCTCTAGGTAGGAGCCCCACTTCTTGCGCTCCTCGTACCCCGTCTGCGTCAACTTGCGGTTACGGGGAGGGTGCATCGCACACAGCTGGGCGTACTGTTTGAATAAGTGTCGTGTCGTGCGGTACAGTCGTGGCCGTGAGGGGTCAATGGTGGCGACCGCTCTCTTCAAGGCCTCTCTCGCCTCCTCCGGACTATTCAGAAACAGGGTGGCATAACCGCCAATGGTGAGCGCGTCGACCGTGGAGGGTCGTCTTGGTGGCACGGCGAGGGTGGGGATGTCGGCCAGCCGGCGCTCCACCGACAGCAGCGGCACCGTGCTCGACACCAACTGATACTGATTCGCCTCCACCTCCATCTTCTTGACGAGCACGGTGAAGGGGTCCTTCACCTCGGCCAGACTGTGTGCCGTCAGCCGTGGCAGCAAGTGACCGACGTCAATGATGTGCAGGGGGGAGACTTGGAAGGGTTCTCCTACCTCTTCCTCGGCGGATGGGGTCAGCACCGCGCCGGACCGTCCGTCGCCGTAGGTAGACTCCCACCGGGACTCACTAGCAAGCGCACGGGTCAGCTGACGAGTGGCCTGCACGTCGTCACCGACCACACTGTGCAGCAGACTCAGCGTGTGATGCAGGACACTCGTGTTGAAGCGATAGGGGCCCAACCCCGGTCGTCTCTCCGCATGCGCCAACAGCTGTGCCAGGTATGCCTCTAACGTGCTGGTCTGAGTGTTGATCACCCCTACCTCAATCCGAGCTTGTAGGTCCACGCCGGCCGCGGTCAGGGACCGTCGCATGGTGGCCACCACCTGTGCGATAGGGCTCTCCGCCTCCTTGCACCAGCCCAGCTTCTCCAGCTTGTCAAACAGTGCCTGCAGCGTGATGACGCCTCGGGGGAAGGCAGAGAACAGCTCGGTCGTCTGTCGCAGCTGCGGGAAAAGCTCCGAGTGGGAGAGCACACTACTAAAGAGACTGACGTAGTCCCAGTCACTGAGGGGCACGCCTAACGCGCGTATCCACACCGCCACTAGCACTGCTCCTAGTGGGGTAGAGAGCGTGTTGGCCAGGTGATGCAGCAAGGAGCTCAGCACGGGGGCGGTCCCCAGCGTCGTGCCGTCCACCGTCCCTGGGTTCTGATCGGGGTCTGCCACCGCCTCCTCATTCTCCGGACCAGTGCCAAAGGCTGCCACGGTGGCCAGCTCGGACCCCTGCGAGGGGTGAAACACTAAACTACCGAATGCCGTCTCGGCCAGCTGCACCACCTGCAGCGCTCGCTCCAGCACGTCCACCGGCGCGGTACAGTGGAGATGATCTAACGCTCGTGCGTAAGTCTCTGGCGTGCTCTCGCCGTTACTGGTGATGACCTCCAACAGCTGTAAGACATTCTCTCTATCTTGCTGATGGTTGAACACGCGGAAGAGGCTGTGGGTGTGATAGGAGGTGAGGTCCTGCTGTAGCGTGTTACGGATATAATGTAATACCAGCCCGAGGTCTGCGGCGTTGTGCTGGCTGGTGAACGTCCCTACCAACGCGTTGCACTCGTACAAGGTCAGTTTTTCACTATCCCCCTTCTTGCGTCCTTTCTGTGAGGTATCCTCGACGGTATCGATGGCGCCCCGCACCACCTCCAGTCGGTCTTGGCCCGCCTGCCCAATATCCTCTCGCCGGAAGGGATGCCACCAGTCGGGGACCACCCTCGCCTGTACCACGTAGCCTGCTAATAGGGGAGACAGGCCGCACTTGAACATGAACTAATATACTATACTATGGTATGTGTGTTTTCTGTTTTCTGTCAAGAAATAGTGTAAGGAAAGAAAGAAAATAATATGTGAACAGAGTAAAAACCGTTGTGTGGAATGGAAATGTTGCGTTAGCATTTGTTTATTGAGCTGTTACCGAATTCCACCAGAATAGGCACAATAATAGTAATAATTTTTTTTTTTAGGTCAGCTCAAAGGTGGTCCCCTCCTCTATCGCCGCCAAGATCTTTTCTCTCGCCGTCCCGTAGTCTGTATAAGGTGGTAACTTAAACGTGGAGAAGCACGTGGAGGCGGTGGGCAGCCGCTGACTAGAAATATTCTTCACCAGATAGACCATAAAAGGTGGGGATAGAAACTGAAAGCCCAGCAGTGGTGGACGACGCATAGAGGTGGCAAATCGTAGCAACGCGCTTTGCTGCTCTGCCGTCATGGACTCCACCACCTCCCAGAACAACTTCACCGGCACGCTGTGCTCATCCTCGGGGTCCTTGTACACGGTGTGCTTCTTCCAGTCGGCGACATCGAAGGAACCGGAGTTGTCGCCACCGAATAGTTTGAATAACTCAATACTGTCAAACAGTCGAAGCCAACTTCGATGAATGATGCGCTCTAGTCCCGCCTGGAAGGCCAACGTCTGCGGCGCCCCCTCGCGGTTGAGCTTATAGTCGGCGACGAGGTCAATATAGAAGAGTCGGTTGTGCGTGTTCACCTTCATCTCTGCTCCCCCGCGCACCAGCTCATACTCCCTCGCCACCCCAAGTGAGTTGTCGACGTACGTGAAGGTCAGTTCCATCAGGGAGAGTTCCTCCTCGGTGAGGTTCACCAGCGACACGAGCTGTCGGTACAGCTGGGCGTCAAATCCTTTCAGGTTGTTAATGGTGTTCCGTCGGCCGAGGAGGGCGTTACGGAAGTGGAGGGCGAAGGGCACGTCTTGTAGGATACCGTCTCGCAAGGAGCGACCACACATGAAGCCAAGGAACGAAATCTTGCCCAAGTGTTCCTCGTCGCCGGTGGTCTCGAAGCTCAGGGGGTTGGGATACACAAAGCCATCCTCGGTGGTACGGAACAATCCGTGTTCCGCCGTGAACCCTTCCAGGCCGATGCAGTGCAACAACTCTCGGTACACCCCTTGTCCGTAGCCTTCCTCGTACTCTCCATTGGCGCCGGCGAACCGCACGGAGAACATCTCCACGCTGTCGGGTTGATGTTTGAATCGCTCATAAGTATCCACAAATGTACGACCGCGGTGGACGACGAATTGCTTGGGCATACCAGGGTGACGCTGGGGCTGACTGAGCAGCAAGAAGCGTGTCAACAGCTTCGCCCGCTCATTAAAGGAGACGAGAAAGGCAATGCGCAACAGTAGTCGAATCAGTCGCTCCTCCGTCGACCAGTGGCAGCTGTTGGTGAAGAGGGTGTCATCCCCGGGGAGCGGCTTGACTTGGGGGGCCTTCTTCTCTTCCTCCTCGTCCTCCATGGCGTCGTGACCGCTGTGGAGGTGCTCCTCCTCCAGCTCCGTCCATCGCTCGACCGAAATACTATCCAAGTTGCGCAATAATAAGGTATCTCTTACAGAGACCCACGCCGACGGTAACGGCAGGAACTGCGTCGCCTCATTGACGACGTGCAATCGTGCTAGAAGGAGGAAAGCCATGTGGGCGACTGCCTCGCTGTTCGTGCCAGGGACTACGCCGTGTAGGTGCGCCCGGTGGGCAATCTCCTTCAACGCTAGCACCAGCGCCAGACACTCCACCCGACCGTCCGCCCCTTCCCCGAACAAGGTCTGTTTGCGAATAGCCTCGGTGAAGTCGGTGGCCCCGATAAACGTATGCAGTAAGGTAAAAAAGAGGACGGAGAGGGCGGGGTTGGGGTCGTAGAAGAGGTGTCGCTTCAGTTTGAGCTCCGTGCTCAGCAGCTCCTGGGGGGTCTGGCACCAGCGAGGGAGGCGGACGGCGGTGTCCGTCGCAGTGCACTCCACTGACAGCCGCTGCCACTCCTCTGGTGTCACGGAGTGTATCCCCTCACACCGCTCCCGGTACAGCCCCCACAGCTGAGCGAGCAAGTTCGGTTTGAAGGCTAACTTGAGTAAAATCGCACGGGTCTCACGGTCGTCCTGGGACTGGGTGGAGAAGCGGAAGAGCGGCCAGGCGAGCACCCCGCACATCATCTCTAGCGCGACATTGGACTCCCTCTTCTGCTGGACGAGGTGATCGAGCAGTCGCAGACCACCCTCTGTGCTGTACAGGTACGACACCAAGTACCGGTAGCGGCCCCCACCGCGTAGGTCCGACAGCAAACGGTGCAGGAAGGCATCCTCTCCTGCCACACGCTCCGCTAAGTCCGCGACGGTCGACAGCCACAGCAGCAATACCTGTGGATCTCTCTTGACAGTGTTGGGAGTGGTGTACTCGACAAAGAAGGGCAACAGACGCGTGAGACGACTAAGAGCCGCTAACCTTCTGTCATTCTTTAGTTTCCCTTTATTATTATTGTTGGCATCCGTGAGGTGTATCGAGACGGTCTTCATGACAGCGGTGAGCAGACCAGACCAATCGTCAATCGAATTACTATTAGTATTCTCAAAAGTGGAAAACAACACGGCGTTCAAGTCCATGGTAGGCTGTAAATAAGTGTTTTCCTCGGCACCTTCTGGGCAGACCGGTTCAGGGGAAAACAAAGCTTGCACGCACACGTCGTGAAAGGCTGCTTTTATCTTTTCCCCGTTGTTACTTTCCGATTGTAAATAGTCTAACACAAAGGCATTCGCGTGAAATGAGGAAATGAGCTTTTCCGCTATGTGAAACAGAAAATTGCTACTCTCATTATTCTTATTATTGTATTTGATGCTCAGGCACCATAAGCGCATGGCGATCATTGCGTTCGAATCATTATTATTATGATTGGCATTCTCGACAAAAAGATCCACAAGGTGTGCTAATCTATTTTGATGTTCCCGTTCCTCTTTTTCATACGCACTGTTATCGCTATTATTATCCTCAATGGTGCTACTCCCGTTTGGTTGTGACAGGGCATCACCGCACACGGCGCTCATCAGCGTATCACACACGTAAAACATAATTTTACCAGAAGACAATATTTGTTGTTTCATGTGATCGTCCGTTTCCATTTTATTCAACACAAACTTCAGCAAATCAAAACGCAGTTGTTGCATGAAGGCGTGTCGTCTTTCTTTTACACTTTTACCGTGATCGGTGTTCTCCAGTAGCGTGGTGGGGATGTAGGTTTCCTGTTCCTTTATATAATGACAGCTCCAGCACACCTGCTCTAACGACGGAACATTGATCGTATTAGTATTATTACCGGAGATGACCTCTTCTACTCGTTTTACCGCTAAGGTCACAAAGTGAAGTTTAGCTAAAAATAATCGCATCACTCGATGTAATTTAGCAGCGGCGGCATTTCGCTTGGTGTCTTCCTCTCGCTTGGCCCTGCGCTGCTGTGCCTCTAGCAATACGGTACTACGAGAGGAGTGGTGGTCTCGGGCGAGGTTGAGGCGGTTGACACGACTTTTGCCGTCGAATAAAAACGCAGAATTCATGAATGACTAATGCAAAAAGAAATGAGAGTAATTAATAGTTTTTTTTTATTTTTCTTTCTGATTTTTGAGATGAGAGAAAAGGTAAAAAGGTTTTGTTATTTTTATGATTGAGAGGTGTTGATAGAAGTAAGTGCTCTCATAAAGTAATGTTCATAACAGAAAAAGTGAATGGAAAAAAGAAAAAATATATCAAATTGTAAAAAATGACTAGCAAAACAAAAAAAAAGAAAAATATGACATATGCATTGGTTTTTATCATTAATGAACAAGGAATTCCAGAAAAGAGTATTTTTACGTTTTTTTGGCACAAAAGGGGGAAAACAAAATACGATGAACTCATTATTCTTTTTTTATTTTTAATCCACATTTCAAATAGTAAACCAAAAAAATTTACTTATTTTCTCTGGTTTATTTTATTTGAGATGGAATCAAAAAAACAATAAAAAAAAAAAATGAGGTTGTTGTGAGAAATGGAAAGTGGTGTGACGGCAGTTCGTAAAGAAAAGAAGAATAGAAATTCTCTTCTTTTATCAATTATTACAAACTTTACTAATACAAACCATAAAAAAAACAAAAAGTACTACTACCACTACTATTGATACAGATTCTTATTATTTCATATTTTTTGCTTTTGAGTATTACTTTTTTTTTTTTTTACTTTTTACTACGGATGGCCTGTAATGCTAAATCATCAATCCAGTTGCTATACTGTCGCAAGCCACGCTGCTGGCCGAAGAGCTCGAGGAAACACTCCCGCGCCGCCTTCAGGTGTCCTTTATCCAAGTCTTCCGCATTCTTGGTATAAAACTGTATTGTTTCCAGCAGCTGCAGTCGTCGGGCGGGGTCGACCTCGGGCTCTGCACTGACGGGGGAGGCCCCTCGGTGGCTGCGGTACGTGACCAGCTGCGGTGTGTAGTCGGCTGGCTCTGGCGGGGCCTGCGAGCTGCGGCGGCGAGAGAGGCTCTGACGAGTGGTGCGAGAGGTCTCACACACCGCGACCTCCCCCTTCATGATCGGACACGATGCCGGAGGGTTCCTCCGCCCTCCCCGCCTCGCGCACCTCACCGTCGGCCAGCACGCTGTCCTCGTCCACGACATACAGCTCCTCCGCGGCGGTGCGCTGCGGGTCGAAGCGGTATGGAGAGAGACGACCGTACGGTGTCTTCTCATCGTATGGACTGCCAATCAACGTGTTGGGGAGCACCGTGGAAGGGTGCAGCGGCCGGCCGGTGAGGGTCGTGCTAGGGGCATCCTCTGCCGCAATGGACAGACGGTACGGGTGCACCTGGGAGAGACGCCCGTTAATCCCAGGTCGTAGAATCTCACTGCCACGGCGGACGCTGGACTGACTGACGGAAGGCCGGGACCCCCCACGGGAGGAGGAGCGGCGCAGCTTGGCGATGGGGGAGGTACACGTGAGGGTGCCGTCCAGCACCTGGGAGGGCTGACGAGAGGAGACACTGGTCGCCCTCGACCGCTGACTGGCCACCGACGTGGAGCGGCCGCGGGGGGCACTGTCCGTACGGAACTTGCTAGGCGTGTATGGGTCGTGCTGCAGCGGGACCGCCAGCAGCCGCTGCGTCCGGCGGTGAATCATGGAGACATCCAGCCAGAGGTCGTGCAGCTCCCCATAGTACCGTACACAGTACTGGTGCCAGGCCCGGCTGACAGTGTCCTTGCGGTCCTCGGAGGCATCCCGCTGCGCCTCTAGCAAGTCCTTCGCTCGTCCAATCACATTCATATAATGTTCCGAGGAGTGCTCCACGCGCTCGAGGAAGGCAATGTCGGCCGGTCGTACCGCCGCCGCCTCCCCGCCCTGCCGTAGCTGTTTGTTGCGGTACAGCTCCACCACCCGCACCCGCTTGTTCCACCCTTCCACGGTGTCGGCGTGGGCCTCCAGCAGGGAGAAGACATAGTCCTTGATGGTTTCCTGTGTGGCGCCAGGCTGCATAGCGGCTGATCCTTTAGCGGTGAGTTGTGGGTACTCTGCCCCTCGCACGGAGGAGGCCCGCCGGCTGCCGGGGGAGCGAGGAGTGTGGAAGCCTGAGCTAGACCGGCGCTGGCGGACTTGCTCCGGGTGCAGCGAGGAGCCGCCCTGCCGCACCGGCGGTGGACTAGAGAGATTAGACTCCATCAGCGCAGAGGAGGCGTTGTCAGCCACGTCAACGTAAGACATGATGATACGATGATTTTTTTTGTAAGTTATAAAAAAAAAAAATGAGTTTAACGCCTATTTATTGTACAAGGTGAATGAACACTAGTTTTTCCCTATCGATTGTGATGGTAGAAAAGAAAGAAAGGGGGGGAGTGACCTCAAAAATCAAAAATGCGTCCTTGTTCTTCGTTTTCCGCAATCAAAGAAACTGATTTTTTATAATATAATAATAAAAAAGGGAGAGACAAAATAAACAGAAAAGTGACGCTCTGGTGATCCCAATTTATACGGATATTTCTTGCAGAGTTCCTTCGGAACGATCATTATCATAAGTAGCACAGAAATGACTCACTTCATTTTTGAAAAGTATAAAAAAGGAAAAAGAAAACTGTTACCGGTTTTTCTTTTTTTCTCGTTTTTTCCATTCTTTTTATTATTACTATTTATTTATTTTCTTTTGCCTCTCTGGAGTTATTGATTAATTATGTTTATGATTATGATGATTATGGATTTAGGGGGACAGGGCGGGCTTCTCGGGGAAGGTGCAGCCGTCGTGCTGGATGATCACACCAGCAGCGTAGTTACCCACCTCGCAGCAGCGGTTGACAGGCTTCTGGAGGGCGTAGGCGGCGAGGAAACCACCGACGAAAGCATCGCCGGCACCGTTCGTGTCCACAATCTTATCGGTGGCAATGGGGGTGACCTCGACGCTGCCGGACTCCTCGCTGGTCGCCCACACGGTGGGGTTGCTGCCCTGCGTGAAGACGACGAGGCGCTTGCCGGTGCCGTTGTAGGGAAGGTCCTTGGCGGCCTTCTTGGCAATGTCAGCGACGGTAGGGACGTCCTCCCACTGGAAGGTCTTGGCGAGCACGCTGGCCTCATCGTCGTTGGAGAAGAGCACATCCACGTAGGGGAGCACCTTGTTGAGATTTTCCGTGAAGAATTGAATAATAAAAGGGGCAGAGAGGTTCATCATGAAGAGACCACCCGCCTTGCGCGCCGCCTCCGCGACCTGGATCACGTAGTTGACATCGATGGTGAGGGTAAAGCCGGTGAGGTAGAAGAGCTTGCTGCCCTCCAGCGCCTTGGCCACCTCCGGACTGTTCATGTGCTCCTGGGAGAGGCAGTTGGCGGCGGCGAGGTTGGCCACCAGACTGCGCTCCTTGCCGGAGATGCACACGGCACAGCTACCAGTAGGGGCCTTGGTGGTGTGCTCCAGCACCATCTTCACGCCATCCTTCTCGGCGGAGTCCTTGAGGATCTTGCCGTACTTGTCATCGGCGACACAGCCAACGTAGGAAATGAACTCCTCCTTGGGCTGGGCGATCCACTGGGCCACACGGGCGGTGTTGAGGCCGGAGCCACCAGGGACGTAGGTCACGTTAGGTTGCTGCTCGAGCTCGGCGTAGATGCCAGCCTGCTCCTCGGTGACGAGGGAGGCGGCGGCCTTGGAGACCTTGTACTTGACAAAGAAGGCATCGTCCACGGCGGCAGAGATATCGAGCAGGGGGTTGCACTGGATGTAGGTCTTGGTGGGAGCGGACATTAGTGAATGAATTAGTGTTAAAAGATAGGATACACTATTTGAAAAAAAAAAGGAGAAGAAGAAAAATAGTAGTTGGAGATGCATTAAGAAGGGAGATGAGGAAAGACAACGGAACTTAAGAACAAGTCAATAAGAGTTCTATTTTTTTTTTTTTTTATTCATACTTAATTCTAAGGAAAAGAACAACACGTAAACACCTATTAAAAAAGAAAACGTTACTTAGAAAAAAAAAAAACCCTTCCTACTAAATTTACAAAAAAAAAAAAATCGAACCATGAAAAAGAAAAAACGCGTGTGGTTCATCCGCAGAACAAGAAAGAAATATGAAAAAAACAAACAAAATAGCTTTTGAGCCTTTTCTAATCTGTTTTTTTCTCTTTTCGTGATTGTTCACTGCGATTCTTTAAAATTCAGAAAATTTTACGTCATTTTTTATTCTTCTTTTTTTTCCCAACGATAAATTATTTACTCACCAATAAAAATAAAAAAACAGAGAAAGGAAAATCAAAAAAAAAAAAAAAGAATTCTAACGTCCTATCCATGAAGAGAGATTAGCAAAAAACCGATAAACGTCACAGTTCTTACTTTTCTTAAACTGATAAGAAATAAATAAATAAAAAAAGGTTTCATGTGAGAAGTATATCCTTTTTTTATTATGATTTCTATTTTTTTTTTTTCAGTTACATTCGTGCGAAAACTCAAATACAGAAGAGTTGCCTTTTTTCTCATTTTACTAACTCTCTCAAAATCCTTTTTCTTTCCTTTTTTTTTTATTTCTTTTTCATCTCTTTTCCTTACTTTTAAAAAAAGAAAAAAAAATCACCTAACAGAGTTTTGGAAACCCATTTTAGTTAGATCCAGACTTCTTGTCCGACTTCTTGTCGCTGCTGGAGCTGCTGGAGCTGGAGCTGGAACCCTTCTTCTTGGGCTCATCGTCCTCGTCGGAGGAGGTCGCGTTGGCGGCGGCCTCTTCCTCGGCGCGGCGGGCGGCGGCACGCTCAGCCATGACGACCTTGCGCTTCTCGCAACCCTCCTTGGTGGGCTCCAGGGCGGTAAAGAGAATGAGCGACAGGCACTGCACGGCGAAGGACACCACCATCAGGATAAAGCCCGTGCCATACTTGAAGGACTCCTTGGTGAAGGTCGTCTCACCGCAGTAGGTGGTGAAGTAGAAGGACACGGTGACGGCCCAGGGGACGGTGGTCGTGCCGATGGAGAAGACGGAGATACCAATGACAAGGAACTTGACATAGGAGTCACCAATCAGCTGCGTCGCCGTGAAGAAGAGCTGGATCAGAAGGGAGAAGAGGGCGACCACGATGAAAGCCTCGCCAGCCTCGAAGCGGCGGCGGCGGTCGTGGCAGGTCTCCTCGACGATACGCCACATGTAGTCGGCCTTCCAGCAACTATCACGGATACCCCAGAGGGTGACGCAAGACTGCGATTCGCGGTCCTGCAGGATACCGAGGGGGGCGCCGACCGTCAGGAAGGTGAGGGCGATGAAGGTGAAGAGAAGGTGGAGCGTCGCACCAATGTGACCAATGTAGTCGTTTTCCAAAAGTCCTCTCTTAGCCATTTTTTTTTAAGGGTTGATTATATGTGGAGTAATACTTAAAAAAAAATAATTGTAGGATATATGAAACCTATAAATTAGTTTTTTTTTTTTTTTCTTTGTATATAATTCAACGGAGATGAAAGGAAAAAAAGACTTTTAACTTTTCGGCGGGAAAAAAGAAAAAGGAAGAAAGGAGAAATGTATACACGCAAGTACTCGCTCAGCACACACACACACACACACAAAAAAAAAAAAAAAACTCACTGGTACAGCAAACGGTAAACCTTTCATTAGGTATGTGAATATAATAATAATGATTAGGTTTAATACTTTTTTTTTTTTTCTACAATTTGCCGGAGGAGTGCAGGTCCGACAGCAGTCCCTCCAGCGGTGCATCCGAGGCCGTCTCGTGCCGCGGGTGTGCCACCTTGGTGACCGGCCGCACCGCCATCCCGTGCAAGTCCACCTCCTCTCCTGCCGCTTGTGTGTTCGCTGTCGTGAGGCGCACCACCGTGTTGATGGACTCCGTGTCCTGACCGTGCTCGTCGTCTAGCAATCCTTTCGAGGTCGACCGACGCTTCAGCTTGGGCCAGAACTTGAAGGCGCGGAGGTCATTGTAGCGGAGGGGCTCCCGCACGCCGTGGATCACCCCAGGAAGGGTGCGCACCCGCAGCACCACGTCGGCCGGCTCGCTGACACAGAAAGAGACCCAACCCAACCCGCAGACATACACATCCGCCTTGGGCCGCTTCCGGTGCTTATCGTAGCACTCAAACAAGTAACTTTTACTGACGGAGAGGGAGGGCGGGGTGCCGTCCGGGCTGGCCTCCAGGAGCTGCTCGTAGCTGCTGGGGGGGTCAAGCGCCTTCCCCAGCTGCTCCGCCCAGAAACTGTCGGACCGCTCTGTGCTGATAATCGCATTGCGCACCTTCGCGGAGGTATACACCATAAACAGTAATCCCCGTGGTGGCCCCTTCACCACGTCGATCGCGGCCAGACCCCCTAGCAGCACGGTGTGGCCAGGCACCAGCAGGAAGCACTGTGCGTTGCGGTAGCGGCGGATGAGGGTGCGCCGCATCTGATACAGGGTGAGCGGTGACTCCCGGTGCCAGTGCGGGATGAGCCCTGGGGTGTCGTAGAGGTACACCTGTTCATTCGACTGGCCACCGGTGAGAGAGAGCTTCACCCCGTTGACGGCCACGGTGGTGCCAGGCAGACTAGACACCGTCAGCAGCTTGGAGGCCTTCTTGTCATGGCGGGAAGGGATGTCGAGCATCTCTGCTTGATTGACGTTCGCTGGGGTGTGCCACCGCCACAGGACCACCTCTTTCCCTGTTTTTTCATCCGTCTTGGCGTAGTAGACCTTCTTGCTCTCCGGGTGCGGTGGCTGCGGAATGTAGAGGTGATGGGCAATCGCGTTAATCACGGAGGACTTGCCCACGTTGGCGACACCGGCAAAGTACGTTGGGAGCGGCTTGTGTGGTCGCCTTAGATTGAGATTCGCAGCGTCCTCTATCTCACGGAGGAGCACCTCCACATTCCAACCACGCTTGGCGGAGATGGGCACGACGGCCCGTATCACCTGCTTGGGCAGACCCATCTGCACCGCAATGTTCTTCACCCACTCCCGCACATACCGCTCCGAGACGAGCATCGCTGACACCGCCCTGTCCTTTCCTTTATAGTTGAAGGAACGGTTGCGCACACAGTCCATCTTGTTGACGGCAATAATGACATCGTTGTTCATGCTGATGAGCCCGGCGAGGTCATACACCATCGACCCCGGGAAGTCCGTGATGTCCACCACGAGGACGACGACGCACTTCTTCTCCCGCAACGAGCGCAGCTGGTCGGTGAAGTCCGGCGCCGACCACACCTTGCGGCGGCCCGTCACTCCCAAGTTCTCCAGCGCATGACAGCGGTGACAGACAAACGGCTCCCGTCGATCGCGGTAGTACGCGTCGAACTCATCTTGCGTCATAAAGTCCAGCCACTCCTCCCCAACCTGCCGGCCGTGCTTCTCCCAGTGGGCCTGCAGCTCCGCCATGCGCGCGGCGTACTCCGCCCGCAGCCGTGCCTTCTCATCTCGCTGCAGCACGTACTTTTCTATTTCCCCCTGCGCCACGTAGCCAAAGTCTTCCTCGTTCTTATCCTGTAGGAGCGCCCCACACCCGCTGCAACAGTCGCGGTTGACGACGGGGATGGGTGCCGTGGCGGGGGAGTCCATCACGATGGCCGCCTTGTGCTCTAATGCACTTGCCATCTGGGCACTAGGGTCTTGATCCAACACGTGCATCCCTTCCCATTCGAGGAACTGTCGCTCCGCCTTGTTCCCTGCCACCGCCAGCTGCTGTTCCATCGCAAACTTATCTTTTTCATACTCGTCTAGCAGGACACCGTACTTCATTTTCTCGGTTAGGTTGGCCATTTTCTTGCGGAGGAGTGCCGGGGGCGCCCCGTCGGCCTCGCCGCTGTCTAGCTTCTTCTCCTCCTCCAGCTCCGCGAGATCCTCGGACCACCCCATAATCTTATGAAACAGCTTATTAATATGCTTTGGCAGCAAAATGGAGTCCGCCACCTCCTTCTTGCCTCGATTCTTCAGTGCCTGCAGCCGCAGCGGCACCGGTCCGTCCTCGTAGGTATCCACCTTCGTCACATCCAGCTCGAGGGAGCGGCCAATAGGGATGGTACTGAGTGGTGCCGACCGCTCACTGCCCTTCAGCACAGGGGACGACCCTTGCCCTTCATAGGGCGCCACCGCCGGAAGATGGTGACCGCTGCTGTCTGGTAGTAACGATTGCTGCCTCCTCTCTTGCTGGGCATGAAGGGTATCCAGCATGCCTACCGTCGGGGCCACGAAAGGGCTGCGACTGCCGATGGAAGCGGAACTGGCCTCTGTCATGTTACCCAGCATCAGATCCCCTTCCTCATTGAGTACATCGGTGATGGGCGTCAGCTCCACCTTGCCAGCGCTGACAGCCGTCCGATTGCGCCACGGCTTGCTTGCCCCTGGTTTAGTCAGTTTTTTAAAAAAGTCATTTTTGCTGTACCCCAGTGGCGGCACCTTCTTTTTGAGGAGAAGGGCACTTCTCTCCAGCATGTAAAGAAGTAAAATACAATCCTAGATACTAGTTTAAAAAAAAAAAAGAGTGATGTGTAATTCTTATACATTGTGGTGATGTGTGTACAATAATAAAGCCACTACACAATACAGAAACTATTTCAAAAATGGAAACCAACATTAGGTGTATCTTATTTATGGAGGGTACTTGCAAGTACCCTATTTATGGACGCGCACGACATTAGTTCTTCTTTTGCTGCTGTTGCTGCTGCTGCATCTGCATGAACATGTTACGGACGGTATTCGCCAGCACCGCGTACTCCGATTCTAGTCGCGCTAGCTCCTTCTTTTCCTGTTCCGCCATCTCGGTCGCCCGCTGCTTCTCCGCCTTCAGCTTCTCCTCTTCTGCCTCGTTGCGCTCCTTGATGGCGCTCTGTTCCGCTATCATGTCGTTCACGGTGGTGGACATGTACACACGGCCGACCCCGTAGTATACCTTGTGCGTCGGCTGCAGCTGGGTGAGCTCGGCGAGGGTGAGGGTCGCGCGACGGGCCTCGGTGCGGCTCTGGATCTGGCGGTTGGCTATCCGGCGGATCGTCCCGAGAAGGTTGTCGACCGTCTGCTGTTGCTCCTGGTAGGCACGCTGCTTCTCCTGCAGCTCCATCACGGCCGCCTGGTTGTCTTCCTTGGACATTGGATTGGGGGAATAATGTGATGTGGTTAGTGTTCTACTGCTTTGGGGAGGAGAAGGGAAGGAATATAGAGGATGGTTTAGTAGGATTACGGTAATACAGTAATACGCGTGTGGGAACTTTTTCTAGTATAATAATTCCAAAAAAAAAAATCAGAATGTCATGACGAAAGAATGTTACAACGAAATACTATACAATTAAAATAAGTTTAAAAAACAAAAACAAAACCTCTAATGTTTACTCTTTTGGGGGTGTATTAAAAGTAACTCTAATGGTACATTTAAAAAAAGAAAAAAAAAGGAGTCGTTTTCTAAATTAGTATTACAATTTTACTAGTTAGTTTCCGTCAAAGTCTAGTTGCACCACGTTCAGCGTGACATTGCTGGGGCTGTTATCATTGGCAGGGGATGGCTGCCGGGTGCCGCCCTTGGTGCCACGATGATTGGGGGTCGTGTTCTTGCTGCTGTGGGCGCTCCCCTTGCGACTATTATCATTGTTATTATTAATCTCGGTCAGGATTCGGTTGGAGAAGTCACGGGTGGTCTGGGCGGCCTCAGGGAGGAGCAGATCCTCTGATAGCTTGCCGAGGTCGAGGGAGGAGGACGTGAGGCGGCGGGACGAGGCGCCCTTCGTACCGGTAGGAGCGGTCGGTTCCTTCGGTTTCTCCACGGGCGCATTCGGGATGGTGTGACGCCGGTTGGGGCCAGACGCTAACGGGAGAGGGGTGTGGCTCTTCTTTCGCTTCCCACCGGTCTTGCTGTTCGACCGTGGCGGGGGACCGCCGCTGACGGAGCTGCGCTTGCTGGTCTGCAGAGACGGCAGCGAACCACGGGGCGCGTCCTTACGGGTGGCCGCCTTGGGCACCTTCTCTTCTTCCTCCTTTTTCGTGTTCTCTGCATGGAATGCGGCGGCCAGACTCTTCACATAAATGATATCCAGCTGCGTCGCCTCCCCCAGCTTGGCGGTCAGCCGCTGATCGTCGGGGTCTACCTCCCCAACGGAAGGCAGTCCTGCCGCCATCAGCGGGTCCACCACCTTCTCCCCCTGACACCGTGCCGCCGTGGTGGTGATAGCGGCGGTGAGATCACGCAGATTGGAGAAGAGCGCCTGCACCACTTGCAGCTCGCTCGCATAGCGGTCGGAGAGAGCGTCCGCCTTCTGCTGCAGGGAGGTCTGCTGCTCCAGGGACTTGAGCTTGTACTGGTGTAGCTCCTCCTGTAGCCGGTGAAGGCGGTAATCCTCGGCGCTGGTGTCGACCGCCATGCACCCGACACTACGGGTCTTCTTGTCCGAGGTGGCATCTCGCTGGTTTACCTTCTCCTTGTCCGTCACCTGCGTCACGAGGGTGATGGGAAGCTGGATGAGAGAGAAGAGAATTTCGCGATGGGTGCGCATGAGGGCATCCATATTCTTGTCAAAGCTCGTCTGGAGATACGCTCGCTCCGACACGGGCAGTCGCTTCAAAATGTCCATCACTTGTGTCCGCAGACGGTAAAGGCCGCAGTCCTGCACCGTCTTGAGCCGGCTGGCGTGGCGCTGCGTGTTCTCCTTGACCTCCATCAGCGGCTCCGCAAACTTGGACTTGTAAATCAGTGCCTTCACCCGCGCCTCCTGAGGGGTGACGGGGGAGAAGGGCAGCTGCATGGGGAAGTCCATCACCGTGGGGGCACGGGCGAAGGAAGAGGCGGTGAGGCTCACGGCGGCCAGCGTCGCCCCGGTCGACGGGGAGGAAAACACTCTTCCACGAGAGATGGGCGCCTCATCGTCGGTGGTCGTCTCCCCCAACAGTGTCTGTTGATCCTCCGCCTCCATACAGCTCGCCTCCACTTGTTGGGAGAAGCGCTCGTAGCACTTTTTGGCCCTCTCATACCGGCGCTTGTAGAGCAGCACATCCATCTTGTCCTTGAAGGCCTCCTCGAACTTGCGGTCGGGAACAAGGCCGAGCACATCTCGCACGCCCTGCATGCTCTCCTCACCGGACTCCACCGCCAGGTACCCGTTCACCAGCGGCGGTGGGAGGGAGCGGACGAAGCGTTTCAGGGTGAGCAGCTCCTTGGTCTGATGATCCAGCAAGCTCTCAGTGGACTTGGTGTCCGCCTTGGCTGCGGTCAGCTGGGTCTGCAGCTGCAGTATCTTCTTATGCGACTCCGTCGCCCGCTGTCGTAGCTGTTCACTCTCCCCCTCCGCACTCTCCGCGTCCTTCCCGCGCTTGTCCACCGCCGCGCTGAGGTGTCGTCGCTCACTGTCCAGTCGTCGCAGGAGATCCCGCGCGGTGGCCAGCTGTACCCATAGGGGGTTGCTGCTACCGCCTTCCTCCCCGTCCGCCAGCTGCACCCGGGAGCTATCCCGCTCTAGTGGTACGCCGTACAGTCGTGCCATCTGCGAGGCCTCCGTGGTGGGGGCGACCCCACTCTCCCGTCGGGTCTGGTGTAGGAGTGTGTTGATACTCTGCAGGCACTGCTGCACCTGCTGGTCTAGTGCATTGTCCGTCATGGGTAAAGGTTGACGTCCGTGTGTTTTTAATGGTGTTCTTGAGTGTCTGTTTTAGTGGTTTGTATCTAATTTACGGAAAGGACTCTTTGGAATTTTGGCTTTCCGAGGAAACTGCGATAAACGGAAAAGGGATATAAAAAAAATATATATTACTGTCATGACTGGAACAGCAAATAAGAAAAAAAAATAGAACACGATCATTTCTGTTTTTTTGTGAATTTGATTATACTTTTTATTTATACGTTAATATTGTTTACTTCAGCCCGTACATTTTCACCTTCATGAGATTGTTGGGCCAATCCTTCTGGAACGCCTCCTTCACCACACGCACCCCAGCCCGCTCAAACAGCTGCTTGTAATGCTTGTCGGAGCGTGTCAAGCTGCTGTCATCACAGTCTACTAGGAAACTCTCCTGCGAGGAGCAATTCTCCTTGAAAAAGATGTACCCATTCTCCGTCAGAGACTCCTTGTACTGCTTGAAGACTTTCACAAAGTCATCGTCGGTGAGGTAGATGGCGGCCCACTGGATCACGACGAGATCGTACTTTTCCTCCGGCGTGTGTTTCTCCATCGAGGTTTGATAGAAGTGACCCACCTGGTGCCCGCTGCTGTCCGGTGCGCTCAGCTCCAGCTTCGCCTGATCCAGCATTTTCCCCACCGGCTCCAAGAGGTCCACCACGCTGTACAGTCGCAGCAGGAGGTGGCGGGTGATGCGGCCGATCCCAGCGCCACAGTCCAGCGCGCGCCCCTCCCCACGGGACGGCAGGGACCGGATAAAAGCCTCGCTCTCTTTAATATCGCTATCGTGCACATGCTCCATCCCACCAAGGACCCCATTCACCGTCGGCGGTATCTTCTCCCAGTACTGCAGCGACTTGCCGTACCAACCTTTGTCACTGTAGAGGTCCTCCTCCCCTACCTGCTTCCACAGCTCCTCGGCGTTCTGGTAGACGGCGCCCTCCGTGCTGGAGCCGGCGATCGTCTTGGACTTGGCGCCTTTGGGGGCTCTCTTCCCAGTGCGGGGAAGGTGCGACATGAGCGAGAGAGACTTCCTACGAATCACCTCGAGAGATGTAAAATACTAAATAGAGGAAAGTGGAGAGAGAGGAGGTAGTGAAGTAAGGGAAACACACACACGTTGAGAAATTAGTTTCAATAATGATGGGGTTATTACTTTGTAGGAGGAAAAGAAATGTAGTATCTAGCAAAGAATCTAAATAGTAATACATGTATTGTAGACAAAAAAAAAAAAAAAAAGCTGTAAAATCTAAACAATGGTCTATCAAAATAACTTTCGATGTTCCGTTAACTGTTCCTCAAAGGAAACATCCAAGTCAATCGCCTCCTCGTAATAATGGTCGTTGGGATCGCTGTTAGGGTCGACGAAGGTGACGGTGCTCGTCCTCTGAGGAGAAATGCCGTCTGACTTTCCAGTAAGAGTTTTCCTTTGTGGATGGAGACGACTCGGAGACGTCTGCTGTAGCGGCAGTGTTGGATTATTATTGGTATAGTGCATGGAAGGTACACCCACATTAGTATTATTATTATTATTAGAAGGAGGATTGCTGTTTTCCCTCTTCATCTGGGCGCGATACTCATCCCAGGCGAAAGGAGAAATCATAGGGCTAGGAGTGAAGACTGCAGTATTATTATTATTGTTAGTTGTGTTAATATTATCATTGTCAACACTTCTCTTCGATGCGATGGGAGAGTACAGCGCATTCTCTACACTTTTTCTATTATTATTATTATTATTATTGGCTGAGAATGTGGGATTGTTATTCCTATTCATAGTATGGTTCATGCTAGCAGGATTATTGCTAGTCGGTGGGTGGACTCTAACAGGAGGACTGTCTGTCCTATTACGATTACGATTATTAGAATTATAATTGTTATTGGGGGAACGTAACGCACTAGTGGGGGCGCTGCGGATACCTATAGTATTGGTGTTAATACGGTTAGCGGCAGCGGCAGTGTTGCCTGTGTTTCTGCTACCACTACTATTATTGTTAGGTTGGGGCACTCTATTGCTCATATTGTTGTTAACAGGATTGTAAACGTTGTTATTATTATTAGTCGGAGGAGGCATAACAGGGGGAACTCTCATCGGTCTTTCCGAGTAAATAGCAGTACTATTGTTAATGCTGTGATTGTTGGTATTTACCGCGTTATTATTCATACTAGTATTATTATATGAAATCGGTTCATCCAAGTCGACATAATTATTCGTATTCGTATTTCGAACAATATTATTATTATTTACACTAGTAGGACCATTTCGAGGAGGTGCAGTATCATGATAACCAGTTATCCCATTATTATTATGATTATTATAATTTTCAGGGATAGGAGGATCGACCACACTCTCCGGATCAATCCACCATTGGTTCTCTTGCACTTCAGTAATATTATTTTGCGCCTCTCGTGTGTTATCAAACAAAAAGTAATTCCGCGTACGGTCGGTCCACCGATTGGGGGAAACATCATTCCCATTATGACGACTATTCCCAAAAAATGTGCCGCCGTAATGATTCCCCTTCTGCCCCCCACCGTACCAGTAAAACGAGCGACCGCACTCAATCATGCAGCAGAGGTACAACATGGTGCAGAGGAACAACCCACCCGTCACACAGACCAGCACGATGGCTGCCACCGCCAGCTGCGTACCGCCCTCCTCCTCCGTGTAATGATTGTTAATATTACGAAGGTGGTTGGAGGAGTAGTACACGCAGACCCACGGCAGCACCCCGCCCATCACAAAGAGAAAGTGAGGGAGGATCAGCAAGGCAAATAACAGAACAGCGACGGAGCAGTTGTTGCCACTGTTATTGGCACGGAGGAGCATTTTGGAAAACGGGTCGCCGTGTAGCATGAAAAAAGCAAGGGCGCCTAAAATAGAAAGGGAACCGTATAACACACTACCAATGATCGCCACATTGCGGGCATTATTCATTTATAATCTGATTATTATTATTCTTTATGGTGAACTTGACAAGTGGAAATAGAAAAGTGAGAGAACGAAAGTGTGTTTTCATAACAGACCACATACATACGTATAAATTGGGAATAAATAATGAATAAAAAATAGCTAGTTTAGAGCGTAATTGGAAGTAGTTACCTTCCTTCACTTTCATTAATTATTCATAACATTTTTTAAGTTCGTAAGAAAACAAACAAAAAAATGTCGTTCCGTTAACTAGTATTATTATTATGATTAGTGCTTTCGGGTCTGCGCCACCATCACTTTTTGCTGTTTCGGCATTCTCAGGAATGGGAAATCAAAAAAGTAAACGACACGATCCATGTAGTAGAGAAGTCCAGCAATGGCCCCCAGCAGCAGCACGGACGACACCAGACGACCCACCACGCTCTCCCCTGCCTCCTGATCCACTGAGACAGCCGCGCGTGCCTTCTGCTCCGCCAGCACCACCTTTAATTCCACTTTTTTATTATTACTCTCACCAGTGGTCGTCTTGTAGATGAGTTTAGATGCCGCCTCGTCGATGGTATAGGGAAAATTATCTGGAAACTGTAAGTCCAACTTGACCGCGTAGGCCTTATTCTCATTATTATTGTTATTATTATTATCCCAATTCACAAAATCAAACGTGAAGGTGGGATCTAACACGGCACTTTTTACCACCGTATCCTTTTCGTTCAATACGTGGACAATAAAGTTTTTGTACAAGTCTTTCCATTCCTGTTTTGGCGTTGCGTGGTGCTGTAGGGAGACATCGACCCAACCCACCAGGGAGTGGCCCGTGACGGCCGTCAGCAGCAACAGGGAGCAGAGCAGCACGGCTTGCAGGGAAGAGGACATGATTGAAATATTGGTTTTACTTTTTTTTTTAGTGTTTTTGGGGGAAAGGGAAAGAAAAAAAAAGTGAATAATGTGCAGACGGGGAAAAAAAAAAAATTTGCTCTTCGCCTATCGAATATTTCAGAATTATTACTCTTTTTTTTTTTTTTTGGTTTTGTTTATATTATAACAAAAAAAAAAAAGATAAGAAATCTGCTACATATGAAAATACACGTTAACTTGTTTTAAAATTACTTTTTGATTTATTTTTACACTTTTTCTACAGTAGAAAAATGATACTTTATGGGGTTTTCTTTTGTTTATTTTTTAAAAATTGTTATATTACTTTGATTATCTTTCACCTTGACAATGTAGAATAAAAACAAAACAAAATCGAATATAGAAGCACACCCAAACCAACGAGAGAAAAAGGTAAAAAAAAAAAAAAAAGCAATATTTCGTTTTTTGATTTGATTTTTTTTTTTTTTTGATATTGTATTTTACTCTTGTATTCTATCAGATATAGAAAAAATGAGCCACAATGTTTTAATTACTTTAAAAAAAAAAAAAGAGGATTCGTGTTCCAAAGAAAAACAACCGTTGTTTTTTTTTTCTTTTCAGATTAAAGCAAAGTACAGAGAATCACAGAAAAGATCGAACAACTGAAGTAAGTTTCCTATATATATTCATAATGCAGCATTTTTATTTTTTTTTTTTAAGTTTTCATGCACATTCTCCTATTCCTGAATGTTGAATAGAGAAAAGTTTTTTTAAATTTTTCAATATTATTCTATAGATATGTCAAAAATGCTGTTATTATATTTCACTCAATGACCTATACTAATATACACGCTCAAGGTCACGTATAGTCCATATTTTTTATTTTCATTTTTTTTTTTTTTTGATTATTACTATTATTATCATTATTACTTCTTGGGGGCAGGGGCCGCCGCCGCTTTCTTCGCTGCAGTGTGTTTCGGCGGAGACCGGATCGGCTGCTGTGCCGCAGACTTGGTTGGGGGATTGTTCGTACTACTAGCCTTGTTGGCCCCCAGGTCCGGCGGGCGCTCGCCCTCGAAGGTGAATCCTACAATGTTGGAGAACCCCTTCGAGTTCGCGTCATCGGCAGACATTTCGGGTTTTTGGGTGGTGAACTGGGAGTCAAAGTTTTTGAGCACATCGGCGTCCGGCTTGAAGGGCGGGGGGATTTTTCTATCGTACAGTTTCTTAAAATCCATTGTTTTAAAAAACGGATGCTTGGTGAAGTCCTCGACGTTCTGCAGGCGGGTGGTGGGGTTGCGGTCGAGGAGGCGGGTCAGCAAGTCCTTGGCCTCGTCAGAGACGGTGATCTCGTCGTCAAAGGTGAGGGGGGCGGTGAGGATGAGCTCGTACATGGCGTTCTGGTTCTCATCGTAGAAGGGTGGAATGCCAAAGAGCATCTCGTACATGAGGACGCCTAGCGACCACCAGTCCACCTCCCTGCCGTAGGTCTTCCCCATGAGAAACTCCGGGGCGAGGTACTCGGGGGTGCCGCAGAAGGTGCTGGCGCCGGCGCCCTCTACATTCTCCTTGGCTAGACCAAAGTCGGTGAGGCAGACGAAACCGTCCTTGTCCAGTACCGCATTCTCCGGCTTGAGGTCGCGGTAGATAATGTTGAGGCCGTGCAGGTAGCCCAGCGCTATGCCGATCTGCGCCACGTAGAAGCGCGCCCTAGGTTCCTCGAACACCCCGACCTGGCCGAGGTGGAAGAAGAGCTCGCCGCCGGAGAGGAGGTCGAGCACGAGGTAGAGGCGGTCCTTGGTCTGGAAGGCGTAGTGCAGCTTCACTATAAAGGGATGGTTGATCGTCTGGAGAATAGACTTTTCGGCAAAAATGTGGGCCGTGAGGTTCTCCCGCTCGACTACCTCCTTGTTCATCTCCTTCATCGCGTACGACTCGGAGGTACCCTTCTTCATGACGTGGTACACCTTGCCGAAAGAACCAGTGCCGATCACGGAGACCACCTCAAAGTCCTTCAGCGAGATCTTATCCTTCTTGGTCGAGGCCGAGAACACCGTCTTCACCTCGCCCTCCTCCACCGGCTCCGATACCTTGAGCTGGTTCTTGTTATTGACGTTGTAGTTCTTCACCTTGTTCATCCAGTTGGTCTTGTCCTCCTTGCTCGTGGCGGCGAGGACAAACTCCTTCCCGGCCTCCGTGGTGATCGACCACGCGTTGGGGACGGCGGCGTAGTCGACTACTTTGGCTCCCTTGAGCTCCACGGCGCCCACCGGTGGGGCGTCCTTGACTGGGCGTGAGGCCCAGTGGTACAGCACCGGGCCGCGCACCTCCACATACCAAGCCTCCTTGGCTTTAGTGGCGGTGTTCACTTTTTGTAAATAACCAGAAATGTCAGCCATCTTCGAAGAGAATGTGTGTGATGCGTAAAAAAATTATACGTTTTTTGTTTTTTTGTAATCCGACGGTACAATAACAATACAACTCTCGGAAACAAATATTAGAATAAACACACACACGCCAATAAAAAAAACAGCACAGCTAACAATCACAACAAAAAAGAACTAAACGTAACTCAACAAAGAAGAAAAAAAACAAGAACAAAAAGAAACTTGAAACACCTCACAATACCCGGTAAAAAAAAAAAATTATACGAGGGTAACTAGTGAAGAATAATAACAGCAAAGAAAAAAAGCCGTGTCAGATAGCAAGACACGAAAGGAAAACTTCTATTGTTAACCCTTCGGAAAAGGAAAGAAAAGGGAAAAAACAGTTTGGATTTATCGGTTCACAAAACACCTTATTCGAAGTAAAACGACAAATAGCAATAATAATATGCGTAAGGAACGATTTGTATCACTCTCAGAGAAAGTAAAATAAAAAATCTATCGTGTATGTATATCGTAAAAGTTTCTTGTATGAATCTATGCAATATGCGTGAATGTCAACAGGGGCCTGCTTTACTGAAGGGAGTGGAGCACTTACTGAAGGGAGTGGAGCACCTCCTCTGCCTTCTTTTTCAAAAACTCCTTGTACAATTCATTTCTGCATTGTACTTTGCGGTCCTCCACCACGCCCAGCCAGGCACTAAAGCAGGAGCGAAGTAACATTCCCATCCGGACCCGTTCCTCCATCTCTTGTGCTTGTGCTTGTCGTAAATGATGGTACACCGGCACGCAGTACGTGGTGACGTGGGTTTCCTCGTCGTGCTGGATGAGCTGTCGTCCACAGCTCTCCTGCTCTAGGAGAATCTCCGTCGCCTTGTTGAGATAGTAATATTGAAAGTTTAAAAAGTCCCTCCGCTCCTGCTGTTTCTCTACCGTTCTTTTTTTCCACCTCGCGAACGTGGAGCGGCATCGCTTGTACACAAAGTAGTCGACCCCCAAAAGGTTCAACTCCTTCAGCATTTGTTGGCTGTCCTTGCCGCAGGACAGGTAACTTCTAGGGATGACGTGAGCGGGGGTGCCGTAGTGGAGCAACTGGTGCTCTTCCGCGAGTGCCCAGTGCAAGTCCCGCAGCATCATCTCCGCTAGCTCCGCGAATGGAAGTTGGGGAATGTTGACAGTGCGCACACGGCGGGTTTCACTTTCTCTAGCGGAGGGGAGGGGGACCACCTGTCGGCACTGTGCCGCAGGGGGCTGGACCGTTGGGTCGACATGCATTGGGTGAGGGTTGGTTGGTTTGCGGGTGAACTTTTCTGTCCGCTTGACACAGGTGGTGTCCGTTTCCTTATTATTATCCGGGCGCTCAACCGAATCGTCCTTTTCCTTCTTCTTCGCCGCTTTTCGCAGCGCCTCCCGTGCCAGTCGACGCTCCTCCGCCCGTCGCTCCATGCGTTGCAGGAAGCCATCCTCGGTGGACACTACACTTTTGGAGCCTTTCGACTTCACGGGTTTGTCTTCCTTGACTGTCGTCTCCCGCTTCAGCCGAAGACTCCACGGCTCTACGGTATGTTTTGATTCCTTCTTTTTCGCGGGCAAGGCATCCGCTTTTACCTCCGGTGCGAC